>CM039675.1:97115855-98315855 GCA_022496015.1 Hordeum marinum
AATTGATTCTTTGAAAATTATATCTATTACACCCAAGCATGATATTAACAAGTCTCTAAAATATATGAGGATTTCTATGGATGAATGTAAAGAAAGAACCGCTAGGATGCGTGCTAAACGAGAATTGTTAGTAAAAGCGTGTTCTTCAATTTCTCGTGAAAATAATGATGAAGATCTTAAAGTGATTGATGTGACTCCTATTTAATCTTTATTTTATAATATAAATATTTACAAATATGGGACTGGAGATAAGTCAACTTTAATTAGAAAGCGTCCCAATGATTCGGAGTTTATAGATCTTGATCCAAAAAATCATAAAAGTAGGATTGAAGAGGTCAAAACTTTAAGTAGCAATGAACCCACTCCTTTGGATTTCAAAGATTTTAATTATGATAATTTTTCTTTGACAGATTGTATTTCCTTGTTGCAATCCATGTTGAGTTCTCCTCATGCTTATAATCAAAATAAAGGTTTTACTAAACATATCGTTGATGCTATGATGAAATCCTTGAAGAAAAACTTGAGTTGGTAGTTTCTATACCTAGAAATATTTATGATGAGTTGGAACCTACTATTAATATTAAAATTAAATATTATGAGTTCCATGCTTTTGTGTGATTTGGGTGTTAGCGTTTCCACTATTCCGAAAACTTTATGTGATGTGCTAGGTTTCCGTGAATTTAATGATTGCTCCTTAAATTTGCATCTTGCGGATTCCACTATAAAGAAACCTATGGGAAGGATTAATGATGTTCTTATTGTTCCAAATAGGAATTATGTGCCCGTAGATTTCATTGTTCTGTATATAGATTGCAAGCCTACATGTCCTATTATTCTTGGTAGACCTTTCCTTAGAACAATTGGTGCAATTATTGATATGAAAGAAGGAAACATTAGATTTCAATTTCTATTAAGGAAGGGCATGGAACACTTCCCAAGAAAGAAAATTAAATTATCATATGAATCTATTATGGGAGCTACTTATGAATTACATACCAAAGATGATAATACTTAGATCTATTGTGTTATGCCTAGCTAGGGGCATTAAACAATAGCGCTTGTTGGGAGCCAACCCAATTTTATTTTTATGTTTTTTATTTTGTCTATGTTCTTGAATAAATTACACATCATTAACTACGTAGTAATTTTGTTTTCTTGTTTTGATTAGTTTTTTTGCCAAGTAAGACCTTTGGGATGGTCTACAGTGATTGTTGATTTGATCTTGCTGAAAAATAGAAACCTTGATGCCCAGTCCAGGAATTTTATAAATTCACAGAAGAGTCGATTAGATATAATTTTTTTACACAAGATTAATATACAAATTTCCAAGATTTTCATAATTTTTCCAAATTTTTAGAGTTATAGAAGTATTCTAAGTTTACAGATTGCTACAGATTGTTCTGTTTTAGACAGATTCTATTTTCTATGTGTTGTTTGCTTATTTTGATGAAACTATGTGTAGTATAGGGGGTATGAACCATGGAGATGTTGTAATACATTAGATATTAAAACAATATAAATAAAGAATGAGTTCACAATAGTACCTAAAGTGGTGATTTGATTTTCTTATACTAACGGATCTCACGAGTTTTCTGTTGAGTTTTGTGTTGTGAAGTTTTCAAGTTTTGGGTAAAGATTAGATGGATTATGGAATAAGGAGTGGCAAGAGCCTAAGATTTGGGATTCCCAAGGCACCCCAAGGTAATATTCAAGGACAACCAAGAGCCTAAGTTTGGGGATGCCCCGGAAGGCATCCCCTCTTTCGTCTTTAATCCATCGGTAAATTTACTTGAGGCAATATTTTTATTCACCACATTATATGTGTTTTGCTTGGAGAATCTTGTATGACATGAGTCTTTGATTTTTAGTTTTCCACAATCATCCTTGATGTACACACTTTTTGAGAGGGACACACATGAATCGTGAATTTATTAGAATACTGTGCTTCACTTATATCTTTTGAGCTAGGCAATATGCTCTAGTGCTTCACTTATATCTTTTTAGAAGCCGACGGTGGCTTTATTTTAGAGAAATTATTGAACTCTCTTGCTTCAACTATATTATTTTGGGAGTCTCTAAACTGCATTGTAATTTTTGTAGGTTATGAATTTAGTCCTAATATGACGGGCACCCAAGAGAGATATAATTAAAACTTTCATATAAAAGTGCATTGAATACTATGAGAAGTTTGATTCCTTATGATTGTTTTGAGATATAAAGATTGTAATATTAGAGACATGCTAGTGAGTAATTGTGGATTGGTAGAAATACTTGTGTTAAAGTTTGTGATTCATGTAGCATGCATGTATGGTGAACCGTTATGTGACGAAGTCGGAGCATGATTTATTTATTGATTGCCTTCCTTTGTGTGGAGGTCAGGATCGCGCGATGGTTAACTCCTACCAACCCTTCCCCTAGGATCATGTGTGTAGTACTTTGTTTTGATGACTAATAGACTTTTGCAATAAGTATGTGAGTTCTTTATGACTAATGTTGAGTCCATGGATTATACGCACTCTCACCCTTCCACCTTCGCTAACCTCTCTAGTACCGTGCAACTTTCGCCGATGCATTAAACCCACCTTCCTCAAAATAGACACCATATACCTTCCTCAAAACAGCCACCATACCTACCTATTGAGGTATTTCCATAGCCATTCCGAGATATATTGCCATGCAACTTCCACCGTTCCGTTTATTATGACACGCACCATCATTGTCTTATTGCTTAGCATGATCGTAAGATAGCTAGCATGAGGATGTCATTGCTATGCTAGATCATTGCATATCCCGATACACTGCTAGAGGCATTCATATAGAGTCATATCTTGTTTTTGTATCGAGTTGTAAATTTTGAGTTGTAAGTAAATAAAAGTGTCATGATCATCATTATAGAGCATTTTCCCATGTGAGGAAAGGATGATGGAAACTATGATTCCCCCAAAAGTCGGGATGAGTCTCCGGACTTTATGAAAAATAAAAGAGGCCAAAGAAGACCACCAAAATAAAAAAAGGAGAAAATAAAAAATGAGAGAAAAGAGAGAAAGGGAAATGCTACTGTCCTTTTACCACGCTTGTGCTTCAAAGTAGCACCATGATCTTCATGATAGAGAGTCTCCTATATTGACACTTTCATATACTAGTGGGAATTTTTCATTATAGAACTTGGCTTGTATATTCCAATGATGGGCTTCCTCAAATTTCCCTAGGTCTTCGTGAGCAAGCGAGTTGGATGCACACCCACTTAGTTTCTTTTTTGAGCTTTCATACACTTATAGCTCTAGTGCATTCGTTGCATGGCAATCCCTACTCACTCACATTGATATCTATTGATGGGCATCTCCATAGCCCGTTGATACGCCTAGTTGGTGTGAGACTATCTCCTTCTTTTGTCTTCTCCACAACCACCATATTCTATTCCACCTATAGTGCTATGTCCATGGCTCACGCTCATGTATTGCGTAACAGTTGAAAAGGTTTGAAAATACTAAAGTATGAAACAATTGCTTGGCTAAAACTGGCGTTGTGCATGATTTAATACTTTGTGTGATGAAGATGGAGCATAGCCAGACTATATGATTTTGTAGGGATAGCTTTCTTTGGACATGTTATTTTGAGAAGACACGATTGCTTTATTAGTATGCTTGAGGTATTATGGTTTTTATGTCAACATTAAACTTTTGTTTCGGATCTTATGAATCTGAATATTCATGCCACAATAAATAAAATTACATGGATAAATATGTTAGGTAGCATTCCACATCAAAAATTCTGTTTTTATCATTTACCTACTCGAGGACGAGCAGGAATTAAGCTTGGGGATGCTTGATACGTCTCCAACGTATCTACAATTTTTGATTGTTCCATGCTATTATATTATCTGTTTTGGATGTTTTATATGCATTAATATGATAGTTTCTATTATTTTTGGGACTAACCTATTAACCTAGGGCCCAGCACCAGTTTATGTTTTCCCCTTTTTTTGAGTTTTATAGAAAAGGAATATCAAACAGAGTCCAAAAGGAATAAAACTTCCGCGATGATTTTTCTTGGATCAGAAGACATCTAGAAGATCCGGAGAGGAGGTCAGAAGACCTGGCAGCAGACGGCAAGCTGCCAGGGCGCTCCCTACGGGGGCGCCCTGGCTTGTGGGTCCCCTGGAGGCCTTCTAACCCTAACTCTTCGCTTATATGTTCCCAAACCATTAGAGGGGGCCATGAAAATAATTATCCATCGCCGCAACCTTCTGTTCCCGTGATATCCCATCTTGGGGCCTTCTCCGGTAATCTTCCAGAGATTGATTCGATCACGGAGGGCTTCTACATCAACTCCATTGCTCCTCCGATGAAGCGTGTGTAGTCTACCTCAGACCTACGGGTCCTTAGCTAGTAGCTAGATGGATTTTTCTCTCTCTCCGATCCTCAATACCATGTTCTCCTTGATGTTCTTGGAGATATATCCGATGTAATCTTCTTTTGCGATGTGTTTGTCGAGATCTGATGAATTGTGGATTTATGATCAGATTATCTATGAATATTATTTGAATCTTCTCTGAATTCTTATATGCATGATTTCATATGTTTGTATTTCTCTTTGATTTATTGGTTTGGTTTGACCAACTAGATCGGTAGTTCTTGCAATGGGAGAGGTGCTTAGTTTTGGGTTCAATCTTGGGGTGTCCTCACCCAGTGACAAAGTAGTGGTAGCGAGGCACGTATTTGTGTTGTTTCCATCAAGGATAAAAAGGTGGGGTTTTCATCATATTGCTTGAGTTTATCCCTCTACATCATGTCATCTTACTTAAGGCATTACTCTGTTCTTTATGAACTTAATACTCTAGATGCAGACAGGAGTTGGTCGATCTGTGGAGTAATAGTAGCAGATGCAGAATTTTGGTCTACTTGACACGTATGTGATGCCTATATGCATAATCATTGCCTTGGATATCGTCATAACTTTGCGCTTTTCTATCAATCGCTCGACAGTCATTTGTTCACCCACCATATTATTTTCCTTCAAGAGAGAAGCCTCTAATGAAACCTATGGCCCCCGGGTCTATTTTCCATTATATATTTTCAGATCTATAAACCAAAAATACCTTGCTGCAATTATATTTACTTTTACTAATCTTTAATATCTATCTCTATCAGATCTCATCTTTGCAAGTGACCTTGAAGGGATTGACAACCCCTTTATAGCGTTGGGTGCAAGTGTTTGATTGTTTGTGCATGTGCATAGATTGGGGCCTTGCTTGTACCTCCTACTGGATTGATACCTTGGTTCTCAAAACTGAGGGAAATACTTATCTCTACTTTGTTGCATCACCCTTTCCTCTTCAAGGGAAAAACCAACGCAAGCTCAAGAAGTAGCAGGGGGCGGGGTATGTATTTCTCACCTACATTACGTTTATATTCACACACTTCACATCAATTATTAGTGTTCATCCTTTTCCATTGAATATCCATGTTAGTTTTTATTTTCCGCTTTCTTCTTGTGTGTTTGAAAAACTTAGAAAAAACAAAAAAAATCTCACTTCTTTAAGTTTTCTTTCAAGTTCAGTTAGTTTGGAGTATTAAAAGAAAACCCCAAAAGATTTTTTTGCATGTTGGGAGCTTTCCTGTGTAAATAATTTTTCTCATTTTTTTGTTTTTCCTTGTTTATTTGATTCCTTCGAAAAAACAAAAACTCCAAAAATATTTCAGTGTGTTTTCCTGAATTTCTTTTCTTTTTTATTGAGTCATTGAAAGGAGAGATCATGATAAAAATGTTGAGTGGCTCTCATATGCATTATTGTCGATCTAACAAATGAGCCAATATTCCCATGTCTTCTCCTTTGCATAAAATTGCCTTGCATATTCTAGCTTAGTCCACGGTATTCTTGCACTATTAATATTATCACATCATTCGGTCGTGCAAGTGAAAGGCAAAAATGATGATATTTGATGAAGTAATTGTGATAAAGGAAGCTGGCATGAACTCTTCTTGTTTTCCGTTTTTGTAAATATGTTTAGCTCGTTCGATCTTGATTTAGTATATCATGGGTAAACATGTTTATGATGAAAATTAGAGACTATAGTTTATCATGTCATGCTTAAATAGCTAGGAGTGGATAATGATTTATCTTATGTGTCAACATGCATTAAAATGGTTATGATGTGGTATGGTAGTATGGTATTTCCCTCTGAGTAATTCGAGTGGCTTGACTTGGCCCATGTGTAAACATGTAGTTGATTCAAAACCATTGCAACCTTCATGATGTTTAAATTCATAGTGTTTATATCCTACTCATGCTAATGTCCAATGTTAATTACTCACAATGCATTATTATGACCATTTTTGCTCCCAACTAGTCACTTTCCAATCTATTTATAGTATTCACATGTACTAAGCGAGAATGTTGCTTGTGCAACCAACATACTTAAACCCAAGTTGTTCCACATGAGTCTACCATACCTACCTATATGCGGTATTACCTTGCCGTTCCAAGTAAATTTGCATGTGCCACCTCTCATATTCAAATAAACATTTGTTATGTGCACTCGTACCGTCATGGAGTGATGGGGTGATCGACATGTTCCATGCTAAGTGGGTTATTCTCAAGATGGGCATTTATTCGCCCGTCATTGCACGAGAGAGGCTAATAAAAAGGATGCCCAGTCCTGCAAAATCAAAATTAATTAAACAAAACTCCTTGGGATAGTTGATACGTTGGCACGCACCTGTGGATACGGTCAGCCATGGTTTGTGTATGTATGGCGGATAGGAGTGAACTTTACAATTTCGCTTGGGAACAACCAATAATGTGTTTAGTATGAAGGATACTGAAAAGCTTTGTCATGACATTAATAGGAAAAGTGCACCACCAAAAATTATAATTTCAATTCTATTTTAAAACTCGAGCCCTGGCACATCTGGAAATCAATGCTTCCCTCTACGAAGGGCCAGTCTATTTACTTTAATGTTATTTTTGAGTTGTCGTCTCCTTACTTAAAGCACAAGACTGGAGAGCACTATTGTCATTATTATGCATTGATTCTAGTTAATGTTGGATGTTAGCATGAATAGATCTCTTCTACCCTAAATTATAATGTTTAGTCGTCGCTTGAACCTCAGAGGTGCTTTGCATTTATGTTTTGCGGTCTCAGAAAGGGCTAGCGGAATATCATGTCATCATATTATATCATGATTGTTTTGAAAAATTGTTGGCATGTGAGATATTTTATTATTTCTTGCTAGTTGGTTATGTATTTCCATGAGTGAATATGATGTTTAATTGTTATCATGGATATGGTTATTTATGATTTATGTTGAAAACCTGAACACTAGCTAAGTATATAACAACGAGAACAAAAGAGTTTGTAAAAGTTTTCTTTATCACTTTTAGTTTATCAACTGAATTGCTTGAGGACAAGAAATGAGTTAATCTTAGGGGAGTTTATACGTCCCAAATGTATCTACTTTTCCAAACACTTTTGCTCTGGTTTTGGCCTCTAATTTGCATTATTTGAATGAAACTAACCTGGACTGATGTTGTTTTCACCAGAATTACCGTGGTGTTATTTTTGTGAAGAAATAGAAGTTCTGAATAAAATGAATCTTTTTGTGAATTATTTTTGGAATATATGAATATTTATGCAATGAAGAACTGTTGGAGGGGGGCTGCTTGTGGGCCACAAGCCAATAAGTCACGCCCTGTTAGCTTGTGGGGCCCACGTGGCTCCCCCGACCCTAATTCATGTCCTATAAATTCACATCTTTGGAGGAAAAATAGGAGAGAAAATTTCATCGCATTTTACGAGACGGAGCCGCTGCCACCTCCTGTTCTTCGTCGGGAGGGCTGATATGGAGCCCGTTTGGGGCTCCAGAGAGGGGGGTTCATCACCGTCTTCGTCACTAACCCTTCTTCATCAATACCACCATGATGCTCACCACCGGGAGTGAGTTATTAATTTCTAGGGATAATTGATTTTATACCCCTAGTTGGGTCACACTCGGCAGGTTTACCCCTAGTTTCCGAAAACACTCGTTCCTGCCCAAACCACTTCGCTTCTCTTATGATTTTGCCCTTTGACCATTTGACCATCACTTTGAAAACTTCATAAAAAATTCATACTAACTCAGAAAAATTCAAACAAGATATCAAAATTTTCATAAGAACATCACCTATTTGTGCATGCAATCTGCATTCTTGATAAATATGTTGGAAAGTCCCCATCACAGATGATAGCTGAAACTCAGATGGGGATTTTCCAACATTTTTGTCATGAATGTGAATGACATGCACATATAGGTGATGTTTCTCCTAACATTTTGATATCTTATTTGAATTTTTCCGAGTTAGTATGATTTTTTTTGAAGTTTTCAAAATGATGGTCAAACGGTCAAAGGGTGAAAGCATAAGAGGAGTGAAGTGACTTGGGAAAAACCGAGGGTTTTTCGAAATGAGGGGTAAAACTAGCAAGTGATACACAGCTAAGGGCACCAAATTAATTGTCCCTACTTTTTAGGCTTGCTGGATGGTGAAGGGATTGGATGAGATTGATCATGTAATCATCTTTTTTGATAGGGCTTGATCCCTAGTATCCACTATGTTCCGAGGTTGATGTTGATATGACTTTGCTATGCTTAATGCTTGTCACTAGGACCCGAGTGCCATGATTTCATATCTGAACCTATTATGTTTTCATGAATATAAGAGTGATTTGGATCCTATCTTGCAAGTTGTACGCAGCTATTACATGTCATGATCAGCATACCCCAAGGTGACACTAATTGTGATTCTTTCTGGTGATTGCCGTAGTTTGAGGAGTTCACCATGTGTTAATGCTTTGTTCCGATTCTCTATTAAAAGGAGGCCTTAATATCCCTTAGTTTCCATTAGGACCCCACTGCCACGGGAGGGTAGGACAAAAGATGTCATACATGTTCTTATCGCAAGCACATATGACTATATACGGAATACATGCCTAGATTACATTGATCAATTGGAGCTAGTTCTGTGTCGCTCTAGTGTGTAATTGTTACATGATTGATGCCATCTAAATCATTATCCATCACTGATACATGTGCCTAGGCTTTACATATATTGAATCTTGCTAAGTTACTACTAATGCTGCTACTGTCACAACTACTGCAAAATTGCTACTATCACTATTACTGTTACCACTACTACTTTGTCGTGCTACTAAAATCTTTGTTGCATAGAGATATCCTAGGTGTGTTTGAATTGACTACTCAACTTCTAAGGCCGATAATATTCTTTGGCTCCCCTTGTGTTGAATCAATAAATCAGGGTGTAATCCTCCCCACGAAGACAATTGCGATTCCTTACACTTGTGGGTTATGAGTCCCCATGCCTCATGTCTATTGGAAATATGCCCTAGAGGCAATAATAAAATGGTTATTATTATATTTCCTTGTTCATGATAATCGTTTATTATCCTACTATGACTGTATTGATTGGAAACTCAAATACATGTGTGGATACATAAACAACAGTGTGTCCCTAGTATGCCCCTAATATACTAGCTCATTGATCAAAGATGGTCGAGGTTTCCTGGCCATAGACATGAGATGTCATTTGATAACGGGATCACATCATTAGGAGAATGATGTGAAGGACAAGACCCAAACTATGAAATGACCATATGATCGTGTCAGTTTATTGCTATAGTTTTTTGCATCTCAAGTATCTGTTCCTATGACCGTGAGATCATGCAAATCACTGATACCGGAGGAGCACCTTGTGTGTATCAAACGTCGCAACGTAACTGGGTGACTATAAAGATGTTCTAGAGGTATCTCCGAGGGTGTCTCTTGAGTGGGCATGGATCAAGACTGGGATTTGTTACTCCGTGTGATGGAGAGGTATCTCAGGGCCCACTCGGTAATACAACATCACAATAAGCCTTGCAAGCAAAGTGACTAAATAGTTAGCCACAAGATCTTGTATTACGGAACAAGTAAAGATACTTGCCGGTAACAAGATTGAAATAGGTATAGAGATACCGATGATCGAATCTCGGGCAAGTAACATACCAAAGAACAAAGGGAACTCCATACAGGATTAACTGAATCCTTGACATAGAGGTTCAACCGATAAAGATCTTCATAGAATATGTATGAACCAATATGGTCATCCAGATCCAGCTATTTTCTATTGAACGTAGAGGTGTCTCGATCATGTCTACATAGTTCTTGAACCCGCAGGGTCTGCACACTTAACGTTCGGTGACGTTTCGGTAGTATTTAGTTATGTATGTTGGTGACCGAAGGTTTCTCGGAGTCTCAGATGATATCCCGGAAGTCATGAGGAGCTCTGGAATGGTTCGGAGGTAACGATTGATATATAGGAAAGTGGTGTTTGGGCTTCAGAAAAGTTTCGGGCACTTCCGGTAGTGTACCGGGAATGACGAATGGGTTCCGGGGTCCACCAAGTGGGGCCCACCCACCTCAGGGGCCACATGGGCCTAGGAGGTGGCACACCAACCCCTGGTGGGCTAGTCAGCCAGCCCCTAGAGTCCCTTGCACAAGGAGGTGGGAGAGGGCCAAGTGGGAAGGAGTCCTACTAGGACTCCACCTCCTTATGGGAGGTGGACTCCTCCCCTCCTTATGCCAAGACCCTAGGGGAAACCCTAGGGCGCCTCCCACCTACCGCCTCTCCTCCTATATATATTGGAGGGTTTTGAGGGCAGCCACCACCTGAAAAGCCACGTGCTGCCCTCTCTCCCTCCAGATCGTCTTCTCCTCTATATTAGTTCGGTAGAGCTCAGCAAAGCCCTACCGGTGTTGGGGAACGTTGCATGGGAAACAAAAAATTTCCTACGCACACGCAAGATCTATCCATTGTGATGAGCATCTATGAGAGGGAGAGTGGATCTACATAACCTTGTAGATCGCTAAGCGGGAAGCGTTAAGAAACGCGATTGGTGTAGTAGAACGTCTTCGCGATCCAAATCGCCGAGCGTCCCGCGATCTCATCACGATTCGTCCCGCGATCCAATCACGATCCGTCCCGCGAACTCATCATGATCCGTCCCGTGATCTCATCACGATCTGTCTCGCGATCTTGATCACGGTCCTTCCGATCTAGCGTCGAACGGACGACACCTCCGCGTTCAGCACACGTATAGCTTGATGACGATCTTCGCCTTCTTGATCCAGCAAGGGGGAGCGGAGAGGTAAACGAGTTCTCCGGCAGCATGACGGTGCTGCGGCGATGGTGGTGGAGCAATTCCGGCAGGGCTTCGCCTAAGCACTGCAGAAAACCGATCTAGAGGAGAAACTATGCACTAGAGGAACGGGTAGCACGTGGCTGAAAATCGTATGCCAAAACCCTAAAACCCTCTAGTATATATAGGAGGAGAGGAGGAGGAGGCTTGGCTCCCAAGGAGCCAGCCCTTGGGTTGGCCGAACCAGGAGGGAGGACTCCTCCTGCTCCACTCCTAGTAGGATTAGGACTCCTTCATAATTTAGCCCTTTTGCCTTTTTCCACCTTTTTCCTTTTGGTCTTTTTCTTCCCAGCTGCATGGGCCCTTAGTGGGACTTCCTACAGCCCACTAAGTGCTGGTATTCATCCTCCCACAGCCCATGTAGCCTCTTGGGTCGAAATACCCCTCCCGATGGCTCCCGGTACACTACCGGCACTCCCGGCACACTACCGATGAGCCCGAAAATTTTCCGGCGACCAAAATAGGACTTCCTATATATCAATCTTTATCTCCGGACCATTACGAAGCTCCTAGTGATGTCCGGGAACTCATCCGGGACTCCGAACAACCTTCAGTCACCACCATACATAACTATATACTACCGAAACGTCACCAAACCTTAAGTGTGCAGACCCTACGGGTTCGAGAACTATGTAGACATGACTGAGACACCTCTACGGTCAATAACCAATAGCGGGACCTGGATGTCCATATTGGTTCCTACATATTCTACAAAGATCTTTATCGGTCGAACCTCTATGTCAAGGATTCAGTTAATCCGTGTATGATGTTCCCTTTGTTCTTCGGTATGTTACTTGCCCGAGATTCGATCGTCGGTATCTCCTTACCTAGTTCAACCTCGTTACCGGCAAGTCTCTTTACTCGTTCCGTAATACAAGATCCCGTGACTAACACTTAGTCACATTGCTTGCAAGGCTTGTTGTGATGTTGTATTACCGAGTGGGCCCTGAGATACCTCTCCGTCACACGGAGTAACAAATCCCAGTCTTGATCCATGCCAACCCAACAGACACCCTCGGATATACCTGTAGAGTACCTTTATAGTCACCCAGTTACGTTGCGACGTTTGATACACACAAGGTACTCCTCCGGTGTTAGTGAGTTGCATGATCTCATGGTCATAGGAACAGATACTTGACATGTAGAAAACAGTAGCAATAAACTGACACGATCATATGCTACGTTTGTAGTATGGGTCTTTTCCATCACATCATTCTTCTAATGATGTGATCCGTTACCAAATGACATCTCATGTCCATGACTAGGAAACCATAGCCATCTTTGATCAACGAACTAGTCTATTAGAGGCATACTAGGGACAAAGTGTTGTCTATTTACCAACACATGTAATGTGTTTCCAATCAATACAATTATAGCATGGATAATAAACAATTATCTTGAACAAGGAAATATAATAATAAACACTTTATTTATTGCCTCTAGGGCATATTTCCAACAGTCTCCCACTTGCACTAGAGTCAATAATCTAGTTCATATCATCATGTGATCCGCATTGTTATGAATCTAACACCCAATGAGTTCTGGTGCTCGATCATGCTTTGCAGCTGAGAGAGGTCTTTTAGTCAATGGGTCTGCAACATTCAGATCCTTGTGTACTTTGCAAATCTCTATGTTAAACTGTAAACACTGCTACTCCACTCCACTTGGTTCTATTCCAAATGGCTGCTCCACGATACGTATCCAGATTGCTAGTCCGAGTCATCTAGATTGGTGTTAAAGCTTGCATCAACGTAACTCTTTACGACGGACTCTTTATCACCTCCATAATCGAGAAATATCTCCTTAGTCCTCTGGTTACTAAGGATAATTTTGACCGCTATCCAGTGATCCACTCCTGGACCAGTCTTGTACCCCTTGACAGACTCATGGCAAGGCACACACAGGTGCAGTACACAGCATGGCATAATATAGAGCCTATGGCTAAGGCATAGGGGACAACATTTTCCTTTCTCTTTCTTTTGCCGTTGTCGAGCTTTGAGTCTCACTCAACTTCACACCTTACAAATCAGGCGAGAACTCTTTCTCAGACTGATCTATTTTGAACTCTTTCAAAATCTTGTCAAAGTATGTACTCATTGAAAGTCTCATCAAGCATCTTGATCTATCTCTATAGATCTTGATGCTCAACAATTAGGTAGCTTTATCCAGGTATTCTTTGAAAAACTCTCTTCAAACAACTGTTTATGCTTTCCAGAAATTCAACATCATTTCCGATCAACAATATGTCAACCACATATGCTTACCAGAAACTCTATAGTGCTCCCAGTCACTTTATTGTAAATACAAGTTTCTCATAAACTTTGTATAGACTCAAAAACTTTGATTACCTCATCAAAGTGTATATTCCAACTCCGAGATGCTTGCTTCAGTTCATAGAAGGATGACTGAAGCTTGCACACCTTTTAGCATCCTTAGGAGTGATAGAACCTTCTGGTTGTATCTCATACAACCTTTCCTTAAGGAAGGAAACGATGTTTTGGCATCCATTTGCCAGATTTCATAATTTAAAAATGCATCAACTACTAACATAATTCCAACAGACTTTGGCATCTCTATGAGTGAGAAAGTCTCATCGTAGTCAACTCCTTGAACTTGCCAAAAACTTCTTTGTGACAAGTTGAGCTTTATAAATGGTGACATTCACCATCAGCATGTGTCTTCATTTTAAAGATCCATTTGTACTCAATGACCTACCGTCCAACGTGCAAGTCTACCAAAATCTATACTTGGTTTTCATACATGGATCCTTAGCCTCTAACCATTTGTCGGAATTCGGGACCATCATCGCTTCTCCACAACTCGTAGGTTCATCGTTGTCCAACAACATGACCTCCAAGACAGGGTAGTCGTACCGCTCAGGAGAAGTACACATCCTTGTCAACTTACGAGGTTCGATAGTAACTTGATTCTAAGCTTCATGAGCATCATCATTAACTTCCTCTTCAACTAACGTAGGCTTCATAGGAACATCTTCCTGCGCTGCGCTACTCTCTGGTTGAATAAAGGTTCAGCAACCTCATCAAGTTCTATCTTCCTCCCACTCAATTCTTTTGAGAGAAACTCTTTCTCGAGAAAGGATCCGTTTTAGCAACAAACACTTTATGCTTAGATCTGAGATAGAAGGTTTACCCAACTGTTCTTAGGGTATTCTATGAAGATGCATTTGTCCGCTTTGGGTTCGAGCTCATTAGGTGAAAACATTTTTCCACACAAGCTTCACAGCCCCAAACATTAAGAAATGATAGCTTGGGTTTCTATCAAGCCCTAATTCACACGGTGTCATCTCACCGGATTTAAATGGTGCCCTATTTAAAGTGAATGTAGTTGTCTCTAATGCATAACCCCAAAATTATAATAGCAAAACGATAAGAGACATCATAGCACGCACCATATCCAATAGAGCACGACTATGATATTCGGACACACCATCACACTATGGTGTTCCAGGTGGCGTGAGTTGTGAAACAACTTTCACATATTCTAAAGTTGTATGCCAAACTCGTAACTCAGATATTCACATCCACGATCATATCACAGACATCTTCTTGTCACGATGATCTTTAAACTTCACTCTGAATTTGCTTGAACCTTTCAAACGATTCAGACTTGTGTTTCATTAATTAAACATACACTATATCTACTCAAATCATGAGTGAAGGTAAGAAAATAACGATATCCACCGCACGCTACAAGACTCATTGGATTGCATACATCAACATGTATCATTTCCAATAAATCACTTGCCTGCTCCATCAAACCAGAAAACGGGGTCCTTGGTCATCTTGACCAAGAGGCATGGTTCGCATGTCTCAACCGATTCGAAATCGAATGAGTCCAAAGATCCATCAGCATGGAGTTTCTTCATGCGTTTATACCAATATGACATTTAGAGGCAGTGCCACAAGTATGTGGTACTATCATTATTAACTTTGTATCTTTTGGCATCAATGTTATGAACATGTGTATTACTACGATCAAGATGCAACAAACCATTCTCACTGGGTGCATGACCATTGAAGGTATTATTCATGTAAACAGAATAACCATTATTATCTAACTTAAATGAATAACCGTGTTGCAATAAACACGATCTAATCATGTTCATGCTCAACGCAAGACACCAA
This sequence comes from Hordeum marinum, assembly GCA_022496015.1. NCBI lineage: Eukaryota > Viridiplantae > Streptophyta > Magnoliopsida > Poales > Poaceae > Hordeum > Hordeum marinum. Next base: position 97,131,232 of record CM039675.1, read on the forward strand.
ATAACACTTATTTAGGTTCGTCACTAATCCCGAAGGTAGAGAGAGCGTGCGATGTTGATCACATCAACCTTGGAAACATTTCCAACACACATCGTCACCTCACCCTTAGCTAGTTCTCCGTTCATTCCGTAGCTTTTGTTTCGAGTTACTAACATTTAGCAACCGAACCGGTATCCAATACCCAGGTGCTACTAGGAGTACTAGCAAGGTACACATCAATAATACGTATATCAAATATACTTCTGTTGACGTTGCCAGCCTTCTTATTTACCAGGTATCTAGGGTTGTTCCACTTCAGCGACCGCTCTCCTCATAATCGAAGCACTTAGTCTCGGGTTTGGGTTCAACTTTGGGTTGCTTCACTAGAGAAGCAACTGTCTTGCCATCCATGAAGTTTCCCTCCTTGCCCTTGCCCTTCTCGAAACTAGTGGTTTTTACTAACCATCAACACTTGACGCTCCTTCTTGATTTCGACCTTCGCGGTGTCAAACATCGCGAATAGCTCAGGGATCATTATTTCTATCCCTGGTATTTTATAGTTCATCACCAAGTTCTAGTAGCTTAGTGACAGTGACTTGGAGAACTATATCAATCACTATCTTATCTGGAAGATTAACTCCCACTCGATTCAAGCGATTGTAGCACCCAGACAATCTGAGCACATGCTCAACGATTGAGCTATTTTCCTTTATCTTGCAGACAAAGAATCTCGTTGGAGATCTCATATCTTGCAACACGGGCACGAGCCTGAGATCCTAATTTCAGCTCTTAGAACATCTCATATGTTCCGTGACGTTCAAAACGTTTCGGAGCCTCAGTTCTAAGCCGTAATGCATGACGCACTAAACTATCAAGTAGTCATCAGAACGTGACTGTCAGATGTTCACAACATCTACAGACGACGCTAGAGGGTTTGGCGCACCGAGCGGTGCATTAAGGACATAAGCCTTCTGTGCAGCAATGAGGACAATCCTCAGATCAGGGAGCCAGTCCGCAATATTGCTACCATCATCTTTCAACTCTACTTCTCTAGGAACATATAAAAATTTCAAGGGAGCTACAGCGTGAGCTAGTAATCTATAACATAATTTTGCAAAGACACTACTGACTATGTTCATGATAATGAGTTTAGTTAATCAAATTACTAAAGCTCCCACTCAAATTGACATCCCTCACGTCATCTGAGTGTCACATGATCCAAATTCACCAACTCAAGTCTGACCATCACGTGAGTTGAGGTGGTTTCAATGGTGAACATCATCATGTTGATCATATCTATTATATGACTCATGTTCGACCTCTCGGTCTCTTGTGTTCCGAGGCCATGTTTGTACATGCTAGGCTCGTCAAGTTTAACCCGAGTGTTCTGCATGTGCAACATTGGCTTGCACCTATTGTATGTCAACGTAGAGTCTATCACACCCGATCATCATGTGGTGTCTCGACACAACAAACTTTCGCAATGGTGCACACTCGGGGAGAACACAATTCATCTTGAAATTTAAGTGAGGGATCACCTTATAATGCTACCATCGTCCTAAGAAAAACAAGGTGCATAAAAGGATTAACATCACATGCAAATCATAAGTGACATGATATGGCCACGAACTTGTGCTTTTGATCTCCATCTTGAAAGCACCGGCATGATCTCCATTGTCACCAGCATGACACCATGATCTCCATCATCTTGATCTCCATCAACGTGTCGCCATCGGGGTCATCGCGCCCATCATGCTTGTACTACTATTGCTACCGTTTAGCGATAAAGTAAAGCATTACATAGCGCTTAATGATTGACAGGCAGGTCATACAATAATTAAAGACAACCCTATGGCTCTTGCCGGTTATCGTACTCATCGACATGCAAGTCGTGATATTCTATACAACACATGATCATCTCATACATCACATATATCACATCATGTAATTGGCCATATCACATCACAACATACCCTGCAAAAACAAGTTAGACGTCCTCTAATTGTTGTTGCATGTTTTACGTGGCTGCTACGGGTATCTAGCAAGAACAATTCTCACCTATGCAAAAACCACAATGGTGATACATAAGTTGCTTGTCAACCTTCTCAAGGACCGCCTTTGTCGAATCCGATCCAACTAAAGTAGGAGAAACAGACATCCACCAGCCATCTTTGTGCAACGAGGTTACACGTTAGTCGATGGAACCGGTCTCTCGTAAGCGTACGAGTAAGGTTGGTCCGGGACGCTTCATCCCACAATACTGCTGAACCAAGACACGACCAAGGGAGCAAGCAATCTAAGCATCAACGCCCACAAACTCTTTGTGTTCTACTCGAGATCTCATCTACACATAGACCTAGCTCATGATGCCACTATTGGGGAATGTTGCATGGGAAACAAAAAAATTCCTACGCACACGCAAGATATATCCATGGCGATGAGCATCTACGAGAGGGAGAGTGGATCTACATACCCTTGTAGATTGCTAAGCGGGAAGCGTTAAGAAACGCGGTTGGTGTAGTCGAACGTCTTCGCGATCCAAATCGCCGAGCGTCCCGCGATCTCATCACGATCCATCCCACGATCCAATCATGATCTGTCATGCGAACTCATCACGATCCGTCCCGCGATCTCATCACGATCCGTCTCGCGATCTTGATCACGGTCCTTTCGATCTAGCGCCGAACGGACGACACCTCCACGTTCAGCACACGTACAGCTTGATGACGATCTCCACCTTCTTGATCCAGCAAGAGGGAGTGGAGAGGTAGACGAGTTCTCCGGCAGCATGATGGCGCTGCGGCGATGGTGGTGGAGCAATTCCGGCAGGGCTTCGCCTAAGCACTGCAGAAAACCGATCTAGAGGAGAAACTATGCACTAGAGGAACGGGTAGCACGTGGCTGAAAATCGTATGCCAAAACCCTAAAACCCTCTAGTATATATAGGAGGACAGGAGGAGGAGGCTTGTCTCCCAAGGAGCCAGCCCTTGGGTCGGCCGAACCAGGAGGGAGGACTCCTCCTCCACTCCTAGTAGGATTATGACTCCTTCCTAATTTAGCCCTTTTGCCTTTTTCCACCTTTTTCCTTTTGGGCTTTTTCTTCCCAACTGCATGGGCCCTTTGTGGGACTTCCTCCAGCCCACTAAGGGCTGGTATTCATCCTCCCACAGCCCATGTAGCCTCTTGGGTCGAAATACCCCTCCCGATGTTCTCCCGATACACTACCGGCACTCCCGGTACACTACCAATGAGCCCGAAACTTTCTCGACGACCAAAATAGGACTTCCTATATATCAATCTTTATCTCCGAACCATTCCGAAGCTCCTCGTGATGTCCGTGATCTCATCTGGGACTCTGAACAACCTTCGGTCACCACCAAACATAACTCTATACTACCGAATCGTCACCAAACCTTAAGTGTGCAGACCCTGCGCGTTCGAGAACTATGTAGACATGACCGAGACACCTCTACGGTCAATAACCAATAGTGGGACCTGGTTGTCCATATGGGTTCCTACATATTCTACGAAGATCTTTATCGGTCGAACCTCTATGTCTAGGATTCAGTTAATCCTTGTATGATGTTCCCTTTGTTCTTCGGTATGTTACTTGCCCGAGATTCGATCGTCGGTATCTCCGTACCTAGTTCAACCTCGTTACCGGCAAGTCTCTTTACTCGTTCCGTAATACAAGATCCCGTGACTAACACTTAGTCACATTGCTTGCAAGGCTTGTTGTGATGTTGTATTACCGAGTGGGCCCTGAGATACCTCTCCGTCACACGGAGTAACAAATCCCAGTCTTGATCCATGCCAACCCAACAGACACCCTCGGAGATACCTGTAGAGTACCTTTATAGTCACCCAGTTACGTTGCAACGTTTGATACACACAAGGTACTCCTCCGGTGTTAGTGAGTTGCATGATCTCATGGTCATAGGAACAGATACTTGACATGTAGAAAACAGTAGCAATAAACTGACACGATCATATGCTACGTTTGTAGTATGGGTCTTGTCCATCACATCATTCTTCTAATGATGTGATCCCGTTACCAAATGACATCTCATGTCCATGACTAGGAAACCATAGCCATCTTTGATCAACGAACTAGTCTATTAGAGGCATACTAGGGACAAAGTGTTGTCTATTTACCCACACATGTAATGTGTTTCCAATCAATACAATTATAGCATGGATAATAAACGATTATCGTGAACAAGGAAATATAATAATAAACACTTTATTTATTGCCTCTAGGGCATATTTCCAACAGATGGATGAGTTGACCACCACCACCACCATGCCATTGTGATGCCAGAGAACTCATCTACCTCTCCACCCTCGCTTTCTGGATCAAGGAGGTGGAGATCGTCATCGAGCTGTACGTGTGCTGAACGCGGAGGTGCCATCCGTTCGGTGCTAGATCAGAAGGATCGTGATTGGATCGCGGGACGAATCGTGATTGGATCGTAGGACGGACCGTGACTGGTTAGATGCTCATCACCATGGATAGATCTTACGTGAGCGTAGGAATTTTTTTGTTTCCCATGCAACGTTCCCCAACAATGTCGTGGGTGCTACCCGGAGCCAAGCGCTCCCGGTGCATATGCATTGATGCTAGCGATACTGAAGCCACCCCAGCATCGCACACGGACCGAGATATGGTGCATTGTTGTGGCCAAGGCACATCGCGCCTTGCACCCTACCATCCATCATCCCAATTGATCCGACCAGCAGTTCACAACCAAGCGACAAACACAGAGGAAATATCTTGGGTGGGGCAAGGGAATAGGGCGCGGGCTAGGCTGGAAGAAAACTACGCGGGCCGTCAGCACTCGCCCATCGCCGCCCGCCTACCCTATCTCCTTCGCCTCTCGCCCTCCCCACCGCCTCCGCTAGAAAGGGAGTGGATCGAGCTCCGACAGCAGCCACTGAAGAACAGGCGTCATCGGGTTCCTCCGTTGCCACTATGGGCTACTCCACCCCGCCCCCTCCGACGGCTCCCTCCGCCACCCTACGACACCTCCTCGACGTAGTCTCCATTGAGAAAGCAGGTAGCCATCTTTGCCATGTAGCATTTTTTATGTGCTCTGTGAAATTGAGTGATGTATGTATTGTCTTATTTGACAGAATCATTGCTAATTGGGCTTGCAGTGTTGTACAATTTCAGAAGATTTGAGTGTTGTGAGTGTTGTGCATTTGCAAGTGTTGTGCAATGGGAGATTATGGCAAGGGAATACCTCAAGTTGGTATGAGGTTCAGATATGCAGATGAAGCTTGGGTGTTTTGGGTTGCATATGGGGGTCGTGCAAGGTTTGATGTGAGGAAGAGAAACAAAAATGTAAGCAAGTGTGATGGTGAAGTCACTTCATGTAGATTTGTTTGTTCCAATGAGGGTCTTTGAAAGAAAGGGATAACATTGGATCATGTGCCAAAGCGTATTAGAGCTGAAACAAGAACAAATTGCAAAGCTCGGATGACCATAACATTGGATCGAGTGGCAAAAAACTATGAAGCCATGGATATTGTGCTAGAACACAATCATTACCTTCAGTTACCATAAATTTTTCACTTGATGGCATCACAAAGGAAGATTTTTGAAGTACAAGCTTTTGAAATATAAGCCGCTGAGGATTCTGGGATCATGCCAAAAGCTACGCATGAGCTTGCTTGTCATCAAGTTGGTGGACTACTTAACCTCGGCAACACTTGTGTTGACCAAAAGAATCATTTGTGAAGCAAGAGACATAGAGAGTTGGCTTTTGGACAAGTGGATAGTATGTTGAAGTACTTTCATGAAAAAATCATTGAGAACCCATCTTTCCAATATGCTTTGCAGTCGGACTGTGAGGAGCATATAACCAACATATTTTGGTCTGATGCTAAAATGGTTCTTGACTATGCACACTTTGGTGATGTTGTCACATTCGATACTATGTTTGGCACAAACAAAGAATATAGGCCATTTGGTGTTTTTCTTGGACTCAATCAGTTTAAAGAAACCACCATTTTTAGTGTTGCGTTACTATTTGATGAAACATGTGACTCGTTTACATGGCTTTTTGAAACCTTTCTAACTACACATAATGGGAGGCTACCCAGAACTATTTATACAAATCAAGATGCAGAAATGGGGAAAGCTATAGGGAAAGACTTCACGAAATCATACCATGGATTGTGCACTTTTCATATACTGCAAAATGTTGGCAAGTATTTATCTCCATTGAAGAGTGAAAGAAAAGATGACCGAAAAGAGAAAGATGAATGGAAAGAAGAAGATGATGGAAAAAATGAACATGAAGATGAGGAATCTCATATTCTCACTGATTTTAGTGAATATATGTATGTCTATGAGGACAAAAAATAATTTCAAGAAGCATTTGACAATTTGAGGCATAAAGTGCATAAGCAAACTTCGTTAGATAGTATCTACAGGTTGAAAGAAAAACTGGCTGAATGTTATATGAGAGATGTGTTTAGTTTGGGAGTGAGAAGTACACAACTTAGTGAGAGGTTCAACAATTCATTGAAAAACCATTTGAAATCAGATTTTCATATTATTCGGTTCTTGATGCATTTTGAGAGGAATTGTGATCTAAATATAGTATTTTGTGGCCTACGTGTGCTAATAAAAGGGTCATACTTGAATGATTATGTAAGAAACAAATTCAATGTTAAGTGCTTCAAAAATTAGTTTGTTCAGACCTACAAAAGAATATGTATTGTGTTCAACTTTCTACGGTTGCCGTTGTGTTTCCTGAACCTGTTAACTCTTGTGCTAAAAGTGCACGGGTGGTCGTATTGAAGTGTTGAGAACTACTTTTTGGTTGATGTTTGCTAAACTGAATTGTACTGTATTGTGTTAGCTGAACCGATGCTCTCCTCTCTTCTTTGCCTGAAGAAAGTGGACTCTGTTCTCTATTGTTCTGTCCATTCATTCAGTTTCGTTTGGCTTTGAAATGTTGTTAGCTGTAGGATCAATTCAGACGGTGGATGATATGGAGCAAGGCAGGTTGTGCCTTGACCACAGCAAGTCACTGGATCTCGGTCTGTCGCGGGCTTTGCTAGACCTACATAATTTGTACCAGGCAGCATGGGGTGTGAGGATTGGACTTGGGGGAGGGATGGGGCCCACCCCGGTCAGGGGGGAGTAGTTAGATTAGTGGGAAGGTTACGTAAACATGCGTAATGGGTTACGTAGGTGTAGGATTATCGGTCTGTCGCACACATGCTCCCATTCCCTATAGCATCCTCCCTGTGCACCTTGAGGTGATAATTCAAATTGTAGGCACGTCCTTCCTCCTCCCTGGCAAGGGGTCGTCGCCATGCACTATCGGTTGTCGTGGTCATCGCCATGCAACCGGTTTTGTTCGCCCGCCTGTGCACCTCGCGCCTGCCGTGTGAGCTACGTCGTCGCGAGGCAGGCACCCGCACACCTTTCTCACAGAGGTTGAGCTGCATGACGAACCAACGCTAAGGAGGAGAAGCCCGAACGGCAGCATCGCGGCGGGGACGTCGGCACTGAGGAAGAGCAGCAACACAAGCGTACGTAGAGGTGGAGAACTCGATGCAGTGGGAGCTCCCCGCTGATGAAACACGAGTTCATTGGCGACACGCCGCATGAGCGCTCACACGGCGTTGCGGAAGCAGTGCTCATGGTGAGGCCACCGAGCCACGACACTGACCTGGACATTTCCGCAGTCGTCAAGGAGGAGCACCTCGACCATCTGAATGCGCGATGGCAGGTGCAACAGCAACAACTTACCCTTGTAGAAGAGTTTGTCCACCGACAACGCGAGCGGATCTAATGGCCCGGACTGTTGGAATTATGTGTGCTATAACTATATTCAAACATGGAAATTACTAATATTCGGAATACCTTATTATAGAATTATTCATGTATTTGTACATGAAATTACTCTGCAGCATGATTATCATGCAATTATCATTTGTTGAAACGTACTTAAGTTATATGCTTAAAAAAGCTGGTCGATTATCAGTGGAATACAATATACTATTTATATTGGAAAGACCACCCGGGTACAGTGATAATCGGAAGGAGCTAGATCGTATAGTTATATTACAGCCCTAATGTTGATCTACACAATTAGAGGAATTTACACTCTATTATGACGCGTTGCTCACAAGCATGTGTTTCGGGGACATAACGGGTAAAATCCGTTAACAGATAAATATGATCATGATTGGTAATTTGCTTTGGACTCTATCTCGAAACTAGTGAAAAATACTAGGAATTTTATATGTGTATAAGAGGTGGACTCTTTGTAAAGACAATATAAGAAGGTCCCCACCCCTAGCCTCAGATATGCGATTTGTGAACGACACCATGAATAAACGCAGAGGAATAGGGGTAAACCAAAAATCCTAAATTTCTAACGTTGACATCCGAGCCGGTTAGGGTTAACGACGTTGTCGTCAGCTCGATCCGATCCATAATCAATTTCGCTGCGTACTCTGCCGATTCAATCATGTTCAACTTGATACACGGGCAAACTAGATCGATCCGGTGTGTGCTTCGTCAAGGTACCTTGCTACAGATCGATCATTAAGCTCGCCGCTCATAAGTCGATTCAGAACTCCCGATTTGCTGGTCAAGCGCCGTCGCACTCCCATCTCGCGGCGCCACACGCGAGGTCTTCCCCGCCAGGAATCCGCCATCAGCCGCCGCCCCCATGTCGCCGACTCTGCCGAAGGCCCGATCTCCAGCCGGCCCTCCTGCAGTAGCTCGCCTGCAGGTCGCCTGAGCAGCTAGTAGTTTGCGCTGGTGCCGGCCGCCATCGTCATATGCTGCATCAGCAGACCCGCGTCGTCAAGTCGCCGCTTGGTTCCGCATGGACCGCATCCCGTCGCTGTGTTGGAGCTCTCACGCGGATCCGTCCTGGATCCCTTGCTACCGCGTAGCCTCGTGTTGGGCACTGGGGCTGATTCATGTACGCTGAACGTGATCAAGGGCAGTCAAGTCCGAAGGTGATTCTTTTTGTTCGCACTGCATCAACGAATCTAGCTCGGAAAGAGCAGGCACGCCGGACCGCAGGCTGCTGGAAGTTTTGTGCGTTGATCAAGAAGCCAAGACGGAGATCTAGGAAGCTAATCGTGACATCACGTGGGCCAAGGAAGGTTAAACTTGTTGCATGGAGATCAACGAGTACTACTGATGTTGATATTTCGTGAAGTCAAAGGAGGCAAATTCTGGGCACGTGAGGAAGTAGTGCTGGAAGGTGATCCAAGATTTGCTGCCGCGCTCCCTTTGGATGTTCAGAAGTTTGTGGCATCTCCAGCTTGCTGCAAGCATAGGCATGGATGCAGGGACAGCTATGCATGATTAAACTTGTCTCTATTTAACCTGAACTTGGCAGTTTGCTCACCAAGGAACAGAAAATATTCCCTCGACGACTTGGCAAGCCGAACGAGCAACTGCTCGGAAACTGCAGGACATTAGTTGAAGCAAAAATTATTTTGCTGCTGTTTATTAGACCTACCTTCTAGCCAACGGCACGGCCAGTGCACGCGTTCTACAAGGGAAGGGATGCTAATTACGAATCTCAGTTATCCGTTAATTTATTTATTTTACTAGATCGTTGATCGATGGACTAACTTGTTTGATTGCCAATCATGTACGTCATAACAAGGAAAATACGTTTACTCCTTGGAAGAAGTTCTCCAGATTAAATGTGTGTATGGACTGCATAGAGGAAAATTGCCATGGTGGAAATATTGTACGGAAAATTGTACATAACTTGAAAAGGGCTTTCAGGGAAGTATTATTATGGAACATCACTTGTGTATGCAGGAATACGAGAGTTACTCCGATGATAAGGAAATTTGCTCTTCATTTGTCGGTATGTCCAATAATAATATTTGCACGGCTAATATTTATTTGAACTAGTTGGATTATGGTGTTTGTTTATATACATCATAATTTGATGGAATAAAGTAGCAACTTTAATGGTATGCAACAATTTCAAAAGAAAATTTATGAACTTTGGAATTGGAAGTTTTGCTATGAAACTCCCTTGTGGAGGAAAACTATTATTGTTATAAGACACTCTATGCAACTTGAGTGAGAAGGTATTTGGTTTATTGTTATATCTTTGGAATTTATTGATTATGACATACTCTTTACAAAAGGAAGAGCGAAAATATTGCTCAATGGTTAAAGAATTACTGCATTATGGATTTTCAAACAATGGTATATCTTTCTTGATGTCCATTGGAAGTTGGAAAACCAAATTGCTTATATTTGGGAAGGATAACTCCATATGGAGGAATACTGATAATTGGAACACATGCTTGGAAATGTGTTATCTACATCATCAACGACTTGGTCACATATCTTGGAATTAGATGAACTGGCTTATTGATTCTGGAATTCTAAACTTCAGTGGAAGGACTATGGTATTTTGTGAAGCATATATACTGGACATTTTTACTAGCACACCTTTTATTAAGGTGGAAGGAGATAACAAAAGCAAACTTCACGTTTGTTTACCTCATATATACTTACGGTATTATTTTTTCACTCCCACTGGAGGCTAGATTATTTATTTATCTCATTCATTGATAATTGCACTTTATATGGTTATGTTTATATTATTTCAAATACAAGTTGGAATGTTTTAATGTGCTTGTCACATTATTTATTGAAGTGGAAAATCAGTTGACTAAAAGATATCAAAGTTTCAATAACTGATTGGCGGGGGAAAGTACACTTCAGGAATATATCAATTGAGCATGGAATTATTCATCATTGTAATATACCACACACTCCACAATTGAATGGAGGAATTGAGTGTCTTTTATACTCCCTTGTTTTCTTTTTCTTTTTATTGAAAGAATAATTGTGTACTGTCGTTTGTTGATATCATTATTCATCTAGCACAGTCACTCCTTATGGTTTGTAGACTGGAATGGAATATATTATTGGCAGAGAATTCTTATAATTACTACAAAGCACACACCAGGAATTTTTCATTGTTATTCTAGTGGATCAAAGGATGTTTTATTTGTTATATTAAAAGGGAAAACTGGTGGAAAGTAGGAACACAATTATTTTTATGATCAAGGATGGAATTGTTGACAATCATATTGAATATAATCTTGACCCCAAAGAAACTACAAGTGACACTCCAGCACATGTTTAGGATAAGTGGGAGGAATTAACTTGGAATGTTATCTTTGGATAATTGTTACGTGATTTTTGGGGAAGTCACTCTAAATACTAGAGGAAGACTCTTAAGAAGTTTTTTTAATGCCAACTATGGGTGGAAGAATTGGGGGAAGGAATAAACTCCAATGAGGAAGAGAATAGTTTGGGAACTTAAATTGATACCAAACAACCGCAAGCCTATTGATACCACTACAATATTATAATGTCACTCTTGTTATTAAATTCTTTACACAAAGGGAAATATACTTTGTGGAAACTCTCTCTCTTCAAATTTTGGGAAAGAGGGACTAAAGACATGGTTTGCTAGCAAGCTTCACATCAATGGAATAGCAGATCATATGATTTTCTAAATTGAAGCAAGGCGGTCGTCTACAGATGTAAGTGTGATTTTTTGTTTTGTTATTATTGTTTACATTAACATTTTTTTGTTGTTTGCAATGATAAAGTCACATTGATGGAAGTGAAAGCTTGGTCATATTTTAACTTTCATATGAAAGGAACATTTGAAGCTTTCTTTGTTTGGGAGTGGAACTACATAGGGCATGATTTTTGAAATGTTTCCTATGGAAATTGTAAACTTGTTAAAGTACCTGAAACCAAACTCAGTGAGGAATTATGTTTGATCTCCTGAGGAAAAAGAGATAATACATGGTGTTGAATTTACTTTATCTTCGTTATAAAATTGTACCTTAGCTTTTGGAATTTATGTTGCATTCAAGTAGTGGAAGGAAAGACAAGAAGCTAAGGGGATGTCACACATCATATTAGATTGTGGAAAGAGCATCACAACATGTCACTTGTTAAACACATTAAGGAAAGACAAGAAACTAAGGGAATGTCACACATCATATTAGATTGTGGAAAGAGCACAACCTGTCACCTGTTAAACACACCCAAAAAACAAAACAAAAAAGCTATTATTGTATCTATGAGACAAGAAATAAGTCCAGGTACGCATATTCAATTATTATTTTTAGTACTAACATGGTGCAGGTTCACTGACTAAAGTCAGGAAATTCTTTCAAGACTTGGTTACTCATGAAACTTCATTTACTGATTGGATTTCATATTTTTGTGGTTCTGAAAATTTATTCAACATGGTTATCATATATTTTGACTTGATGTGGAATTATATATATTGTTGTTTATGTGACGGAAAATAATTGATGCGGAATTTTCACTTGAGGAAGTGATACTCAAGGTGCCTATAAACGTGGGATTACACTCGAGGAAATAATACTCGAGGCGCCTAGGAAAGCTATGCTGGAATAATTAGGTGGAAACTAAGGTCTCTAGTGATCTTAGGTGTCACAACAAGGAAACATATTGAGGGAATGTATCACGTGTTTGTGTGTATGGGTTTTTCAACGTGGTGTTAATATGATTAATGATCCCTTGACTTAGCTTATTAGTCATGAGGTATTTGCTAAGCATGTTAAGTCTATGGGTTTACGAATATTTGAATGATCGTTTTGGACAAGTGGGAGATGTTGAAATTATGTGTCCTACAACTATATTCAAAAATAGGAATTGCTAATATTCGGAATACCTCATTATGGAATTATACATGTATTTGTACATGGAATTACTTTACAGCATGATTGTTGGGGATATAACCCCACGGTGAGACCCGCCCCTGAGGCTCCGGGTCACACCTGGTGGCTCGTACACCAGCCCAAGAACGGGCCGCGGAGACTTAAGCCCAAGACGTTGGGCGCTCTTAACAAGATGGGCCGGGACGTGGCCCGGACGGGGAAAGCATGAAGACCCCGGCGTGTGAGCCGCCCGGAGATAACTTTCTCAGGAAGGCAAGACAATGTAGAGACGGATTCAGACACGTAGTGAGAGTCGGTTACAACTTGTATGACCTGTGGTCTTGACCTCCTATATAAAGGCGAGACCCGGGGCGACTTAGGGAGGGATCAGAGATATCGAGAACTAGGTCAAGCAATTTGCTCCCTTGTAATCGATACACCAAGCAATACAAACACACGCAGGACGTAGGCTATTACCTCTACTTGAGGGGCTAAACCTGGATAAACTCGTGTCCTTCGTCCCAATCAACCCCTTTGAGTCCATCACCTTTGCGATGGCCTCGAATCCAAGTCTGTTCACCTGGACATCTGCCGTGAGAAAACCACGACAATTGGCATCCACTGTGGGGCCTGCACTCAGTCATGTTGAGTTCTCAAAGGGCTCTCTCCCAGGGCTCGAGGGACATGTGGTTGGAAGGATGAACAAGAGTCGCCGCGGCCAGCTCTACATCGACGACGCCGACTAGGGTCTTGATGCTGGTTCTGTCGAGTATGGATTCCGGGTTCCTTTCGGCGGGATCCATGTCTTCATCGGCAGGATCGACAGATCTACACCCGGGCCAGACATCTGCACCAGCATCGTCGAGTCGGCTCGGCGCGCGCAAACCTCCCGTGATGTGCGACCCGCCCGTGTCAACCTGGGCTGGAAGCACGTCTTCGTGGGCTTCACTCAAGGTATGGATCTTGAAGCTTCTGCGTCGCAGGAGACTCTTGTCTGTTCAGAGGACGGATCTTTGAGCGGGGAAGCAGAGTCGATCTACCAGCTTCACAACGGTGGGCTCGGGGGCTACGACGAGCTTTACCCTGAGTCAGAGCGTTCTGAGCAGGACGATTTCGGGCCGCCGGTTCATGCGGCCATGTTCATGGCAGGGTCAGCCCCAGGCGCAAGCAGCACAGCCGCCGGAGCAGCAACCTCGAGGGCTGACCCGTTGCCGCCGGCTCAAGTTCTTCCTGATCTGATGAACGAGCTCGCGGCCCTGATGGCCACTGAAGTCATGCCAGATAATCAAGCCGCTCGGAACTTGGAGATTGTGAGACTCAAGAACCGGATGGCGGAGGAGCAACAGAGGATAGTGGAGCTAAAAGTTCAGATGGAGGCAGAGGCAGAACGCATTAAGTCGGACGCCTTCCGCCTTGGGCTAGAACAACAATCGGCGGTTGCAGTGCATCGGATGAGGCATCAATCCCGCTTACCAAAGCATTATGAGGCCAGGAATCTCTTCAATATGCCAGGAACGGGACGGGCAGCAGATGCGCCTGGAAGTCGGCCGGCGCTCAACCGCAGCCTAACCCGCCCCGACGAAACCAGGCCTCACTAGTGGTCTTTCCAACACCGGCGGGTCATTATTCCAACCCGACAGAGAACATGGTGGCCGCGGCCACCCGGCTTGAAACAATCCCTATTCCAAATGAGGCGCCTTTTGCGGAAGAGGTACAGAACGCCATTAGGTATCTTCAGACGGCGATGGCCCAGCAGGAGAAATATGCTTACAGCCGGAGCCACGTTCATTCAACCCCCCTCCCCAATCGCAGCTTTAGCCGGCGCTATGAATCGTCGGCGGTCTCCAGCAGCGATCGGCACAGAGGGCCTCCGGGGGATGACCAGGCTGTTGGGGAACGTTGCATGGGAAATAAAAAAAATTCCTAAGCACACGTAGATCTATCCATGGTGATGAGCATCTACGAGAGGTAGAGTGGATCTACGTACCCTTGTAGATCGCTAAGCGGGAAGCGTTAAGAAACGCGGTTGGTGTAGTCGAACGTCTTCGCGATCCAAATTGCCGAGCGTCCCGCGATCCAATCACGATCCATCCCACGATCCAATCACGATCCGTCCCACGAACTTGATCACGATCCGTCCCACGAACTTGATCACGATCCTTCCGATCTAGCGCCGAACGGACGGCACCTCCGCGTTCAGCACACGTACAGGTTGATGACGATCTCCGTCGTCTTGATCCAGCAAGAAGGAGCGGAGAGGAATAAGAGTTCTCCAGCAACGTGATGGCGCTCCGGTGATGGTGGTGGAGCTATTCCGGCAGGGCTTCGCCTAAGCGCTACAGAAAACCGATCTAGAGGAGAAACTATGCACTGGAGGAACGGGTAGCACGTGGCTGAAAAATTCTGTGCAAAAACCCTAAAACCTCCAGTATATATAAGAGGAAGAGAGGAGGAGGATTGTCCCAAGGGCCAAGCCTCTAGGATTCGGCTGAACCAGGTGGGAGAGGTGGAATCCACCTCCAATCCTAGTAGGACTAGGATTCACCCTATTTTTGCCTTTTTCCACTTTTTCTCTTTGGTTTTTTTTCTCCCTAGCCGCATGGGCTTTGTGTGGGACTTCCACCAGCCCACTAAGGGCTGGTATTCACTCTCCCACATCCCATGTTGCCTCTTGGGTCGAAATACCCCTCCCGATGGTCTCCCGGTACACTACCGGCACTCCCGATACACTACCGATGAGCCCAAAACTTTTCTGGCGACCAAAATAGGACTTCCTATATATCAATCTTTACCTCCGGACCGTTCCGAAGCTCCTCATTACGTCCGGGATCTCATCCGGGACTCTGAACAACCTTCGGTCACCACCATACATAACTCT
Organism: Hordeum marinum; assembly: GCA_022496015.1. Classification (NCBI taxonomy): domain Eukaryota; kingdom Viridiplantae; phylum Streptophyta; class Magnoliopsida; order Poales; family Poaceae; genus Hordeum; species Hordeum marinum. The sequence goes on from CM039675.1 coordinate 97,146,815, forward strand.
ATATTACCGAAACGTCACCAAACCTTAAGTGTGCAGACCTTGCGGGTTCGAGAACTATGCAGACATGACCGAGACACCTCTACGGTCAATAACCAATAGCGGGACCTGGCTGCCCTTATTGGTTCCTACATATTCTATGAAGATCTTTATCGATTGAACCTCTATGTCAAGGATTCAGTTAATCTCGTATGATGTTCCCTTTGTTCTTCGGTATGTTACTTGCCCGAGATTCGATCGTCGGTATCTCCATACCTAGTTCAACCTCGTTATTGGCAAGTCTCTGTACTCATTCCGTAATACAAGATCCCGCAACTAATACTTAGTCACATTGCTTGCCAGGCTTATTGTGATGTTGTATTACCGACTGGGCCCTGAGATACCTCTCTGTCACACGGAGTAACAAATCCCAGTCTTGATCCATGCCAACTCAACAGACACCCTTGGAGATACCTCTAGAGCACATTTATAGTCACCCAGTTACGTTGCGACATTTGATACACACAAGTAAATCCTTCGATGTCCGTGAGTTGCATGATCTCATGGTCATAGGAACACATACTTGACATGCAGAAAACAGTAGCAATAAACTGACACGATCATATGTTACGTTTGTAGTTTGGGTCTTGTCCATCACATCATTCTCCTAATGATGTGATCCCATTATCAAATGACATCTCATGTCAATGGCTAGGAAACCTTGACCATCTTTGATCAACGAGCTAGTTCACTAGAGGCATACTAGGGACAATGTGTTGTCTATTTACCCACACATGTAATGTGTTTCCAATCAATAAAATTATAGCATGGATAATAAATGATTATCATGAACAAGGAAATATAATAATAACACTTTATCCATTGCCTCTAGGGCATATTTCCAACAGTCTCCCACTTGCACTAGAGTCAATAATCTAGTTCACATCACTATGTGATTTACATGATAATGAATCGAACACCCATGCAGTTCTAGTGTTGATCATGTTTAGCCCTTGTAAGAGGTTTAGTCAACGAGTCTGCAACATTCAGATTCGTGTGCACTTTGCAAATATTTATGTCCTTCTCCTCGATGTAATCGCGGATGGAGTTGAAGTGTCGCTTTATGTGTCTGGTCCTCTTGTGAAACCTTGGTTCCTTGGTCAGAGCAATGGCACCAGTGTTGTCACAGAACAGGTTCATTCGATTCAGTGCACTGGGCACTACTCCAAGATCTGTCATGAACTGCTTCATCTAGACACGTTCCTTCGCCGCCTCCGAGGCTGCGATGTACTCCGCTTCACATGTAGAATCGGCTACCACGCTTTGCTTGGAACTGCACCAGCTTACCGCTCCCCCATTGAGAATAAATACGTATCCGGTTTGCGACTTAGAGTCATCCGGATCAGTGTCAAAGCTTGCATCAACGTAACCCTTTACGACGAGCTCTTCATCACCTCCATAAACGAGAAACATTTCCTTAGTCCTTTTCAGGTACTTAAGGATATTCTTGACCGCTGCCCAGTGTTCCATTCCAGGATCACTTTGAAACCTTCCGGCCATACTTATGGCAAGGATGACATCCGGTCTTGTGCACAACATTGCATACATGATAGAGCCTATGGCTGAAGCATAGGGGATGACACTCATCTTTTCTCTATCTTCTGCAGTCACCAGGCATCGAGTCTTACTCAACTTCACACCTTGTAACACGGGCAAGAACCCCTTCTTGGACTGATCCATTTTGAACTTCTTCAAAACTTTATCAAGGTATGTGCTGTGTGAAAGTGCTATTAAGTGTCTCGATCTATCTCTATAGATCTTAATGCCTAATATGAAAGCAGCTTCTCCTAGGTCCTTCATTGAAAAACTCTTGTTCAAATATTCCTTCACGCTTTCCAGCATTTCTATATTGTTTCCAATCAGCAATATGTCATCCACATATAATATTAGAAACGCTATAGAACTCCCACTCACTTTCTTGTAAATACATGCTTCTCCATAAACTTGTATAAAACCAAACGCTTTCATCACCTCATCAAAGCGCTTATTCCAACTCCGAGATGCTTGCACCAGCCCATAAATGGACCGCTGGAGTTTGCAAACTTTGTCAGCATTCTCTGGATCGACAAAACCTTCCGGTTGCATCATATACAACTCTACCTCAAGGAAACCATTGAGGAACGCTGTTTTGACATCTATTTGCCAAATTTCATAGTCGAAATATGCAGCTATTGCTAACATGATTCTGACGGATTTAAGCATCGCTACGGGTGAGAAGGACTCATCGTAGTCAACTCCTTGAACTTGTGAAAAACCCTTTGCCACAAGTCGAGCTTTATAGACGGTGACATTACGGTTTGCGTCTGTCTTCTTCTTAAAGATCCATTTGTTTTGAATGGTCTTTCGCCCTTCAGGTAATACTTCCAAAGTCCATACTTTGTTTTCATACATGGATCCCATCTCGGATTTCATGGCCTCTAACCATTTTTTGGAATCCGGGCCCATCACTGCTCCTCCATAGCTCGTAGGTTCATTGTTGTCCAACAACATGACCTCCAAGACAGGGTTGCCGTACCACTCAGGAGTAGTACGTGGCCTTGTCGACCTACGAGGTTCAATAGTAGCTTGATCCAAAGCTTCATGATCATCATCATTAACTTCCTCTTCTACCATCGTAGGTTCCACAGAAACATCTTTCTGCGCTGCGCTACTTTCTGGTTGAAGTAAAGGTTCAATAACCTCATCAAGCTCTATTTTCCTCCCACTCAATTCTTTCGAGAGAAACTCTTTCTAAAGAAATGTTCCGTTCTTAGCGACAAACACTTTGCCTTCGGATCTGAGATAGAAGGTATACCCGACTGTCTCTTTTGGGTATCCTATGAAGACGCATTTCTCTGCTTTGGGTTCCAGCTTTTCAGGCTGAAGCTTTTTGACATAAGCATCATATCCCCAAACTTTAAGAAACGACAACTTTGGCCTCTTGCCAAACCACAGTTCATATGGCGTCGTCTCAACGGATTTTGATGGTGCCCTATTTAAAGTGAATGTTGCTGTCTGTAATGCATAACCCCAAAACGATAGTGGCAAATCAGCAAGAGACATCATAGAACGCACCTTATCTAATAAGGTTCGATTATGACGTTCAGACACACCATTACGATGTGGTGTTCCGGGCGATGTCAACTGTGAAACAATTCCACACTGTCTTAAGTGATTGCCAAACTCATAACTCAGATATTCACCTCCTCGATCAGATTGCAGGAACTTAATCTTCTTGTTACGATGATTCTCAACTTCACTCTGAAATTGCTTGAACTTTTCAAACGTTTCAGACTTGTGTTTCATTAAGTAAATATACCCATATCTACTTAAGTCATCAGTGAAGGTGAGGAAATAACGATATCCACCACGCGCTGTAACATTCATTGGACCGCACACATCAGTATGTATGATTTCCAATAAGTCACTTGCCCGTTCCATTGTTCCAGAGAATGGCGTTTTAGTCATCTTAACCATGAGGCATGGTTCACATGTGTCAAGTGATTCAAAATCAAGTGACTCCAAAAGTCCATCAGCATGGAGCTTCCTCATGCGTTTTACACCAATATGACCTAAACGGCAATGCCACAAGAAAATGGTACTATCATTATCAACTCTAAATCTTTTGGCATCAATGTTATGAACATGTGCGTCATCACGATCAAGATTCAATATGAATAAACCCCTAACATTGGGTGCATGACCATAAAAGATATTACTCATATAAATAGAACAACCTTTATTCTCTGATTTAAATGAGTAACCGTCTCGCAATAAACAAGATCCAGATATAATGTTCATGCTTAACGCAGGCACTAAATAACAATTATTTAGGTTCATCACTAATCCCGATGGTAATCAAAGAGAGAGCATGCCGACGGTGATCACATCAACCTTCGAACCATTTCCCATGCGCATCGTCACTTCGTCCTTCGCCAGCCTTCGTTTATTCCATAGTTCTTGCTTTGACTTGCAAATGTGAGCAACCAAACCAGTATCAAATACCCATGCACTACTACAAGAGCTAGTAAGGTACACATCAATAACATGTATATCATATATACCTTGTTTGTCATTGGCCGCCTTCTTGTCAGCCAGGTACTTGGGGCAGTTCCGCTTCCAGTGACTAGTTCCCTTGCAATGAAAGCACTCAGTTTCTGGCTTGGGTCCATGCTTGGGCTTCTTTACAGGAGTAGCAACTACTTTGCCATCCTTCTTGGTTTTACCCTTCTTGCCCTTGCCCTTGACCTTGCCATTTTATTGAAACTAGTGGTTTTATTGACCATCAACACTTGATGTTCTTTCTGGATTTCAGACTCAGCGACTTTTAGCATCGCAAACAGCTGGGCGACTGACTTGTTCATCCCGTGCATGTTATAGTTCATCACAAAGCTCTTGTAACTAGGTGGCAGTGATTGAAGAACTCTGTCAGTGATCGCCTCTAGCGGAAGGGCAATTCCCAACTCCACTAGACGAGATGAATACCCAGACATTCTGAGTATATGTTCATTGATAGACCCGTTCTCCTCCATCTTGCAAGCATAGAACTTATCGGAGGTTTCATACCTCTCGATCTGGGCATTCTTCTAAAAGATAAACTTCAACTCCTGGAACATCTCATATGCTCCATGACGTTCAAAACGTCTTTCAAGTCCCGGTTCTAAGCCATACAATATTGCACACTGAACTATTGAGTAATCTCTAGTACGTGCCTCTCGAGCGTTCTTAACGTCTTCGGAGGTCATGTCTTCTGGTTGGTCACCAAGCGGTGCATCAAGGACATATGATTTCCGGGAAGCCGTGAGGATAATCCTCAGATTACGGGCCCAGTCAACAAAGTTACTTCCATCATCTTTCAACTTAGCTTTCTCTAGGAATGCATTAATATCCAGGGGTGCTACTACGCGAGCCATTGATCTACAACATAAATATGCAAAGTTTACTTAGACTATTGTTCAAGATAATGAGTTTAGTTAATCAAATTACTAAAGCTCCCACTCAAATCGACATCCCTCGGGTCATCTGAGTGTCACATGATCCAAATTCACCAACTCAAGTCCGATCATCACATGAGTTGAGGTGGCTGTGAACATCTCATGTTGATCATATCTACTATATGACTCATGTTCAACCTTTCGGTCTCTTGTGTTCCGAGGCCATGTCTATACATGCTAGGCTCGTCAAGTTTAACCCGAGTGTTCTGCATGTGCAACACTGGCTTGCACCCGTTGTATGTGAATGTAGAGTCTATCACACCCGATCATCACGTGGTGTCTCGACACGACGAACTTTCGCAACGGTGCACACTCGGGGAGAACACAATTCATCTTGAAACTTAAGTGAGGGATCACCTTATAATGCTACCGTCGTCCTAAGCAAAACAAGGTGCATAAAAGGATTAACATCACATGCAATTCATAAGTGACATGATATGGCCATGAACTTGTGCTTTTGATCTCCATCTAGAAAGCACCCGCATGATCTCCATCGTCACCGGCATGACACCATGATCTTCATCATCTTGATCTCCATCAACGTGTCGCCATCGGGGTTGTCGCACCCAACATGCTTATACTAATATTGCTACCGTTTAGCGATAAAGTGAAGCATTACATAGCGCTTAATGATTGACACGCAGGTCATATAATAATTAAAGACAACCCTATGGCTCCTGTCGGTTGCCGTACTCATCGACATGCAAGTTGTGATAATCTATACATCACATGATCATCTCATACATCACATATATCACATCATGTAATTGGCCATATCACATCATAACATACCCTGCAAAAACAAGTTAGACGTCCTCTAATTGTTGTTGCATGTTTTACGTGGCTGCTACGGGTATCTATCAAGAACAATTCTCATCTATGCAAAAACCACAACGGTGATACACTAGTTGCTTTTCAACCTTCTCAAGGACCGCCTTTGTAGAATCCGATCCAACTAAAGTGAGAGAAACTGGCACCCGCAAGCCATCTATGCAGCAAGTTGCAGTCAAGGGAACCAGTCTCTCGTAAGCGTACGAGTAATGTTGGTCCGGGCCGCTTCATCTCACAATACCGCTGAACCAAAATCCGACCAAGGGAGGAAGCAATCTAAGCATCAACGCCCACAAACCTTTTGTGTTCTACTCGAGATCTCATCTAAACATAGACCTAGCTCATGATGCCACTGTTGGGGAACGATGCATGGGAAACAAAAAAATTCCTATGCACACGCAGATTTATCCATGGTGATGAGCATTTACGAGAGGGAGAGTGGATATACGTACCCTTGTAGATCGCTAAGCGGGAAGCGTTAAGAAACGCAGTTGGTGTAGTCGAACATCTTCGCGATCCAAATCACCAAGCGTCCCGCGATCCAATCACGATCCGTCCCGCGAACTTGATCACGATCCGTCCCACGAACTTGATCACGATCCTTCCGATCTAACGCCGAACGGAGGGCACCTCCGCGTTCAGCACACGTATAGCTTGATGACGGTCTCTGCCGTCTTGATCCAGCAAGAAGGAGCAGAGAGGAAGAAGAGTTCTCCGACAGCGTGACGGCGCTCCGGCGATGGTGGTGGAGCTATTCCGGCAGGGCTTCGCCTAAGCGCTGTAGAAAACCGATCTAGAGGAGAAACTATGCACTGGAGGAATGGGCAGCACGGGGCTGAAAAATTCTGTGCAAAAACCCTAAAACCTCTAGTATATGTAAGAGTAAGAAAGGAGGAGGCTTGGCCCAAGTTCCAAGCCTCTAGGAGTCGGCCGAACTATGTGGGAGAGGTGGAATCCACCTCCAATCCTAGTAGGACTAGGATTCACCCTATTTTTGCCTTTTTCCACTTTTTCTCTTTGGTTTTTTTCTCCCTAGACGCATGGGCTTTGTGTGGGACTTCCACCAGCCCACTAAGGGCTGGTATTCACTCTCCCACAGCCCATGTTGCCTCTTGGGTCGAAATACCCCTCCCGATGGTCTCCCGATACACTACCGGCACTCCCGGTACACTACCGATGAGCCCGAAACTTTTCCGGCGACCAAAATAGGACTTCCTATATATCAATCTTTACCTCCGGACCATTCCGGAGCTCCTCATGATGTACGGGATCTCATCCGGGACTCCGAACAACCTTCGGTCACCACCATACATAACTCTATACTACCGAAATGTCACCAAACCTTAATTGTGCAGACCCTGCAGGTTCGAGAACTATGCAGACATGACTGAGACACCTCTATGGTCAATAACCAATAGCGGGACCTGGATTCCCATATTGGTTCCTACATATTCTACGAAGATCTTTATCGGTCGAACCTCTATGTCAAGGATTCAGGTAATCCCATATGATGTTCCCTTTGTTCTTCGGTATGTTACTTGCCCGAGATTCGATCGTCGGTATTTCCATACCTAGTTCAACCTTGTTACTGGCAAGTCTCTTTACTCGTTCCATAATACAAGATCTCGCGACTAACACTTAGTCACATTGCTTGCAAGGCTTATTGTGATGTTGTATTACCGAGTGGGCCCTGAGATACCTCTTCGTCACACGGAGTAACAAATCCCAGTCTTGATTCATGCCAACTCAACAGACACCCTCAGAGATACCTGTAGAGCACCTTTATAGTCACCCAGTTACGTTGTGACGTTTGATACACACAAGGCAATCCTCCGATGTCCATGAGTTGCATGATCTCATGGTCATAGGAACACATACTTGACATGGAGAAAACAATAGCAATAAACTGACACGATCATATGCTACGTTTGTAGTTTGGATCTTGTCCATCACATCATTCTCCTAATGATGTGATCCCGTTATCAAATGACATCTCATGTCAATGGCTAGCAAACCTTAACCATCTTTGATCAACGAGCTAGTTCACTAGAGGCATACTAGGGACAGTGTGTTGTCTATTTACCCACACATGTAATGTGTTTCCAATCAATACAATTATAGCCTGGATAATAAACGATTATCATGAACAAGGAAATATAACAATAAACACTTTATTCATTGCCTCTAGGGCATATTTCCAACACAGGCGGCTCTAGATGTGCAAGCACTCATAAACCGGGCGAGAAACCAGCAAGAGGCGGCAGCTTTGGCCATGGCGGCTCACCAAGAGCCCGCACCCTCTATATCAGTAGGAGCGGGAGTGACCACCAGGGCCGTGGGAGTGACGTGCTTAGCACCGGCTCTGCGGAGTGAGCGGTTGCCGAAGGATTTCAAAGGACCTCGCAAGATCCCGAATTACACTACCGACTTACCTCTGGAGGCCTGGATCGAAAGTTATGAGCTGTCTATGGAGATGTTGGATGTTAGTGAGGCGGTGTGTGCCAAGTACTTCATCATGATGCTTGAAGGTCCGGCTCGCATGTGGTTAAAGGGTTTGCCACCCAATACCATCAATTCATGGGCTGAGTTGAGGGCAAGGTTCATCAAAAACTTTCAAGGGACTTGCAAACAACCTATGACCATTGTGGATCTCGATCATTGTGTCCAGCAGGAGAGTGAGTCAGCTCATCATTGGGTCCGGCGGGTATCGGCCATCATCCACTCATCTGAATAGATCACAGCGGCTCAAGCGATACTGATCCTAGAAAAGAACTGTCACTTCGTCCCACTGAAGCGGAAGCTCGGCCAGCTCAAGCGTACGTGTCAGGACATGGGCAAGCTCATGGTGGCTCTCACAAAGTATGCTGACTCTGATAACACGAAGGATCCGGGCTTTGATGAGGAGAAGGCCGGCCAAGGCAAAAATAACAACCAGGGCAAGGGTGCGGCAAGTAATGGTAATCAGAGCAAGCGGAAGAACCCGGATGCCGGGTCAGAACTGGTGGCCAATGCGAGTACCGGCCAGAATCATCCTAAGGGCAATGGGAAGTTCAGACCGCCTTTTAACAAAAATAGGACTCCTTTCAATTTGGAGGAAATGCTCAAAAAACCCTGTCCGGAGCACAGCCAGCCCGATAGAGCTGCAGGGCACACATGGGGTGATTGCCACATCATGCAGAGGTTCAAGAGCTATAACATGCAGCAACACAACAACCATGGTGGTGGACCACCCGGTGGCTCAGGACCAGGCGGGTCAGGATCCGGATTTGGGTTCGGCGGCTCAGGATCCGGTCATCATGGTCAAGGCAACCAAGGAGGACATCCTCAGCACTCGGGTAACAGCAATTAGCAAGAACACAATCAATCTAGGTATCAGAGTAATCCAAAGCAGCTCAGTTCGGGCCAGTACCATGTTTTTACGACCAGCCTTAACAAGCAGGATCAGAAATTGCGCAAGCGAGCGGTTAATGCAGTTGCGCCGACTCTGCCGCAGTACTTGAAGTGGTCTGAGTATGACATAACATGGAGCTGGGAGGATCACCCGTCGCGTGTTGATGACCCAGGGCGGCTAGCCCTGGTAGTTGCCCCCCAAGTGGGAGGATATATGGTGAATAAGGTACTTATGGATGGTGGCAGTAGCATCAACATCCTGTATTATGACACCTTCTGGCGGATGAAGCTGCTTGATAAAGACCTTAAGCCCTCATCAACCATTTTTCATGGTGTAGTACCAGGCAAGTCAGCTTACCCGGTGGGCAGGATTTCTTTGGAAGTCGCCTTTGGTGACGAGTACAACTACAGGGTGGAGTCCTTGTGGTTTGAAGTGGTCAAGATCAAGAGCCCATGTCATGCATTGTTTGGGCGGCCGGCTTATGCTAAGTTCATGGCTAAGCCCTATTATGTCTACTTACAGCTCAAGATGCCCGGGTTAAAAGGCATGATTACTGTTCATGTGATCGGAATACGGCTATTGAGTGCGAAGAAGGGGACGCGCTTACGCGGAATCCAGTTGTGCTGAGGCGGAACTCAAGTTCTATAAGGAAAATGTTGACCCAAAGGATATGACCCCGCTAAAGAAGCCTACCACAGAGGTTGAGACGTCCCTCAAATTTTCGGCAGATGATACCAAGGCGGTGGATTTTACTCCGGGTGACTCATCCAAACAGTTCATTATTGGGGCCAACATGGATCCCAAATAGGAAAGCGCGCTCATCGAATTCATCTGTGAGAATCAGGACATCTTTGCATGGAAACCTTCTGACATGCCGGGTGTACCGAGAGAGTTCGCTGAGCATAATCTTAATGTGGATCCTAAGTTTAAACCTGTCAAGTAGTTTCTACAGCGGTTCAATGAGGATAGACGCAAGTCCATTGGGGAAGAGGTCACGCGGCTCTTAGCGGTGGGTTTCATCGTCGAGGTCTTTCACCCGGAGTGGCTTGCTAACCCAGTGCTTGTGCTCAAGAAGAACGGCACATGGCGTATGTGTGTGGACTATACGGATCTTAACAAGGCCTGTCTAGCTAATCCTTTTGCTCTCCCTCATATTGATCAAATCATTGATGCTATGACGGGATGCGAAAGTTTATGCTTCCTGGATGCTTATTCGGGATATCATCAGATCAAGATGGCGGTTAAGGACCAAGAGAAGACGACTTTCATTACGCCTTTTGGAGCCTTTTGCTATGTGTCTATGCCTTTTGGGCTCAAGAGTGCCCAGGCGACTTATCAGCGCTGCGTGCAGAATTGTCTTCACAACCAGATTGGACGCAACGTTCATGCTTATGTGGATGATATTGTGATCAAGTCAAGGAAGAAGGAGACCCTGCTTGATGACTTAAAGGAAACCTTTGACAACCTGCGGATCTGTAAGATGATGCTTAACCCGGCAAAGTGTGTCTTTGGTGTTCCGGCTGGCAAGCTCTTGAGATTTCTGGTTTCTAAGTGTGGCATTGAAGCTAACCCGGATAAGATCAAGGCTATCACCTCCCTGGTTGAGCCGGCTTGTATCAATGATGTCCAATGCCTGGCAGGGCGGATCGCCACGTTGAGACGGTTCATAAGATGCCTTGGTGAGAAAGCTATCCCTCTATATCAAATGATGAAAAAGACAGAGAATTTTGTCTGGAGTATGGCGGTGGGTGAAGCGTTTGAGGCGCTCAAGAAGCAGCTCACTGAGCTGCCGGGATTAGCTCCTCCGGCTGAGAAAGAGCCTTTGCTCCTATACGTGGCGGCTAACAACTAGGCTGTCAACGCTGCAATTGTGGTCAAGCGCAATTAAGTAGGGAAAGAGTATCTAGTTTAAAGGCCAGTTTATTATATCAGTGAGGTCCTAACAGAGTCCAAGCAGAGGTATCCACATTGGCAGAAGCTAGTGTATGGGGTGTTCATGGCCAACCGCAAGTTAAAGCATTACTTCTTAGGACACCAGATCATCGTGGTCAGCTCTGTCCCGTTGGGAGACATAACTCAAAACAGAGAAGCCACGGGCAGGATTGCTAAGTGGGCATTAGAGCTGGGGCCTCTCAATCTGAAATACGTACCTCGTACGGCTGTCAAGTCTCAAGCCCTTGTGGATTTCATAAACGACTGGATAGAGTGTCAAGCGCCCAAGGAAAAGTCGGATAACACATACTATACTATACACTTTGATGGATCCAAGCAGCTGGAAGGATCAGGGCCAGGACTTGTTTTGACATCTCCCAAAGGTGATAAGTTCTGTTATGTGCTCCGGCTGATGTCCCCTTGCACCAATAATGCGGCTGAATATGAAGCCCTTCTTCATGGCCTCAGAGTAGCTAAGGAGATGAACTTAAGCCGAGTAAGGTGCTTCGGCGACTCAGATCTTGTGGCTCGGCAAGTTTCAGGCACTTGGGACTCCAGGGATCCGCGGATGGCGGCTTATCGTCGGGCGGTGGATGTCATTGCTGGTCACTTCAAGGGTTATCAGGTGGATCACATTGATCGTTGCAGGAACGAGGCGGCTGATGCCCTATCAAGGTTAGGCTTTCAGTGAAAGTCGATGCCGCCCAATATCTTTTTGGACGTCTTACATCACCCGACTGCCAAATTACCCTCAGAGGAAGATTTGGTTGTCCCTGACCCGGAGGGTCAATTGGTGGCGGCTCTACATGCTATTCCGGATTGGACTGTGCCTTACTTGGTATATTTGACTTGGGGCGAGTTACCTGATGATGAAAATCTGGCCAGACAGATCACCCGGCGGTCTAAATCCATGACAATAGTTAATGGTGAGTTGCACAAGTGCAGCGTCATCGGGGTGTTTCAATGTTGTGTCTCGCCAGAGGAGGGTAAGGAAAACTTGAATGAAATTCACGCTGGAGATTGCGGACATCCCGTCGGCTCAAAGTCTCTAGTGGCCAAGGCTTTCCGGCATGGTTTCTTCTGGTTGACGGCTCACAAGGATGCAGAGGATCTGGTCCGCAAGTGTGATGGCTGTCAAAAGTTCGGCCGACGCGCTCATGTATCGGCTCAAGAATTGTGCATGATACCAATTACTTGGCCGTTTGTAGTCTGGGAGCTTGATATGGTCGGGCCTTTCAAGAGATCCAAGGACAAGAAGACACACCTCTTGGTGGCGGTTGATAAGTTTACCAAGTGGGTAGAGGCTGAGCCAATCAGCAAGAGTGACACGGCTACATCAGTTCAGTTTATCAAAAAACTGATCTATCATTTTGGTTGCCCTCACAGCATCATCATGGACAATGGCACGAACCTGTCCAAGGGGGCTATGAAAACGTTCTGTGATCTTGAACACATCCGGCTTGATGTTTCTGTAGTTGCTCATCCACAGTCCAACGGCCAGGCAGAGTGTGCTAACCAAGAAATCCTGAGAGGTATGAAGCCCCGGCTTATGGTTCCTTTACAGCAAACGCCGGGTTGTTGGGTGGAGGAATTGTCGTCCGTATTATGGAGCATTAGAACTACCCCCAAGAGATCCACAGGTTATACACCTTTCTTCATGGTTTACGGTGCAGAGGTCGTGTTACCAAGTGACATCTGGCATGACTCGCCACGAGTGGTGGCTTATGTTGAGACGTACAATGAGACGGCGTGTCAAGACACGTTGGATGCCTTGGAGGAGGAACGAGAACTGGCGGCTGCTCATTCGGCGATCTATCAGCAAGACCTGTGCCGCTATCATAGCCGTAGAGTCAAGACCCGGACATTTCAAGAAGGCGACTTGGTGCTGCGGCTGATTCAAGATCAGACAAACATGCATAAGCTATCTCCTCCATGGGAAGGACCTTTTGTGGTTAGTAGAAATCTCAACAACGGGTCATATTACCTCATTCATATCCGAGACGACTCAGATACCTCGGGTCAGGAGACCCACCGGCCATGGAACATAGCGCATCTGTGGCCTTATTACACCTAAGTTGTTGAGACTCAACATTGTACACTATCATTGTACATATCATATTTATATATGAATAAAGTAGCATCCCTGTAAACCGGGGCCTCTGCCATTTCGCATATCTTCATCCATGCAAGAAAGATCCAAAACTTAGTTGTCGAAGGGGGCTTCCCACCCTCTGGGTGTAGCTTATCAAACCCTAATAGTCGGCTCTTAAGCCAAAAAAGTTGACAAGTCAACTTGGTTGTAGAAGGGGTCTTCCCACCCTCCGGGTGTAGCTTATCTAACCCTAACAGCCGGCTCTTAAGCCAAAGAAGTTGACAAGTCAACTTGGTTGTCTGAGGGGGCTTCCCACCCTCCGGGTGTAGCTTATCAAACCCTAACAGCCGGCTCTTAAGCCAAAAAAGTTGACAAGTCAACTTGGTTGTCGAAGGGGGCTTCCCATCCTCTGGGTGTAGCTTATCTAACCCTAACAGCCGGCTCCTAAGCCAAAGAAGTTGACAAGTCAACTTGGTTGTCTGAGGGGGATTCCCACCCTACGGGTGTAGCTTATCAAACCCTAACAGCCAGCTCTTAAGACAAAAATATTGACAAGTCAACATAGTCAAGATACATCTATTCTTGCAGGTCAGTTAAGCTACCAAGAGCTGGTAAAAGCATTCAATAAGAAGTGCAAGAAAGATGACATATATATTAAGCCGGGTTTTTTAATATGTGCACGATGGCATAGTTCAGGCAAAGGCAAAGTTACTACAAGCCTATTACATATGCTCTCTGTAGAGCCCAAAAAATATCTTAGTGTTTTACACCGCACACGGCGGGTCACAAGAGCCGACTTATCAACAGACGGTCATAACTCCACTAGCTGGCCGACGGGTCACCCTGCTCCAGGTCTTCGACTGCCTTGATCTGAAGATTTTCCAAGTCCCAGTTGTAGTTAGTTAAAGCCATAAAGGTTCCTTCTTCAAATAAGGGGGACGGGTCAAGTTCAAAGGCAAAGAGATTCTTACTCGGGCAGGCGTCAGATCCTTGGACTCAAAGAGAGTGCCGCGGATTCTTTTCTAGTCAGCACTGTAAGCCGCCTGGTATTTCTCCAGGTTGACTTCTTCTGCTAACACGGATGCAAGGACTTTGGAAGCCTTCACACACCGTGCATAGTCAGCCTTTGTAAACTCGGAGCCATCATCCTTTTTGGAGGGAAACCAGTCCATCATATCAACCGGAGTCAACTCTGGAGCAAAAGCTAATGCCCGTCTTATGGCTGCAATCGCCCCCTGACGGGCGACTGATCTCTTCAACTCTACAATTTGCTTTGGCAGCATGGACAGAAGATCTAAGACCCCTTTGATAGTTGGAGGGGTAGTATCCTTGTACAGTACATCCTTGATTGTACACACAGTGCCACAATAAAGTTGTTCTGTTAGAGTATACATGGCCTTCAGGGGTAGCAAGCTGTCGAAGGCAAGTTGGCGGCTCCTAGGACCTGCACAAGACGGACGCCTCGTTATGAGTCGCCAGTACAAGTACAATACACAAATTGAGTTAAGTTATCAAATACTTACCAAAGATGGCGGTTGTCATCTTCTTGATGTGGCACTTCAAGGACTGCAGCTCATCAGACACGATCATAAGCCGCTGGTCAGGGTCATCCGCCCGTTTAGTCAGGGCGGCTTGTTCAGTCTTAGCGGATTCCTTGAGGTTGCAAAGTCGGCCTTAATCTTGGTCAGTTCTTCAAAGAGGAGCCGACATTTTTCATTAGCTTCACTTCGGGCGGCTTGCTGCGTGGCTAGGTTATTTTTTAAGCCGGCCACTTCTGATCTGGCTTCATTTAAAGCTTCCTGTGACATATGAAAGTATGGAATGAGCCGTCAGAAGGAGAAGTTTAAAAGACTCAGCAAGTCTCAAACATATTGCAAATAATATGTATGACACTTGGGGGCTAATGTCTATTTGATCTCCTAGGTTAAAAGGCAGTTCCGGATCATCTTTATCAATTTAACCCGGAACTTGGGGGCTACAATTTGGCTTTTCAACTGGTTTCCAAGGGAAAGATCTACTCGAACTTAACAAAATTGAGCCGGCCCTTGGGGGCTACAATTGGCTCTAATAGCTATGTTCAATGAAGCACCGGCTCAATGTTATCAAATTTGAGCCGGCCCGTGGGGGCTAAGAATGATGATTACTTCTAAATAAGTTGAGGCCTATAGGCTAAGCATTTGTACTTCTAGCAGGTTTTGAAGACCCGGATTATGATCAGTCAATATTAACCCGACTCTTGGGGGCTACGTAAGGGTATAAGGAGAGTGAAGAATACCTCATATTTCTTCTTCATTAAATTGACAAGCTTCAGCTCCAGGTCCCGGCTCGTAGGCAGGTGGTTCAAATAACCAGCATGAAGTTTGTCAGTGGTCATCTTCTCAAGGGCAGGGAGCTCAAAATCTAGCTTCTTGGAGGCTTCAGCCATCTCACTATGCCTTGTCAGCACATGAGGCTGAGGAGAGTGGAGGCCGACGCCAGTAGCAACTTTTGTGGGGCTGGGTGGCTTGGAATGGTCCCTTGGAGGACTCTCAGGAATTACATCATCAGCCGCCGGCTCAGTAGAAGGACAAGTTTCTTCAGGTGCATCCTCGAAAGCCGCCGAAGGATCGACATCCGGCATGGGAGCACCCGGTTTGGCAGGATCTGGTTCTTGAACATTAGGGCCAGGGGAGCACTTTTTGGTTTTCCTTCGCTTGGCTTGAGCCCCGAAAAGCATAAAGATTAAGAGCCTAAAGGTTTATGACCACCAAAGACTCGGACGTAAGATTTGAAAAACACATACAGCGGGCTAATCTTTGGAGGCGGCAGTGCAGTGGTCGTAGAGTCACCAGACGAAGGAGATGATCCCTGAAAAGCAATTCAAATAATATAACTCTATCTTGAAATTGCAAAGGAAGGATTAGTAAAATCAAGCAGAGAAGGAATGTTTACCTCAGCTGGACGTTTCCTCTGAGTCGGAGAATTAGGCAACCCAGACATGAGAACGGTAGAGCCGGCGCTCCGGGTCTGGCGTCGGGTGACTTGTTGTTGCTTTTTCAAAAGAAATTGGGGGTCTAAGTAAGCAAGAGGATGAGAAAGGGGAACTTTTCGAATGACTCGCCGTATCTTCTGGGGTACAAAGTAGTGTGAGTTGGACGAAACATAAGTTACCTCAGGGGCGTTGGCATGGCTGGTCTCTGTCTCGTCCTCTGAATGGTTGTTGTTAATAAGGTGAACAAAGAGGTGGCGAAAAATAGTCAAGTTATACCTCTGAGCCGTCTGATTTCGACTGTTCAAACCATTCTTCCTGAGGGGTGGTCTTCTTCTTCTTCGTGGCCGCGGTTTTCTTCTTGGATTTCTTCAGAGGAGGAACATATTTCTTCTTCCAGAAGTCGGAGTCAGCCTGAAAAGATAAGCCGGCAAGTAGTGAGGGGATTGTCAAGACATAGCTAATAAAGAGAAGAGAGTATAAAGAGTCGCCTTACGTCTGGGGCCAGGTTAGTGGCACAGAAAGGTGCCAGCCCAATGGCACTGCAAGCTCCTGAAGTTTCATGGACAAGACTCCGGATGACAGTTGTAATATCATCCTCTGATAACGTTGTCCGGCTGAAGCAGAGGGAATCATCATATTGGCTTGGGTATTCGCACATAAGGCGATTGTGCCAGCTCAAGGGCATGATCCTCCAAGAAATCCAGCAGCGGATCAAATCCAGTCCTGTCAGTCCGTTGGCCATAAGGGCCTTAATCTTGGTGTGAGCCGGCTCGTGCTTCGCCCATTCAGTAGTTGACAGTCGGCCAGGAAGTTCAGAGGTCATCTTGAGCCGGGATGGGCGATAACCCGGCAGGGGATGCTCTCCTTCTGGGGAAGTATCTTTGCAATAGAACCAAGTCTTGTTCCAGTCTTTTGGATGGCTTGGCATTTGAACAGCCAGAAAAGTTATGTCTCGGTGCCTCTGAATTGAAATCCCGCCGAGTTCCAAGCTTGGGCCGGCCTTCACCTCTGTCTGGCGGTTTGCGTAAAAAAACTCACGAAAGAGACCAACGGACGGCTCAGTTTGCATGTAGACTTTGCTGAGCACTTGGAAGTTGCATATGTTGGAAACAAAATTGGGGGCAAGGTCTTGAGGGCGCATCTTGTAAAAGTGAAGAACATCCCGGAAGAATTTTGATCCGGGAGGTACAAACCCACGTTCGACATGATCTAAGAATACAACTACTTCGCCCTCCTGAGGAACGGGCTTTAGTTCATTACCAGGAACCCGCCAATGGATGACATCTTTGGCGGGAAGGGTGCCCGCGTGTACAAAGTCCATCAGGAATTCTTCAGTGATGCAAGAGCCGGCCCAATTACATGAGTTGAATGCACAAGACATGGCGGCGGTTCAAAACAGCGCAAGGTAATAGTGTATGGCGAGTCAGGCGACGGCAGACATTTACGGGCGGTTAAAAGCCTGAGATTTTATAATATTAAGCCGCCAGGATCTGGTTGGTGAGAGCCGGAATTATATGGCGGGCCAAGTTTATGGGAAGACAAGGCAAAATTTGGCTAAGTGTGGAAAACAGATTTCACAAAGTATCTCTAAGATTACGGATCTACAAAACAAAGAAAAATAGTTTTATTTCGAACCTAGAGACGAACTGTTGAAATGGTGAAAGTTTGAAAACGGCACGCGGAGCCGTTACAGATCTGTGCGGTGCTCCTATCGGTTTCCTACAGAACGCCGCATTGGGGACATGATATCATCGAGTTCTTATGGACTAAGCATGGCCGGAATTGGAGAGAAGCTCGTGTTCTAAGCGGCAGGAGAACTCCGTGAAACTCTACCGAAATGGCTACGGATCTAGGGGAGGAAAGACTCACCGGAGATGGCGCGGCAGACGCGGGTAGAACTCTAGAACGAACAGGTTGATGCAGCGGCCTTGACGACGACGACGGTGGTGTGGAGACGGCACCGGAGCGAAGTGTGCTAGAGCGGCGGCGTCGGAAGGAAGAATACAAAGAGCTAGTGGGGAGGAAAGCAAATGCCACCCCTCGTGGTCCTATTTAATCGGCAAAGGTGGAAACAGGCGCGAAAATCCAGGCGACGGATGTCATTTGACCGAGGCGGACGCCTCGATTCCTGGACCGTCCATTTAATAAGGGAAGATTCGTTGCGGACGTCAGAGGATCTTTTTGACAGATTTGACATGATGTCACGGCGGGTTATCGTTTACTTTCAGGTGACATGAGTGAGACTCGCCGATGGTTAAGAAGAAGGCTGAAGTGAGCGGGCTCAAATCAACCTGGGGCCTAATGTTGGGGATATAACCCCACGGTGAGACCCGCCCCTGAGGCTCCGGGTCACACCTGGTGGCTCGTACACCAGCCCAAGAACGGGCCGCGAAGACTTAAGCCCAAGACGTTGGGCGGCGTAACAAGATGGGTCGGGACGTGGCCCGGACAGGGAAAGCATGAAGACCCGGGCGTGTGAGCCGCCCGGAGACAACTTGCTCAAGAAGGCAAGACAATGTAGAGACGGATTCAGACACATAGTGAGAGTCGGTTACAACTTGTATGACCCGTGGTCTTGACCTCCTATATAAAGGCGAGACCTGGGGCGACTTAGAGAGGGATCAGAGATATCGAGAACTAGGTCAAGCAATTCGCTCCCTTGTAATTTATATAATTTTTGCAACTAAGATTATATTGCAGAAGCGTCGCATCACCATACTGTCGTATTTCAAGGAGTCGAATCCTGCAAGAAAGCCGTTGTTGCGATGAGAAATTGCAACAACAGGCTAGTTGCAAAAACTTATGATGGTGACCATGAGACACATGACGTGAAGAGAAGAGGGCGGACACCAGCCTGCGATCCGCGGGATGATTTATGGGCAATGCTACACGTCGGTCGGTGGATTTTTTTATAAAATCCGTAGTCTCACGAGCCATTGATCAGCCGATGGAGTTGTGTGTAGCGTTTCTTCTTTTTTCTCTTGTTGCAGTATTTGTACAACAGGATCTTTGTTGCAAAAATTCCTTTTTATATTTTTCTGCAACAAGACACATGTTGCACAACCTCTTATTCGCTAATTTTCCACAACAAAATTGTTGTTGCAAAATTGCAATAGTGTCTTCATCGCATCTAATTTTATGCAACAAGAGCCATGTTGCCAAAACAATTAGAGAAAAGGCATCAACCGAGCCTGAGATGAGGCTTGAGCCTAGCCCGACTTTGAATCAACAAAGCCATCAACCGGGCAGGATTACAAGCACACGCCCTTAGGCAAAAGATAAGAAAATACACAACGAAAGATACAAAAACGACGGACAACATGAAACTAAGCCTCACACACTACGACAACTGAAGATAAGGAATGAAGGGTGAAGCAGAAGATGTCGAGGTCCTCGACCGAGAATGTAGCACTAGGAGCAAGATCGCACAGGCACACAGGAGAGAGGGACCGTCACCAGCGGGGCATGCCGTCGCCATGCACCTACGGACCCCAGCACATCGAATCCAACACCCAACTTCGAAGGAGGCCACAACCTCCTTGCCTGGATCGAAGGCGCCGCACCATCGCCAGTTGGGGTGGACGCCGCCGAAGATGGCCACATAGAGAGGGTCAGCGCATCCCCATGAGTCACCGGAGGCTCTTCTTGTGCAGAACAAGGCGGTTGCACACATCCAACACCGGAAGAGGGGGAGCATCACGCCAGGACGAAGAGGGCCACGCTGCCGGTGCCACCAACCAACCACAAGCGCCCACCCACCACAAGGCTCCCAAAGACGGCGCCTTCAAGAAGGAAATGGCACTGGGAGCGCCGTCGCCGCCCAGCAGAGTTAGGGCTTTCGCCCCGGAGACCCAAAGGAAGGGGAAGTGGCGGGGGTAGTCCATACCGATGCCTCCAGGAAGGGGAATGGTGCCCGCAGGCGTCGCCGTCGGTGCGGCCGGCCATGCTGGCCATGGATTTCGCCAGGACCGCCCCAACCCCACAAGCCACCCCCTGTCCAGGTACCGGCGACCACAAGAGGCACCACCAGGCCAGAGGGGCCGGCACGCCTATCAGGGGAGGGGAATGCCATGGATCTTGTGTCACCAGCCGCCGAAGCAACAACCAGCCCCCCACCTCCTCCACCAAGATCCCGTCGCCCATGCGACCAAGGACCCCGGATCCGTCGCCCGCACCGCCGAAGGTCGCAGATCCGACGAAGCCTCACTAGAGGAGCCGCCGCTCCGGTCCAGGACTCCCCGCGTCCTCCCCCCTCCCCCCCCCCCCAAGTTGCCCAAGCGGGACGACGCGACGGTGGGGTAGGGGTTTTTCTCTTTATTCTTGTGTCTATGTCATGTTGTCAAAATGACTCGCACAGTTACGCAATCGTCGTTCATTGTCATTGTTCGGCAACAAAACCGTTGTTGCCGAGATAAACGAGAAACGTGCGTGGCTCAGTAGGCCATGCGCCGTGTGAAGGAGGCGATGGATGCCCCGCACTTGATTGGTTGGCTGATCGGAATATTTTTCCCATTTATTATCCTAACCACAAACGTGGTAATGGTATGTATATACAATTAACTCCATCAGATCAGATACAAATCCTCAATCTCGCACGTACGTGTAGAGCACACGCATCGATTTTGCGGGAATCCGCTGTTTAGATTTCAAGAATCCTCGATCGTATCCGGCGAGCAAACGTTCGAACGTGTAACCGCACACCAAACTCTCCTGCGCGCTGGCGTGGCTGCACGTGTCGCCTCCTTCACGGCCATGCCTCGCGCCCAATCTTCTCCGGCGAGATCCATCGATCATCGGGTCAGAGCTTGGTGCGACTATTGCACTGGTGGCTCTGGACGCGCATCTCCATGACGGCGAACATGAGCCTGCACTCGGAGAAGGCCACGACGCTGCGCCTGAAGACGCCGAACAGCAGCACGGTGCCGGGGACCGTGGTGGAGGCGTCCAGCGGCAGCGCGCGGCTCTCCACGTCATCGGCCAGCTGCCTAGAGTCCCCGGCGGCGGCGAACCGGTCCGCCTCGAGCGTGAGCACGACCCGGACCTCCGCGTCCCCGCGGCTCGGGACGGCGCCCGGGTCGATCTGGGCGTCCCCGACGTGGGCGCCGCGGTAGTCGAGGTCGGCGTGGCCCCCGTCGGCGTAGGTGAAGGAGGCCGGGTTGGGGTTGTGGACGGACACCGTGATGAGGAGCGTGAGGTTGAGGCGGAGGGACGGGGTCGGGAGGAGCGCGAAGCGCGGGGCGGCGCCCACGAACTGGGTGGACACGAGGTGGATGGTGGGGTCCTGGACGCGGAGGACGGTGAGGAAGAGGACGGCGAGGGCGACGGCCAGGGCGAGCAGGACGGCCGTGGTGGCGACGAGGCACCGGCGGCGGCGGCGGCGCGCCTGGTGGTGGTGCGCGGAGGACGGCGTGGGGGGCTTGGAGGACGCCACGGGGGAGCTCGATTTCGATTTAGAGGACGGCATGGGGGGCTTAGAGGACGGCATGGGGGAGCTCGGTTTCGATTTAGGGGACCCCATGCGAGGATGCGATGGCGTAGGCAAGGCCGGCGAGGGGAGGGAATTTTGACCAGCTGTTGACGATGCCGTACGTGGACAGCGTCTGAATTGGTTAACAGGACGAAACAGAAAAGGCTTCATACTCTTTCTTAGGGCCTGCTGCTTCAAATTTCTTCAAATCTCAATCATTTATTTTTCTGGGCCTTTTGACTATCGTCCAGACATTTTCATTCTTTTCTTACGGCTTCTTCTACGGTTCACCAAACGAGCCCTCAGATGTCCATGGATATGTCCGAGAGTGTCCACCGACATTTAGTTAGGAGCCAGCCATCCAACCATATCCCTCAAACTAGTCAGATCAAAGTTCATGGCGGTTCAGTCTTTTTTAGCATGACAATTTGGCAAATTGGTAGCAATTTCAGCATGACTTTCACGGAACCAGGCCAGCTTATATAAATGGCTTGTATTTTTGGATATGCCCATTACAGTTCCAACTCCTTAGCTGGCCAAATATCCCCGTCAGAATCATGATTTATGTTAAATGTCCACATCAAATGCTAACTACTCCCTCCGTCCAGAATTACTTGTCTTAAAAATGAATAAAATGGAATATCTATAACTAAAATAAGTTTAAATACATTCATTTTATTTATTTTTAGGACAAGTATTTTCAAACGGAGGGAGTATTAGCTCCTTCCACAGACACACGCCTCTCACCACTTCGCACCTCCAAATAACTCCACTTCTCGTGAAAAAACATTTTCTTAACAAATACCAGCACGAGTACCTTATTATACTACACAAACAATTCCACAAATCCATCTCATCAAACAATTCCATACAGAGCAAATAAAACTCCTACATGATCTGAACAACGAGCGTCTTCAGTCGATACTTCTTCTCAGGATAAATCACGTGCTGGAGGTTTAGGAGCCAACTACCATGGGAGCCAACTACCAGCAACACGCCGTTGCTGGTTGTAGGTAGATGAAACATGGTTTGGTGCGTTCTCAGCGTCGATCTCATGGCGGAACAAGTTGGTGAGCAGAGCACACACACCAAGTTGAGAGAAATCACACGGTAGCTACAACAGCTAGAACTGAGACTTGTCGAGGCTGTTGAAGTAGGGATGCTCCAGCGCAGCTTTGGCTGAGATCCTGTTGGCCGGGTCGAAGTGGAGCATTTTCTGCGAGTACAAGACGTGGAAATGTAAGCCCATAGATAGACTGTAGTCAAATAGCTAGACCTAATTTTGATGCAGTCTTGGCATATGAGTGCAAAACTGAACTCAAGTGCATCAAACTAATGTTCAGCGGAATTAACATCCTAAGATAGCAGACAAATGACAGGGAGTGGATGGTTAAGCATAATGCCATAACTTGAATTTGTTGAGTTGGAGAAACAGCAAGCAATATTAATGAAGCACAGTGCATTTTAGTTTGACAGGCTAATGATTTTCCAGTAAAGAGAATGAAGGGTTAGCATTTAAGCTTTTTAGCGTACCGATAGTAGGTCAATTCCTTCTGGTTCCAATGTTGGGACTGCACGCGTCAATCTTTGTGCTTTCCACTGAGGAAACTCGTGCCAATCCCTCAGAGCAGTTACTCCAGGCCAATCCTCCTCGGTAGGAGTTCCCATCAGCCTGGTAAGGAGCAGTTTTAATTAACGGCTCAATGCGTGTACAATATAAATTGATAGGAGAAATATTAACTAATAAAATACGACATACTGTATTGTCGTACTGGTGCTAATTCGAATCAGAAGTTTCAGTTATTGGACCAGGGTCTAAACAAAGAACAGTTTGCTAAGGTCGCCATGTCAAATTGGGAGAAGTTTTGTTACCGTTTCCAGATTATGGCAAGCATCACATCATGGAAACCCCGGCATGTTTTCAGCAGAACAGGACAATAAATAAGATTGTTCTGAAAGTACTAGCATGGTATTCTTGCAACTAAGAAAAGTAGTTTATCATGAATTCATGACAAGTTAATAAATACATATTCTCAGTACTAATGAGAAGCATGAGAGAGAGAGAGAGATACCTGAAAATGTGAAGCAGTTGCTGTAACTCAGAGTCACCAGGGAAAAGAGCCTGTTTCCTGACCATCTCGGCTGTACAGAATAAAGAGTATAAACATCAAACGGTGGGGGTGGGGAGGGGGATTCAATCAAAAGGGGAAAATATGTCATCTTGTAAGTTAAGGAGAGCAAGGAAAAACTGAAGGAGTTGGCCGGAAATTCAAAAGCACGAGGCCCATGTGAAATTGGAGCTTAAGATCTTGGTAGTTGACTCTTAACTGCAATACTTCATACGTTGAAGGCTTTAGAATTGCTGCTATGGTAATAGCTTCATTTGAGCAAATGTAACTTCCACTGATCCACAAAACCACTCATCTACTAATTCATATAGACAGGAGTGACCATCAATTCCCTAGTGTATTTTTGCTGTGATTGTACAGCTTTGCTTTCTGTTTCAGTACAATGAAAACTTCTTTCAAATATGAATCCAACAGTGTATCTTTTTATGCACGTAACTTGTATTTTGCTCGCTAGATCGGTGGTCAAAAGTTAGGCTCAAAGTACAAGAGGGACTTGTAAACTGGTCCAGAGGCAGTATTCAATAAAAGAGACCAAAGTTAAGGAATATTGGCGTACCGAAGATGCATCCGATGGACCAAATATCAACACCGGTTGAGTAATGTGTTGCTCCAAGCAGTACTTCAGGAGCTCTATACCAAAGCGTCACGATCTACATTACAAAAATAGGGAATAGCAGTGAGGAACATACTGAAACATGCTTATAAATTCTGTTGAACTAGTCTTCACTGTCCAATTTTACACATGAATAGATGAGTAAACAGTACCTCATGGGTGTAGCTTTTCATAGGAACAGTAAAAGCTCTACTTAACCCAAGATCTGCAATTTTCAGTATCATCTTCTCCTTGTCAACCAACAGATTTTGGGGCTTTAAATCCCTATGATATCAAAGAGGAACAATCACAAACCACATCAGCAACAATTGCAATGTTGTATGGGCCGATAAGTACAGCAACATAAATCAGAAAACAAAAGGTCTAACCGATGAAGGACACCATGGCCATGGCAGTGTGCAATTCCTTTGCACAACTGATACAAAAAACTCTACAAGAAAGTAAAGAAAGTTATCAATTAGCCAGAAACAGACCTATCAAAATTAAAATGGCCGCCGCCATCTGCTATCCAATGAAAATTAACAAAAGCATCCTCAAAATAAAGGCATGAAGATGAAATGATTCCAAAGCTACCAACAAAATTAAGCTCTGGAATTCTGGATTTGGAGGGGGCCCTAATCTGTACTTGAGCGTCTGCAAAATACAGAACGCCAGCAGCACTCAACATTGAGTTTCAACCATTATACTAGCACTTCTTAGTTCCTCATTTAGTCTCCTGCAACTAGGCTAGAGAAGTAGAGTTTGCATAATTTTTGACGAATTCAAACCAACTACAAACACATACAACTGTATGATGTTCTGATTCCACATTTCATTGGCACTTAAAATGGTTCAGTGTTTTCATTTCTTTGATTTATTCTCAAGATTAATCATGTCAATTACGAATGCAGTGTAATTCGCTCTGATTGCACATCAATGTTCTGCACATTTCCGATGCAAAACTCAGAATTCAGAATGGACACATAAGAGGCAGTGCACAAGTCCTAGCAACGGCCAATTCAGAATTCAGATCGATGGATAGGAAACTCAGCCGACATAGCATCGGCGAAGCCAGGTGAGCAGAGCAAAGCAGCCTCAAAACGAATTAAAATCGCTACCTTGACGACCTGCGTTGGGAGCGGCTTAGGGGCGGGCCCACGGCGGTAGGCGTCGACGAACTTCTTGAGGTCAGTGTCAAGGAACTCGAAGACGAGGTAGAGGACGGGCTTCCCTCCACCGCCGACGCCGCCGCCCTTGGTGGCCTGCTCGACGGCGAGGAGGCGAACGACGTAGAGGGAGCTGGAGAGGAGGCGAAGGAGGGAGATCTCACGGAGCGCGGTGGGCGGGATCCCTTCGTCGTCCATCTCCAGGCGGGTCTTCTTGAGTGCCACCACCTGGCCCGTCGCCTTGTCCTGCGCCTTGTACACCTTGCCGTAGGTGCCCTCCCCGACCTTCTCCAGCTTCTCGTACTTCTCCATGATGCTTCCGACGGTCCGAGTTCGGCGTCGTCCTCCTCGCCGCGGCTTGTGCGACGGGGGCGGAGGGAGGAGGCGCAAACCCTAGGTGGATCTGGAAGTTTTGAAATGGGAAGAGAGGGAAAATAAGATGGAAAGAAATGGGTCAAGCGAGTGTGCGTGGCAGACTGAGGACGAAAGTGCCGAGTTGAAGATGGACTGGGCCGCTGGGTGTTTGCCCAGGTGTTAGTTGCCATTTGGCAAACACTCGCTTGTGACCCTCAAAAGAAAAAAGGCAAACACTCGTCCACCCGCTAGCAGAGGTGGTCAAACCGACCGACACAGCCCGGCCCGTGATAATAATGCCGGGCACGACATGGCCCATCGAGGCTCAGTTAGTAAATGGGTCATGCTGTGAAGGCATTTGTTAGGCTGTTTTGGGAGGCATTTTGACTATTGGACTATTTTAGGTATAAATAAAAGTAAAGATAAACTAGTGTGCCGCCCCGGCCCGCATGCCCAACCTCCAGGCTTAGGCACGGCCCTAATGTGCCGCGTACCGGGCACGGTTCATTTAGCATGTGTCATGTCCAGGTCGGGTTGTGCCTTCGTGCTAACGGTCAGGCCACATGACCAGGTATGCCTGCTAGTTGAATGCATGTGCGCCCGTTTCGACTGAATGGTGTGCAACATCTTATGACAACGTGTTTAGACCGTAGTCAATCAGCAGAACTAGGAAGAAAGATGAGGTTCCAGATACGAGATAATGTGGTTGTCATATGGAAATTTTATGCCCTTCATCAGCGAGGCGTGGAGCTCAACAGACTCTGCTCCTCCTCTTGAGACCCGCATAAAGATAATGCAATCGTCAAAAAATAATAAAAGATAAATCCATG
The DNA here is from genome assembly GCA_022496015.1 of Hordeum marinum. Classification (NCBI taxonomy): domain Eukaryota; kingdom Viridiplantae; phylum Streptophyta; class Magnoliopsida; order Poales; family Poaceae; genus Hordeum; species Hordeum marinum. Next base: position 97,173,579 of record CM039675.1, read on the forward strand.
GAGTATGGACTCCCACTCGAACGCCATGGCTCGAGTCAGGTGGTAAATCGTGCAAAATCTGTAAGTTTTTTCAGTAAAAGTTGTCAAGAAGAGGATAAGAAAGAAGTAACTCGGGTTTTGAATATTGAAAAGGAGGCACTAGAGGAGAAGTATTTAGGACTACCCACGACGCTTGAGCGATCAACTACGGAGGCCTTTGAAAAGTTAAGCACAAGAATTATCAGCTTGGTGGGGGACTGATGTGAGAAAAGACTAGGCGTTGCACGAAGAGAAGTTCTCATTAAGGCAGTTGCTCAGTCCATGCCCACTTTTTCAATGAGTTGTTTCAAGATGTAAAAAACCACCTCCAAAAATATCACTTATGCCATATCTCATTATTGGTGGGGCGATGATGATGAGAAGATGAAAATGCATTGGAGGAAATGGTCGGAAATTGCATATACAAAGCACAGAGGAGGTATGTGATTGATACGCCCATCTTGGATCATATTTTTCTACTGTTATTTATAATGTTTTTGATCAATATTTCACTTTATGATGTTGCAATATTTACTTGAAAAGGGGAATTGCTGGCGGCTGGAATCCTGGACCTAAAAGAGCTACAACAGATATTGCTATTCTACGGAGCTCCAAATGACCTGAAAATTCATGGAGATTTATTTTGGAATATATAAAAATTATTGGAATAAGACGTGCGAGAGAAGACCAACTATGAGACCACAAGGCAGGGGGCGCTCCCTACCCTCTAAAGCGCGCCCTGCCTCTTGTGAAGCCCACGGGTCCCTCCGGTGCCCGTCTTCTACTATATGAAGCCATTTGCCCTATAAAATAAACAAAAGAAGACTTTCAGGATGAAGCGTCGCTGTCTCCAGGCGAAACCTGGGCGGGAACATTTTTGCTCTCAGGGGAGCGATTCCGTTGGGGAAACTTTCCTCCGTGTGAGGGAAGTCGAAGCCTTCGTCATCACCAACGTTCCTCTCATCGTGGGACGACTCATCTCCATCAATGTCTTCGTTGGCATCATCTTATCTCCAAACCCTAGTTCATCTCTTGAATCAATCTTTGCCCCATAAACTCAACTTGTTATATGTGGGTTGATGGTAGTGTTGATTACATCTTGTAGTTGATGCTAGTTGGTTAACTTGGTGGAAGATCATGTGTTATGTCACGCCCAAGATGCGCGCCTATCCGTTTTGAGGCACGAGGTCCTCGCAAAGGATAGAAGAGCATCTTGCCGTTAGCAAGATAAGCATCATCACATCATACATGTACTGAAGGGAAGAGTATATAAAGTTGGCTTACACTCGTCACATGCTAAGTTACAATATCACTCAGTTCATACATCAAGAAGAACACAGGGTCCGGCTACGGACGAAAACAAACGATAAAAGCAAATGCGATGATACTATCAAGCTGCCCAAGATCACGACCAGGTCCTCTACTCGTCAGGGTACATCACATACATGCGTCCTCTCTCTTCATCATACTCCCATTGTAGCTGCGTAAGATCATCCTAAACACAATCATATGAACCTGTACCTGAATTGTTGTAGTAAACTGTGAGCCACAGAGGACTCAGCAATCAAGTAACCCGGGTGCCAACACTATATAAGCTTTAGGAAGGAATGGGTGATGTTTAAGTCTGCAGCAGCCTAAGCATTTATAGTGGCTAACTTACGTAGCAAGAATGTAAAGTGAGTGGTCTACGACAATCGGTCGATCTCTAACATGACCTCTAAGAGATCCTGAACACCTGCTTACATCAGTCATAACCCCACCGTGTTCTCTCTCGGATCATGTTCACGAGCATAGATAGTCATGGTTACTCACACAGTTGGTGTATTTTATCTTGAGTTTACTTCAAGTTGCTAGAACCGGGTGTTAATCAAATATCCAAGTTGCCACATAACTGCGGGCACGGCTTTCCGAAAGATTTAACCCTCCAGGGGTGCTCCAACTAGTCCATCACAAATAACCACACTCCATGGGAATTCCTCGACCACGGTCCTCGTGATCTTCATCGGTGATTCCAAAGGGTTCCCAACACCTCGAGTAAACCCGAAGAAAGTCGGAGTCCACACGCAAGACATTCGATAAGGTAAAACAAATCCAGCAAGACCACCCGACGTGTCGACAGACCCGATAGGAGCCGCGTATCTCGTTCTCAGGACACGTCCGGATGAGCGCAGCGTACAGTGGCCTGATAGAAATCTCCCGAGTTGCCCCGGGTTGGCCCCGCACACGACTCTAGTTTGGACCAACACTCATGAGGAGCACTGGCCCGGGGGTTGATTAAATTATCCACGGGGTTGCAAAGCCCTATGCAGGTTCATTAATTATTAGCCAGTGTAGTACAAAAGTTGGGTCTTGCCGGACAAGTTTTAATCTCAACCGAATAAACAAGGGGGTCCCCATAACAACCCCAAGCGTGTTAGGAGCGCAAAATATGGAAACATAACACCGGTAACAAGGAACTAATGAGGGTACGAGCGGAACAAATCACTTAGCAAAAGGCCAAGCCTTTCACCAATACCAGATATATATGTGCATTAAATTTTAAATAACAGAATTTATTGTGATATCCAATCCATGTTATCACATGGAACAACCTGCAACTAAGAACGCTATAAGAGGGGCTGAGCAGCGGCAACTTAGCCAATCAATGGTTTGCTGGGATGTGGAGGTTAGAGGCTGTCATGGTAACATGGGGGCTGATATCATGTGGTAGATAGAGCAATTGTAACGATAAGAACGAGAAACTAGCAAGCAAAGATAGTATTGGAATCCGAGTACGATCATCTTGCCTGTTGGTTCTTCAGCGGAACAAGTAGCGGGATCCTCGTAGTGGTACTCTCCAGGTTCCTCGAACTCAGATTCGACACTCGCGTCTACCCAAGAGAAATAGAAAATAAAACAAGGTGCAATGCACAATCAAGATGATGCATGATCATTTTAGTGAAGAATTTAACATGGCAATCCAATTCTAGTCAAGTTTCACATGCAAAGGTGGTGGATTAATGACTTTGGACAGAATCACATGTTAAGTTATTTAGACATGCATGAACATGGAAAATATGGATGCATCATGACAAATCGATGGAAATGCATATAAAGATCACGAGAAACGGAGCTACGGTTCTCGAAATACGCTCACGACAAGGTACGAAGACAAAACTCAAGACCATCAAATACCTGGGCTAATTCTTGGCATTACAAGGTAACCACTGGATAGGTGATGAAAAACAAATCACAATAGACTCAAGAATCACTCAATTCCATGGAGTATAGCTCCCACAACACCCAAAACAAAATAACACTCAATCTGCCACAAAACAGCAACATAGCAATTGAAAAGCTCACAACTATTGCTACAGAAACTCTACAGCCACAAACAAGACATGAACAGGTTCTACTCAACACCCACATAAATTCATTCAACTATACAACCAACAAAAGAGCAACACATCACTATGCATGGAGCTGACAAGTAGGCATGATGAAACAGATTTTTAGGGACTTAGTGAAAATTCCAGTTTTCTGGAATCTGGGTTAATAAAGTAGCAAGTTCACAGCACTCGTTAAATATGCTAGGAAGCTCCAAATGACATGAAAATTAACAGGATGGTATACGGCAATATCTACTACAAATGCCTAACACTGAGCATGGTCAAAAACCCAACACAACACTAGCTACACCCTGATCTTCAAGGCAAAATAATAACAGCAGATACCCCAGACTTAGCCATTCTATAGCAGGTTGGCAGAAACAGAAAGTAGCTAGATAAACAGCATGGTTCCCACTGATATGTATACTTAGCACAAATAACAAGAATACATGGATGTTCATAGCAACTTTGACTAGCATTCTCATGTTGACAACAACTCCAAAGCATGCATGGATTAATTCATATGAAAAAGACAAAAGGGCATCACAGCATAAAAATGGATTTTTGTCAGGTTGCCCCAAAGTCAAATATGACTTCACAGGTGCATAGAGGGGTTGAAAACACCCCAAAATCATTACTCATACCTATATGCTTGCATGGAACAAAATGGAGATAAGCTAGGTCGAAATCTGACCCACACTAGGCATGGGTGACTTATGTCACTTATGAAACTTAATGAAATGCCCCAAATTGACATGTGCTCCATAGATACATGCTAGAAGTGATTAATTAACAGGTTAGGGACATGATAACATAGTCTAGCATCAAAACCAAGAATGGAACTAGCTAGAGAAGAAACCATGCTCATATGATCATATAGGAAGAAACCTACACATGAAGCTATAATGCACATGGAAGAGTGTATGTAGAACATACACACACCACTCACACTCACATACAACACATGGCACACCCCATGTGCCAAGCACACTCTACATGGTGCATCACACACCCTACACACACACACTAACACACCTACACATGTATGTGTGTGTGCACACATACCCACACATAGCACCACACTATGTTTGCCTCACCCACTAACACTCACATGTGGGTATGTGCAGGGCACATACACACACATGCACACATACATACACACACAAGCATGTTTGCATATGCACATAGTGCATACACACACACTCCTCACTACACTAACACACACACATCCACATATGTGTGCATATGCACATGGGTGCATATACACACACAACACACACACTCTCATGCATCATACAACACACACATGTATGGGTGTGTATGCATATGGTGCATACACACACATACCTCTACACTACACACACACACAAAACATACATACATACATACATAATGGCACACACACACTCTCTGTTTTGCAAAAGAAAGAAAACAAAAAGAAAAACAGAAAAGAAAAAAACAGGAAAAGAAAAAGGGGGGGGGGAGAAGGGGATCGAACCCACAACCTCCCTGCCCAGCCCATCGAACCAGGCCACTGGGCTACGAACGCGGTCGACAACAGAAGGGGCATGCTAGCGCTCTAATACACACACACAGCATGGCTTAACTGACGAAACTGAAGACAAACAGAGCAGTAGCGACAGGCGAACGACGACGCGATTCCGGCGACACAGGGAAACTCCGGCGACTCTAGCTGCACCTACGCGTGCGGGAACGAACGGCGGATCCATTCCCACACTCATCTTGCGACGAGAGGGACGGAGGAGAGTGGCAGGTGCTCGCCTATCTACCGGCGGCGACAACGACTACGGCGACGGTTGCGCGGCTATGACGAGCAGAGGAGGGCATCGGAGGACCGGCGCTCACCTTGGGGAGGCAAGCGACGACGGGCCGGTCTCGGAGAAGGGTCGGGGACGAGGCGACGATGAAGGGGAAGCAGAGGACGACAGCGGCACGGACGGAGCTGAAGAAGATGACGACGAGGTCGATGAATCCGGCGCTCTCTAGGGCTATCAGCAACGGGGATCGAACGCGGGGACCTTCCCCGAGCTCCTGGTCAACATGGCTGACGCGGGGCTCGACGAAGCGGACGGCAAGGCCACCGGCGAACTCTCTAAACCCACCTGAACCTGCTCTGGCGCCGCTCGGAAGAGGAGGGGAGGAAGAGAGATGGAGGAGGAGAGGAGAGCTGCGGCGGCACGAGGGAGAAGAAGGAGGAACCCTAGGTCGGGCACGAACGCCAAGGCTTAAATAGGGGACTCGACGTGCGCGCTAACGGCGACGGAAAGCGATGGCGATGCGGCTCCCTCTCTGAACCCGACTGACGGAGGAAGGAGACGGAGTAGGTGACTGCCTACTGCTCACGTGGGCTGGGCCCCGTGGGTCGGCTCCCTGCTCCTCGCTCTCTCGCTGCACAGGAAGACCTCGCCTTTTCTTTTAAAATAAAACAGAGAAGAGAAAAAAAAGAACTAGGGAAAAGTAAATCTTTTGGAGAAAATAAAAAATAGTTTTGTGAAGCAAATTAAATGCCTGTGTTAAATAAAATATTAAGTTGATTTAAGAGCATGTTAATTATTTCATTAATTAATAAAACAGCCACTAATTTTAAAAGAAATGGAAACCAAAATATTTCAAACACCCAAAACTCCATGTCCATCATTCATGGCAATTAAAGGGCCACCACATGAACATTTTTACAAGGGGTTTACAACAACTTGAAACTGATAATAAAATTAAATAGGAAGAAGGGTTTTTTTGGAGGAAACTTGCAAAGGAAAAGAGAGAGGGAATGAAGATGTTTGCACACATGGCTCCACCACATACAAGCACTCACTACCATACACCACATACACAAGCATGCACAAGAACCAACATGCACAAGGAATGAAATGAGAATGATGCATGATGATGATGGATGAAATGATGCATGAATGCCACCAACACATGAATGACAAGGTCAACTCCAAACATAACTCATGTCACAAGGTCATACAATGGGTTACATGCCATAAAAGGTAGGGACATCACTTGGGATGTCACAACTCTCCCACACTACAAGAGGATCTCAACCCGAGATCTAGGAACGAAAGAAGTCTGGAAATTCGGAACGGAGCCGGTCCTCACGTTCCCAAGTAGCTTCTTTGTCGGAGTGATGAGACCACTTCACCTTAAGGAACTTGATAGACTTGTTGCGAGTCTTACGCTCAGTTTCTTCAAGAACTGCAACTGGGTGCTCACGATAAGAAAGATCAGCTTGAAGATCGATGTCTTGGAGGTCAATGGTTCGCTCGGGAGTCTTGAAGCATTTCTGGAGCTGAGAAACATGGAAGACATCGTGCACGTTCGCGAAATTTGGAGGAAGCTCAAGTTGATATGCAAGACCACCTCTCTTGTCAACAACTTTGAATGGACCAATGAAACGAGGAGCCAATTTCCCTTTGATTCCAAAACGCTGCGTGCCTCTCATGGGGAAACTTTGAGATAGACAAGATCATCCACTTGGAAGGAAACATCCCGATGTTTGGTATCATAATAGCTCTTCTGACGGGACTGAGCTGCTTTGCGGTTCTCACGAATGACATGGCACATTTCTTCTGCTTCAATGATCATGTCATTACCCAATATCTGACGCTCACCGGTTTCAGACCAGTTAAGCGGGGTGCGACACTTTCTGCCGTAGAGAATCTCGAACGGGGCCTTGCCTGAACTAGCTTGGAAGCTATTGTTGTATGAGAATTCAGCATATGGAAGATAGTCTTCCCACTTCATGCCGAACGATATCACACAGGCTCTGAGCATATCTTCAAGGATGTGATTGACTCTCTCAACTTGACCACTTGTCTGCGGATGGAACACCGTGATGAAACGGATCTTAGTACCCATAGTAGTCTGGAAGGACTCCCAAAACTTGGAAGTGAAGAGACTTCCACGGTCAGAAGAGATGAGTTGAGGAATGCCATGCAAGGATACTATTCCTTACGTATACAACTCTGCAAGTTGAGCTGCCGAAATAGACTCCTTGACTGGCAGGAAATGAGCAACTTTTGACAACTTGTCGATAACCACAAAGATGGCATCGTTTCCCTTCTTGGACTTGGGAAACCCAGTTACGAAATCCATCTCAACATGATCGAATTTCCACTCTAGGATTGGCAAAGGCTGCAAAAGACCTGCTGGACGCTGATGCTCCGCCTTCACTCTACGGCAAACATCGCACTCGTTGACAAACTGAGCAATTTCACGTTTCATACGAGTCCACCAGAAGGTTTGCTTGAGGTCCTGATACCTCTTGGAACTGCCTGGATGAATGGATAGAAGAGAATTGTGTGCTTCGTCCATGATAACCTTTCTGAGATCACCTTTTGGAACAACAAGACGGTCCTCAAAGAACAAGGTATCTTTGTCATCGACACGAAAGCACTTATACTTCGGAATGCTCTTGGCCACACCTTTCTTCACTTTCTTCACCATAGCGTCTAGCAGCTGCGCTTGGCGAACCTGATCTTCCAGAGTCGGAGAGACTTGAAGATTTGCAAGAAATCCTTGTGGAATCATCTGAAGGTTGAGCTTGCGGAAGGCTTCACAAAGCTCGGGTTGAAGAGGCTTCAAGATCAGACTACTGTAGTACGCCTTACGGTTGAGCGCGTCTGCAATGACATTTGCTTTTCCAGGAGTATACTCAATGCTTGGATTGAAGTCTTCAAGCATTTCCACCCAACGAGATTGCCGAAGATTGAGATTGGGTTGAGTGAAAATGTACTTCAGGCTCTTGTGATCAGTGTACACCTCAACTGGTCTACCCAACAACAAATGCCTTCAAGTCATAAGAGCATGAACAACTGCCGCCAACTCAAGATCATGAGTGGGGTAGTTCTTCTCGACAGGCTTCAACTAACACGAGGTATAGGCCACAATCTTCTTGTCTTGCATAATAACACCACCAAGGCCTTGAAGAGAAGCATCACAAAAAACTTGGAAAGGCTTGGACTGCTCTGGAGGAACAAGAACTGGAGCTGAAGTCAGTCTGTGCTTGAGCGTATTGAAAGCTGCATCACACTCAGGAGACCAAGCATACTTGACACTCTTCTGGAGGAGATTGGACAGAGGCGTAGCAATTTGAGAGAAGTTCTCCATGAATCTTCTGCAATAGCTAGCAAGCCCGAGGAAACTCCGAAGCTGCTTCACATTCTGAGGAGGCTCCCACTTCAAGATTGCCTAGACTTTCTCAGGGTGCACTTTAATTCCTTCGGCAAAGATGACATGCCCGAGGTACACCACTTCGTTGAGCCAGAACTCACACTTGGAAAACTTGGCATAGAACCGATGTTCCCTTAGCTTGTCAAGCACAAGGCGGAGATGCTCTGCATGATCTTCTTCTGTCTCCGAGAACACAAGGATATCATCCAGATAAACCAAGACAAACTCATTCTTGAAAGGAGAGAAGATGAAATTCATCATTCTTGAGAAGGTTGGAGGAGCATTCGCAAGACCAAACGACATAACGGTGTACTCATACGAGCCAAAACTCGTCCTGAACGCGGTCTTGGGAATGTCTTCTTCACGAATACGGATTTGATGATAACCCATTCGAAGATCCAACTTGGAGAAAACTTTGGCACCTTTCAGTTGCTCAAACAACTCGTTGATGTTAGGAAGTGGGTACTTGTTTCTAATTGTCTTCTTATTCAATGGCCGGTAGTCAACACAAAGACGATCCGTGCCATCTTTCTTCTTGACAAACAAAACTCCACAACCCCACGGAGAAGAACTTGGTCTGATCAGACCCAGACGTTCTTGCTCATCTAGCTGCTTCTTCAACTCTTTCAGCTCTTCGGGGCCAAATTTATATGGGCGCTTGCAAACCGGTTCAGTTCCAGGCTCGAGATCAATCACGAACTCAACTGGCCGATGTGGAGGCATTCCTGGCAATTCTTCTGGAAAGACATCTTCATACTCACAAACCACCAGAATTTGAGAAATCGCCGAGATTTCACCCTTCTCATTGAGAGCAAAAATACGGACTGTGTCATCGCGAGCCGCGAATATAATCACGTCCTCTGAAGGATGAGTCAGCTTGACTTCTTTTGCTTGACAATCGATGAAAGCCTTATTCATAGCCAGGAAGTCCATGCCCAGAATGAGATCAATATCCGAATTCCCAAGAACAATTGGAGAAGCCAGAAAAGAATAATTGCCCATCTTGATAGACACATCCGGAACAACGCGATTGGGATTCAACGTCTTACCGGGAGAAACCACAGACAGAGGCTTGGACAAATCTTTAAAATCAAACTCATGCTTGACAAAGAAAGGACGAGACATGAAACAATGCGATGCACCGGAATCAAATAACACTTTTGCAGGAATAGAATTAACTGAGAGATTACCCATGATCACATCATTGGACTGCTCTGCTTCAGCTGCATTCACCATATTCACTCTTGCGGTCTTGGGATTATGCTTCACCATAGCATTGCCTAGAGGCTTGACAGGAGGAGGAGGCAGAAGACGTCACTGGTTGCACTTGTTGGCATAGTGGCCCTTCTGACCACACTTGTGACAAGTCACCTCAGAAAGCGGACGAACATTGCCTCGAGGAGGAACAAGAACTGCCTTGGACACTTGATTCTTCTGCTGGAAACCTGGGTTGGGTGGGTGGGAAGAACCACGACCACCAAACTGCTTCTGCTGCTGCTGCTGAGGACGGAACGGAAGAGGATTTGGCGCCCAATACTTCTGCTGCTTGGGAACAACCTGAGAGCTGGAAGAAGAATATGAATCCCTGGAACGCTTCTTGGAGTTCTCTAACCTGAGTTGAGCTGCTTCCACCTTCAAAGCCATGTTGTAGAACTGATCAAACTCACGAGGCTCCTGGAGAACAAGACCTGGCAGAAGCTCATCCTTGAGACCACCTCTGAACTGATAGATCATAGCCTTATCATCAGGAACATATTTCTTGGCATAACGAGCTAGATTTTGGAACTCAATGTTGTACTGGTAGACTGACTTGGTTCCCTGCTTCAGGTGCCTGAACTTCTCACGCATCTCTTCGACAAAGCTAGTCGGAATGTAATGAGTCCTGAAGTCACGACGGAAATCGTCCCAAGTAACAACACGATCACCCCTGGAATCCTTGTACTGCTGCCACCAATCAGCTGCTTGACCCTTGAGCTGGAAAGAAGCAAATCTGACAAAGTCTTCTGGCCTGACATTGTTGCACTCAAAATGCTTGCTCATATCACGAAGCCAATCATCAGCATCTAGAGGCTTCTCACAACAGGTGAAAGTCTTTGGCTGGTTGGCAAGGAACTGATTGAGAGTCGCAAACTGCAATTGATTCTGAAAATTGCCTTGAAAACCTTGCTGGCCCTGCTCCCTTTCTTGCAACAGCCTGAGCAACATCTGGGTGTTTGCATTGGTCGCGGCCATCACAGCTTGCCAAGCTTCTGGAGGAGGAGGAGGCGGAGGAGGCGGTGGCGAGGGTGATGGTGGAACATCAGTCTGCTCCTCACCACGACCCGGATTGCTGCGAGTTGGGGGAGTCATCCTGAAGATGGACAAAATGCATTAGCCTCATTGATAAGATGAAACATAAGCTGAATCAAATGCTTGAAGAATTGAACAACACACATAGCCTTCCTACTGAAAAATTAGTAAGAATGCTTCTTCGGATCATGATAACATCATTAGACACAAAGCTACTTGCAATAACACAACAAGTATTGAGCTAAGCGCTCGGAGCAAATGTACATGCCCAATACATCTGGAGAAGATGATCCTAGATGACTACAAGATTCCCACCTATGAACTTCTAAAAACTTTCTTGTTTATGCGATTCGGGTTGCAGAATCAGGAACCTGCCCTAGGCAATCAGCTGCGACTGCATCCGCAACCTTCCACACCATAATTCAAGACATTTCACAAACTCATCTAATCTCGAATCCTCGAACTCACAACGATAGTAAACCATGGTGGTACCCCGGACGCCTCCCCAGTACTGGGTGACTCCGACCTTATCTCACCACGATAAGTATTGAAGCAATTCCGAACATTCTCCGTCCTGAGATATCAAGGAATCTAAATGATAACGATGTGCCAACATTCCTCGGAGCTCAACTCCCTCGAAGAAATCAAGTCAGACAGGAGGCACCAAGACAGAACCCTGTCACATCGGCATCATATAGATTCCAAAATACCCGCGTCATCCTAAAATTTTTTGAGCAAGAAGAGGAGTAGAATCGAAATTCCTAAGTCGGAAACCGCACCAGAGAATAGAAGAGGAGTAAAAAGAATCCTACTCTCCGATATAACTAGACTCAAAATAGTTTTACTAGACACAACTCGGCCAAGTTCGAACAAGCAAAGGCTCCTATGGTCGTATGGCTCTGAATACCAACTTATCACGCCCAAGATGCGCGCCTATCCGTTTTGAGGCACGAGGTCCTCGCAAAGGATAAAAGCGCATCTTGCCGTTAGCAAGATAAGCATCATCACATCATACATGTACTGAAGGGAAGAGTATATAAAGTTGGCTTACACTCGCCACATGCTAAGTTACAATATCACTCAGTTCATACATCAAGAAGAACACAGGGTCCGGCTACGGACGAAAACAAACGATAAAAGCAAATGCGATGATACTATCAAGCTGCCCAAGATCACGACCAGGTCCTCTACTCGTCAGGGTACGTCACATACATGCGTCCTCTCTCTTCATCATACTCCCATTGTAGCTGCGTAAGATCATCCTGAACACAATCATCTGAACCTGTACCTGAATTGTTGTAGTAAACTGTGAGCCACAGAGTGTTGGGAGACGTAGTAGTAAATCAAAAATTTTCCTACGCGTTCACCAAGATCCATCTATGGAGAAACCAGCAACGAGCAAGGGGAGAGTGGATCTTCTACCTTTGAAGATCGCTAAGCGGAAGCATTACAAGAACGCGGTTGATGGAGTCGTACTCGCAGCGATTCAGATCGCGGTAGATCCGATCAAGTGCCGAACGGACGGCACCTCCGCGTTCAACACACGTGCAGCCCGGTGACGTCTCCAACACCTTGATCCAGCAAGGAGGAAGGAGAGGTTGGGGAAGGGATCCAACAGCAGCACGACGGCGTGGTGGTGGTGGAGTAGCAAGGTATTCCGACAGGGCTTCGCCTAAGCGCTGCGGAGGAGGAAGAAGAGAGGTAGGGCTTTGCCGTGAGAGAGAGAGATCAAATCCTATCTCAAAACATCCAAAACCTCAAGTATATATAGGAGGAGGGACGTGGAGGGCTGGCTTGGCCTCTACTCCAAAGAGGAGATGGCCGGCCGAATTAAAGGGAGAGTCCACCTCCCACAAGGGAGGTGGATCTCCTCCTTTTAAATCCTTTTTGCCTTATCTCCTTATCTCCAGCCACATGGGCCTTTAGCAAAAGTATTTCCCAGCCCAATAAGGGCTGACACACTTTATCTAACAGCCCATGAAGTCCTCTGGTCGTCACACCCCTCTCGGGGGTCCTCCGGCACCCTCCCGGCACTCCCGGTACACTACCGATGAGCCCGAAAACTTTCCGGTGACCAAAACTGGACTTCCTATATATCAATCTTTACCTCCGGACCATTCCGGAGCTCCTCGTGACGTCCGGGATCTCATCCGGGACTCCGAACAACCTTCGGTAATCACGTATACCATTTCCCTATAACCCTAGCGTCATCGAACCTTAAGTGTGTAGACCCTACGGGTTCGGGAGACACGTAGACATGACCGAGACACCTCTCCGGTCAATAACCAACAGCGGGATCTGGATACCCATGTTGGCTCCCACGTACTCCACGATAATCTCATCGGATGAACCACGATGTCAAGGATTCAATCAATCCCGTATACAATTCCCTTTGTCTATCGGTATGGTACTTGCCCGAGATTCGATCGTCGGTATCCCCATACCTTGTTCAATCTCGTTACCGGCAAGTCTCTTTACTCGTTCCGTAATACATCATCCCGTGGCTAACTCCTTAGTCACATTGAGCTCATTATGATGATGTCTTACCGAGTGGGCCCAGAGATACCTCTCCGTCACACGGAGTGACAAATCCCAGTCTCGATTCGTGCCAACCCAACAGATACTTTCGGAGATACCCGTAGTGCACCTTTATAGCCACCCAGTTACGTTGTGACGTTTGGCACACCCAAAGCATTCCTATGGTATCCGGGAGTTGCACAATCTCATGGTCTAAGGAAACGATACTTGACATTGAAAAGCTTTAGCAAATGAACTACACGATCTAGTGCTATGCTTAGGATTGGGTCTTGTCCATCACATCATTCTCCTAATGATGTGATCCCGTTATCAACGACATCCAATGTCCATGGTCATGAAACCGTGACCATCTATTGATCAACGAGCTAGCCAACTAGAGGCTTACTAGGGACATGTTGTGGTCTATGTATTCACACATGTATTACGGTTTCCGGTTAACACAATTATAGCATGAACAATAGACAATTATCATGAACAAGGAAATACAATAATAACCATTTTATTATTGCCTCTAGGGCATATTTCCAACAGTCTCCCACTTGCACTAGAGTCAATAATCTAGTTCACATCACCATGTGATTAACACTTACATCACCATGTGATCATATCATCATGTGATTAACACCCAATAAGTTCTGGGGTTTGTTCATGTTCTGCTCGTGAAAGAGGTTTTTAGTCAGCGGGTCTGCGACATTCAGATCCGTGTGTACCTTGCAAACTTTCCATGTCATATTTGTAGATACTACTCCCATGCTCCACTTGGAGCTATTCCAAATGGCTGCTCCACTATACGTAGCTGGATTTCTACTAAGAGTCATCCAGATTGGTTTTAAAGCTTGCATCATCGTAACACTTTACGATGAACTCTTTATCACCTCCATAATCGAGAAATATTTCCTTAGTTCTCAAGTTACTAAGGCTAACTTTGACCGCTGTCCAGTGATCCACTCTTGGATTACTCTTGTACCCCTTGACAGACTCATGGCAAGGCACACACAGGTGCGGTACACAGCATGGCATACTATATAGAGCCTATGGCTAAAGCATAGGAGATGACACTCATCTTTTCTTTATCTTCTGCCGTGGTCGGGTATTGAGTCTTACTCAATTTCACACCTTACAATACAGTCAAGAACTCCTTCTTTGACCCATCTATTTTGAACTCCTTCAAAAACTTGTCAAGGTATGTCTTCGTCGAAAAAACTTATCAAGCAAATTGATCTATCCCTATAGATCTTGATACTCAATAAAATAGTAGCTTTATCTGGGTCTTCCTTTGAAAAAAAAACTTTTCAAACAACCCTTCATGCTCTTCCAGAAATTCTACATCATTTCCGATCAATAATATGTCAACTACATATTCTTATAAGAAATTCCATAGTGCTCCCACTCACTTTCTTGCAAATACAAGTTTCTCATAAACTTTGTATAAACTTAAACACTTTGATCACCTCATCAAAGCATATATTCCAACTCCGAGATTCTTGCTCCAGTCCATAGAAGGATCGCTGGAGTTTGCATATTATTAGCATCCTTAGGACTGACAAAACCTTCTGGTTGTATCACATACAACTCTTCCTCACAAAAACCATTACGGAAACCTTGTTTTGTCATCCATCTGCCAGATTTCATAATCGAAAAATGCAGCAACTGCTAACAAAATTTTAATAGACTTTTAGCATCGCTACAGATGAGACAATCTCATCGCAGTCAACTCCTTGAACTTGGCGGAAACTTCTTTGCGACAAGTCGAGCTTTATAAACGGTGACATTTCACCATTAGCGTCTATGATTATCTCAAAGGTCCATTTGTACTCAATGACCCGCCATTCAACAGGCAAGTCTACCAAAGTCCATACTTGGTTTTCATACATGGATCCTTTCTCGGATTTCATGGCTCCTAGCCATTTGTTGGAATCCGGGCCCACCATCGCTTCTCCATAGTTCGTAGGTTCATCGTTGTCCAACAACATGATTTCCAAGACAGGGTTGTCGTACTACTCAGGAACAGTACGCGTCCTTGTCGACCTACAAGGTTCGATAGTGACTTGATCCGAAGCTTCATGATCATCATCATTAACTTCCTTTTTCAACTGAGTAGGCTCTACAGAAACATCTTTCTGTGTTGCGCTATTCTCTGGTTGAAACAAAGGTTCAACAACCTTATCAAGTTCTATCTTCCTCCCACTCAATTCTTTCGAGAGAAACTCTTTCTCAAGAAAGGACCCGTTCTTAGCAACAAACACCTTTTGCGCTTGGATCTGAGATAGAAGGTATACCCAATGTCTCATTAGGGTATTCTATGAAGATGCATTTGTCTGCTTTGAGTTCGAGCTCGCTAGGTGAAAAACCCATTTTCACATAAGCGTCGCAGCCCCAAACATTAAGAAATGACAGCTTAGGCTTCTGTCAAACCATAATTCTCACGGTGTCATCTCAACAGACTTAGATGGTGCCCTATTAAAGTGAATGGATTTGTCTTTAATGCATAACCCCATAATGATAGTGGTAAAACGATAAGAGACATCATAGTACTCACTATATCCAATAGAGCACGACTACGACGTTTGAACACACCATCACACTATGGTGTTCCAGGAGGCGTGAGCTGTGAAACAATTTCCACATTGTCTAAAATTGCATACCAAACTCGTAACTTAGATATTCACCTCCATGATCATATCATAGACATTTATCTTCTTGTCACGATGATCTTTAACTTCACTCTGAAACTCCTTGAACCTTTCAAACATTTCAGATTCGTGTTTCATTAAGTAAATATCCCCATATTTACTCAAATCATCAGTGAAGGTAAAGAAAAACAACGATATCCACTGTGTGTTTCAACACTCATTGGACCACATACATCAACATGTATTATTTCCAATAAGCCACTTGCCCGCTCCATCATATTGGATGACGGGGTCTTAGTCATCTTGCCCAAGAGGCATGGCTCGCATGTCTCAACCGATTCGAAATCGAGTGAGTCAAAAATCCATCATCATGGAGTTTCTTCATGCGATTTATACCAATATGACATTTAGCGGCAGTGCCACAAGTATGTGGTACTATCATTATTAACTTTATATCTTTTGGTACCAATGTTATGAATATGTGTACTACTACGATCATGATTCAATAAACCATTCCGAGTGGGTGCATGACCATTGAAGGCATTATCCATGTAAACAGAATAACCATTATTCTCTAACTTATATGAATAACCGTATCGCACTAATCATGATCTAATCACGTTCATGCTCAACGCAAACACCAAATAACATTTATTTAGGTTTATCACAAATCCTGAAGGTAGAGAGAGCGTGCGATGGTGATCACATCAATCTTGGAAATACTTCCAACACACATCGTCACCTTTCTCCTAGCTAGTCTCCATTTACTCCGTAGCTTTTATTTCGAGTTGCTAACACTTAGCAACCGAACCGGTATCCAATACCCAGGTGCTACTAGGAGTACCAGCAAGGTACACATCACTAACACGTATATCAAATATACCTCCATTGACATTACCAGCCTTCTTATCTACCAAGCATCTAGGGTTTTTCCGCTTCAGCGAACATTCTCCTCATAACAGAAGCACTTAGTCTCGGGTTCGGGCTCAACCTTGGGTTTCTTCACTAGAGCAACAACTGGCTTGCCATTCCTGAAGTTTTCCCTTCTTGCCCTTGCCCCTTTTGAAACTAGTGGTTTAACTTAACCATCAACACTTGATGCTCCTTCTTGGTTTCTACCTTCGTGGTGTCAAACATCACGAACAACTCAGGGATCATCTTATCCATCCCTGGCATGTTATAGTTCATCACGAAGCTCTAGTAGCTTGGTGGCAGTGACTTGGAGAACTGCATTAATCACTATCTCATCTGGAAGATTAACTCCCACTTGATTCAAGTGATTGTAGCACCCAGACAATCTGAGCACACGCTCACCGATTAAGCTATTCTCCTTTATCTTGCAGACAAAGAATCTTGTTGGAGGTCTCATACCTCTCAACATAGGCACGAGCCTGAGATCACAATCTCAGCTCCTAGAACATCTCATATGTTCCGTGACGTTCAAAACGTTTTGGAGCCTCAATTCTAAGCCGCAATGCATGACGCATTGAACTATCACGTAGTCACCAAAAAGTGCCTGTCATATGTTCACAACATCTACAGACAACACTTGAGGGAGTGGTGCAGTTAGCGGTACATCAAAAACATAAGCTTTCTGTGCAGCAATGAGAACAATCCTCAGATCACGGACCCTGTCCGCATTATTGCTACCATCAACTTTCAACTTACTTTTCTCTAGGATTGTATCAATAAAACTGTGGAGCTACAGCGCGAGCTATCTACGACATAATTTGCAAGGACATTTTTAGACTAAGTTCATGATAATTAAGTTCACTTAATCAAATTATTAATGAACTCCCACTTAGATAGACATCTCTCTAGTCTTCCAAGTGATACATGATCCATGTCAACTAGCCCGTGTCCGATCATCACGTGAGACGGACTAGTCATCCATGGTGAACATCTCTATGTTGATCGTATCTTCTATACGACTCATGTTCGACCTTTCGGTCTTCCGTGTTCCGAGGCCATGTCTGTACATGCTAGGCTCGTCAAGTCAACCTAAGTGTTTCGCATGTGTAAATCTGGCTTACACCCGTTGTATGCGAACGTTAGAACCTATCACACCCGATCATCACGTGGTGCTTCGGAACGACGATCCTTAGCAACGGTGCACAGTTAGGGTGAACACCTTTCTTGAAATTTTATTGAGAGATCATCTTATTTACTACCGTCGTTCTATGCAAATAAGATGTAAACATGATAAACATCACATGCAATCAATATAGTGACATGATATGGCCAATATCATCTTGCTCCTTCGATCTCCATCTTCGGGGCACCATGATCATCACTGTCACCGGCACGACACCATGATCTCCATCATCATGATCTCCATCATTGTGTCTTCATGAAGTTGTCTCGCCAACTATTACTTCTACTACTATAGCTAACGTTTAGCAATAAAGTAAAGTAATTACATGGCGTTTATGATTGACACGCAAGTCATACAATAATATAAGACAACTCCTATGGCTCCTGCCGGTTGTCATAGTCATCGACATGCAAGTCGTGAACCCTATTACAAGAACATGATCAATCTCATACATCACAATGCATCACATCACATCCTTTTGGCCATATCACATCACACGGCATATGCTGCAAAAACAAGTTAGACGTCCTCTAATTTGTAGTTGCAAGTTTTTACGTGGTTGCTATAGGTTTCTAGCAAGAACGTTTCTTACCTACGTCAAAACCACAACGTGATATGCCAATTGCTATTTACCCTTCATAAGGACCCTTTTCATCGAATCCAATCCTACTAAGGTGGGAGAGACAGACACCCGCTAGCCACCTTATGCAACTAGTGCATGTCAGGCGGTGGAACCGGTCTCACGTAAGCGTACGTGTAAGGTTGGTCCGGGCCGCTTCATCCCACAATACCGTCGAATCAAGATAAGACTAGTAACGGCAAGCATATTAACAAAATCGACGCCCACAACTGCTTTGTGTTCTACTCGTGCATAGATTCTACGCATAGACCTAGCTCTAATACCACTGTTGGGAGACGTAGTAGTAAATCAAAAATTTTCCTACGCGTTCACCAAGATCCATCTATGGAGAAACCAGCAACGAGCAAGGGGAGAGTGGATCTTCATACCTTTGAAGATCGCTAAGCGGAAGCGTTACAAGAACGCGGTTGATGGAGTCGTACTCGCAGCGATTCAGATCGCGGTAGATCCGATCAAGTGCCGAACGGACGGCACCTCCGCGTTCAACACACGTGCAGCCCGGTGACGTCTCCAACACCTTGATCCAGCAAGGAGGAAGGAGAGGTTGGGGAAGGGATCCAACAGCAGCACGACGGCGTGGTGGTGGTGGAGTAGCAAGGTATTCCGACAGGGCTTCGCCTAAGCGCTGCGGAGGAGGAAGAAGAGAGGTAGGGCTTTGCCGTGAGAGAGAGAGAGATCAAATCCTATCTCAAAACATCCAAAACCTCAAGTATATATAGGAGGAGGGACGTGGAGGGCTGGCTTGGCCTCTACTCCAAAGAGGAGATGGCCGGCCGAATTAAAGGGAGAGTCCACCTCCCACAAGGGAGGTGGATCTCCTCCTTTTAAATCCTTTTTGCCTTATCTCCTTATCTCCAGCCACATGGGCCTTTAGCAAAAGTATTTCCCAGCCCAATAAGGGCTGACACACTTTATCTAACAGCCCATGAAGTCCTCTGGTCGTCACACCCCTCTCGGGGGTCCTCCGGCACCCTCCCGGCACTCCCGGTACACTACCGATGAGCCCGAAAACTTTCCGGTGACCAAAACTGGACTTCCTATATATCAATCTTTACCTCCGGACCATTCCGGAGCTCCTCGTGACGTCCGGGATCTCATCCGGGACTCCGAACAACCTTCGGTAATCACGTATACCATTTCCCTATAACCCTAGCGTCATCGAACCTTAAGTGTGTAGACCCTACGGGTTCGGGAGACACGTAGACATGACCGAGACACCTCTCCGGTCAATAACCAACAGCGGGATCTGGATACCCATGTTGGCTCCCACGTACTCCACGATAATCTCATCGGATGAACCACGATGTCAAGGATTCAATCAATCCCGTATACAATTCCCTTTGTCTATCGGTATGGTACTTGCCCGAGATTCGATCGTCGGTATCCCCATACCTTGTTCAATCTCGTTACCGGCAAGTCTCTTTACTCGTTCCGTAATACATCATCCCGTGGCTAACTCCTTAGTCACATTGAGCTCATTATGATGATGTCTTACCGAGTGGGCCCAGAGATACCTCTCCGTCACACGGAGTGACAAATCCCAGTCTCGATTCGTGCCAACCCAACAGATACTTTCAGAGATACCCGTAGTGCACCTTTATAGCCACCCAGTTACATTGTGACGTTTGGCACACCCAAAGCATTCCTATGGTATCCGGGAGTTGCACAATCTCATGGTCTAAGGAAACGATACTTGACATTGAAAAGCTTTAGCAAATGAACTACACGATCTAGTGCTATGCTTAGGATTGGGTCTTGTCCATCACATCATTCTCCTAATGATGTGATCCCGTTATCAACGACATCCAATGTCCATGGTCATGAAACCGTGACCATCTATTGATCAACGAGCTAGCCAACTAGAGGCTTACTAGGGACATGTTGTGGTCTATGTATTCACACATGTATTACGGTTTCCGGTTAACACAATTATAGCATGAACAATAGACAATTATCATGAACAAGGAAATACAATAATAACCATTTTATTATTGCCTCTAGGGCATATTTCCAACACAGAGGACTCAGCAATCAAGTAACCCGGGTGCCAACACTATATAAGCTTTAGGAAGAAATGGGTGATGTTTAAGTCTGCAGCAGCCTAAGCATTTATAGTGGCTAACTTACGTAGCAAGAATGTAAAGTGAGTGGTCTACGACAATCGGTCGATCTCTAACATGACCTCTAAGAGATCCTGAACACCTGCTTACATCAGTCATAACCCCACCGTGTTCTCTCTCGGATCATGTTCACGAGCAGAGACAGTCACGGTTACTCACACAGTTGGTGTATTTTATCTTGAGTTTACTTCAAGTTGCTAGAACACTAGCTACACCCTGATCTTCAAGGCAAAATAATAACAGCAGATACCCCAGACTTAGCCATTCTAGAGCAGGTTGGCAGAAACAGAAAGTAGCTAGATAAACAGCATGGTTCCCACTGATCTGTATACTTAGCACAAATAAAAAGAATACATGGATGTTCACAGCAACTTTGACTAGCATTCTCATGTTGACAACAACTCCAAAGCATGCATGGATTAATTCATATGAAAAAGACAAAAGGGCATCACAGCATAAAAATGCATTTTGTCAAGTTGCCCCAAAGTCAAATCTGACTTCACAGGTGCATAGAGGGGTTGAAAACACCCCAAAATCATTACTCATACCTATATGCTTGCATGGAACAAAATGGAGATAAGCTAGGTCGAAATCTGACCCACATTAGGCATGGGTGACTTATGTCACTTATGAAACTTAATGAAATGCCCCAAATTGACATGTGCTCCATAGATACATGTTAGAAGTGATTAATTAATAGGTTAGGGACATGATAACATAGTCTAGCATCAAAACCAAGAATGGAACTAGCTAGAGAAGAAACCATGCTCATATGATCATATAGGAAGAAACCTACACATGAAGCTATAATGCACATGGAAGAGTGTATGTAGAACATACACACACCACTCACACTCACATACAACACATGACACACCCCATGTGCCAAGCACACTCTACATGGTGCACCACACACCCTACACAAACACACTCACTAACACACCTACACATGTATGTGTGTGTGCACACATACCCACACATAGCACCACACTATGTTTGCCTCACCCACTAACACTCACATGTGGGTATGTGCAGGGCACATACACACACATGCACACATACATACACACACAAGCATGTTTGCATATGCACATAGTGCATACACACACACTCCTCACTACACTAACACACACACATCCACATATGTGTGCATATGCACATGGGTGCATATATACACACACACAACACACACACTCTCATGCATCATACAACACACACATGTATGGGTGTGTATGCATATGGTGCATACACACACATACCTCTACACTACACACACACAAAACATAAATACATACATACATAATGGCACACACACACTCTCTGTTTTGCAAAAGAAAGAAAACAAATAGAAAAACAGAAAAGAAAAAAAAACAGGAAAAGAAAAAGGGGGGGAGAAGGGGATCGAACCCATAACCTCCCTGCCCAGCCCATCGAACCAGTCCACTGGGCTACGAACGCGGTCGACAACAGAAGGGGCACGCTAGCGCTCTAATACACACACAACATGGCTTAATTGACGAAACTGAAGACAAACAGAGCAGCGGCGACAGGCGAACGGCGACGTGATTCCAGCGACACAGGGCAACTCCAGCGACTCTAGCTGCACCTACGCGTGCGGGAACGAATGGCAGATCCATTCCCGCACTCATCTTGTGACGAGAGGGACGGAGGAGAGCGGCAGGTGCTCGCCTATCTACCGGCGGCGACAACGACTACGGCGACGCGATTTCAGCAACACAGGGCAACTCCGGCGACTCTAGTTGCACCTACGTGCGCGGGAACGAACAGCGGATCCATTCCCGCACTCATCTTGCGACGAGGGGGATGGAGGAGAGCGGCAGGTGCTCGCCTATCTACCGGCAGCGACAACGACTACGGCGACGACTGTGCAGCTACGACGAGCAAAGGAGGGCATCGGAGGACCGGCGCTCCCCTTGGGGAGGCAAGCGACGACGGGCCGGTCTCGGAGAAGGGTCAGGGATGAGGCGACGATGAAGGGGAAGCAGAGGACGACGGCGGCACGGACGGAGCCGAAGAAGATGACGACGAGGTCGATGAATCCGGCGCTCTCCAGGGCTATCAGCGGCGGGGATCGAACGCGGGGACCTTCCCCGAGCTCCTGGTCGACATGGCTGACACGGGGCTCGACGGAGCGGACGGCGAGGCCACCGGCGAACTCTCTGAACCCACCTGAACCTGCTCTGGCACCGCTCGGAAGAGGAGGGGAGGAAGAGAGATGGAGGAGGAGAGGAGAGCTGCGGCGGCGCGAGGGAGAAGAAGGAGGAACCCTAGGTCAGGCACGAACGCCAAGGCTTAAATAGGGGCCTCGACGTGCGCGCTAACGGAAAGCGACGGCGATGCGGCTCCCTCTCTAAACCCTGCTGACGGAGGAAGGAGACGGAGCAGGTGACCGCCTACTGCTCACGTGGGCTGGGCCTCGTGGGCCGGCTCCCTACTCCTCGCTCTCTCGCTGCACAGGAAGGACTCGCCTTTTCTTTTAAAATAAACAGAGAAGAGAAAAAAAAAGAACTAGGGAAAAGTAAATCTTTTGGAGAAAATAAAAAATAGTTTTGTGAAGCAAATTAAATGCCAGTGTTAAATAAAATATTAAGTTGATTTAAGAGCATGTTAATTATTTCATTAATTAATAAAACAGCCACTGATTTTAAAAGAAATGGAAACCAAAATATTTCAAACACCCAAAACTCCATGTCCATCATTCATAGCAATTAAAGGGCCACCACATGAACATTTTTACAAGGGGTTTACAACAACTTGAAACTGATAATAAAATTAAATAGGAAGAAGGGTTTTTTTGGAGAAAACTTGCAAAGGGAAAAGAGAGAGGAAATGAAGATGTTTGCACACATGGCTCCACCACATACAAGCACTCACTACCATACACCACATACACAAGCATGCACAAGAACGAACATGCACAAGGAATGAAATGAGAATGATGCATGATGATGATGGATGAAATGATGCATGAATGCCACCAACACATGAATGACAAGGTCAACTCCAAACATAACTCATGTCACAAGGTCATACAATGGGTTACATGCCATAAAAGGTAGGGACATCACTTGGATGTCACATGTTAAGAATGTTAATCATATATTTATCTTCTCTGATCATGAACATGAACATGATTTGTGAGTAGTTACGTTTGTTCTTGAGGACATAGGAGAAGTCTTGTTATAAATTATCATGTGAAGTTGGTATTCGTACAATATTTTGATGACATGTATGTTATTCTTCCTTTAGTGGTGTCGTGCGAATGTCGACTACATGACACTTCATCATGTTTGGGCCTATGGGGGTGGCATTTGTGGAGTAACAAGTAGATGATGGGTTGCGATAGTGACAGAAGCTTAAACCCTAGTTTATGCACTATTCCATAAGGGGCTGATTTGGATCCATAAGTTTCATACTATGGTTTGACTTTTTTAATTCTTTTTTCGTAGTTGTGGATGCTTGCGAGAGTGGGTAATCATAAGTAGGTTGTCTATTCAAGTAAGAACATCACCTTAGCACCGGTCCATCCACATTAGAATTTATCAAAGTAGTGAACGTGAATCAACTAAAAGATGATGATCATGGCTAGACAAAATTCTCATGTGTCCTCGTGAATGCTTTGCTCACTGTAAGAATTACTCTTGGCTTGTCCTTAGCAAAATAAGGATTGGGACACCTTGCTGCACCTTGCTACTTTGGTTACTAGTTACTTGCTACAAACTACCTTACTATCACATTAGTCTTTTACATCACTTGCGTATAGTTCCTTGTTGAAACCGTTTATCAATTCCTTTGGCTCCTCGTTGGGTTCGAATCTCTTACTTATCAGAAAGGACTACGATTGGTCCCCTATACTTTTGGGTCATCTGGGATTCAAAGACCTACATCTCTTTTATGTGTCCATTCTTGGAAAGCGGGGATGGAGATTAATGAACAGACCTAACTCCTTGTGTGCAATAATATTGGAAGCCAAATACTTTCATGGTTGTGAATTTATGAGTGCTCAGAAGAAAAGAGGTAGTTCCCGCACGTGTGAAGCGATCCAGAAAGGAAAGGATGTGTTTCACTTGGGACTAGTCAAAATAATTGGGGACGGAGTGTCTACTAGTAAATGGAAGGATAGCTAGATTCCATATGCACTAAGATTCAAACCTGTGCAGGAAACGATGAGCAATGGCAGAAAACGAATTGATTTCCTCGAATGGGTTGTCTTGGAACAACGAGGCACTTCAAAAAAATCTGTTGCCTTTTGATGAGAAAGTCGTTCTTCATATTCCACTAGGAGGACTCAAGATGATACCTAGGCATGGAATGCAGAGAAGCACGGTACGTACTCAGTCAAATCATCTTACCATTTGTTAGCCTCACATGATAGGCTGGATGAACTCAACAAAAAAATATTGCCAGTGTTTCTTTCTATGATAATAACCTCATCTGGTGTAAGTTGTGGAAGTCGAAATTTCCTTCAAAAATAAAATCATGTTGGTAGCGTGTTATTAATAATTATATGCTAGTTTGAGCCAACTTGGCAAAAACAACACTTAGAGGTCCAATGCATGTGCTTGGTTTGTGGAGCTGAAGAGGAAGCAGCTTATCATGTGTTGGTTAAATGCTCATTTGCCAAATATTTATAAAAATTCTATGGTTGTAGATACCTAGACTACACCCTATTACTTGGTCACATGACTTGATTGGTAATGTGTTATGTCCATGAGCTTTATTGTGCTATCCTCTACAACATGGACCATTAGAAATAAAAGAATACATGCGGAGACTACCATGAACATGAACATCTCACAAGCACGTGGGATATGGCATTAGACCTGATCCAAACACCAATCACAAGCACGCGAGATATGGCATCAACTTCATCCAAACACCAACCTCTGATGTAAAGGAGAAAGAAGAGACTAGAATCATTAGATGGAAGCCCCCCAGCTCCCCAGGGTTTTGTAAAAGTGAATATTGATGCATCTTTAAATCTAGATAGTCAACAAGGAGAAACATGGATAATCATTCTTAATTGTCAGTTCAGGTTCTTGCAACAAGGAGCAAATGGTATGAAGCTCTCATTAATGCCATGTTGAAGCTTTTGGTTGCCGGGACGGGGAAGATTTGGTGCGCGACTTGAACCTTTCGAAGGTGATAATGGAAACTGATAGGCTTGAGTTGATTAATTTGTGGACGAATAGCAATGTTAACACACCATGTATCCTCCATGTGTTGTATCAAATCCAAGATCTTACTAGGAAGTGTATTTCTTATGATTTTAATCATGTTAGAAGAGAGGCCAATATGGATATTCACTACCATTGACACCAGATTTTGACATGAAAGAAAAAATTATTAAGATGGATTCAAATGAAGAAGTGCTCTATATGAAAAAGTTATGTAGTGTTGACATGAACATCTTTGAAGTTTGTACCATCGTTGTCCGATCTCATCTTGAAAGTCGAAACTGTGCTCAAAGTACTAAGATTTCATATTTAGAGTACTGTTCGACCGATTAAGCCCCCAAGACGACCTTGTACGAGAAAATGTTCAACACGGATTGTCTTGATCTCGTCAAAATGATCGATTTTGATATATATAGGAAAAATACCTCCTACTACCAGGTGTAGTTACTCCCACGTTTCATATACTACCATGTGGTAGTATATATACTAATTTATCATTTTGGGTATATATATATCGTCTCAATCCGAGTTCGTAGTGCGACCCTACCATGAGGCAAAAAGTAGCGTGAGGGACCAGACAATCACCTAAGTGACGTCTGATGGGATGCGCGAGCTATTCGGCCCTCAAGATGGTCTCGAATAGAAAAACTTACATCATGAAACAATTTTGTCTCGTCAAGTTGATTGATTGATGGACATGACTATTCTATTACTAGTAACAGAATATTATTCTGTTACTATTGTCCCTATAAGGGAGCGACTCGCCCAACAGGTACGAGGCTGGACTCTATTTCGACCCGCCCCACCGCGACCCACCTCCTATTGCCGGAGGCAGTCGTCACGTCGCCCAAGCTCGCCGGCCCCGCACGCCGCCCCAGCTCGACGATTAGTTCGACAAGATGGAAAGCATTAGTACGGGGCTGGACTGTGCTGCGACCTGCCCCACCCTGACCCGCCTCCTACCGTCGAAGGCAGTCGTTGCGCCGCCCTAGCTTGCTGCGACCTGCCCCAGCTCGATGATCAGTTTGACGAGATGGAAAGTGGTAGTATAACTAATCCAAGTCCTCAGTTCGGGAATACTAACAGAATAATATAATTTGCTCAACTATGACAAATGGTTGAAAAGTTCTCACGAAAACAGTACCAAAAAACAGAGTAAAGTACAGTCTGTGAAAAACGCTCTATACACACACATTGATCAGTACGGAGTACTTTGTTTTCGGACACGAAAACAGCAAGATTGGTCTCATCGTATTCAAAATTACTCTTAAACGGATGTGAATTGTAGAAAACGTTCAACATGACTAAGTTTCGCATTTTTGATAGCTTTCTATCATTATATTATTTGTCTTATTTTGACAAACTTTTTTAAAAAGTCATGTTTGAACCAAATTTCATCGAATCCGAATTTAAACCGTAAAGAATTAGAAAAACTTTGAATATGCAAAATTTGCGCATTTTCCAAAGCTATCCAACACCATATCGTTTGCGTCAATCAGACAAACCGTTTGCAAAAAATTGCGAAAATACGTTTCTCCTAGATTTTCACCATTTTTCAAAATACTTTTAAATCATAATTTTTTTTGAAAAAACAATCTACATATGTAAGATGCGGATTTTCACCAGCCTTCCAACGCCATCTCATTTTCTCAATTCTGATAAATCGTTTTAAAATTAACTTCAAAATACGATTCGTGTTTTCAGTTTTCAAAAAAGCGTTTCTTTCAAAACTGCTCTTAAACCATGATGATTTTGCAAAAAAAATATGACTGCAATTTAGATGTCAAGAGCTTTCCGACAATATATTACATGACTCGTTCCAACGATTTGTTCTTCAATGTTTGTGTCGTGGGAACGAGCCTGACAGTAGATGGTAGGGGTACGAATGGAGAGGGCAGAGTCCTAGCTACGGCAAGGGTGTACACACAGTTGTATGAGTTTAGGCCCCTCTTGTGGAGGTAACATCCCTACGTCTCAATGCTCGGGAGCTTTATGTCGAGTGGAATATAGAGATTACAATATTTTTCTTAACCCTTGTGCAGGAGGGGAGGGGCGGCTTATATAGAGTTCGCTGCCCCTCATAATGGCCCCGCATCAATGGGTCTGGTCGTGGGGTGTAAAGTCTGCCGTTACAGGTAACATACGTAGTAAAAGCTATTAAGGGTCATTAAGCCAGCGTCTGCCCGTTGGGCTCTTGATGATGGCTCCTGGTCTTCTGGCGTCGAGTGAATCGAGGTCCGTCGAGTGACACGCGACTGCTGAGTGAGAGCAGGAGTCTCCGAGTGGATTACTGTCGAGTGACTTTGAACGTCTCCAGGGATCCACTCGGAAGTTCATGCTTGATCTTCAAGTCCTCCCATGTGGTGTCCTTAGGTAGGGTATGTAGGCCTTGCCTAGGACCCTACCCCAGGCATGTATCCTCGTCATTAGCCCCCGAATGGATCGGGGTTTGAGTGGTGGAAGGAGGTATCAACGTAGACCTTGAGTTAGTGTATCAAATCCTCCGAATGATATTTGGGATTTCCATGGAACTTGTGTCGATTGAACTCTGAGCATTAGCGTTCATTCAGGACCGACACGCAAAATCTTCCGAATGATATTCGGGTCTCCAATGAAATTTACGCCGATTGAATTCTTCTCCACTCGCCTGGATCCATTCAGTCTTAAAAATGTCCGAGTGAATCGAGTGCATCTTGGGGAGGTGACGGGTCGGTCTGACGGGCCCGGATTCTTCGGGATACGAAAATTTGGGAAGCGTGCACATGCGCGGAGATGGATCAGGGCAAGTGGGGGCACGACGCCTCGATTCTCGCACCGGTCATCTTGCCACGCACTAGGCATCGTCAACGGTTGGCGTGTGCGGTTATCCCGCAGGCCCACCGGTCAACGAGGCACTCGGCATCATATAAAGCATTCTAAGCCGCGGATTGCATAGTACCTTCCGCCGATTCTCCCTCTCTTCCTCCGCCTCCTCTGCTCCCCAACGCAGCACACCGCTCTTCTCCGACCAGAGCCGCCGCTTCGATGATGAAGAACGCGACGGAGAAGCTGGAGCACGCAAAGAAGGGGACGTTAAAGCTCAAGGGCAAGAAGCCCTGGACCTCTCGGTTCACCGCGCCCGCGGGATGGATGCAGGGGGATTGTCTCCCCTCTGTTGTCACCCGCGCTGACCTCGAGGGCCTCGTCTCCAACAGGCTGGTGGCGGACGGTGCCTGGAGGCTGCCGGGGGAGGAGCGCGAGCCGGAGCCGCGCGACGGAGAGCGGGTTCTTCTCCTCTCCCATGTAGAAAGAGGTTTCTCCATGCCACCCCACCCATTCTTTCGGGGATTTCTGAATTTCTTTGGTGCGTAGCTGCATCACCTTCCGCCGAACACCATGGCGTACTTGTCTGCATTCGTCACCTTGTGCGAGTGTTTCCTGGGGTGCTCTCCCCATTGGCGGTTGTTTAAGCATCTCTTCACGGTCAGATCGCAGACTGTGAAGAAAATCCTTGCTGCCGATGGGAAGACCCACGTGTTGCAGTTGTGTGGAGGCTTAGGGGTCCAGAAAAGGCAACGTAGTTCCTTTCCTGCCATTACTCTTCTCGAGTCTGTCCAGGCCTGGCAGTCGACCTGGTTCTACTGCAAAGATGTAGCGCCTCCCAACATGTCGACTGGTCTTCCTCCATTTTCACCTGACCGACCCGCTGCCCCCAAGTCCCTGAAGGTGACCGACGAGGAGCATGTCCAAGTAGGTATCCTAGTTGAGGCCGTGGTTCAACTGATTCGGGGCGGGGTGACAGGCATGGATCTGCTTGAAACGTTCCTCGGTTGACGTATACAGCCACTCTAGGCCAAAGACCACACCATGTGGCACTACTCAGGTCTGAGGGACTCGACCAGGACGCATCTATAAGAAGTTACACAGGAGACTGTCGAGCAGTGGCTTCAGAGCATCACCGGGGCTTGTGACAACCCCTCGGGAGCCAAGAGGATCCTGCCTTACTCGGCTGAAAATCCACCGAAGAACCTGGTGAGATGTGTAATGTCGATTGATACATTTATACTGTCGAGTGATGTATTGACTTGTGGTCTGACTCTTGTTTGAATTATGCAGGAATGGA
This sequence comes from Hordeum marinum, assembly GCA_022496015.1. NCBI lineage: Eukaryota > Viridiplantae > Streptophyta > Magnoliopsida > Poales > Poaceae > Hordeum > Hordeum marinum. Next base: position 97,203,776 of record CM039675.1, read on the forward strand.
CGAACATGCACTCGCCCGTTCCCAACGGGAACCATGTGCATGACGGCATGGTAAGTGAGGGCGGCAGCGTCGACGGCGACGGACTTTCCGACTCTAAGGATGAATATGAAGATTCCAGCAAAGAGGAAGGAGTCGAGTCGCCCCCTCGTCGCGAAGGCCACACTAAGGCCCTCCATGACCTGGCAGCTGCTGAGGACAAGGCCCCGGGCCCAAGCGAGAAGAACCCAAAACGGAGCCGCCCCTCAACTGTCGAGTCGAACGAAAGACTAGCCAAGCAGCCCAAGCAAGCCACCTCCAAGCCTCGCAAAGCACTGCCCCATATGTGGGTGGCCGTACCTGTCGTCTCCATGTAAGTGTTCATTTCCGAATTGTTCTGTCGACTAAAGTCTTGAGTTATATCTGAGTGAAAGCTGTCTAATCCATCAGAGCTGCAACATCTGTGACCTCGCCTCGTCGAGATGAAGAGGACGTAATGGATGTTGATACCGCTGATGCTGCCACTTCTCATAGAGGTAGGAAAGTTGTTAGTTTTTCCGAATAGGACTCAACACATGTAGATGTTGATGTTGTCGATTGTTGCAGAGGTCATTCAAGTGGAGGACGATGAGGGGCTGCTGGACACTTCGTGCGCTCGCACCCGAAGGGCGTCATCGTTGCAAGCACCTCAGCACTCAACTGCGGAGTCTTCCCAAAGGAGAGGTGACTCGACATGACCCAGGGTTGAGTTTGCAACGCCTCCGTCGCATGCTCCTCCAACCATCTCGATGGTCGTGATGTCGGCTCTAACCAGACCTCTTCAGGCTACTCCAGCTGCTCCAGCGACTACGCCGACCCCACCTGCGACGGCCTTCCCTCTGCATCGCACCCCGGAAGACCAAACCGGAGCTACAAAGGAAGCCATGATCCAGGCGGAGCAGCTCATGCTGAGGACCAAGGAGGCGTACGAGGCCAGCAAACTGGCTTTTGACATCAGCGCAACCCTCCGCACCAATGTCCGAGTAAGTTCGATTGTAAGTCCATTATCGATTGAATTATTGCCTTTTCTTGGCTACCGAACACCCACTGGGTGATTGCCGTAGAATGTTTGAACTTCCTCTAGACGAATAGATTGGATCATAGTCGAGTAGGACTAGGATTGGTAGTACACGTAGTACTGTTGTCGCTCGACATGTCGAGTGTGTTTTCTGACGAGTTACTCGACGGATCGAGAGTTAACCGTCTCAGTGGGGGTGCTCTTAGCGCACCCACTGGGTGTAGTCCCCGAGACCGCTGTCGATTGCTTGCATCGACAGGGGTCTTAGAGTCTATTGTATATAGGATACACTTTGTCTTCGAATCACACCACTCCATAGATACCTTGCAGGTTTCATGGATATCATTATGAAACCATTATATGACGCTGCATAGGGATCGACTGCTTTGTAGAGTGGGGGAGGTGTGTCGCTCAACGGGTTGAGTGTCACGACAGGGCCGACCTTGTCGAGTGTTTTTTCTGACGAGTTACTCGACGGATCAAGAGTTAACTGTCTTAGTGGGGGCGCTCTTAGCGCACCCACTGGGTGTAGTCCCCGAGACCGCTGTCGATTGCTTGCATCGGCGGGGGTCTTAGAGTCTATTGTATACAGGATATACTTCGCCTTGAATCATACCATTCTGCATCTTCCTTGCAGTTTCATGGATATTAATTACAAACCATGATATGATGCTGCATAAGGATAGGTTGCACTACATAGAGTAGGGTGGGTGCGTCACTCGACGGGTTGAGTGTCACGACATGGATGACCTTGTCGAGTGTGTTTTTTGACGAGTTACTCGACAGATCGAGAGTTAACTATCTCAGTGGGGGTGCTCTTAGCGCACCCACTGGGTGTAGCGCCCGAGACCTCTGTCGAGTGCTTGCGTCGGCAGGGGTCTTAATAGAGATAGCTTTCTGTTTGAGTTTGTTTGCAGCGTGCGGAACGCCAGTGCCACTAGATGTGTCGAGTGGACTTTCTTTTTGAATTCGTCTAACATGGGCATTCGCCGGTCTTAATAACTCAGTCGATTGTCCAAGAACTCCTTGCTGATTGAACTCCTATCTTTTGTTGGTTCCAGACGGCTTGCGAAGTTGGGACGCAATACAAGGAGATGGAGGACGAGAAGAACCAATTGTAGGTGGACTTGGCGGTTGCCAACAACGCCCTGGAACGAGCACGCGCTGAGCTGAAGTCTCTGGGAGGTAATAAGTGCCGACTATCAGCATTCCCATCTTCCCCTTTTCATGTTTTGAACCGAGTGCTCTCGCTCGAACAGACGTGCGTAATGAAAACTGTCGACTCCAAGCGCGACTCAACAATCTTGTTTCTTTAGATTCCATGAAGAGGGCACTAGAGGAGAAGGACAAAGCCCTTGCTGACGCCCAACAAGTCACCAAGGGCAAAGCTGAAGCTGCAGAGCAGAAGTTGACTGCCGTCCAGAAGCTGGAAGAAGAGAACGCCAAGCTGAAGTAGGGGCGTGCAGATCCTGTCAAGAGGGCCGAACAACTAACCAAGAGGAGCAATGGCCTGGAGAGGCATCTGGGCGAATTTTCGAGGAAGATGTATCTTCTACTCGACGGTGAGTATTTCTTGTCGACTGACATTTGCAATAAATTTTTCAGGGTTGCAGCTCACCGATTCCCCTTCTTCCATCAGAATTCTGTCAGGACTTTGAAAAGGAAACAGAGGAGATTGAGCCCATGCTTGACCCCACCAAGTCGCCAGTTGCTGATGCGGTGGCAATGAACATGCTGCGACTTAACTTTCGGCTCTAGGGTGCCTAGGCCTATATTGCTCGACTGAAATCTGTCATGGAAAGGATCGACAAGTAGCTTTGGCCTGAGGACACTCTTCAGCTCGACCTCAACTCCATGATGGCACGCTTGAACAAACTTCCCAGTCGAGTGCAAGCTTGGAAAAAATCTACTGCTCGTTGCGGGGCTGATGTTGCGTTGTCTCTGGTCAGGGTCCATTGTAAGGCCGTGAGGAAGGAGAAGCTGAAGGAGCTCCAAGTGGTAAACACGAAGAAACTCTAGTTCGAGGACTTCATGGAAACCTTCATTGAGGCAGCCACGAGAATCGCCGACGGCATCGACCTGGATACTTTTGTCAAGCCTGACAGTCCGTCGCTTGCCTAGAAACTTGAGTCTTTGGAAAAAACAATTAAATTTGCCTCGGTATGCCGAGTGAAACTGTATCCCTTAAAACTTTATTCAGGCCTTAGGTCTGAGCTCATTTGCTTCTGCACACGATGCTTATCCGCGGTTTTATCCTTTGGATTTTACTCGCGCTTTGGCTCTCAATCGTCTGTTCGACTGCTTTTGTTTTTTACTTAGGCTAAATGTATTCGCAGCTAAGCCCCCGAGCATGAGGATCGCTCATCACTCGGAGTATTTTGAACTTAGGCGAATGTCGATTCGCATCTAAGCTGTCGAGTGGATGGATTACCATCTCCTCGACGAGGTTTTTAACTTAGGCAAAATGTATTCGAAGTTAAACCCCCGAGCATGAGGATCGCTCATCACTCGGCAGTATTTTGAACTTAGGCGAATGTCGATTCGCTGCTAAGCTATCGAGTGGATGGATTACGATCCAGTCAACGAGTTTTTTTTAACTTAGGCGAATTGTATTCGCAGCTAAGCCCCCGAGCGTGAGGATCGCTCATCACTCGGAGTATTTTGAACTTAGGCGAATGTCGATTTGCATCTAAGCTATCAAGTGAATGGACTACCATCGTCTCGACGAATTTTTAAACTTAGGTGAAATGTATTCGCAGCTAAGCCCCCGAGCATGAGGATCGCTCATCACTCAGAATATTTTGAACTTAGGCGAATGTCGATTCGCATCTAAGCTGTCAAGTGAAGGGATTACCATCGTCTCGATGAATTTTTTTAACTTAGGCGAAATGTATTCGCAGCTAAGCCCCCGAGCGTGAGGATCGCTCATCACTCAGAATATTTTAAACTTAGGCGAATGTCGATTCGCATCTAAGCTGTCGAGTGAATGGATTACCATCGTCTTGACGATTTTTTAACTTAGGTGAAATGTATTCGCAGCTAAGCCCCCGAATGTGAGGATCGCTCATCACTCGGAATATTTTGAACTTAGGAGAATGTCGATTCGCATCCAAGCTGTTGAGTGAATGGATTACCATCGTCTCAACGAATTTTTTAACTTAGGCGAAATGTATTCGCAGCTAAGCCCCCGAGCGTGAGGATCGCTCATCACTTGGAGTATTTGGAACTTAGGCGAATGTCGATTCGCGTCTAAGCTGTCGAGTGTATGAATTACCATTGTCTCGACGAGTTATATATATATATATATTTTGAACCTAAGCAAAGACGGATTCGCGAATAGGCCGTCGAGTGAATGGACTGCTATCCACCCGACAGGGTTTTTAACTTAGGCGAAACATGTTTCGCAACTAAGTCCTCGAGTGCGAGGATTGCTCGTCACTCGGAGTATCCCCAAGTAAATAACTGCACAGTCAGAATCGACGAGGTATTAATTGCAGAGACACAAATTGCATTCATGAAGAACTCTTATTACATCAAAAAATTAATGTCTCAAGTGTAAAAACGTCAAAGCAGGTCTATATTCCAAGATCGTCGCTCATCTATCTGCTTCATAAGATTATATAAGTGATAGGCTCCATTGTTTAGCACCTTGGTGACTACAAAAGGGCCTTTCCATGCAGGGGCTAGCTTGTGAGGTCAGTGCTGATTCACTCGGAGCACCAAATCTCCCTCATGGAACGCTCGGCTTCTGACATTCCTTGCGTGGAAGCGCTGCAAGTCTTGCTGATAGGATATGGTCCGGATCAGAGCCATCTCACGCTCTTCTTCCAGAAGATCTACCCCATCTTGCCTGGCCTGCTCGGCTTTAGCCTCAGAATACAACTCCACTCGAGGAGAATTGTGGGCCAAGTCACTCGGCAGTATAGCTTCAGCGCCATAGACAAGGAAGAAAGGAGTTCGTCCGGTCGACCGATTAGGTGTTGTCCTCAACCACCACAAAACAGATGGCAGCTCGGTTACCCACGCACCAACGGCATGATCCAAATCGTGCATGAGACGAGGATTCAGACCTTGCAGAATAAGACCGTTAGCTCGCTCAACTTGCCCATTGGTTTGAGGATGTGCAACGGAAGCATAATCCACTCGGGTGCCTTGGGAGTTACAGAATCTCCTGAATTCTTTCGAGTCAAAATTAGTGCCATTGTCCGTGACGATACTATGGGGAATGCCAAACCGGATAATGATCTCTCTCATGAACGTGACCACCGTGTGGGAATTCAGCTTCTTGATGGGCTTGGCTTCGATCCACTTGGTGAACTTGTCGACTGCTACCAACAGGTGGGTGAATCCTCCTTTTCCGGGTCGGAAAGGACCAACCATGTCGAGCCCACAAACCGCAAACGGCCAGGCGAGTGGAATTGTCTTCAGAGCAGACGCTGGCTTGTGTGACAGGTTTGCGTAGAACTGACAGCCTTCGCAATGATCAACAATGTCCTTAGCCATTTCATTAGCTCGTGGCCAATAAAACCCCGCTCGATATGCTTTAGCGATGATCGCCCTTGAAGATGCATGGTGTCCGCAAGTTACCAAGTGGATTTCATCTAGAATCATTCGACCTTCCTCGGGCGAAATGCAGCGCTGGGTGACACCCGATACACTTTCTCTGAAAAGCTGATCACCCATCACAGTGAAAGCTTTGGACCTGCGCACAATCTGTCGAGCCTCTGCTTCATCTTCAGGAAGCTCCTGTCTGAGGATATAGGCTATGTACGATATAGTACAGTCGGGAATGATAACTAGCACCTCCATGACCAGGTCAATCACAGCAGGAACATTGACTTCAGTCGAGTCAGAGGAGCTTAAGGTTTGCAGGGGATCTTTAGTGAAGGGATACTCTTGAATCGAAGGAGTATGCAAATGCTCCAGGAACACTCTGCTGGGAATAGGCCGTTGAGTGGAACCAATCTTGGATAGCTCATTCGCTGCCTGATTTTTCAGTCGAGGAACATGGTGAAGTTCCAAACCTTCAAATTTCTTCTCCAGCTTCCGGACTACATTGCAGTATCCAGTCATAGCAGGGTTTCTAACATCCCACTCTTTCATCACTTGATTCAGTACCAAATCTGAGTCACCATAAACCATCAAGCACTTGACGCCGAGCGAAATAGCCATGCGCAACCCGTACAAAAGTGCTTCATACTCTACTTCATTGTTGGAGGAATCAAAGTGAATTTGCAAGACATAGCTAAGCTTGTCGCCTCTGGGGGATATCAGAACAACGCCAGCACCGGCTCCATTCAACATTTTGGAGCCGTCGAAGAACATTGTCCAATGCGCCAGGTGAACTTGGATAGGCTGTTGCTGTTCGATCCACTCGGGCATGAAATCTCCCAATGCTTGGGACTTGATTGCCTTCTTGGCTTCGAATCTGATGTCGAAGTGCCCCAGCTCAATTGCCCATTTAGCCACTCGACTGGATGCGTCGCGATTATTGAAAATATCTGATAAAGGTGCATCACTGACGAATGAGATTGAATGGTCTTGGAAATAATGTGCCACCTTCGTCGTTGATAAGTAAATACCATACACCAGCTTCTGATAATGAGGATATCTCTGCTTTGAGGGGGACAAAACTTCCGAGACATAATAGACTGGCCACTGAACCTTATAGGCTTTGCCTTCCTCTTCTCGCTCGACAGTCAGCACTGTACTAACGACCTGATTTGTGGCCGTGATGTACAGGAGCAAGGGCTCTTTGCTGGCAGGAGCGGCAAGCACCGGTTGGGTGGTCAGCAGGGCTTTGAGATCAACAAACGCTGCTTCGGCTTCAGGAGTCCAGTCGAATGTGTCTGATTTCTTCATCAGCTGATACAAGGGCAGAGCCTTCTCACCAAGACGAGAAATGAATCGACTCAATGCCGCCAAGCAACCTGTGAGTTTATGAACATCGTGCACTCGCACGGGAGTCTTCATATGGGTAATGGCGCTGATCTTCTCGGGATTGACATCAATTCCTCGTTTGGAAATGAGAAAACCAAGTAACTTGCCGCCAGGGACACCAAAGGTACATTTGGCTGGATTCAGCTTTATCTCGAATCGCCTCAGATTGGCGAATGTCTTAGCCAGGTCAGCCAACAGGTCGGAACCTTTGCGGGACTTGACCACTATATCGTCCATGTACGCCTCGACATTCCGAGGGATCTGGTCAAGTAAGCATTTCTGAATCATGCGCATAAAAGTAGCGTTGGCATTCTTGAGACCAAAAGGCATGGTGATCTAGCAGAAACACCCAAACGGGGTGATGAAGGCTGTTTTTATTTCATCTGGGCCAAACAGACGGATCTGATGGTACCCAGAATAGGCATCCAAAAATGATAATCGCTCGCACCCCGGTGTCGAGTCAACAATCTGATCTATGCGGGGGAGAGGAAAATGGTCTTTCGGACACAACTTATTAAGATGTTTGAAGTTAATGCACATGTGCACAGACTTATCTTTCTTGGGCACCATCACAACATTCGAGAGCCACTCGGAGTGGTAAATCTCCCGAATGAACTTGGCTTGCAAGAGACGGACCACTTCTTCTCTGATTGCCTTGCGCTTCTCAGTTGCGAATCGATGCAAATGCTCCATGACGGGCTTGGCGTTCGGATCCACTCGTATACGGTGCTCAACCAGCTCCTTGGGAATTCCCGGCATGTCAGCAGGCTTCCATGCAAAGATATCCTAGTTCTCACGGAGGAACTGGATGAGCTCGGCTTCCTATTTGCTGTCGAGTGTTGTCGAGATATTCGTCGGGACAGCTGTTGGATCCGTCGGGTGGATGTGCACCTTCTTCACTTCACCTGCCGACTGAAATGCCGAGTCAGAAGCTGGCTTTTTTGCGCGGAGAAAATCAGCAGGATCAGTGGTTTTCTTGTACTCCTCCAGCGCGACCATGGCCATCTGTTGATCGGCGATCTTGAACCCTTGTTGGAGACACTCTTCGGCCCGCTGTCGATTGCTAGTGATCGTGATCATGCCCTTAGGGCCCGTCATTTTCAGCTTGAGATACACATATCATGGTCGGGCCGTGAAACGTGCATAAGCGGGTTGACCCAAAATGGCATGGTAAGCGCTCTTGAAATCCACGACTTCAAACGTCAACTTTTCTTTTCGGAAATTTTTGCTATCTCCGAATGCCACGTCCAATGATATTTGGCCGAGTGACTTGGCCTTCTTTCCTGGGATGACCCCATGGAAATGCATGCTGCTGTCGCTGAGACGGGACATAGGAATGCCCATTCCCTTCAGGGTATCCGCATACAGAATGTTCAGGCCGCTGCCGCCGTCCATAAGGACCTTTTTGAGCCGAGTCCCCTGCACCACCGGATCAACTACCAGCGCCTGTTGACCGGGTGTGGCCGCACGTGCAGGATGGTCAGTCTGGTCGAATGTGATAGCATACTGAGACCATTTGAGGTAGGTGGGGGTGTTTGGCATAGCCATATTGATCTCTCTATTTATGACTTCCAGACGGCTCTTGCTCTCGACGTCAGCAAAGATCACCAGGGTAGCAGTGACATCCGGGAATGTTTCCTTCTCTTCGTATTCATCTTCTTTTTCAAGAGATTTCCCACTTGACTGGTCTCCTTTGAACTGTTGGATGAGGGTCCGACACTGTCGAGTGGTGTGCTTTGGCAAAATCAGGTTGCCTTCTACATCTTTCTTCATGTGAATCACACACGGCTGATCCAAGATATCAGTTCCTGGCTGACCCTTCCCCTTCTTGTGGGCATACTGAGCTTTGGCCTTGCCCTTGTTTTTCGACTGAGTCGCTAGTGCTGCGGCCTCTGTCGGAACTGGGTCTTCAGCCTTCCGCTTTTGTTTCCTATTGTTACCGCCGCCAGACTTGTTGGCAGCCGCTTTTCCTTTGCCGCTATGGAGGCGGTCTTCTTCCTCACCATTGGCATAGAGAGTGGCAATTTCCATCATCTTGCCGAGTGAAATGTCACCAGTGCGCCCGAACTTCAAATACAACTCTCTGTATCTCACACCGGCCTTGAAGGCACAAACAGCCTGGTGTTCCGACACATTTTCCACCATATGATGCAGGGTGGACCATCGCTGAATATAGTCTCTTAAGGTTTCGTTGGGCTTCTGGACGCAGTGCTGTAAGTCAACCAGATCTGTGGGGCGCTTGCAAGTGCCCTCGAAGGTCCGGACAAACACTCGGGCAAGATCTTCCCAACAATGAATGTTGGAAGGAGCCAAACGATTCAACCAAGCTCGAGCTGGTCCATCCAACATAAGAGGCAGGTGCTTCATTGCGACATTGTCATTCCCACCGCCAATCTGCACAGCCACTCGGTAATCATCAAGCCAAGTCTCTGGTTTTGTTTCACCAGAAAACTTTCCGATCCCCGCCACCATTCTGAAGTTGGGGGCATCTCCACAGATCGTATAGCTCTGCTAAAACACTCTGGACCAGACACTACAGCTAAGCTACCACTCGGGACATCTCTGTCGTGCCCTTCTTTGTAGGCTCTGCTCTTGTCGATCCACTTCTGAAGAAGGTACGCGCGGGCATCAAAGTCCACGTCTCACTCGTCACCGAAGGAGTGCCTGTCGTCCTGGCGTCGGGGCGCGTATGGACCACTCCGCGGAGGAGTGGGCACTCGATGGTGGTCTTCGCGGTGGTGCTGATATCTGTCTTGCCCTTCATGATAACTGTTGCCTCGACGACGCAAGGGCGACCCAGGACTATGTGCCGATTGAACGGTCTCTGCCTTGGGTGAATTGCTGTGTATCTTGTGACAAGACTGTGAAACTGCTGAATTCTGGTGTTCTGCTACATCTAACAGTGCTCTGATCTGTAACAGCCCTCGACCAGCCTCTGACCGGGAAGGCTGAATGGAATCTGCTATCCTAGCAACAGCAACAACATTAAGCACGGGAGTTCGGTATACCTCGATGCCATCGTGAGATCCATTCGGGAACAACTGTCGCTGATGTCGATTGGGGCGCGACGGACGTGGACGGGCACGCTCGTCAATCTCTGCCTGGAGCTCTTCCAGACGAACGCGCGCGGCATCCAAAGCCTAGGCCTCGGCGGTCACGCCGACGATGGGGGTATGAAGGACCTTCTCATCGCGACGCGATTGCACGTTAGACGGGCCACCATCCTCGTGCTCGCCACGACCAAAACCAGGTGGTGAGCTCTGATGTGAGCCCGCCATCAAGGCCTCCGCTGTGGGATCACAACTCTCGCACTCGGAAGGCACGTCGGACGGATCGGAATCCGACTCGAACACGCCATGAAGGGACTCGGCAGGTTCGAGTGCTACAACCTGCGAAGAAGCTTGACGCGCCACTGCGTGTTTGACCCACCGCTGGAGTCATGAGTGGCCGGACCGTTTGCGAACACGAACAGCGAGAGGAGCCGATGCATAAGTGGTTGACGGCTGACGCAGCAACATGCTGCACGGACTCGCGCGGAAATGCACGACCCCACGAACTGGGAGCGCCTCGACATCGAGAGGCGCCTCCTGGAGCCATGCCGAATCATCGGCGATGAAAGTGAGCGCTCTGAAACGGATCTCGTGGCCCAGAGCAAAAACACCACCGGAAGACACGTTGAAAGATGAAAAACGCAACCTCGCCGGAAGTCGCTTAGACGCCTGCCCCACGGTGGGCGCCAACTGTCGTGGGAATGAGCCTGACAGTAGATGGTAGGGGTATGAATGGAGAGGGCACAGTCCTAGCTACGGCAAGGGTGTACACACAGTTGTATGAGTTCAAGCCCCTCTCGTGGAGGTAACAACCCTACGTCTCAGTGCTCGGGAGCTTTATGTCGAGTGGAATGTAGAGATTACAATAGTTTTCTTAACCCTTGTGCAGGAGGCAAGGGGCGGCTTATATAGAGTTTGCTGCCCCTCATAATGGCCCCGCATCAATGGGGATGGTCGTGGGGTGTAAAGTCTACCATTATAGGTAACGTACGTAGTAAAAGCTATTAAGGGTCATTAAGCCAGCGTCTGCCCATTGGGCTCTTGATGATGGCTCCTGGTCTTCTGGCGTCGAGTGAAGCGAGGTCTGTCGAGTGACACGCGACTGCCGAGTGAGAGCGGGAGTCTCCGAGTGGATTACTGTCGAGTGACTTTGAACGTCTCGAGGGATCTACTCGAAAGCTCATGCTTGATCTTCAAGTCCTCCCATTTGGTGTCCTTAGGTAGGGTATGTAGGCCTTGCCTAGGACCCTACCCTAGGAATGTATCCTCGTCAGTTTGCTAATTTTGTTTTTGAACTAAATAGGACGATTAGTTCGGCGTAATGAAAGCATCAGTCCACCCGCTCGAATTCCTCAGTTCAATAATAGTAACAAAATGTTATCCAAGGTCATATACAACCTGAAGAGGACAAATAAGACGAGGCTAAAATTTGAGTCGGAAAATCCAAATAAAAAGGCTTGCCGGCAAAGAGGTTGTCGGCCATGAGGAAAGCTTGTCGGGCAAGAGCTTTCTAGCAAAGAGGTTGCTGGCTGGATGAAGGGTTTGCCGGTGAAAAGTTTGCTGGGATAAAAGCTTGCCGGGAGAAAATCTTGCCGGCCGAGTGAAAGGCTTGTCAGATGAAAGCTAAAGATGGACTCAAAATATTATCTATATGGCCTTGTATGGAAAAATGTTCTACACAAAATTTGTGTGTATCATCGAGACAACCAACTTTCCTTTTGGAATCATCGTCATTTGAGGTAATATATGACCCACAAAGTTTATACAAAACTCGGACAACCTAGTCAGCCCCACGACCGAATCCAATTAGAAGTTAAATATGACCTCATAGAGTATTCAAGATGGCCTTATTTGAAAAAGTGATCAACGGCAAAATTGTTCGTATCATCAAAATGATTGATTTTTATATAAAAATCGTCTCAATTAGAGGTCATATGCAGATTATGTGGCCCGCGCAAGAAGCAAGACACGAGTTTGGGCCAGATTCGGGTTGAATCCGAGTTAGACTAGAGCTAGTACTCTAGGACGTGAATTGATGTAATTTTCTTGTAAGGAAAGCCTCAATGAATCTTGCTTGTATGGGAAGTCCAGCCGACTCTTATACATGGTGGAGGTGACGGCCGATTGAAACAACACTTAATCGAACAAATCAATCTATACTACTTTTTCATCTATGTTGTATCTCTTCGTCGTTTTTCTCTTTCGTTCTTTGTTGTTCCTTAATTTTGAAAGCTGTGAATCCCGAGGCTCTACGGGCGAGCAAATCGACCTAGTCAGTCCATAGCTGCCGCACTCCCTAACGGGGTCCGTCCTGGGCATGTGGGGTTTTGGTTCTGCAAAAGCGTCTGCCGACTATCTTGCGTATCGCGTTGTCGGTCAGGCCTCCTTGAACATGAGCTGCGGTGCATCATCCCCGGCGTCGAGGGTACAAAGTGACGTGTTCGTGTGTCAACACACTTTTTGGCGACTCCGCTGGGGAACAAAGATCAATCATCATCATGAGCCATCATGTCTGATCTTCCCAACCCATCTGAGGTTGACGCCGATGACATCATTAAGCCCAAGCTTGATGAACTATCGGTCGATCATCGGCAAGCTTATGAGGAGTACAAGAAGGTGCATGAAGAGAAGGAGTTGCAGGGGTTCCTTGTAAACTTCAAGAAGGATCGCCAAGGCAATATCACTCCGATTGGAGAAATCAAGTTCCCTCCTCCTCAAGCCGAGCAGGTTTAACCCCGTGTGAGTACTAGCTTTTCTCCTAAGTAGTGGGCTGAGATTGAGAATCATATTGCTGATGGTAACAACCTGGTCTATCAGTCTTTTTTACAAAATATTAATGCTTAGACAAATATGCCTCAATCATCTACTCGTAATATTGGTATGCCTGCTAGCATAGATGAAAGCACAATGTGCTCCCTTCGTGGTTTTGATAATTCATGACAACATACACTGTCTCTTGGACTAATACTTTCATCTAGTGTATTTCAGATAAAGTCCATAGAGAGAGTTGAGCTGGCAAAAAGGAGTGTGGAGAGTATCCCCATGAAGAAGAAGGAGAAGGAATAGCATTCGCAAAGCTTCAAGCAAGAGGACTCTACATTTTACCTTTGTGAGAAATCACTTTGAGTCCATAGGAAAGCCAATACTATTAAAAGGGGGTAAGGTTTTGTTGGTGAACAAAATGCTCATACATGCACAAGTGATAGTCACCACATACACCCACAAGATCTTCCACAAAAGTCTGTCCAAAGCCAAATATTCAAAATCGGTGCAACCAACACTTTCCACTCGGTGCCACTGATTCTCGGCCTCAGACAGACTCAGCCAAACCCTAGTATTTCGGTGCAACTGATTCCATTTTGGTGCCACCGAGTTTGGGTTGCCAACTTCCTGTTATGCAAGTTCACAAAATCGGTCCCACCGAGTTTTGTGAATCATCGTCACCGAGTTTGGCAATCTGACCGTTGGTCACCTTATCGGTGCAACCGATTTGTATGTGTCGGTCTCACCGAGATTCAAAAGTTGCTACCTTTAAGGCAACTCGGTACCACTGAGATTAAAACATTGGTGTGACCGAGTTTGACTTGGTGTAACGGTTGGATTTTTGGAGATGCCTATATATACCCCTCCACCACCACTTACTCACAAGAGAAGCAGTCAGAACAGTTCGCCTCTCATACTTACTGATTTTTTGAGGGAGAGCCACCTACTCATGTGTTGAGATCATGCCATTCCATTCCAACCATATGAATCTTGATCTCTAGCCTCCCCAAGTTGCTTTCCACCCAATCAATCTCTTCCACCCTAGCCAAATCTGTGAGAGAGTGATTGTGTGTTGAGGAGTCTATCATCTTGAAGCACAAGAGCAAGGAGTTCATTGACATTATCGAGCCTATTACCTTTTGGAGGGTGGTGCCTCCTAGATTGGTTAGGTGTCGCTTGGGAGCCTCCTACTTCGTGTTGTGGAGTGAACCAAGAAGTTTGTAAGGGCAAGGAGGCCTACTTCGTGAAGATCTACCCATAGTGAGGCTAGTCCTTTGTGGACATAGGCCATCATGGTATAGTCAAGCTTGCTTCTTCGTGGAACCCTCCGTGGACTCTCGCGACCGTTACCCTCCGTGGGTTGAAGACTCCATGAATGTGGACGTACGATAGCACCACCTATCGGAACCACGGGAAAAATCTTTGTGTCCTTCATGCGTTTGATCTCTCTATCTCTACTCCTTAATTTCATGTGCAATGTCTTTACTTTCCGTTGATATACTTGATGACTTGCATGCGTATGGTGTTCTAGACTGGCTATATATGCTAAAACCGCCAACCCTTGAACTTGTGCTTGAGGTAGTTTAAAATTCCTGCTAGTAGTCTATTCACCCACCTCTAGACATACATGTCGTGGGAACGAGCCTGATAGTAGAAGGTAGGGGTACGTAAGGAGAGGGCAGAGTCCTAGCTATGGCGACGGTGTACACACGGATGTATGAGTTCAGGCCCCTCTCGTGGAGGTAGCAGCCCTACGTCTCAGTGCTCGGGAGCTTATGTCGTGTGGAATGTTGAGATTACAATGGTTGCAAACCCTTGTGCAGGAGGGGAGGGGCGGCTTATATAGAGTTCGCTACCCCTCATAAGTGCCCGACATCTAAGGGTCCGATCGTGGGTTTAAAGACGGGTGTTACTGGTAATGTACATAATAAATGCTACTAATGACGAAGGACTAACAACCACCCGTTGGCCTCCTGATGGTGGCTCCTGGTCTTCTGGTGTCGACTGAGAATGAGGTTTACTGAGTGCCAGGCGACTATCGAGTGAAGGAAGAAGACTCCGAGTGGATTGAATGTCGAGTGACTTGAACGTCTCATGGAATCCAGTCGGATGCTTATGCTTGATCTTCAAGTCTTCCAATGTAGTGTCCTTAGGTAGGGTATGTTGGCCTTGCCTAGGACCCTAACCTAGGTACATATCATCGTCATTAGCCCCCGAATGGATCGGGGTTCGAGTGGTGAAATGGGGGTATCAATTCCAATCTCGAATTAAGGCATCAAATCTTCCGAATAGTATTCAGGGCTTCAACGAAACTTGCGTCGATTGAACTTTGAGTATTGACGTCAATTCAGGACCAACACGCCAAATCTTCCGAATGATATTCGGGGCTTCAATGAAACTTGCGTCGATTGAACTCTTCTCCATTCGCCCGGATCCATTTAGCCTTGAAAGTGTCCGACTGGATGTTCAATGCCTATTTTGCTCCGAGTGAACTGAAAGCATCTTTGGAGGTGACGGGTCAGTCTGTCAAACCCGGATTTTGTGGGATGCAAAAATTTGGGAAGCGCACGTGCATGCGATGATGATGCCAGGATCAGGGCAAGTGGAGGCACAACGCCTCAATTCTCGCGCTGGTCATATCGCCACGTACTGGGCGCCGTCAGCGGTTGGCGTGTGCAGTGATCTCGTGGGCCCACTGGTCAGCGAGACACTTGGCGGTGTATAAAGCTCCACGCGCCGCTTTGCATAGTACCTCTGCCCATTCTTTCTCCTTTCCTCCTTTCCTCTGCCTCCAGCGACCCACTCCGTTCCTCCCTGACGAGAGCCACCATGCCAATGACGAAGAACACGACGGAGAAGCTGGAGCGGGCCAAGAAGGGGGCGACGAAGGTCAAGGGCAAGAAGCCCTTGACCGCCCGGTTCACCGTGCCGCCGTGATGGATGCACGGTGATTTCGTCCCTTCGGTTGTCACCCATGAGGACATCGATGGCTTGGTTTCCGACGGGCTCGTGGTAGAAGGAGCTTGGAGGCTGCCGGAGGGGGAGCGCGAGCCGGAGCCACGTGACGGGGAGCGAGTCCTCCTCCTCTCCCATGTCGAAAGAGGTTTCTCCATGCCCCCTCATCCATTCTTTAGAGGGTTCTTGAATTTCTTTGTCGCCCAGCTGCATCATCTCCCACCGAATACCATCACGTACTTGTCGTCGTTCGTAACTTTCTATGAGTGCTCCCTGGGGTGTCCTCCCCACTAGGGACTCTTTAAGCACATTTTAACGATTAGATCTCAGAAGGTGAAGAAAGCAGACCCGTCGGATGGAAAAACTCATGTGCTGCAGCTGTGTGGGGGTTTGGGGCTTTAGAAGAGAGCGCAACGTTCTTTCCCTTCCATGACTTTCCCTAAATCCATTAGAGGTTGGCAGTCGACTTGGTTCTATTGCAAGGACGCGGCTTCACCCAACATGACGACTGGCCTTCCCCCTACACATCTGACCATCCAGCTAACCCCAAGTCCTTAAAGGTGACTGAAGAGGAACATGATCAGGTGGTGACCTTGGTGGACGCCATGGTGAAATTGGTCCGGGGTGGAGTGACTGGCCTGGATCTGTTTGAATTTTCTCAGTCGACGGATTCAGCCTCTCCAAGCCAGAGATCACACCATGTGGCATTATGCGGGCCCAGAGGACTCGACCAGGAGTCCTCCAGAGGAGGTTCCGCAAAAGACTGTCGAGCAGTTGCTTCGCAGCATCACCGGGGCGTGCAACAACCCCATGGGAGCCAAGAGGATCCTACCTTACTCAGCCAAAAACCCGCCGAAGAATCTTGTAAGTTGCACTTTGTCGACTGAAGTACTTGTATTGTCGAGTGATATACATTGATTTTTAGATTGACTTCCTTGTTGGAATTATGCAGAATGGACAAACTTGCACTCTTCCCAATGGGAACCAACCCGAAGATGGCGTGGTTAGCGAGAGTGGCAGCATGGACGGTAATGGTCCCTCTGACTCTGAGGATGAATACGAGGACTCCGGCAAAGAGGAAGAAGTCGAGTCACCTCCCTAGCGCGAAGGCCGCTCCAAGTCCCGCCAGGATCCGGTAGCTGTTGAGGACAAGGCTCCAGGCCCTAGTGAGAAGAACCCAAAGCGGAGCCGCCCTTCAACTATTGAGTCGAGTGAGAGGTCAGCCAAGCAGCCTAAGAAAATCACGACCAAACCTCGCAAGGTTCTCCCTCGCATGAGAATGGTTCTACCTGTCGTCTCCACGTAAGTATTTATTTTCGAATTCTTTCTATCGATTGTGACCTTGCGTTGTTGCTAACCGAGTGTTGTTCGATCCATCAGGGTTGCTACTTCTGTAACATCACCTCCTCGAGACGGAGGAGAAGCAATGGACATTGACACTGTTGATGCTGCAACTTCTCACAGAGGAAAACAGGTCTTCGACTCACTCGGATGGGATTCATCACTTGCAAAATCTAACACTGTCGATTGATGTTGTAGAGGTCATTCAACTAGAAGATGATGAGGAACACCCAGACGTCCCGCGCGTCCGCACTCGACGAGCTTCATCCGTGCAGACGGTCCAACGGTCGACTGCAGAGTCTCCCCTGGGGGTGGGTGACTCGACATGAATCATAGTTGATCCTACAATACCTCCGTCGAGTGCACCTCCAGCTATCTTGACCATCGTGACATCAACTCCAACCGGACCCATTCAGACTACTTCAGCCGCTCCAGCTACTGTACCGATCCTGCCTATGACGGCTTTCCCTCTGCATCGCGTCCCGAAATATCAGACCGGAGCTGCGAAGGAGGCTATGATCCAGGAAGAGCAGTTGATGCTGCGAACCAAGGAGGCATACGAGGTCAGCAAGCTGGCTTACGATGCCAGCACGACCCTCTGCACCAATGTTCGAGTAAGTTCGATTGTAAGTACATTGCTGATTGGATTTCTGTCTTTTCTTGACCGTACACCCAGTGGGTGCTTACTTTCCATTCCGTAGAGTGTTTTGAAATTTCTGCACTCGAACAGATCAGGTCTTATCGAGTAAGTTTTGGATCAGTGGGGGCACTCTGAGTGCACCCACTGGGTGTAGTCCCCGAGACTGCTGTCGAGTGCTTGCCTCGGCAGGGGTCTTAGAGTCTGTCGTATGCTTGATATGTTTGCTCTTGATCGCACCACTCCGCAGCTACGCTGTAGGTTTCGTGGACATCATTGATAAACCATGATATGATGCTACATAAGGATAGACTGCACTTCACAGAGTGGGGAGGGGCGTCGCTCGATGGATTGAGTGATGGACATTCCAATGATGGATGTTTCTGCCACTCGACTGATCGAGAGTTGGCAGATCGAGTGGGGGCACGCTAAGTGCACCCACTGGGTGTAGTCCCTAAGACCGTTGCCAAGTGCTTGCACCGGCAGGGGTCTTAGAGTTTATTGTATACGGGATACATTTCGCATTGGATCACACCACTCCGAAGCTACCTTGTAGGTTTCATGGATATTATTGATAAACCATGATATGACGCTACATAAGGATAGATTGAACTTCATAGAGCAGGAAGGCGCGTCACTCGACGGGTCGAGTGATGGGTGAATGTTCTTACAGGGCTGACCTTGTCGAACGTTTCAATAACCAGTGGGGGCACGCTAAGTGCACCCACTGGGTGTAGTCCATGAGGCTACTGTTAATCACAGACGATAAGCAGTAGTCTTGAAAACTTGAAATCGGGATTTCTGTCGTACTCGGAGTACTGGAGGCACTCGACATGTCGAGTGTTTTTTTTTGTGACGAGTTACTCAACAGGGTGCACTCTGAGTGGGGGCACTCTGAGTGCACCCACTGGGTGTAGTCCCCGAGACTGCTGTCGAGTGCTTGCACCGACGGGGGTCTTAATAGAGACTGTTTTGAACTTGTTTACGGCACGCGGAGCGCCAGGGCCACTCGACATGTCGGGTGGACTTTTGCTTGAATTCTTCTTCCCCTGGACATGGGCTTCATGGACATAATAGGTCAACCATTATATGACGTTGTTCCAGGGTAGTAAGACAGTCATTCGACGGTATTCATAGCCTAGTCGACCGTCCTTGGCATTACTTGCCGATTGAAGTTCTTTCTTTTGTTGGTTCAGAGGGCTTGCGAACTTGGGACGCAGTACAAGGATCTTGAGAATGAAAGGAACCGACTGCGTGTGGATCTGGAAGCCTCCAACAATGCTCTGGAGTGAGCGCGCGCTGAGCTGAAGTCTCTGGGAGGTAATTACTATCGACTTTCTGCATTCCCATCTTCACTTTTCATGTTTTGAACCGAGTGCTCTCACTCGAACAGACATGCTCAATGAAAATCATCGACTCCAAGTGCGACTCAACAATGTTGTTTCTTTAGATTCCATGAAGAAGGCACTGGAGGAGAAGGACAAAACACTCACCGACGCCCAACGGGTGGCCAGGGATAAAACCGAAGCTGCAGATCGGAAGCCGGCGGCCGCCAAGAAGCTGGAGGAGGAGAATGCAAAGCTGAAGCAGGAGCGCGTGGACCTGTCAAAAGGGCCGAGCAGCTGAACAAAAGGAGCCACGGCCTGGAGAAGCACTTGGGCGAATTCTCGAGGAAGATATACATCATGCTCGACGGTGAGTGTTTCTTGTCGACTAAAGTTTGTAAAATCTTTGAAGGTCGTAGCTCACCGATTCTTCTCCCATTCCCACTCTTCAACATAATTCTACCAGGACTTCGAGAAGGAGATAGAGGAGGTTGAGACCAATTTGGATCCCACTAAGTCACCTGTCGCAGACGCGGTGGCCATGAACATGCTCAGACTCAATTTCTGGCTCCAGGGCGTTCATGCATATCTTGTCCAACTAAAATCTGCAATGGAGAGAATTGACAAGGAGCTATGGCCTGAGGATACCCTTCAACTCGACCTCGACTCCATGATTGCACTCCTGAACAAACTTCCAAGTCGAGTGCAGGCCTGGAAGAAATCTGTTGCTCGCTGCGGGGCCGACGAGGTGCTATCACTCCTCAGGGTCCATTGCAGGGATGTCAGGGAAGAGAAGCCGAAGGAGCTCCGGGTGGTTAACACGAAGAAACTCCAGTTTGGGGACTTCATGGAAACCTTCATCGAATCAGCCACCAGAATCGCAGACGGCATCGACTTGGACACTTTTGTCGAGCCAGCCAGCCCGTCACATGTTTAAAAAACTTGACCTTTGGAAGAGATACTTTTATTCGCCTCGGTATGCCGAGTGGAATTGTATCCCTCAAAACTTCATTCAGGCCTTAGGCCTGAGCACATTTGCTTCTTTACAAAACATTTATCCGTGATTTAACCTTTGGATTTTATCCGTATTCAGCTTTAATCGTGTGTTCGGCTGTATTTGCTTTTTGATTTAAGCGAAATATGTTCGTAGTGTTGGAAATATGCCCTAGAGGGAATAATAAATTAGTTATTATCATATTTCCTTGTTCATGATAATCGCTTATTATCCATGCTATAATTGTATTGATCGGAGACTTAGATGCATGTGTGGATACAAAGACAAAACCATGTCCCTAGTATGCCTCTAATGGACTAGCTCGTTGATCAAAGATGGTTAAGGTTTCCTAGCCATGGAAATGAGATGTCATTTGATAACGGGATCACATCTTTAGGAGAATGATGTGATGGACAAGACCCAAACTACAAACATAGCATATGATCGTGTCAGTTTATTGCTACTGTTTTCTGCATGTCAAGTATATGTTCCCATGACCATGAGATCATGCAACTCACGGACATCGTAGGAGTGCCTTGTGTGTATCAAATGTCGCAACGTAACTGGGTGACTATAAAGGTATCTCCGAGGGTGTCTGTTGAGTTGGCATGGATCAAGACTGGGATTTGTTACTCCGTGTGACGGAGAGGTATCTCAGGGCCCACTAGGTAATACAACATCACAACAAGCCTTGCAAGCAATGTGACTAAGTGATAGTCACGGGATCTTGTATTACGGAATGAGTAAAGAGACTTGCCGATAACGAGGTTGAACTAGGTATGGAGATACCGACGATCGAATCTCGGGCAAGTAAACATACCGAAGAACAAACGGAACATCATACAGGATTAACTGAATCCTTGACATAGAGGTTCGACCGATAAAGATCTTCGTAGAATATGTAGGAACCAATATGGGCATCTAGGTCCCGCTATTGGTTATTGATTGTAGAGGTGTCTCGGTCATGTCTACATAGTTCTCGAACCCGCAGGGTCTACACACTTAAGGTTTGGTGACGTTTCGGTAGTATAGAGTTATGTATGGTGGTGACCGAAGTTTGTTCGGAGTCCCAGATGAGATCCCGTACATCATGAGGAGCTCCGGAATGGTCCGGAGGTAAATATTGATATATAGGAAGTCCCATTTTGGTCGCCCGAAAAGTTTCGGGCTAATCGGTAATGTACCGGGAGTGCCGGGAGTGTATCGGGAGACCACCAGGAGGGGTATTTCGACCCAAGAGGCTTCATGGGCTGTGGGAGAGTAAATACCAGCCTTTTGTGGGCTGGTGGAAGTCCCACACAAGGCCCATGTGGCTGGGAGAAAAAGCCCAAAGGGAAAAAGGTGGAAAAAGGCCAAAAAAGGGAGGAATCCTAGTCCTACTAGGATTGGAGGAGGAGTCCTCCTCTCCTCCCCACTTTGGTCGACCCAAGGGCTGGATTTTTGGCAGCCAAGACTCCTCCTCCTCTCCTCCTATATATACTAGAGGATTTTAGGGATTTGGCACAGAACTTTCAGCCGCGTGCTACCCGTTCCTCTAGTGCATAGTTTCTCCTCTAGATCGGTTTTCTGCAGTGCTTAGGCGAAGCCCTGCCGGAATTGCTCCACCACCATCGCCGGAGCGCCGTCACACTGCCGGTGAACTCTTCTTCCTCTCCACTTCCTCTTGCTGGATCAAGACGGTGGAGATCGTCATCAAGCTGCATGTGTGCTGAACGCGGAGGTGCCGTCCGTTCGGCGCTAGATCGGAAGGACCGTGATCAAGATCGCGAGACGGATCGTGATCAAGATCACGAAACGGATCATGATGAGTTCGCAGGACGGATCTTCATGAGTTCACGGGACGGATCGTAGATGCTCATCACCATGGATAGATCTTTCGTGTGCATAGGAAATTTTTTGTTTCCCACGCAACGTTCCCCAACAGTGGCATCATGAGCTTGGTCTATGTGTAGATGAGATCTCGAGTAGAACACAAAGAGTTTGTGGGCGTTGATGCTTAGATTGCTTCCTCCCTTTGTCGGATTTTGGTTTAGCGGTATTGTGAGATGAAGCGGCCCGGACCAACATTACTCGTATGCTTACGAGAGACTGGTTCCCTCGACCGCAACTTGTTGCATAGATGGCTTGCGGGTGCCAGTTTCTCTCACTTTAGTTGGATCGGATTCGACAAAGGCGGTCCTTGAGAAGGTTGAAAAGCAACTAGTGTATCACTGTTGTGGTTTTTGCGTAGATGAGAATTGTTCTTGCTAGATACCCGTAGCAGCCACATAAAACTTGCAACAACAATTAGAGGACGTCTAACTTGTTTTTGCAGGGTATGTTGTGATGTGATATGTCCAATTACATGATGTGATATATGTGATGTATGAGATGATCAAGTGATGTATAGAATTGTTGGAAATATGCCCTAGAGGCAATATATAAAGTGTTTATTATTATATTTCCTTGTTCATGATAATCGTTTATTATCCATGCTATAATTCTAGTGATCGGAAACACACCGCATGTGTGGGTGAATAGACAACAATGTGTCCCTAGTATGCCTCTAGTGAACTAGCTCGTTGATCAAAGATGGTCAGGGTTTCCTAGCCATAGACATGTGATGTCATTTGATAACGCGATCACATCGTTAGGAGAATGATGTGATGGACAAGACCCAAACTAAAAACATAGCATATGATCGTGTCAGTTTATTGCTACTGTTTTCTGCATGTCAAAGTATATGTTCCTATGACCATGAGATCATGCAACTCACGAATATCAGAGGAGTGCCTTGTGTGTATCAAACGTCGCAACATAACTGGGTGACTATAAAGGTTCTCTACAGGTATCTCTGATGGTGTATGTTGAGTTGGCATGGATCGAGACTGGGATTTGTTACTCTGTGTGACGAAGAGGTATCTCGGGGCCCACTCGGTAATGCAACATCACAATAAGCCTTGCAAGCAATGTGACTAATTTTTAGTTGCAGGATCTTGTATTACAGAACGAGTAAAGAGACTTGCCGGTAACGAGATTGAACTAGGTATGGAGATACCGACGATCGAATCTCGGGCAAGTAACATACCGAAGAACAAAGGGAACGTTATACGGGATTAACTAAATCCTTGACATAGAGGTTCGACCGATAGATCTTCGTAGAATATGTAGGAACCAATGTGGACGTCTAGGTCCCGCCATTGGTTATTGGCCGTAGAGGTGTCTAGGTCATGTCTATATAGTTCTCGAACCCGCAGGGTCTGCACCCTTAAGGTTTGGTGACGTTTCGGTAGTATAGAGTTATGTATGGTGGTGACCGAAGGATGTTCGGAGTCTCGGATACGATCCCGGACATGACGAGGACCTCCGGAAGAGTCAGGAGATAAAGATTGATATATGTGATAATAGTGTTTTTATCTCTGAAAGAGTTCCGGAATTAACCGGAAGGGGTTCCGGATGTTTACCGAAGTGTTCGGGTATAGCAACACTTTATATGGACCAATGGGGTAAAACCCACGAGGTATTGGAAAGGGCAAAAGGAAGTTTTGCTGCTGCCTTAAGCAGTAGGGCAGTACTACCGCTCGTGAAGCGGTACTACCGCTCGTGAAGCGGTACTACCGCTTGTGCGCGGGACTGCAGGGATCCGAGTTGGACTCTTTCCTTGCGGGCCAAACCGACCTTGTGCGGGCAAAACCGACCTTGTGCAGGCAAAACCGACCTTGTAGAGGTTTTTCTCCAACATTAGACCCCAGGGCTCAACATATAAATAGAGGGGCAGGGCTAGCACACGGGACACAACTTACAGCCACGTATTACCCGTTTCACCGGTGCTCCTCTAGATCGGATTTCTACAGCGCTTAGGCGAAGCCCTGCCAGAATTGCTCCACCACCATCATCGGAGCGCCGTCGCGCTGCCGGTGAACTCTCTCTCCTCTCCACCTCCTCTTGCTGGATCAAGACGGTGGAGATTGTCATCAAGCTGCACGTGTGCTGAACGCGGAGGTGCCGTCCGTTCGGTACTAGATCGGAAGGATCGTGATCAAGGCCACGAGACGTTCGTGATTGGATCGTGGGACGGATCATGACGAGATCGCGGGACGGTTCGTGATTGGATCGCGGGACGCTCGGCGATTTGGATCGTGAAGAAGTTCAACTACACCAACCGCGTTTCTTAACACTTCCCGCTTAGCGATCTACAAGGGTACGTAGATCCACTCTCCCTCTCGTAGATGCTCATCACCATGGATAGGTTTGCGTGTGCGTAGGAAATTTTTTGTTTCCCATGCGACGTTCCCCAACAGTGGCATCATGAGCTAGGTTGATGGTTCGATGAGATCTCAAGTAGAACACAAAAGGTTTGTGGGCATTGATGCTTAGATTGCTTCCTCCCTTGGTCGTATTTTTGTTCAGCAGGATTGAGAGATGAAGCGGCCCGGACCAACATTACTCGTACGCTTACGAGAGACCGGTTCCCTCGACGCAACTTGTTGCCTAGATGGCTTGCGGGTGACAGTTTCTCTCACTTTAGTTGGATCGGATTCGATAAAGGCGGTCCTTGAGAAGGTTGAAAAGCAACTAGTTCATCACCGTTGTGGTTTTTGCGTAGGTGAGAATTGTTCTTGCTAGATACCCGTAGCAGCCACGTAAAACATGCAACAACAATTAGAGGACGTCTAACTTGTTTTTGCAAGGTATGTTGTGATATGATATGGCCAATTACATGATGTGATATATGTGATGTATGAGATGATCATGTGATGTATAGATTATCACGACTTGCATGTCGATGAATACGGCAACCGGCAGGAGCCATAGGGTTGTCTTTAATTGTTGTATGACCTGCGTGTCAATCATTAAGCGCTATGTAATGCTTTACTTTATCACTAAACGGTAGCAGTAGTAGTAGAAGCATGCAGGGCGTGACAACCCCGATGGCGACACATTGATGGAGATCATGGTGTCATGCCGGTGACGATGGAGATCATGCCGGTGTTTCGAAGATGGAGATCTTAAACACAAGTTCATGGCCATATCATGTCATTTATGAATTGCATGAGATGTTAATCCTTTTATGCACCTTGTTTTGCTTAGTACGACGGTAGAATTATAAGGTGATCCCTCACTTGAATTTCAAGATGAATTGTGTTCTCCCCGAGTGTGCATCGTTGCGAAAGTTCGTCGTGTCGAGACACCACGTGATGATCGGGTGTGATAGACTCTACGTTCACATACAACGGGTGCAAGCCAGGTTTGCACGTGCAGAACACTCGGGTTAAACTTGACGAGCCTAGCATGTACAGACATGGCCTCGGAACACAAGAGACCGAAAGGTCGAACATGAGTCATATAGTAGATATGATCAACATAGTGATGTTCACCATTGAAGCCAACTTAACTCACGTGATGATCGGACTTGAGTTGGTGAATTTGGATCATGTGACACTCAGATGACCTAAGGGATGTCAATTTGAGTGGGAGCTTTAGTAATTTGATTAACTAAACTCATTATCATGAACAATAGTCTAAGTAACCTTTGCATATTTATGTTGTAGATCAATGGCTCGCGCAGTAGCACCCCTGAATTTTAATGCGTTCCTAGAGAAAGCTAAGTTGAAAGATGACGGAAGTAACTTTGTTGATTGGGCCCGTAATCTGAGGATTATCCTTACGGCTTCCCAGAAACAATATGTCCTTGATGCACCGCTTGGTGACCAACCAGAAGACATGACCTCCGAAGACGTTAAGAACGCTTGGGAGGCTCGTGCTGGAGACTACTCAATAGTTCAGTGTGCAATATTGTATGGCTTAGAACCGGGACTTCAAAGACGTTTTGAACGTCATGGAGCATATGAGATGTTCCAGGAGTTGAAGTTTATCTTTCAGAAGAATGACCGGATCGAGAGGTATGAGACCTCCGATAAATTCTATGCTTGCAAGATGGAGGAGAACGGGTCTATCAGTGAGCATATACTTAGAATGTCTGGGTTCTCAAACCGTCTAGCTGAGTTGGGAATTGCCCTTCCGCAAGAGGCGATCATTGATAGAGTTCTTCAATCACTGCCACCTAGTTACAAGAGTTTTGTGATGAACTATAACATGCACGGGATGAACAAGTCATCAGCCGAGCTGTTTGCGATGCTGAAAGTCGCTGAGTCTGAAATCCAAAAAGAACATCAAGTGTTGATGGTCAATAAAACCACTAGTTTCAAGAAAAATGGCAAGGGCAAAGGCAAGAAGGGTAAAACCAACAAGGATGGCAAAGCAGTTGCTACTCCTACAAAGAAGCCTAAGCATGGACCTAAGCCAGAAACTGAGTGCTTTCATTGCAAGGGAACTGGTCACTAGAAGCGGAACTGCCCCAAGTACCTGGATGACCAGAAGGTGGCCAACGACAAACAAGGTATATATGATATACATGTTATTGATGTGTACCTTACTAGTTCTCGTAGTAGTGCCTGGGTATTTGATACCGGTTCGGTTGCTCATATTTGCAACTCAAAGCAGGAACTACGGAATAAACAAAGACTGGCAAAGGACGAAGTGACGATGTGCATGGGAAATGGTTCCAAGGTTGATGTGATCGCCGCCGGCGCGCTCTCTCTTCGATTACCATCAGGATTAGTGATGAACCTAAATAATTGTTATTTAGTGCCTGCGTTAAGCATGAACATTATATCTGGATCTTGTTTATTGCGAGACGGTTACTCATTTAAATTAGAGAATAAAGGTTGTTCTATTTATATGAGTAATATCTTTTATGGTCATGCACCCAATGTTAGGGGTTTATTCATTTTGAATCTTGATAGTGATGACACACATGTTCATAACATTGATGCCAAAAGATGTAGAGTTGTTAATGATAGTACCACTTTCTTGTGGCACTGCCGTTTAGGTCATATTGGTGTAAAACGCATGAGGAAGCTCCATGCTGATGGACTTTTGAATCACTTGATTTTGAATCACTTGACACATGTGAACCATGCCTAATGGGCAAGATGACCAAAACG
Source organism: Hordeum marinum (assembly GCA_022496015.1). Classification (NCBI taxonomy): domain Eukaryota; kingdom Viridiplantae; phylum Streptophyta; class Magnoliopsida; order Poales; family Poaceae; genus Hordeum; species Hordeum marinum. The sequence goes on from CM039675.1 coordinate 97,230,800, forward strand.
CCGTTCTCTAGAACAATGGAACGGGCGAGTGACTTGTTGGAAATCATACATACTGATGTGTGCGGTCCAATGAATGTTGAAGCGCGCGGTGGTTATCGTTACTTTCTCACCTTCATTAATGACTTGAGTAGATATGGGTATATTTACTTGATGAAACACAAGTCTGAAACATTTGAAAAGTTCAAGCAATTTCAGAGTGAAGTTGAGAATCATCGTAACAAGAAGATTAAATTTCTGCGATCTGATCGAGGAGGTGAATATCTGAGTTATGAGTTTGGCAGTCACTTAAGACAGTGTGGAATTGTTTCATAGTTGACACCGCCCAGAACACCACAGCGTAATGGTGTGTCTGAACGTCGTAATCGGACCTTATTAGATATGGTGTGTTCTATGATGTCTCTTGCCGATTTGCCACTATCGTTTTGGGGTTATGCATTAGAGACAGCTGCATTCACTTTAAATAGGGCACCATCGAAATCCGTTGAGACGACGCCATATGAATTGTGGTTTGGCAAAAGGCCGAAGTTGTCGTTTCTTAAAGTTTGGGGATGTGATGCTTATGTCAAAAAGCTTCAGCCTGAAAAGCTGGAACCCAAAGCGGAAAAATGCGTCTTCATAGGATACCCGAAAGAGACAGTCGGGTATACCTTCTATCTCAGATCCGAAGGCAAAGTGTATGTCGCTAAGAACGGAACATTTCTTGAGAAAGAGTTTCTCTCGAAAGAATTGAGTGGGAGGAAAATAGAGCTTGATGAGGTTATTGAACCTTTACTTCGACCAGAGAGTAGCGCAACGCAGAAAGATGTTTCTGTGGAACCTACGACGGTAGAAGAGGAAGTTAATGATGATGATCATGAAGCTTCGGATCAAGTTTCTATTGAACCTCGTAGGTCGACAAGGACGCGTACTACTCCCGAGTGGTACGGCAACCCTGTCTTAGAGGTCATGTTGTTGGACAACAATGAACCTACAAGCTATGGAGGAGCAGTGATGGGCCCGGATTTCGAGAAATGGTTAGAGGCCATGAAATCTGAGATGGGATCCATGTATGAAAACAAAGTATGGACTTTGGAAGTACTACCTGAAGGGCGAAAGGCCATTCAGAACAAATGGATCTATAAGAAGAAGACGGACGCGGACGGTAATGTCACCGTCCATAAAGCTCGACTTGTGGCAAAGGGTTTTTCACAAGTTCAAGGAGTTGACTACGATGAGACTTTCTCACCCATAGCGATGCTTAAGTCTGTCAGAATCATGTTGGCAATAGTTGCTTATTTCAACTATGAAATTTGGCAGATGGATGTCAAAACGGCATTCCTCAACGGTTTCCTTGAGGAAGAGTTGTATATGATGCAACCCGAAGGTTTTGTCGATCCAGAGAATGCTGACAAAGTTTGCAAACTCCAGCGATCCATTTATGGACTGGTGCAAGCATCTCGGAGTTGGAATAAGCGCTTTGATGAGGTGATCAAAGCGTTTGGGTTTATACAAGTTTATGGAGAACCTTGTATTTACAAGAAAGTGAGTGGCAGCTCTATAGTGTTTCTAGTGTTATATGTGGATGACATATTGCTGATCGAAAACAATATAGAAATGCTGGAAAGCGTGAACGAATATTTGAATAAGAGTTTTTCAATGAAGGACCTAGGAGAAGCTGCTTTCATAATAGGCATTAAGATCTATAGAGATAGGTCGAGGCGCTTAATAGCACTTTCACAGAGCACATACCTTGATAAAGTTTTGAAGAAGTTCAAAATGGAACAGTCCAAGAAAGGGTTCTTGCCTGTGTTACAAGGTGTGAAGTTGAGTAAGACTCAATGCCTAGTGACTGCAGAAGATAAAGAAAAGATGAGCGTCATCCCCTATGCTTCAGCCATAGGCTCTATCATGTATGCAATGTTGTGCACAAGACCCGATGTCAGCCTTGCCATAAGTATGGCTGGAAGGTTTCAAAGTGATCTTGGAATGGAGCACTGGCAAGCGGTCAAGAATATCCTTAAGTACCTTAACAGGACTAAGGACATGTTTCTCGTTTATGGAGGTGATGAAGAGCTCGTCGTAAAGGGTTATGTCGATGCAAGCTTTCACACTGATCCGGACGATTCTAAATCGCAAACCGGATACGGATTTATTCTTAACGGGGGAGCGGTAAGCTGGTGCAGTTCCAAACAAAGCGTGGTAGCTGATTCTACATGCGAAGCGGAGTACATCGCAGCCTCGGAGGCAGCGAAGGAAGGTGTCTAGATGAAGCAGTTCATGACAGATCTTGGAGTAGTGCCCAGTGCACTAAATCCAATAAACCTGTTCTCTGACAACACTGGTGCCATTGCTCTAGCCAAGGAACCAAGGTTTCAACAGAGGACCAGACACATAAAGCGACGCTTCAACTCCATCCGGTTCTACATCGAGGAGAAGGACATAAATATTAGCAAAGTGCACACGGATCTGAATGTGGCAGACCCATTGACTAAACCTCTTCCAAGGGCTAAACATGATCAACACCAGAATTGTATGGGTGTTCGATTTATTACCATGTAAATCACATAGTGATGTGAACTAGATTATTGACTCTAGTGCAAGTGGGAGACTGTTGGAAATATGCCCTAGAGGCAATATATAAAGTGTTTATTATTATATTTCCTTGTTCATGATAATCGTTTATTATCCATGCTATAATTGTAGTGATCGGAAACACACTGCATGTGTGGGTGAATAGACAACAATGTGTCCCTAGTATGCCTCTAGTGAACTAGCTCGTTGATCAAAGATGGTCAGAGTTTCCTAGCCATAGACATGTGATGTCATTTGATAACGGGATCACATCATTAGGAGAATGATGTGATGGACAAGACCCAAACTACAAACGTAGCATATGATCGTGTCAGTTTATTACTACTATTTTCTGCATGTCAAAGTATATGTTCCTATGACCATGAGATCATGCAACTCACGGATATTAGAGGAGTGCCTTGTGTGTATCAAACGTCGCAACGTAACTGGGTGACTATAAAGGTGCTCTACAGGTATCTCCGATGGTGTCTGTTGAGTTGGCATGGATCGAGACTGGGATTTGTTACTCTGTGTGACGGAGAGGTATCTCGGGGCCCACTCGGTAATGCAACATCACAATAAGCCTTGCAAGCAATGTGACTAATTGTTAGTTGCGGGATCTTGTATTACGGAACGAGTAAAGAGACTTGTCGGTAACGAGATTGAACTAGGTATGGAGATACCGACAATCGAATCTCGGGCAAGTAACATACCGAAGAACAAAGGGAACGTTATACGGGATTAACTGAATCCTTGACATAGAGGTTCGACCGATAGACCTTCGTAGAATATGTAGGAACCAATGTGGACATCCAGGTCCCGCCATTGGTTATTGGCCATAGAGGTGTCTCGGTCATGTCTACATAGTTCTCGAACTCGCAGGGTCTGCACACTTAAGGTTTGGTGACGTTTCGGTAGTATAGAATTTTGTATGGTGGTGACCGAAGGATGTTCGGAGTCTCGGATACGATCCCGGACATGACGAGGATCTCCGGAAGAGTGTGGAGATAAAGATTGATATATGTGATAATAGTGTTTTGATCTCTGGAAGAGTTCCGGAATTAACCGGAAGGGGTTCCGGATGTTTACCGAAGTGTTTGGATATAGCAACACTTTATATGGACTAATGGGGTAAAACCCACGAGGTATTGGAAAGGGAAAAAGGAAGTTTTGCTGCTGCCTTAAGTAGTAGGGCAGTACTACCACTTGTGAAGCGGTACTACCGCTCAAGCGGTACTACCGCTCGTGAAGCGGTACTACCGCTCAAACGGTACTACCGCTCATGAAGCGGTACTACCGCTTGTGCGCGGGACTGCAGGGATCCAAGTTGGACTCTTTCCTTGCGGGCCAAACCGACCTTGTGCGGGCAAAACTGACCTTGTAGAGGTTTTTGCTCCAAGATTAGACCCCAGGGCTCAACATATAAATAGAGGGGCAGGGCTAGCACACGGGACACAACTTACGACCACGTGTTACCCGTTTCACCGGTGCTCCTCTAGATCGGATTTCTATAGCGCTTAGGTGAAGCCCTGCCGGAATTGCTCCACCACCATCATCGGAGTGCCGTCACGCTGCCGGTGAACTCTCTCTCCTCTCCACCTCCTCTTGCTGGATCAAGACGGTGGAGATCGTCATTAAGCTGCACGTGTGCTGAACGCGGAGGTGCCGTCCGTTCGGTACTAGATCGGAAGGATCGTGATCAAGGCCACGAGACGTTCGTGATTGGATCGTGGGACGGATCGTGACGAGATCGCGGGACGGTTCGTGCTTGGATCGCGAAGAAGTTTGACTACACCAACCGTGTTTCTTAACGCTTCCCGCTTAGCGATCTACAAGGGTACGTAGATCCACTCTCCCTCTCGTAGATGCTCATCACCATGGATAGGTTTGCGTGTGCGTAGGAAATATTTTGTTTACCATGCGACGTTCCCCAACAAGAATTTCATGACTTGCATGTCGATGAGTACGGCAACCGGTAGGAGCCATAGGGTTGTCTTTAATTATTGTATGACCTGCGTGTCAATCATTAAGCGCTATGTAATGCTTTACTTTATCGCTAAGCGGTAGCAATAGTAGTAGAAACATGCAGGGCGTGACAACCCCGATGGTGACACGTTGATGGAGATCAAGATGATGGAGATCATGGTGTCGTGCCGGTGACGATGGAGATCTAAAGCACAAGTTCATGGCCATATCATGTCACTTATGAATTGCATGTGATGTTAATCCTTTTATGCACCTTGTTTTGCTTAGTACGATGGTAGCATTATAAGGTGATCCCTCACTTAAATTTCAAGATAAAATTGTGTTCTTCCCGAGTGTGCACCGTTGCGAAAGTTCGTCGTGTTGAGACACCATGTGATGATCGGGTGTGATAGACTCTACGTTCACATACAACAGGTGCAAGCCAGTGTTGCACATGCAGAACACTCGGGTTAAACTTGACGAGCCTAGCATGTACAGACATGGCCTCGGAACACAAGAGACCGCAAGGTCGAACATGAGTCATATAGTAGATATGATCAACATGATGATGTTCACCATTGTAACCACCTCAACTCACGTGATGATCGGACTTGAGTTGGTGAATTTGGATCATGTATCTCTCGGATGACCGGAGGGATGTCAATTTGAGTGGGAGTTCTTAAGTAATATGATTAATTGAACTCATTATAATGAACATAGTAAGTAGTGTCTTTGCAAAATTATGTTGTAGATTACTAGCTCACGCTGTAGCTCCCTTGAATTTATATGTTCGTAGAGAAATAGAGTTGAAAGATGATGCTAGCAATATTGCGGACTGGCTCCGTGATCTGAGGATTGTCCTCATTGCTGCAAACAAGGCTTATGTCCTTAATGCACCGCTCGGTGCACCAACCCCTCTAGCGTTGTGTGTAGATGTTGTGAACATCTGACAGGCACGTTTTGATAACTACTTGATAGTTTAGTGCGTCATGCATTACAGCTTAGAATTGAGGCTCCGAAACGTTTTGAACGTCATGGAAAATATGAGATGTTCTAAGAGCTGAAATCAGGATCTCAGGCTCGTGCCCGTGTTGCGAGATATGAGATCTCCAACAAGATTCTTTGCATGTAAGATGAAAGAGAATAGCTCAATCGTTGAGCATGTGCTCAGATTGTCTGGGTGCTACAATCGCTTGAATCGAGTGGGAGTTGATATTCCAGATAATATAGTTATTGATATAGTTCTCCAAGTTACTGTCACTAAAGCTACTAGAACTTGGTGATGAACTGTAAAACGCCAGGGATAGAAATAATGATCCCTGAGCTATTCGCGATGTTTGACACCGCAAAGGTAGAAATCGAGAAGGAGCATCAAAGTGTTGATGCTTAGTTAAAACCACTAGTTTCAACAAGAGCAAGGAGGGAAACTTCATGGATAGCAAGTCAGTTGCTGCTCTAGTGAAGCAACCCAAAGTTGAACTCAAACCCGAGACTAAGTGCTTCGATTATGAGGAGAGCGGTCGCTGAAGCGGAACAATCCTAGATACTTGGTAGATAAAAAGGCTGGCAACGTCAACAGAAGTATATTTGATATACGTGTTATTGATGTGTTCCTTGCTAGTACTGCTAGTAGCACCTGGGTATAGGATACCGGTTCGGTTGCTAAATGTTAGTAACTCGAAATAAAAGCTACGAAATAAATGGAGAACTAGCTAAGTGTGAGGTGACGATGTGTGTTGGAAATGTTTCCGAGGTTGATGTGATCAACATCGCACGCTCTATCTACCTTCGAGATTAGTGACGAACCTAAAATAATTGTTATTTGGTGTTTTTTGCATTGAGCATGAACGTGATTAGATCATGTTCATTGAAACACGGTTATTCATTTAAGTTAGAGAATAATGGTTATTCTATTTACATGAATAATACCTTCAATGGTCATGCACCCAGTAAGAATGGTTTGTTGAAACTTGATCGTAGTAATATACATGTTCATAACATTGATGCCAAAAGGATACAAAGTTAATAATGATAGTACCACATACTTGTGGCACTGCCGCTAAATGTCATATTGGTATAAAACGCATGAAGAAACTCCATGATGATGGATCTTTGGACTCATTCAATTTCGAATCGGTTGAGACATGCGAACCATGCCTCTTGGTCAAATATGACTAAGGACCCCGTTTTCTGTTTTGATGAAGCGGGCAAGTGATTTATTGGAAACGATACATGTTGATGTATTCAATCCAATGAGTCTTGTAGCGTGCGGTGGATATCGTTATTTTCTTACTTTCACTGATGATTTGAGTAGATATAGTGTATATTTACTTAATGAAACACAAGTCTGAATCGTTTGAAAGGTTCAAGAAAATTCAGAGTGAAGTTTAAGATCATCGTGACAAGAAGATAAATATGTTTGCGATATGATCGTGGAGGTGAATATCTAAGTTACGAGTTTGGCATACAACTTTAGACAATGTGAAAGTTGGTTCACAACTCATGCCACCTGGAACACCATACTGTGATGGTGTGTCCGAACGTCATAGTCGTGCTCTATTGGATATGGTGCGTGGATGTCTATTATCATTTTGTTACTATAATTTTGGGGTTATGCATTAGAGACAACAACATTCACTTTAAATAGGGCACCATCTAAATCCATTGAAATGACACCGTGTGAACTATGGTTTGATAGAAACCTAAGCTGTCATTTCTTAATGTTTGGGTCTGCGACGCTTGTGTGGAAAATGTTTTCGCCCAATGAGCTCGAACCCAAAGCGGACAAATGCATCTTCATAGGATACCCTAAGAATAGTTGGGTGAACCTTCTATCTCAGATCCAAGCATAAAATGTTTGTTGCTAAAACTGGGTCCTTTCTCGAGAAAGGGTTTCTCTTGAAAGAATTGAGTGGGAGGAGGATAGAACATGATGAGGTTATTTGAACCTCTGCTTCAACCAGAAAGTAGTTCAGCGCAGAAAGATGTTTCTGTGAAGCCTACGTCAGTTGAAGAGGAAGTTAATGATGATGATCATCAAGCTTCGGATCAAGTTACTATCGACCTACAAGGAAAATATAACTTGATGAGGTTATTGAACCTTTACTTCAACCAGAAAGTGGCGCAGCGCAGAAAGATGTTTCTGTGAAGCCTACGTCAGTTGAAGAGGAAGTCAATGATGATGATCATGAAGCTTCGGATCAAGTTACTATCGAACTTCGTAGGTCGACAAGGACGTGTACTGCTACTGAGCGGTACGACAACCCTGTCTTGGAGGTCATGTTGTTGGACAACGATGAACCTACGAACTATGGAGAAGCAATGATGGGCCCGGAAGCCAACAAATGGTTAGAGGACATGAAATCCGAGAAAGGATCCATGTATGAAAACCAAGTATAGACTTTGGTGGACTTGCTCGTTGGACGGCAGGTTGTCAAGTACAAATGGATCTTTAAGATGAAGACAGACGCTGATGGTGAATGTCACCATTTATAAAGCTCGACTTGTCGCAAAGCAGTTTCCGCCAAGTTCAAGGAGTTGACTGCGATGAGACTTTGTCACTCGTAGCGATGCTAAAGTCTATTGGAATTATGTTAGAAGTTGCTGCATTTTTCAATTATGAAATCTGGCAGATGGATACCAAAACATCATTTCCTTCCTGAAGGAAAGGTTGTATGAGATACAACCAGAAGGTTTTGTCAATCCTAAGGATGCTAAAAGGTGTGCAAGCTTCAGTGAACCTTCTATGAACTGAAGCAAGCATCTCGGAGTTGGAATATACACTTTGATGAGGTGATCAAAGTTTTTGAGTCTATACAAAGTTTATGAGAAACTTGTATTTAAAATAAAGTGAGTGGGAGCACTATAGAGTTTCTGGTAAGCATATGTGGTTGACATATTGATGATCGGAAATGATGTAGAATTTCTGGAAAGCATAAGAGGTTGTTTGAAAAGAGTTTTTCGAAGGAAGACCTGGATAAAGCTACCTAATTGTTGAGCATCAAAATCTATAAAGATAGATCAAGATGTTTGATAAGACTTTCAATGAGTACATACCTTGACAAGATTTTGAAAGAGTTCAAAATGGATCAGTCAGAAAAAGAGTTCTCGCCTGATTTGTAAGGTATAAAGTTGAGTAAGACTCAATGCCCAATGACTACAGAAGATAGAGAAAATATGAGTGTCATCCCCTATGCTTCAGCCATAGGCTCTATCATGTATGCAATGTTGTGCACAAAGACCCGATGTCAGCCTTGCTATAAGTATGGCCGGAAGGTTTCAAAGTGATCCTAGAATGGAGCACTGGACAGAGGGAAAGATTATCCTTAGTAACTAAAAGACTGAGGAGATGTTTCTCGATTATGGAGGTGATAAAGAGTTCGTCGTAAAGAGTCACGTCGATGCAAGCTTTAACACCAATCCGGATGAGTCGTAGTAGCAATCTGGATACGTATAGTGGAGCAGCCATTTGGAATAGTACCAAGTGGAGTGTGGTAGTGATGTTTACGATTTGACATAGAAATTTGCAAAGTACACACTAATCTGAATGTCGCAGACCCGTTGACTATAAGACCTCTCTCACATGCAAAGCATGATCGAGCCCCAGAACTCATTGGGTGTTAGATTCATAACAATGCGAAGCACATGGTGATGTGAACTAGATTATTGACTCTAGTGCAAGTGGGAGACTGTTGGAAATATGCCCTAGAGGCAATAATAAATTATTTATTATCATATTTCCTTGTTCATGATAATCGTTTATTATCCACGCTATAATTGTATTGATCGGAGACTTAGATGCATGTGTGGATACATAGACAAGACCATGTCCCTAGTATGCCTCTAATGGACTAACTCGTTGATCAAACATGGTTAAGGTTTCCTAGCCATGGACATGAGATGTCATTTGATAATGGGATCACATCATTAGGAGAATGATGTGATGGACAAGACCCAAACTACAAACATAGCATATGATCGTGTCAATTTATTGCTACCGTTTTCTGCATGTCAAGTATATGTTCCTATGACCATGAGATCATGCAACTCACAGACATCGGAGGAGTGCCTTGTGTGTATCAAACGTCGCAACGTAACTGGGTGACTATAAAGGTTCTCTACATGTATCTCCGAGGGTGTCTGTTGAGTTGGCATGGATCAAGACTGGGATTTGTTACTCCGTGTGATGGACAGGTATCTCAGGGCCCACTCGGTAATACAACATCACAACAAGCCTTGCAAGCAATGTGACTAAGTGTTAGTCACGGGATCTTGTATTACTGAACAAGTAAAGAGACTTGCCGGTAACGAGGTTGAACTAGGTATGGAGATACCGACGATCGAATCTCGGGCAAGTAAACATACCGAAGAACAAATGGAACATCATACGGGATTAACTGAATCCTTGACATAGAGGTTCGACCGATAAAGATCTTCGTAGAATATGTAGGAACCAATATGGGCATCTAGGTCCCGCTATTGGTTATTGACCGTAGAGGTGTCTCGGTCATGTCTACATAGTTCTCGAACCCGCAGGGTCTACACACTTAAGGTTCGGTGACGTTTCGGTAGTATAGAGTTATGTATGGTGGTGACCGAAGTTTGTTCGGAGTCCCGGATGAGATCCCGGACGTCACGAGGAGCTCCGGAATGGTCCGGAGTTAAATATTGATATATAGGAAGTCCCATTTTGGTCGCCGGAAAAGTTTCGGGCTAATCGGTAATGTACCGGGAGTGCCGGTAGTGTACCGGGAGACCACCGGGAGGGGTATTTCGACCCAAGAGGCTTCATGGGCTGTGGGAGAGTAAATACCAGACTTTTGTGGGCTGGTGGAAGTCCCACACAAGGCCCATGTGGCTGGGAGAAAAATCCCAAAGGGAAAAAGGTGGAAAAAGGCCAACAAAGGGAGGAATCCTAGTCCTACTAGGATTGGAGGAGTCCTCCTCTCCTCCCCACTTTGGTCGACCCAAGGGTTGGATTTTTGGCAGACAAGACTCCTCCTATCCTCCTATATATACTAGAGGATTTTAGGGTTTTGGCACAGAATTTTCAGCCACGTGCTACCCGTTCCTCTAGTGCATAGTTTCTCCTCTAGATCGGTTTTCTGCAGTGCTTAGGCGAAGCCCTGCCGGAATTGCTCCACCACCATCGCCGGAGCGCCGTCATGCTGCCGGTGAACTCTTATTCCTCTCCACTTCCTCTTTCTGGATCAAGACGGTGGAGATCGTCATCAAGCTACACGTGTGCTGAACGCGGAGGTGTCGTCCGTTCGGCGCTAGATCGGAAGGACCGTGATCAAGATCGCGAGACGGATCGTGATCAAGATCACGAAACGGATCGTGATGAGTTCGCAGGACGGATCATGATGAGTTCACGGGACGGATCGTGATGAGATCGCGGGACGCTCGGCGATTTGGATCGCGAAGACGTTCGACTACACCAACCGCATTTCTTAACGCTTCCCGCTTAGCGATCTACAAGGGTATGTAGATCCACTCTCCCTCTCGTAGATGCTCATCACCATGGATAGATCTTGCGTGTGCGTAGGAAATTTTTTGTTTCCCATGCAACGTTCCCCAACACGTAGCTAAGCTGTCGAGTGGATGGACTACTATCCACCCGACAAGGTTTTTAACTTAGGCGAAACATGTTCACAGCTAAGACCCCAAGTGTGAGGATTGCTCATCACTCGGAGTAGTTTAGAACTTAGGCGAATGTTGATTCGCAGCTAAGCTGTCGAGTGTAGGGACTGCTCTCCACCCGACAAGGTTTTTAACTTTGGCGAAACATGTTCGCAGCTAAGCCCCCCGAGTGTGAGGATTGCTCATCACTCGGAGTAGTTTAGAACTTAGGCGAATGTCGATTCACAGCTACGCCCCAGAGTGTGAGGATTGCTCATCACTCGGAGTATTTTTGAACTTAGGCGAATGTCGATTCGCAGCTAAGCCGTCGAGTGAATGGACTGCTATCCACCCGACAGGGTTTCTAACTTAGGCGAAACATGTTTGTAGCTAAGCCCCCGAGTGTGAGGATTTCTCATTACTCGGAGTTTCTTTTTTTTGAACCTAAGCAAAGACGGATTCGCAAATAGGTCGTCGAGTGAATGGACTGCTATCCACCCGATAGGGTTTTTAACGTAGGCGAAAGCATGTTCGCAGCTAAGCCCCTGAGTGTGAGGATTACTCATCACTCGGAGTATTTTTGAACCTAAGCGAAGACGGATTCGCAAATAGGCCGTCGAGTGAATGCACTGCTATCCACCCGATAGGGTTTTTAACTTAGGCGAAAGCATGTTCCCAACTAAGCCCCCGAGTGTGAGGATTGTTCATCACTCGAAGTATTCCCAAGAATGAAACTATACGATCGGAATCGACAATATATATTGCAGAAATGTGAGTTGCATTGATGAAGCATTCTTATTACATCAGAAGATTCTTCTGTCTCAAGTATAAAAGCGCCGGAGCAGATCTGCATTCCAGGCTCGTGGCTCGTCTATCCGCTTCATGAGATTGTACAGATGATAGGCTCCATTGTTAAGCACCTTAGTGACGAAAAAAGGACCTTCCCATGCAGGAGCGAGCTTGTGAGGTTGGTGTTGATTCACTCGAAGCACGAAGTCTCCCTCATGAAACAATCGACTCTTGACATTCTTCGCATGGAAGCGCCGTAGATCCTGCTCATAGGCAGTAGTCCGGATCAGAGCCATCTCTCGTTCTTCCTCTAGGAGATCTACACCGTCCTGCCTGGCCTATTTAGCTTCAGCCTCAGAATACAGTTCCACTCGAGGAGAATTGTGAAACAAGTCACTCGGCAAGACATCTTCAGCACCATAGACCAGGAAGAAAGGAGTCCATCTAGTCGACCGATTTGGCGTAGTTCTTAGGCCCCATAACACAGACGACAGCTCAGTTACCCAGGCACCTACGACATGATCCAGGTCGCGCATGAGACGAGGCTTAAGACCTTGCAAGATGAGGCCATTGGCTCGCTTGACTTGCCCATTGGTTTGCGGGTTAGCGACAGATGCATAATCTACCCGAGTGCCTTGAGATATGCAGAAGTTTTTGAACTCTTCCGAGTCAAAGTTGGTGCCGTTATCTATGATAATGCTGTGAGGAATGCCGTACAGGAAAATTATCTCTCTCATGAATGTAACCGCCGTGCGGGAGTTCAATTTCTTGATGGGCTTGGCTTCTATCCACTTGGTAAACTTGTCGACTACAACCAGCAAATGAGTGAAACCACCTTTTTTGGTCCGAAAGGGACCAAGCATGTAGAGTCCCCAAACAACAAATGACCAGGCGAGAGGAATTGTCTTTAGAGCAGAGGCTGGCTTGTTTGATAGGTTTGCATAGAACTGGCATCCATCACAGTGATCGATGATGTCCTTAGCCATCTCATTAGCCCGGGGCCAGAAGAAACCAGCTCTGTATGCTTTGGAGACAATCGTCCATGAGGATGCATGATGACCGCAAGTCCCTGAGCGGATCTCGTTCAGAATCATTTAACCTTCCTCGAGGGAAATGCAGCACTGTGTAACGCTAGTCACACTCTCTTTGAATAGCTGACCTCGCATCACAGTAAAAGCCTTGGACCTGCGCACAATCTGTCGAGCCTCTGTTTCAACTTCAGGGAGCTCTTGTCTGAGGATATAGGCAGTGTAAGGCACAGTGAGTGCTAACCAGAATCTCCATGACCAGGTCAATCACTGCAGGGACATCGACTTCTGTTGGGTCAGTTGAACTCAAAGCTTGTGGGGGCTCTTCAGTGAAAGAATCTTCTTGAACCGAAGGAGTGTGCAAGTGCTCGAAGAACACACCGCTGAGGACATGCTGTCAAGTGGACCCAATCTTGGATAGCTCATCGGCCGCCTGATTTTTCAGTCGGGGAACATGATGAAGTTCCAGGCCTTCGAATTTCTTCTCCAACTTTCGGACTGCATTGCAGTATCCAGTCATAGAGGGGTTTCGAACATCCCACTCTTTCATCACTTGATTCACCACTAGATCTGAGTCGCCATAAACCATCAGGCACTTGACGCCGAGTGAGATAGCCATGCGCAACCCATACAAAAGTGCTTCATATTCTACCTCATTGTTGGAGGAATCAAAGTGAATTTGCAAGACATAGCTGAGCTTGTCAACCCTGGTAGATATCAAGACAACACCAGCACCAGACACATTCAACATTTTAGAGCTCTCAAAGAACATTGTCCAATGCGCCGAGTGAACTTGGATAGGTTGTTGCTGTTCAATCCACTCGGCCATGAAATCCTCCAATGCTTGGGACTTGATTGCTTTTTGGCTTCGAATCTGATGTCAAAGTGTCCAAGCTCGATTGCCCATTTAGCCACTCGACCTGATGCGTCTCGATTATTGAAAATCTCGGACAAAGGAGCATCACTGACGACTGAAATCGAGTGGTCTTGGAAATAATGTGCCACCTTCTTCGTTGTTAGGTAAATACCATAAACTAGCTTCTGATAGTGTGGATATCTTTGCTTTGAGGGGGACAAAACTTCCGAGACATAATAGACTGGCCGCTGGACTTTATAAGCTTTACCCTCCTCTTCCCGCTCGCAAGTTAGCTTTGTACTGACGACCTGATTTGTGGCCGCGATGTACAGGAGCAAGGGCTCTTTGCTGGCAGGAGTGGCAAGCACCGGCTGGGTGCAGAGCAGGGCTTTGAGCTCAACAAACGCTGCTTCGGCTTCGGGAGTCCACTTGAACATGTCGGACTTCTTCATCAATTGATATAAAGGCAGAGCCTTCTCACCAAGACTAGAAATGAATCGACTCAAAGCTGCCAAGCAACCTGTGAGTTTCTAAACGTCGTGCACTCGCACGGGAGTCTTCATTCGGGTAATGGTGCTGGTTTTCTTAGGGTTGACATCAATTCCTCGCTTGGAAATGAGAAAACCGAGTAACTTGCCGCCTGGGACACCGAAAGTACACTTGGCCGGATTCAGCTTTATGTCGAATTGCCTCAGATTGGCAAATGTCTCGGCCAAGTCAGCCAGCAGGTCGGAACCTTTGCATGACTTGACCACTATATTGTCCATGTACGCCTCGACATTTCGAGGGATCTGGTCGAGTAAACATTTCTGAATCATGCGCATAAAAGTAGCACCGGCATTCTTGAGACCAAAAGGCATAGTGATGTAACAAAAACACCCGAATGGGGTGATGAAGGCTGTCTTTATTTTGTCCAGGCCATACAGACGGACCTGATGGTACCCAGAGTAAGCATCCAAAAATGATAAACGCTCGCACCCCGCAGTCGAGTCAACAATTTGATCTATGCGGGGGAACGGGAAATGATCTTTAGGGCATACCTTGTGAGATATTTGAAGTCAATGCACATGCGCAAAGACTTATCTTTCTTTGGCACCATCACAACATTCGAGAGCCACTCGGAGTGGTAAATCTCCCGAATGAACTTGGCTTGCAAGAGACGGGCCACTTCTTCTCCGATTGCCTTGTGCTTCTCCGCCGCTGAGTGTTGCAAATGCTCTCTGACGGGTTTGGCTTTCGGATCCACTCGCAGACGGTTCTCAACCAGCTCCCTGGGAACCCCCGGCATGTCAGCAGTCTTCCATGCGAAGATATCCCAGTTCTCACGGAGGAACTGGGTGAGCTCGGCTTCCTATTTACTGTCGAGTGTTGATGAGATATTCATCGGGGTAGTAGTAGGATCCGTCGGGTGGATCTGCACCTTGTTCACTTCCCCTGCCGACTAAAATGCCGACTCGCAAGCAGGCTTCTTTGAGCAGAGAAAATCAGCAAGGTCAGCGGTTTTCTTGTACTCCTCCAAGTCAACCATGGCCATCTGGTGATCAGAGATGTTGGAGCCTTGCTGGAGGCATTCTTCGGCCCGGTGTCGATTGCCGGTGACCGTGATCGCGCCCTTAGGGCTTGGCATCTTCAACTTGAGGTACACGTAACATGGTCGGGCCATGAAACGTGCATACGCGGGTCGACCCAAAATGGCGTGGTAAGCACTCTGGAAATCCACAACTTCAAACGTCAACTTTTCTTTTTGGAAATTTTTGTCATTCCCGAATGTCACATCCAATGCTATCTGGCCGAGTGACTTGGCCTTCTTTCTTGGGATGACCCCGTGAAACTGCATGTTTCTTTCACTCAAACGTGACATCGAAATGCCCATCCCTTTCTGGGTATCCGCATAGAGAATGTTCAGGCTGCTGCCACCGTCCATGTGGACCTTTCTAAGTCGAGTGCCCCCCACCACCGGATCAACTACCAGAGCCTGTCGACCGGGAGTGGACACATGAGTAGGATGGTCTGTCTGGTCAAATGTGATAGCATATTGGGACCACTTGAGGTAGGTGGGGTATCTGGTACAACCATGTTGATTTCTTTGTTGATGACTTTCAGACGACTCTTGCTCTCGACATCAGCAAAGATCACTAGTTTAGCAGTAACATATGGGAATGTTTCTTTATCTTCATCTTCATCACCCTTCTCAAGGGATTTATCACTTGGCGGGTCTCCTTTAAATTGCTGGATAAGGGTCCAACACTGCCGAGTGGTGTACTTGGGCAGAATCACATTGTCTTCTGCATCTTTCCTCGTGTGAATTACACATGGCTGATCCATGATATCAGGTCTTGACTGATTTTTCCTTTCTTGGGGGCATACTATGCTTTAGCTTTCCCCTTGTTTCTGGACTGAGTCGCCAGTGCTGCTGCTTCTGCTTGGACCGAACCTTCAACTTTTCGCTTCTGTTTCCAATTGTTACTGCCACCAGCCTCATTGGCGACTACCTTTCCTTTGCCGCTATAGAGGCAGTCTTCTTCCTCACCATTGGCATACCGAGTGGTTATTTCCATCATCTTGCCGAGTGAAATATCACCTGTGCGCCCGAACTTCAGGTATAGCTCCCTGTATCTCATGCCGGCCTTGAAAGCACACACAGCCTGGTGCTCTGACACATTCTCCACTGTATGGTGCAAAGTGGACCACCGCTGAATATAGTCTCACAAAGTTTCATCAGGCTTCTGGACACAATGTTGTAAATTGACCAGACCTGTCGGACGCTTGCAGGTGCCCTCAAAGGTTCGGACAAACACTCAGGCGAGATCCTCCCAGCAATGTATACTGGAAGGGGCCAAATGATTCAGCCAAGCTTGAGCTGAACCATCCAACATCAAGGACATGTGCTTCATTGCGACATTGTCATTTTGCCACCAATTTGCACGACCACTCGGTAATCATCTAACCAAGTCTCTGGCTTTTTTCGCCAGTAAACTTCCCGATCCCTGCCGCCAAACTGAAGTTGGGGGGAATCTCTGCAGAACGGATGGCTCTGCTAAAACACTCAGGACCAGAAACCACAGCTAAGATACCACTCGGAAAATCTTTGTCGTGTCCTTCTCTGTGGGCTCTGTCCCTGTCAATCTGCTTCTGAACGAGGAGGTCGCGGGCGTCAAAACCTGCATTCCGCTCATCACTGAAGGAGCGCCTATCGTCCTGGCACCGGGGCACGTACGGACCACTCTGCGGAGGAGTGGGCACTCGACGGTGGTCTTCGCGATGAAACTGATCTCTGACCTGCTCTTCATGGAAACCTCTGCCCCGACGGTGCAAGGGTGATCCAGGGTTGTGTGCTGACTGAACGGTCTCCGCCCTGGGTGAATTACTGTGTATCCTGTTACGTGACCGAGACACAATAGAGTTCTGACGTTGCGCTGCATCTAACAGAGCTCTGATCTGCATCAATCCTATACCAGCCTCTGACCGTGACGGCTGAATGGAATATGCTATCCTAGCAGCAGCTACAACATTCAGTACATGAGTTTGATATACCTCAACGTTGTCGTGAGATCCAGTCGGAAACAGATGTCGTTGACGTCGACTGGGACGTGGCGGGCGCTGGCGAGTGCGCTCATCAAGTTCTGCCTGGAGCTCTTCCAGACAAATGCGCACGGCCTCCAAAGCTTGAGCCTCGGCGGTCGCGCCGATGATGGGAGTATGAAAAAGCTCCTCCTCACGGCGCGACTGCTCATTCGACGGACCACTAGCCTCGTGCCTGCCATGGCCAAAGCCAGGCAGTGAACTCTGTTGAGAGCCCGCCATCAAGACCTCCGCTGTGGGATCGCAGCTTTCGCACTCGGAAGGCACGTCGGTCAGATCGGAATCCAACTCGAACATGGTGTGAACGGACTCGATGGGCTCAAGTGCTGCAATCTGAGAAGAAGTTTGACGCGCCACTGTGTGTTTGACCCAGCGCTGAAGTCGTGAGCGGGCGGACCACTAACGACCGCGAACAGCAAGGGGAGTCGACACGTAAGGAGTTGAAGGCTGACGCAGCAACACGCCACAGGAACTCGCGTGGAAGTGCGCGGCCCCGCGGACCGGGAGCGCCTCGACATCAAGAGGCGCTTCCTGGAGCCATGTCGAATCGTCAGCGATGAAGGTGAGCGCTCCGAAATGGATCTCGTGGCCCAGAGCAAAAACACCGCCTAAAGACATGTCGAAGGATGGAAAATGCAACCTCACCGGAAGTCGCTTAGACGCCTGCCCCACGGTGGGCGCCAACTGTCGTGGGAACGAGCCTGACAGTAGAAGGTAGGGCTACATAAGGAGAGGGCAGAGTCCTAGCTACGGCGAGGGTGTACACACGGATGTATGAGTTTAGGCCCCTCTCGTGGAGGTAACAACCCTACGTCTCAGTGCTCGGGAGCTTATGTCATGTGGAATGTTGAGATTACAATGGTTGCGAACCCTTGTGCAGGAGAGGAGGGGCGGCTTATATAGAGTTTGCTGCCCCTCATAAGTGCCTGACATCTAAGGGTCCGATCATGGGTTTAAAGACTGGCGTTACTGGTAACGTACATAATAAGTGCTACTAATGACGAATGACTAACAACCGCCCGTTGGCCTCCTGATGGTGGCTCCTGGTCTTCTGGTGTCGACTGAGAATGAGGTTTACCGAGTGCCAGGTGACTGTCGAGTGAAGGAAGAAGACTCCGAGTGGATTGAATATCGAGTGACTTGAATGTCTCATGGAATCCAGTCAGAAGCTTATGCTTGATCTTCAAGTCTTCCAATGTAGTGTCCTTAGGTAGGGTATGTTGGCCTTGCCTAGGACCCTACCCTAGGTACATATCCTCGTCAATACACTTCTAGTGATCCCGCAATAGAAAGTTGTAGGATCGAAAGTAGGTCTAGAGGTGTGTGTGTGGGGGGGGGGGGGGGTGATTAGACTACTTAGCCTTTTTCCCAATTTTAATTCTTGGCAAGTTTTAGCATTCATAGCATATCAAGTAACTCCCTACACATGCATGTCTAAGAGTGTAGCAGCGGAAAGTA
Organism: Hordeum marinum; assembly: GCA_022496015.1. Classification (NCBI taxonomy): domain Eukaryota; kingdom Viridiplantae; phylum Streptophyta; class Magnoliopsida; order Poales; family Poaceae; genus Hordeum; species Hordeum marinum. Next base: position 97,249,649 of record CM039675.1, read on the forward strand.
AAGGCATTGCACATGTAAGTAAAGAGAGGGCTAGGAAAGCAAACACAAGTGATGACACGATGATTTTTCCCGTGGTTCCGATAGGTGGTGCTATCGTACGTCCACGTTCACGGAGTCTTCAACCCACGGAGGGTAACGATCGCGAGAGCCCATGGAGGGCTCTACCCACGGAGGGTTCCACGAAGAAGCAACCTTGACTATTCCATGCGGCTTTCGTCCACGAAGGACTAGCCTCACTATGGGTAGATCTTCACGAAGTAGGCGATCTCCTTGCCCTTACAAACTTCTTGGTTCACTCCACAACACGAAGTAGGAGGCTCCCAAGCGACACCTAACCAATCTAGGAGGCACCACCCTCCAAAAGGTAATAGGCTCCGTAATGACAATGAACTCCTCGCTCTTGTGCTTCAAGATGATAGACTCCTCAACACACAATCACTCTCTCACAGATTTGGCTTGGTAGAAGAGATGGGGTTGGTAGAAAGCAACTTGGGGAGGCTAGAAATTAAGATCCATATGGTTGGAGTGGAAGATCTTGACCTCAACACAAGGGTAGGTGGTTCTCTCTCAAAAAACTGAGTAGGATAGGTATGGAATAGTTCTGAGTGCTTCTCTGTCGAGTGGGTGGTGGTGAAGGGGTATATATAGGCATCCCCAAAAATCCAACTGTTACACACAATAAGTCAAACTCGGTGACACCGATGTGTAAATCTCGGTGGTACCGAAGTGACCAAAAGTGGCAACTTTTGAATCTCGGAGGGACTGATATACAATTCTCGGTTGCACCGACAAGGTGACCAATGGTCAGATTTGCCAATCTCGGTGACGCTGATTCACCATTTTCGATCGGACCGAAAATGAGAACTTGCATAACAGAAACTTGGCAACCCAACTCGGTGGCATCGAGTGCAGTGTCGGCTACACCGAAGTGTTAGGGTTTGGCTGAGCCTGTCTAGGGTTTAGAATCGGTGGCACCAGGATAGGAATGTTGGTTGCATCGATTTTGCATATCTGGCTTTGGACAGACTTTGGTGGGAGAGTTTGTGGATGTTTTGGTGACTGTCACTTGTGCACATTTGATCATATTGTTCACCATCAAAACTTTACCCCCTTTTAATAGTATTGGCTTTCCTATGGACTCAAAGTGATTTCTCACAAATGTAAAATGTAGAGTCCTCTTGCTTGAAGCTTGGCGAACCTATTTCCTTGCATCTTGGGGTAATTCCACAATCCTTTGGCCATCCCTATCATTGAACTTGTCCTGAAATATACTTAGTGGAAACATTAGTTCAATGACTTATATGTTGTTATTAATTACTAAAACCACCAAGGGAGCAAATGTGCTTTCAGTCTCCCCCTTTTTGGTAATTGATGACAACATATAGATAAAAGCTTTGACAAAGATATAATCATGGAATATAATCGTCGCTTTGAGAAGTATGTGATAAGTAAGAGCTCCCCCTGAATTTGTGCATTATTTTTAAATTTGCATTTCAATGCAAATGCACAATCGATTAGGTACATGGGTTACTTCTTACATGTCACATGCCACTTGGTGGTGTGTGAGAGTAATTGGAATGAATATCATAGCACAACACAATGAACCAAAGATGAATGATCATCACATGAGCATTAAGATGATAGGAAATAGTTGCATCACACATTAAAGCGTATGATCAAACATCATCAAGCGTGTATCACAAGCAAAACAAAACAGTATCACGACAATCAAAAGCAATTGTTTTGAAAAAGCAAAAAACACCAAACGCTCTCTCACTCGAAGCCTACTAATCTATATACACTTCTCCCCCTTTGGCAACAAGTTATCAAAATGTTCAAAGGCATATATCTAATCGTTCTTGGGCTGATCTCCTCCGGTTGTTGATGAAGGAGTCGAGATAACAACGGCGGCGAAGATCTCTACAGATGTCGTGGATGGAGGTGGAGTGGTCACGGGAGGAACTAGAGCTAATGGAGCAGGAGCTGTGCTGACAGTAGCAGGAGCTGATGAAGAGGGCCTCATGTCTGGAGCAGGCACTGTAGCTAATCCAGCCTGAGTGGTGAACTGTGTGTTTGGCCTGAGAGGTGATACACCCTCATCATCATCATCATCATCATCATCATCTGAAGTAGAAGAGACCCAAGGGATGTGCACGGAGTCAACTTCCTTCTGAAGCTCTATAACTGTCTTCGACAGCTTGTCCACCTTGTCACCAAGAGTCTTGATCCTTGTCTCAAAGATCCTCACAAGACTGTTCTGGTTGTCCAGAATCCCCTTGATATCCTTCTGCATGCCCTGAACGGCTGAGATCAGAAGATCCATTTGCTCGTTTCTGGATCTGGGGGCTTGAGCACTAGCGGCTCAAACTGCTTCTGCCTGTGCCCGTGCTGTAGCAGATGTGGGATGATTTGGGTCCATCACCACAACATTATCCTCAAGATCTAGCTGTAGGGGCAGATGTGGACGATCTAGAGCAAAAATGTGCTTCTACAACTGAGAGTTGATAAGCAACTGGATGTAGGGTGCATAACAGTAAGAGCGCTTTTGATCAGCAGCAACCCTCTTGATTGTCTCAACAATCAAATCGATGACTCTGATCCTGGTGTTCTTGTCAAGGTGAATCAACATGTTAATGGAGTAGCCTCGGTTCATCTTGTCATCTCCTAACTTGGGCATCAAGGTATGCCTCAGAATAGTGTTAATTGTACAGAGGCCTGGTTGCAGATAGTAGATGGATCCTAGCCTGTGTGGTTGCATCTTGTCTGCAGGGATAGGAGTATACATATCTTTCATGGCATTGTGACTTGCCTTGGGTTCTGAGTATACATCCAGATCACCTTCGCGAGCTTCTGGAACTCCTAGAAGTGCAGCCCACTCCTCAACAATGGATTCATACCTTGCTCCTTCAGTATCCATACAATTCTACCATCTCCGTAGAAATGTGCAGTGGAGTAGAATTGCATGATCATTTCGTCGTTCCATGCACTAAGCTCTCTGCCAATGAACTTATCCAGACCAATGCAATGGAAATTATCTTGGACACTTGGGAAGTAGTCCACATTATCCTTAATGAATTTCTAGCCGACATATCTAATATCGCTAACAACTGGGCTCTTGTCAAGCAACACTGTCTCATAAAAGTCATGTTGCTCTCTTGTGTAGAACCTGTAGTCAACAACAGTTTTCCTCCTCTAAGCATAAGGATATATGGCTCTCCAGGCTCTTAATCCTGAGTCTTTCCTCTTCTTCATGTCTTCAGCAACTAAGTGGCTGGCATCATGTACTGGAAGATGTGGTCTGAGCTTCATCAAAGTAGTCAAGTCATCATCATCTTCAAGTCTGGAGGCAGTCCCCTTGTTCTTCTCAGAAGCTAGGATGTCTCTAGTAGTCCTCTTGGACTTTTGTGCAGCAGCTTTCTTGGAAGTAGGCTTGGTGCTCTTGGAAGTGCCAGTCTTTGGCATAGCATCAGCCATAAGCTTCTTGGATTTCTTCTTGGGAGGGGCTTTCTCAACATGTTCTTCCTCCTCTTCCTCAACAGCAGCACCAGCAGCGTCCTCTGGATCTTCATACATAGAGGTAGGCCTGCCAATCACATGGATAATCCTCTTCCTGGACTTCTTCTCCCCTACCTTCTTAGGCATAGCCTTCCTGGGGACCTCAACTGACATTGTTGCCCTAGCACTGTCATGTGCTTTGAAAGTTTCAGCAGGTGCATTAATTTTGCTGACAACTCTTCTGGAATAAGTAGCTTCAGTTGCTGACTTCTTGACAGCCTTTTCTTGCTTCTTAGCAAGAATATCCTCAGGAATGAAGTCAGAGTCTTCTTCATCATAATTTAGCTTCTTCCTAGTCCTGGTGGCAGCCTTGGGCAACCCATGAGAGCTGGGGGTGCCTGGATCTGAAAAAGAACTAGGCTCTGGGCTTGTGCCTGAACTCATGTCAACTCCCTGCTCTGCCAAATTTTGACTGTCCTCTACATCTGACATATTGACCCTGTGAATAGAGTATAGGAGAACAGAAGTAGATGAGTCATCACAAAATGAGGCTGGTTTTTGAAATTTGAACAATAAATTTTCAAGATTTTTGCACTCTGTCAAATAAATATAGGTACAACTGAAACAAATTTTTCAGTGGCGCCGAGACTGACTGACTCACTTAGCCGAAACTTGGCACCCTTTTCGGTCGGACCAAAAAGAGGAACTCGGTTCCACCAATCAGTTCTCAGCAACATAGAAGATCACATCGGTGAGACCGATATGTCTGTTTCAGTTCCACCAAGATTTATCGAGCGCACATCAAAACCCTAGAAAGTTCATTATTCGCTAGACTTTGGAGATTTCGTGTGGATAGGAAATCGTGCAAAGGGTGTCTCAAAGATAAACATGAATCTAATGCACAAGAATCGGACGAGGAGCGCAATAGAGATCGAATCCGTACCCTAGCTTGGCGCGGATCCTCTACAGTGGCGACGAGGGAGAGGATTTCGTCGACAATGGTGATTCCCAGCGGCGGAGGAGCGCAGGGAGACAAGTCGACGACCAGGGGTGTCGTAGGTGGAAGCTTAGGGTTCTAAGGCGCAACGAATGAGATTGAAATTCAAAGCGTCGGGGTCCACAACTTATATACCACCACTATCGGTGACACCGATTCTAAATTTTCGGTGTCACCGAGTTCCTCAACTGTCAGTTGACAGGGAAACTCGATGTAACCGAGAAAATGGAATTAGTGGTACCGAGATTGAAAACAAGATCAACCCTGGGCATTCAGTGAGACCGGGATTTTGTGGTTGGTTCCACCGAGATGCACTTGGGAGGTTTTAATGGTTAGTCCTTGTCGATACGGAACTCCGAGTGCTCCACACATAGAGGGATCGAAAAGCACTTGTTCAATTTTTTTGATGTAGCATGAATAGAGTATGAGGTGAGAAAGCATAGATAGCTAAACAAGTGGTCCTAGGTATTCTTGTATATCCAATTGGTGAAAGATAAGTTTAAAGCCAAATAGCAACAATTGGATATCCTCGAATGAGAAAATAAATGCAGACGAACATGCTCACACAATAAGATGTCAAATGAAATCATGGAAAACATGCACAAACACTCTAGCATCTAACAAGCACTTGGGCGATGACAAAGTCATCTATATATGAGTATTTGACTTAGGAGCCAAGTAAGAGTACTTGATCATAGGTCATACTCATCGTTTAAGCACAAGTGGGGTTACCAGTTTTCATAAAACATTTAATGTTGTCACATACTAAGAGATGCTTTGACTCAAGTCTTAGAGTAAAGCTCCCCCTTGATGTGACATCCCCCCATAAGAGGGATAAACTAACCTTGGGTTTTGTCAATCAAGACTTCATGTTGGTGAGGTAGTGGTGGATGCTCAAGGTTGGTGAAGATCACCAAGGGTTGGGAGCATCCTTGTTGTTTCCTTACTCTTCTCACCTACATGGGTTAGTCCCAACACACAAGAGACAAATACAAGGATATCTATGGACATGGAGTGCAAAGCATGTCTAATGATGTCCATTGATTTGTTGATTACCTTGTCCCTTGCTTACCTTTGAGGGAATGTGTGACTCCTTGATCTATTGCATAGGGTTCATGTTGATTGCAAATAGATCTTGCCAATAATGAATATGAGTGAATTTCATTGGCGGAGTCACCCCTCAAGAACTCTCTAGTTCTTCTTCTTGGGAACCCACATCAAGTTGATGGGGATCCTTGGTGTTGAAGTATCACTTGTAGAAGTTGAGCTTGTAGTAGCCTTGGGAACCCACTTCACCAAAGCTTGGGGTTCATCTTCATAAGAGTCAAAGTCCTCTTGTAGCTTGATCTTGCCCTTGAGCTTGGTGTCTTGTGGTGGAAGGCCATCTTGAGTGTTTGTCCCCTTGGGTACAGTATTTTCATACTTCTCCTTTTGAGGAACAAACTTGGTCTCGGGATATTGACCTTCTTCCCATTCAACTCCATTAGCGTTGAAGTAGCCAACACCTCGATTCTTCAGGTATCCTCCATGCTTGCGTACAATCTCATAAAATTGTTTGTACCCTTCAAGACTCTTGTTGATACTTTTTTCTATAATCCCTTTCAATAAAGCATTTTCTTGCTCAAGTGTAACTTGGCTAAGAGAATCATCATTAGTGTAATCAATAGAACTACTAGGAGCAACATCATTGGGTTTAGCATTTTTATTGTTGCTACTAGATGAAGAACCTTCCTTTCCTTTGTTACTAGTTTGCTTAGATTTGACTTGTGGCATAAATGTAGACAAGAGTAGTCGTTTGGGAATACAAGATGAAGTCTTCTTTCGGAGATCGTCATTGATAGCTTTAAGAAATTCATGTTCTTGATCCAAAGTGAGCTTCTCGAAGCATAGCTTCTAATGAGTTCTTACAAGCTCTCTATGATGTTCAAGAGTAGATTCATGAGCTAACTTAAGAGTGTTGAGTTATTTATTTAGTTCTTCTATTTTTATCTTATCATCGTTAATTGACTTATCTTGACTAGCATGAGAAATATCAAGTTCATTATGATTAATATCACTAGTTTTATCACATAGCAAGTCATCATGATAAAGCAAATCATCTTCATCACTATGGAAATCAAGATATTCGAGGTGATATACCTTGGGGCCTTTAGCCATGAAGCAACTTCCACCTATTTCATTTGGTGAATATAATAGATCATAGGAGTTGGTTGTCACCAGTGCAATTCTGGCAACACCATCATCTTGACTATAGTCGGAGTTGGAGTGATAGCTTCTCTCGGAGTGGTTGTCGGAGTCGGAGCCGGAAACCCATTCACTAGCATGAGCTTCATGCTTTCTTCTTGAGTAGCTCTTGGTGTACTTGTCCTTCTTCTCCGAGTCCCTACTTATACTTGAGGGTCTTCGTTCATAAAAATCATCTCTACTCCTTCTCTCTCTTTGAGGTGATTCATCTCTTGAGCTTCGTCTTCTTGGTGACTCTTCTCTTTGTTTGTAGGGAGCCGAGCACTCATTGGAGTAGTGTTCGGGCTTCCCACAATTGTAGCAGTTTCGGTCATGACTTGACGAATGCTTCTCTTCGTGTCTTGAGTTGGAGCTGTGATAATTGCTTCTATTCTTGTAGAACTTGTTGAATTTCATGACCATGAGTCTTATCTCTTGATCTGTGACAAGGTTGTCTCTTGAGGTAGCGGGAGTATCACTTGTGGCTTTGTAAGCACCGCTAGACTTGTGATGAAGGTCTTCCTTGTCTTTGAGTGTCATCTAATGAGCAACAATTCTACCAATCACTTCCGTTGGTTTGAGATCTTTGTAGTTGGGCATCATTTGTATCAATGTGCACACGGTGTCATATCTCTCATCCAAAGCTCAAAGTATCTTCTTGATGATGAACTTGTCAGTCATTTCTTCGCTTCCTAAGCCAGCAATCTCATTGGTGATGAGAGCTAGCCTAGAGTACATTTAAACGACTCCTTCACCATCCTTCATCTTGAACTTGTAAAGTTGACCTTGAAGAACATCTAACTTGGATTCTCTCACGGACTCAGTTCATTCGTGCATATCAACAAAGTATCCCAAATCTCTTTTGCATGTTCAAGGCGGCTGATATTGTTGAATTCTTTAGGACATAGGTAGTTGAAGATAATGTCACATGCTTGAGTATTGAGTTGCAACATCTTCAATTCATCCACAGACGCTTCACGATCCGATTCTTTTCCATCCGCAAAGAATTCACCTTACAAGCCAATACGAACAACAACCCAAATGGCAGGATTATGACCAAGTAATTGCATTTTCATTTTATGCTTCCAACTAGAAAATTTAGTGCCATCAAAGTATGGACCTCTACGGTGATAATTTTCCTCATTAGATTCCATACTTCTCCTAGGTTGTGAAACTAGTGCAATGGAGACCAAAGCTCTTATACCACTTGTAGGATCAAAAGTAGGTCTAGATTGGGGGGTGATTAGACTACTTGACCAACTAAAAGTTTTGCCTTTTTCCCAATTTTAATTCTTGGCAAGTTTTAGCATTCATAGCATATCAACACATGCATGTCTAAGAGTGTAGCAGCAGAAAGTAAAGACATTGCAAATGTAAGTAAAGAGAGGGTTAGGAAAGCAAACACAAGTGATGACACAATGATTTTTCCCGTGGTTCCGATTGGTGGTGCTATCATACGTCCACATTCATGGAGTCTTCAACCCACGGAGGGTAATGGTCACGAGATTCCACGGAGGGCTCTACCCATGGAGGGTTCCACGAAAAAGCAACCTTGACTATTCCATGCGGGATCCGTCCACGAAGGACTAGCCTCACTATGGGTAGATCTTCATGAAGTAGGCGATCTCCTTGCCCTTACAAACTTGTTGGTTCACTCCACAACACAAAGTAGGAGGCTCCCAAGTGACACCTAACCAATGTAGGAGGCACCACCCTCCAAAGGTAATAGGCTCGGTAATGATGATGAACTCCTTGATCTTGTGCTTCAACATGATAGAATCCTCAACACACAATCACTCTCTCACAGATTTGGCTTGGTAGAAGAGATGGGATTGGTGGAAAGCAACTTGGAGAGGCTAGAAATCAAGATCCATATGGTTGGAGTGGAAGATCTTGACCTTAGCACAAGGGTAGGTGGTTCTCTCTCAGAAAACTGAGTAGGATAGGTATGGAATAGTTCTGAGTGCTTCTTTGTCAAGTGGGTGGTGGTGAAGGGGTATATAGTCATCCCCAAAAATCCAATCGTTACTCACATTAAGTCAGACTCGGTGACACCGATGTGTAGATCTCGGTGGTACCGAAGTGACCAAAAGTGGCAACTTTTGAATCTCGAAGGGACCGATATACAATACTCGGTTGCACTGACAAGGTGACCAACAGTCAGATTTGCCAAGCTTGATGACGCCGATTCACCATTTTTGGTCGTACCAAAAATGAGAACTTGCATAATAGAAACTTGGCAACCCAACTCGGTGGCACCGAGTGCAGTGTCGGCTGCACGGAAGTGTTAGGGTTTGGGTGAGTTTGTCTAGGGTTTAGAATTGGTGGCACCGGTATAGGAATGTTGGTTGCACTGATTTTCCATATTTGGCTTTGGACAGACTTTGGTGGGAGAGTTTGTGGATGTTTTGGTGACTGTCACTTGTGCATGTTTGAGCATATTGTTCACCATCAAAACTTTACCCCCTTTTAATAGTATTGGCTTTCCTATGGACTCACAATGATTTCTCACAAATGTAAAATGTAGAATCTTCTTGCTTGAAGCTTGGCCAACCTATTTCCTTGCATCTTGGGGTAATTCCACAATCCTTTGGCCATCCCTATCATTGAACTTGTCCTGAAATATACTTAGCGGAAACATTAGTTCAATGACTTATATGTTCTTATTAATTACCAAAACTAGCACGGGAGCAAATGTGCTTTCAAAAGTCCTAATCTATCTTTACCTATTTCATCGACGCCTCCCATGACGATGAATTATTATCCTACTCAAACAAATCAAATTGTGGTTTCACCCATTAGTCCTATCATGAGCATGCCAAGTTCGGTGGCAACGGCTAACCAAGCATTATATGTAGGTGCAAACGCTGTTGGACCATTGCCGAACTATGGTTCGACATACATGCAATAGTTTCTACATGCAGCTAGTAATCCTACTCCTCCTATGCCACTGCAGCAAACTTCATCATCTACTACGAACGATTGTCTAGCTAATTTCAGAGAGGAGATGGCTAAGATGCTTCGGGAAAATTTTGGTGTTGAATTACCTAGGAATCGGATTTATCAAAAGCCGTATCACAAGTACTTTGATTCAATCCAGTGCCCTCCAGGATAGAAAATTCCAGATTTTGTTAAGTTTAATGGAGAGGGCGCAAAGATCACATGGAAGCATGTTAGTTAATACTTAGCATAGTTAGGTGAAGAAGTTTCACTCAATGAATCGAAAGTGTGTTTATTTCCTTTGTCCCTAACTAGTACCGCATTTTCATGGTTTTCTTCTTTACCACATGGTTCTATTCGTGTGTGGTCAGAGCTAGAACAAAAATTTCATGATTAGTTTTATAGCGGCGACAATGAACTTAAGCTGTCACATCTTACAACGGTTAAGCAGAAACATGATGAATCTGTCTTCGAGTACGTAAAGAGATTTAGAGAAACAAAAAGCCGATGTTATAGTTTGGTGATAACCAAGAGGGACTTGGCAGATATTGTGCTTAATATTTTAAGAACTCACATTAGAGAGAAGCTAGAAGGTTATGCGTTTTTAAATATCAACCAAGTCTTACAAAGGGCTTTGGCTCATGAAAGCCGAAGTAAAGATCTCAAAGAGGTGCATAGATATAAAACTAATCGTCCAAAGATGAATATGGTTGAATATGATAGTGATGACTCGGATGATGAGGGTGATATTTATGCTACTGAATTTGTTTGGCCCTCAAATGCCAAACCGTTTACTTGCAATGATCGGAAACCGATTCATAACAATCATGATGAAGAGACGAAGTTTACTTTTAACATTGCTAAGTGTGATAAAATATTTGATGCTTTGTTGCAATCTAATATTATAAGAATATCGCATACGTTACTGCCTTTTGAAGAGCTGAAACGGTGTGCTTATTGCAAGTATCATAATTCCTTTTCTCATGCTACTAACGATTGCAATGTTTTCTAACGACTGATACAATCAACCATTAGTGACGGACGAGTGAAATTTTCTGAGATGGAAGTTGATAAATAGCCCTTTCCTATAAACACCATGGATATGGAGGGGAACAAGCTTCTAATTCGGCCAGAGGTAGTCGAATCTTCTAAGAAGTCCAATGTTGTCATAGGTGAGCCCAGCAAAAGCAAGGAGGGCGACAAGGTCTTGGGGAGACATGTTGTGCTTGACAAACAACCCGGTGGCAAGGATATAATTAAGATCACCGTTAATAATCCTACACTCAGGGGGAAACCACAAGTGAAAAAGAACACTCATGCCAAATTTGTTAAGCCAAGAGTCCAAAGGTTGGCAAGTGGAAGATAAATGAAGCTAAAGTGCAGTGCAAGAAAATCAAGCCAACTTTTGATATGTTTTTGTCCAAATATGCCAATCAAGTGGCCGGTTCTAGATCCGTTCATCAAATTTGAGATGTTCAAGATCACCTCCAAGGCAAGAACTTCAGCATCACACAAGACCACACGAGTCGCGGGCACCGGCACGAAGGATGGCGCCACCCCCTTATGCATCATACCACATCGAAAACTTCAGTGGAGGATGGGGGCAACCCCCAATGGACCCTTATGCATTTCATCCAGGGTGGGAAGAATCAACAAGGCCCATTCTTTAGAGCCTTTCTTACCCCATACGATGTCGTTTGAACAATGGAGTCAATCGACCAATCCAAGATAATCAAAAGAGGGTCAGCAATCAAGTGTGGTGTGCTAAGTCACCTAGTCCTGCAACAGTTGAGTCAGAAAAAGGCAAGGAAAAATTCAATGTCTGCTCACTCATCTTGGGCACAAAAACATTCACTATACAACATTCGATTGTGCATAACAACCCAACTGAGCCGATACTTGCTATCGTGCCAAAGCACTCGGCTAATGAGCATGAAGCAAGCACTAGCCAAGCAAAGCCATGAGACCCTAAATACACTTAGTCAAAGTGGTGTCCTCTAGGTGAGGGAGTTTGGGACTAAGGGGTCCTTAGGCGGTCGACCTATCCTATATGGGATGAACTAATGGGCCGCTCGGTGGCTACTGTGGGTAGACCGAACGACAAGAGTACTCCACGATCAGGAAGGAATCCTCAGGTGGCATGGTGTTGATACGTCTCCAACGTATCTATAATTTTTGATTGTTCCATGCTATTATATTATCTGTTTTGGTTGCTTTATATGCATTAATATGATATTTTATATTATTTTTGGGACTAACCTATTAACCTAGTGCCAAGTGCCAGTTTCTGTTTTTTCCTTGTTTTTGAGTATTGCAAAAAAGGAATATCAACCGGACTCCAAATGGAATAAAATTCTACGATGATTTTTCTTGGACCAGAAGGAACCTACGAGACTTGGAGAAGAGGCCAGAAGGTCTATCGATGGGCCACAAGCCACACAGGCATGACCTGGGGGCGCCCCTAGCTTGTGGGCCCCCTGTAGCTCCTCCAACCCTAATATTCAGCCTATAAATTCAGAAATATTACCCCAATACAAAAGACAGCCATGATAATAATTTTCCTCCGCAGGAAGCCTGTGTTCATGAGAGATCCAATCTTGGAGCCTTTTTCGGTAATCTACCAGAGGGGGATTCGATCACGAAGGGCCTCTACATCAACTCCATTGCCCTTCCGATGATGCGTGAGTAGTTCACCACGGACCTACGGGTCCATAGCTAGAAGCTAGATGGCTTCTTCTCTCTTTATGTTCTTCAATACCATGTTCGCCATGATCTTCATGGGGATCTATCTGATGTAATACTATTTTGCGATGTGTTTGTCAAGATCCGATGAATTGTGGGTTTATGATCAGATTATCTATGAATATTATTTGAATCTTCTCTGAATTATTATATGCATGATTTCATATCTTTGCAATTCTCTTCAAGTTATTGGTTTGGTTTGGCCAACTAGATTGGTAATTCTTGCAATGGGAGAAGTGCTTAGTTTTGGGTTCAATCTTATGATGTCCTCACCAAGTGACATAGTAGGGGTAGTGAGGCACGTATTTGTATTGTTTCCATCAAGGATAAAAATATGGGGTTTTCATCATATTTCTTGAGTTTATCCCTCTACATCATGTCATCTTACTTAATGTGTCACTATGTTCTTCATGAAGTTAATACTCTAGATGCAGGCAGGAGTCGGTTCGTTGTGTGGAGTAATACTAGTAGAGGCAGAATCATTTCGGTCTACTTGACACAGACGTGATGCCTATATGCATAAACATTTCCTTGGATATCGTCATAACTATGCACTTTTCTATCAATTGCTCTATAGTAATTTGTTCACCCACCTTATTTTTTTCCTTCAAGAGAGAAGCCTCTAGTGAAACCTATGGCCCCCGGGTCTATTTTCAATATTATATTTCAGATCTATAAACCAAAAATACCAAAAATAGCTTGCTGCAATTTTATTTACTTTTACTTCAAACAATCTTTTATATCTTTGTATTTCAGATCTCATCCTTGCAAGTAACCGTGAAGGGATTGACAACCCCTTTATAGCGTTGGGTGCAAGTGTTTGATTGTTTGTGTAGGTGCATAAATTGGGGCCTTGCTTGTTCCTCCTACTGGATTGATACCTTAGTTCTCAACAACTGAGGGAAATACTTATCTACTTTGCTCCATCACCCTTTCCTCTTCAAGGGAAAACCAACGCAAGCTCAAGAAGTAGCAAGAAGGATTTCTGGCACCGTTGCCGGGGAGGATACACATCAAGCCTACCAAGTACCCATCACAAACTCATCTCTTGCATTTACATTATTTGGAATTTTCCTCTCGTTTCCCTCTTCCCCACTTCTAAAATGATTTTCAGAATAAAAACAAAAAGATTTTCCTTTTTATTCGCCCTTCTTCCATTTGCCTTTTCGTTTGCTTTTTGTTTGCTTGTGTGCTAGATCGATTTGTTGCCACCATGTCTAAATCTAGGGAGGTTTTCGTTGAAAAGGATAGTAATAATATTGAAGGAAATTTTGATGACTTTGCTAATAACGACCCTCATCAAGAACCTAGTATCACACATACAAAACAATTCCGCATAAGTAGCGGTAATATTATTGGACAAGGTGTTATTCAAGATTTCTTTACTTGTGCTGGTACGATACCTACCTTAGGAGGGTCTATTCTCAATAAACTAATTGTCTCGCGGATGCAATAACACTGCTAATAATTGAACTTGGGACTCAATTTTTTCAAATGCATCCTTGCATACAAAGGATTTTTTAGGGTTCTCTAATATTCAGCATTCTTCCATTAAGCGTGCCGCCACTATATTTCTAGCCCATGAGTTTAGATTCATCATGAAAGAGGCTAGAGAAATTTTTGCTCATTATAAAATTAATGGTGGATGTCCCCCTATAGAGGATATCCTTTTTAATCAAGAATAAAAAATGAGATTGCAATCTCCGGATTATTTCACTTATAATGAAAATTTGAGAAAAGGGGTCCCTACCGAGGTTTTGGTTGATAAAATTTCTGAACTCAATGATAATCTTGCTTTACAAAACAATGGATTAGAGTTCATATTAAGAATTTCCAGCAAAGGAAAACTTACAATGATGAATTGATTATACACTATAGGGGGCCGAAGGAGGAACATATCCCTCCCACACTTGATCTTAATGATCCTCATCCTATTAAATTTAGCCCTTCTGATTATTATTTCTTGCCATAAAGGAAACTTTCTGCTGAAATAAGGGAGTATGAGATGAGCATGGATGATCTCCCTTACTATTATGATAATACCTAGATCTATTGCGTTATGCCTAGCTAGGGGTGTTAAACAATAGCACTTGTTGGGAGGCAACCCAATTTTATTTTTATGTTTTTGTTTTTGCTTCTGTTTTTAGTGTTTCACATATTATTACCTCTGTAGTTATTGTATTTTTGTGTTTTAATTATTGTTTGAGCCAAGTAATACCTTTGGGATGGTTTACAGTGATTATGGATTTGATCTTGCTGAAAAACAGAAACGCTTGCGCTCAGTCCAGGAATTTTATAAATTTACCAGAGAGACGAATGAGTCTGAAATTTTAAAAAAAGATTTATATAAAAATTTCCTAGGTAGTCCTAATTTTTCAGAATATTTAGAGTTGCATAAGTATTCTAAGTTTACATATTTCTACAGACGGTTCTGTTTTTGACAGATTCTGTTTTCTTTGTGTTGTTTACTTATTTTGATGTATCTATGGGTTGTATCGAGGTGTATAAACCATGGATAAGTTGGAATACAATATATATTACACCAATATAAATAAATAAATAGTTCACAATAGTACCTAAAGTGGTGATTTATTTTTCTTATACTAACGGATCTCACGAGTTTTCTGTTGAGTTTTGTGTTGTGAAGTTTTCAAGTTTTGGGTAAAGATTTGATGGACTATGGAATAAGGAGTGGAAATAGCCTAAGATTGGGGATGCCCAAGGCACCGCAAGTAATATTCAAGGATACCAGAGAGCCTAAGCTTGGCGATGCCCTCGAATGCATCCCTTCCTTCGTCTTCAATCCATCTGTAAATTTACTTGAGGCTATATTTTTATTCACCACATGATATGTGTTTTGCTTGGAGTGTATTGTATGATATGAGTATTTGATTTTTAGTTTGCCACAATCATCTTTGCTGCACACATATTTTGAGAAATACATGCATGAATCTTGAATTTATTAGAATACTCTATGTGCTTCACTTATATCTTTTGAGCTAGGCAATTTTGCTCTAGTGCTTCACTTATACCTTTTTAGAGCACGATGGTGTTTTATTTTATAGAAATAGTTTAACTCTTGTACCTCACTTATATTATTTTGAGAGTCTTTAAACAGCATGGTAATTGGTTTAGGTTATGAATTTAGTCCTAATATAATGGGCATCCAAGAGGGATATAATAAAAACTTACATATAAAGTGCATTGAATACTATGACAAGTTTGATTCCTTGCATATATTGAGATATAAAGATGGTGATATTAGAGTCATGCTAGTGAGTAATTGTGAACTGGTAAAAATACTTGTGTTAAAGGTTTGTGATGACCGTAGCATGCACGCATGGTGAACCGTTATGTAACAAAGTCAGAGCATGATTTGTTTATTGATTGTCATCCTTTGTGTGAGGGTCGGGAGCGGACGATGGTTAACTCCTACCAACCTCAACCCTAGGAGCATGCATCTAATACTTTGCTTTGATAACTAATAGAATTTTGCAATAAGTATGTGAGTTCTTTATGACTAATGTGAGTCCATGGATTATACGCACTCTCACCCTTCGACCTTTGCTAGCCTCTCTAGTACCGCATAACTTTCGCCGGTGCATTAAACTCATCATATACCCTTCCTCAAAACAGCCACCATACCTACCTATTATGGCATTTCCATAGACATTCCGAGATATATTGCCATGCAACTTCCGCCATTCTGTTTATTATGACACACACCATCATTTTCATATTGCTTTGCATGATAGTAAGATAGCTAGCATGATGTTTTCATGGCTTGTCCGTTTTTTGATGTCATTAGCTATGCTAGATCATTGCACATCCCGGTACACTACCGGAGGCATTCATACAGAGTCATATTTTTTTCTAGGTATCGAGTTGTAATTCTTGAGTTGTAAGTAAATAAAGTGCGATGATCATTATTATTAGAGCATTGTCCCATGTGAGGAAAGGATGATGGAAGCTATGATTCCCTCACAAGTTGGGATGAGACTCCGGACTTTATGAAAAATAAATGAGGCCAATGAAGCCCAAATATAAAAATAGGCCTAAGATGCCCACCAAAAAAATGAGAGAAAAGAGAGAAGGGACAATGCTACTATCTTTTTTCCACACTTGTGCTTCAAAGTAGCACCATGATCTTCATGATAGAGAGTCTATTTTGTCACTTTCGTATACTAGTGGGAATTTTTCATTATATAACTTGGCTTGTATATTCCAATGATGGGCTTCCTCAAATTGCTCTTGCTCTTCATGAGCAAGCAGGTTGGATGCACACCCACTTAGTTTCTTTTTGAGCTTTCATACATTTATAGCTCTAGTGCATCTGTTGCATGGCAATCCCTACTCACTCACATTGATATCTATTAATGGGCATCTCCATAGCCCGTTGATACGCCTAGTTGATGTGAGACTATCTTCTCTCCTTTTTCTTCATAACCTCCACCATATTCTATTCCACCTAATAGTGTTATAACCATGGCTCAGGCTCGTGTATTGCGTGAGAGTTGAAAAGCTTGCAGAACATAAAAGGTTTGAAACAATTGCTTGACTTGTCATCGGGGTTGTGCATGATATAAATACTTTGTGTGCGGAAGATGGAGCATATCCAGACTGTATGATTTTGTAGGGATAACTTTCTTTTGCCATGTTATTTTGAAGAGACACAATTGCTTTGTATGCTTGAAATATTACTGTTTTTTTGTCAACATTAAGCTTTTGTTTTGAGTCTTATGGATCTGAACATTCATGCCACAATAATGAATATCACATGGATAAATGTGTTAGGTAGCATTCCACATCAAAAATTCTGTTTTTATCATTTACCTACTCGAGGACGAGCAGGAATTAAGCGTGCAGCACCATGTGCTCCATGATCTTCATGGGGATCTATCCAATGTAATACTCTTTTGCGGTGTGTTTGTCGAGATCCGATGAATTGTGGGTTTAAGATCAGATTATCTATGAATATTATTTGAATCTTCTCTGAATTATTATATGCATGATTTCATATCCTTGTAAGTCTCTTCGAGTTATTGGTTTGGTTTGGCCAACTAGATTGGTAATTATTGCAATGGGAGAAGTGCTTAGTTTTTGGTTCAATCTTGTGGTGTCCTCACCCAGTGACATAGTAGGGGTAGCGAGGCACGTATTTGTATTATTGCCATCAAGTTTAAAAATATGGGATTTTCATCACATTTCTTGAGTTTATCCCTCTACATCATGTCATCTTACTTAATGCGTTACTTTGTTCTTCATGAACTTAATACTCTAGATGCAGGCATGAGTCGGTCGATGTGTGGAGTAATAGTAGTAGATGCAGAATCTTTTCGATCTACTTGACACGGATGTGATGCCTATATGCATAATCATTGCCTTGGATATCGTCATAACTATGCGTTTTTCTATCAATTGCTCGACAGTAATTTGTTTACCCACCGTATTGTTTTCCTTCAAGAGAGAAGCCTCTAGTGAAACCTATGCCTCTAGGGTCTATTTTCGATATTATATTTTAAGATCTATAAACCAAAAATACAAAAAATACCTTGCTGCAATTTGATTTACTTTTACTTCTAGCAATCTTTATATATTTCTATTTCAGATCTCACCTTGCAAGTCACACTGAAGGGATTGACAACCCCTGTATAGCGTTGGGTGCGAGTGATTGATTGTTTGTGTAGGTGCATAAATTGGGGCCTTGCTTGTTCCTCCTACTAGATTGATACCTTGGTTCTCAACAACTAAGGGAAATATTTATCTACTTTGCTGCATCGCCCTTTCCTCTTCAAGGGAAAACTAACGCAAGCTCAAGAAGTAGCAGGTGTGTCCTCCAAGTCAAGGATGGTAGAATATATGTGTTTAAACCCTCGGTAACGACCGCATACATGTAACCCTAGGTACCCCTGGTGTCTATATAAACCAGAGGGTATAGTTCATGGAGACAAGTCAACTCATCTAGGGTTTTAGCTCATCTGATATCGAGGTAGATCAACTCTGTAATCGTCATACACATCAATGTAACCAAGCAGGACGTAGTGTTTTACCTCCTCAAGAGGGCCCAAACCTGGGTAAACATCGTCTCCTTCATCCCTTGTTACCCATCAACCCCAGATCCATAGCTCGGGACCCCCTACCCGAGATCCACGAGTTTTGACACCAACATTGGTGCTTTCATTGAGAGTTCCGCTATGAATCACTAAAAGATCAATGGCTCACTTGATCATCAGCGACGAAGTCGGTAACGGGGACGTCTTTGTCCGTGGACAGATATTCGCGTTTGGATGCATAGTGCTGCACGCCGATCCAGCCGACCACCTCGGCCATGTTGGAAGTTTCACTCCCAATTAGGAGGTCAGATTCGGGAACCTAGAGTTCATCGCCCACCCCCTAGGGAGATCTTGTGTTAAAGAAGCTCTCGGCTCCCCTTGAAGAGCCCATGGGCACCGATGCCTTAACTATGGAAATGATGGATCCTGCCACTCGGGCGGCCTCTATCCCTTGCTCGTCCCTAAAGCCCAACCCGGTCGATACGACCGGATCTGCCTTGGCCGAACACAACCTGGGCGTGGCCTCAAACGACCCCAGGGAAGCACTACTGTGGATCAACCCCGGATACTCATACGACATGGACTCCACCGAGATCTCGTTGTTAAATGAGTTACTCGGCCAAATCCAATCCATGGGCATGACCAACGACTAACCCTCGGTCTATGACCAGATTGGGCTTAGACCCGACAAAAGGGAAATTCATGTCCCACCAATCACTCATTTGGTCGCTACCGTCCAGTGCCCAGCTGAAGGTTCACCCCTCAACCAACGGAGTTAAGAACAATTTATGTCCCGATTCCCAACCACCAGGACCCATCCTATAGTCTGAAATCCGGATTTCACCCCGAGAATAATTCGGGATCAGTTGCCGATCTAGCACATGACCTGGAGTCTGTGCCGCAATGTCTCGCCGATACTATGGACTCCGAACTCGTCGTGCCAGACCCCACAATGGTACAGAATGCGGCCGTTAGGATCTCAGACTTGCGTCCTATTGGGGTATGAAATTTTTCCCCACTCACCACCCAAATCGAGCATTCTTCAAGAATTGCAGGAGATCCCGACACACGGGCTTACGGGAAGTTAGACAACAACCAGTGGAAGCAATCTATCATTTTTGCGCTAGATTCCTCCTTAACAGAGACAAGATGAAGGGTTGTAGCGGTCAGGAGATGATAGCAGCCTTCCGGCATATCTGCCATGATGAAGGAATTCTCAACGCCCTTGCCCGGCGCCCCATTCAAAATTTCACCAAGCTGTCAGACCTGGTGCGCAAATATCGCACCATGGAAAGCACCTGGCAATTACAACAAATGTGCATAGAGCTAGACCATGCCGAACAACCCAAAGGAGTTTGGAGGGGGTGCGTACCCCCATGACGTCTCGCCAGACACGAACCCGCCAAGAAAAAGAATAAAACCGTGTCAAAAGCCAAAATTGTCCTTGATGAACTATTGGACAAGCCATGTCCCATACACTCCATCTTTATAAATACGAGCCTAACTCACAGCCTTCGAGCTTGCTGGGTCGTTAGGCAAGTCACAAAGAGCGAAGAGGCCATCCTCGAGGCCTCACCCCCATGCAGATGTTCAACAACGCCACCCGAATACAATAACGAGGTCCTAACGATCTATGAAACGTTTCACTCCAAAAACCAAAGAAAGGGAGCTCTTCGAGAACTCGATCAAATACACTAGGTGGCAGCAATGAACTCATGGACAGACACACCGATCACTTTCGACGAGGCTGACCAACCGATAACCCGCATAGTCCGAACACCTGTCGCCTTGGTCCTTAACCCCATAGTCGATGGATTCAGGTTGCACAAGCCGCTAATGGACTATAGCAGCGGTCTAAACCTCATTTACGAGGATACCTTTGGACAAGATGCAGTTCGACAGATCTCGCATCGAACAAAGAAACACAACTTTTTGAGGAATCATCCCCGGAAAAGAGGCACATTGTACTGGACGAGTCACACGCGATGTAGTATTCGACACCACCGAGAATTACAGATCCAAAGAACTTCTTTTCCATATTGTGCCCTTTCACAACGGTTATCACGCTTTGTTAGGGCGCGATGCCTTCACAAGATTCTAGGCCATACCACATTATGGGTATATGAAGCTCAAAATGTTGGGACCCAATGGCGTGATCCCAATTATAAGTGACCCAGGTAGAGCCCTTTGAGCTAAAAATAAAACAACATCACTAGCCCTCGAGGCACTAGCTAAGACCCTTGATATAGAAGAACTGGCTAGACTCCACTTTATAGTGGATAAGGATGATGTGATCCTCGTCAAAAGGCAGAAATCTACATCCTTCAAACCTGCAAATGAAATCATCAAATTTCAGGTGCATCCAACGGACCCGATAAGACATTGTCCATCAGAGCTCGGCTGGACCCCGCAGTTGATGAAGCACTGCACACATTCTTGCATGAAAATTGGGACATATTCGCCTGACACCCCTTAGATATGCCAGGTATCCTACGAAGGTTGGTGGAACATAGCCTGAACATAATTGCACGCTTCAAGCCCGTCAAATAGGCTTTACGCTGATTTTCCGAACCTAAGCGTCAAGCTATGGGCGAGGAACTTGCCAAACTACTCGAAGTCGGGTTCATAAGAGAAATCAAACACCCCGAGTGGTTGAGAAATCTGGTCATGGTACCAAAGAAAGACAAATCCTGGCGGCTGTCCATCGATTTCAATGACCTCAATAAGGCATGCCCCAAGGATCCTTTCCTGTTATCCCGCATAGACCAGATCATTGACGCTACTGCTAGACATGACTCATCGTGCTTCCTCGATGCTTATTCCGGATACCATCAGATCAAAATGAAGGAGTTTGATCAAGCCGCAACCGCCTTCATCACCCCCTATGGGCAATTCTACTTTAACACAATACCCTTCGGGTTAAAAAACACAGGCACCGCATATCAGTGCATTTCACACATGTCTAGAAAAGCAAGTCGGCAAACAGTCGAGGCATACGTGGATGACGTGCTCATCAAGACCAGACACTTTACCCAGTTGGTAGACGACCTCAGACAAACCTTCACTAGTATATGGGAATACGATATACGGCTCAATCTAGACAAATGTCTTTTCGGAGTCCCCGCCGGTAAACTACTAGGATCTATTGTATCCAAGAGAGGAATAGAGGTCAATCCCGCTAATATCCGAGCCCTATCCCAACTAGCAATCCCTACGGAGTTAAAACACATTCAAAGACTGGCGGTTGGGTGGCGGCTTTGAGCCGATTTATCTCCCGCCTTGGTGAAAAGGCTCTACCAATCTACAGGCTACTCAAATGGACCAAAAACTTTGAGTGGACTGATGAAGCAGCAGCTGCACTAGAGGAAAACAAAACACTGCTGGCCATTTACCCCACATTAGCAGTGTCGGGCACCGGCGAACCAATGTTATTGTACATCTCGGCTACCAATCAGGTGGTCAGTGTGGTTCTTATCGTAGAGCGAGAGGCTGAGGGCCACAAATTCCGGGTACAGAGGCCAGCTTACTGTGTATCCGAAGTGCTCACCCCGTGCAGGTCTAGGTACCCACATGTTGGGAGACGTAGTAGTAAATCAAAAAAATTCCTATGACCACCAAGATTTATCCATGGAGAAACCAGCAATGATTGGGGAGAGATTGTATCTTCATACCTTTGAAGATCGCTAGGCGGAAGCGTTACAAGAACGCGGTTGATGGAGTCGTACTCGCAGCGATTCAGATCGCGGTGGATTCCGATCTCAGCGCCGAACAACGGCGCCTCCACGTCAACACACGTGTAGCCCGATGACGTCTCCTATGCCTTGATCCAGCAAGGAGGAAGGAGAGGTTGAGGGAGAGCTCTGGCAATACGACGGCATGGTGACGGTGGAGCTACGTGGACTCCGGCAGGGCTTCGCCAAGTGCTACGGAGAACGAGAAAGAGGAAGGGTAGGGCTACACCGAGAGAGAAAAGTCGTGTCTCAAATCAGCCCAAACCCTTGCATATATATAGGAGGAGGGAGAGGGAGGGCTGCCTTGGCCCCTCCTCCAAGGAGGAGGGCTTCGGCCGAAGCTAGGGAAGAGTCCACCTCCCACAAGGGAGGTGGATCTCCTCTTTTAAAACCCTTTTGCCCTTTATCTCTTTATCCCAGCCGCATGGTCCTCTCTCGAAGGTCTTGACCATCCCAATAAGGGCTGGCACACCTCCTCTAAGGGCCCACAAAGTCCTATGGTCGTCACACCCCTCCCGGGGGTCCTTCGGCACCCTCCCGGCACTCCCCGTACACTACCAATGAGCCCGAAAACTTTCCGGTGACCAAAACTGGACTTCCTATATATCAATATTTACCTCTGGACCATTCTAGAGCTCCTCGTGACATCCGGGATCTCATCTGGGACTCTGAAAAACCTTCGGTAATCACGTGTACCATTTCCCTATAACCCTAGCGTCATCGAACCTTAAGTGTGTAGACCCTACGGGTTCGGGAGACGTGTAGACATGACCGAGACACCTCTTCGGTCAATAACCAACAGCGGGATCTGGATACCCATGTTGGCTCCCACATGCTCAACGATGATTTCATCGGATGAACCACGATGTCGGGGATTTAGTCAATCCTGTATGCAATTCCCTTTGTCTATCGTATGATACTTGCCCGAGATTCGATCGTCGGTATCACTATACCTTGTTCAATCTCGTTACCGGCAAGTCTCTTTACTTATTCAGTAATACATCATCCCGTGGCTAACTCCTTAGTCACATTGAGCTCAATATGATGATGTCTTACCGAGTGGGCCCAGAGATACCTCTCCGTCACACTGAGTGACAAATCCTAGTCTCGATTCGTGCCAACCCAACAGACACTTTCAGAGATACCCGTAGTGCACCTTTATAGCCACCCAGTTACATTGTGACGTTTGACACACCCAAAGCATTCTTACAGTATCTGGGAGTTGCACAATCTCATGGTCTAAGGAAACGATACTTGACATTGAAAAGCTTTAGCATATGAACTACACGATCTTGTGCTATGCTTAGGATTGGGTCTTGTCCATCACATCATTCTCCTAATGATGTGATCCCGTTATCAACGACATCCAATGTCCATGGCCACGAAACCATGACCATCTATTGATCAACGAGCTAGCCAACTAGAGGCTCACTAGGGACATGTTGTGGTCTATGTATTCACACATGTATTACGGTTTCCGGTTAACACAATTATAGCATGAACAATAGACAATTATCATGAACTAGGAAATACAGTAATAACCATTTTATTAACCACTTGCACTAGAGTCAATAATCTAGTTACATTGTGATGAATCGAACACCCATAGCATTCTGGTGTTGATCATGTTTTGCTTGTGAGAGAGGTTTAGTCAATGGGTCTGCGACATTCAGATCCGTGTGCACTTTACAAATATCTATATCTCTCTCCTGAATGTAATCACGGATGGAGTTGAAGCAGCGCTTGTTGTGTCTTGTATTCTTGTGAAACCTGGGCTCCTTCGCAAGGGCAATAGCTCAAGTGTTGTCACAGAATAGAGTCATCGGGCCCGACGCGCTTGGAATTACTCCTAGGTCGGTGATAAACTCCTTCATACAGACTCCTTCCTTCACTGCTTCCGAAGCAGCTATGTACTCCGCTTCACATGTAGATGCCACCACGACGCTTTGCTTGCTGCTGCACCAGCTGATTTCCCCTCCGTTCAAAACATACATGTATCCAGTTTGCAACTTGGAGTCGTCCGGATCTGTGTCGAAGCTAGCATCGACGTAACCCTTTACGACGAGCTCTTCGGCACCTCCATATACAAGAAACATGTCCTTTGTCCTTTTCAGGTACTTCAGGATATTCTTGACTGTTGTCCAGTGTTCCGCTCCAGTATCACTTTGGTACCTCCCTACCAAACTTATGGCAAGGTTCACATCAGGTCTGGTACATAGCATGGCATACATAATAGAGCCTATGGCTGAAGCATAGGGGATGACACTCATCTCTTCTCTATCCTTTGCCGTGGTCGGGCATTGAGTCGTACTCAATCTCACACCTTGTAACACAGGCAAGAACCCCTTCTTGGACTGATCCATATTGAACTTCTTCAATATCTTGTCAGGGTATGTGCTTTTTGAAAGACCTATGAGGCGTCTCGATCTATCTCTATAGATCTTAATACCTAATATGTAAGCAGCTTCTCCAAGGTCCTTCATTGAAAAAAATTATTCAAGTAGGCCTTTACACTTTCCAAAAGTTCTATATCATTTCCCATTATCAGTATGTCATCCACATATAATATGAGAAATGCTACAGAGCTCCCACTCACTTTCTTGTAAAGACAGAGTTCTCCATAAACCTGTACAAACCCAAATGCTTTAATCACTTCATTAAAGCGAATGTTCCAACTCCAAGATGCTTGCACCATCCCATAGATGGAGCGCTGGAGCTTGCATACCTTGTTAGCATCTTTAGGATCGACAAAACCTTCCGGCTGCATCCTATACAGTTCTTCCTTAAGGAAACCATTAAGGAATGCCATTTTGACGTCCATTTGCCAGATCTCATAATCATAAAATGCGGCAATTGCTAACATGATTTGGACAGACTTCAGCATCGCTACGGGTGAGAAAGTCTCATCGTAGTCAATTCCTTGAACTTGTCGATAACCCTTAGCGACAAGCCGAGCCTTATAGACGGTTACATTACCATCCGCGTCAGTCTTCTTCTTAAAGATCCATTTATTTTCAATGGCTCTCTTATCAACAAGCAAGTCCACCAAAGTCCATTCTTTGTTCTCATACATGGATCCTCTCTCGGATTTCATGGCCTCAAGCCATTTATTGGAATCCGGGCCCGCCATTGCTTCTTCATAGTTCGAAGGTTCACCGTTGTCCAACAACATGATCTCCAGGACAGGGTTGCCGTACCACTCTGGTGCGGAACGTGTCCTAGTGGACCTTCGACATTCAATAGTAACTTGATCTGAAGTTTCGTGATCATCATCATTAACTTCCTCTCCAGCCGGTGCAGGCTCCACAGAAAGAACTTCCTGTGCTGTGCTACTCTCCGGTTCGAGTGGAGGTACAATTACCTCATCAAGTTCGATTTTCCTCCCACTTACTTCTTTCGAGAGAAATTCTTTCTCGAGAAAGGATCCATTATTGGCAACAAAGACTTTGCCCTCGGATCGTAGGTAGAAGGTATACCCAATAGTCTCTTTGGGATATCCTATGAAGACGCACTTTTCCGCTTTGGGTTCGAGCTTCTCAGGTTGAAGTTTCTTCACATAAGCATCGCATCCCCAAACTTTTAGAAACGACAGCTTAGGTTTCTTTCCAAACCATAATTCATACGGTGTCGTCTCAACAGATTTTGACGGTGCCCTATTTAAAGTGAATGCGGCAGTCTCTAATGCATATCCCCAAAATGATAGCGGTAAGTCGGTAAGAGACATCATAGATCGTACCATATCTAATAGAGTGCGATTACGACGTTCAGACACACCATTTCGCTGAGGTGTGCCAGACGGCGTGAGTTGTGAAACAATTCCACATTTCCTTAGGTGCGTGCCAAAATCGTGACTTAAATATTCTCCGCCACAATCAGATCGTAGGCACTTTATTTTCCTGTCACGTTGATTCTCTACCTCACTCTGAAATTCCTTGAACCTTTCAAAGTTTCAGACTTATGTTTCTAAGTAGACATACCCATATCTACTCAAGTCATCAGTGAGGGTGAGAACATATCGGTAGCCACCGCGAGCCTCGACGCTCATTGGACCGCATACATCGGTATGTATTATTTACAACAATTCAGTTGCTCGCTCCATTGTTCCGGAGAACGGAGTCTTGGTCATCTTTCCCATGAGGCATGGTTCGCATGTGTCAAATGATTCGAAATCGAGAGACTCCAAAAGTCCATCAGTATGGAGCTTCTTCATGCGCTTGACACCAATATGACCAAGGCGGTAGTGCCACATATAAGTGGGACTATTGTTATCAACCTTACACTTTTTTGGTACTCACACTATGGACATGTGTAACATCACGTTTGAGATTCATCAAAAATAAACCATTGACCAACGGGGCATGACCATAAAACATTTCTCTCGTATAAATAGAACAACCATTATTCTCATATTTAAATAAGTAGCCATCTCGCATCAAGCGAGATCCAGATACAATGTTCATGCTCAAAGATGGTACTAAATAACAATTATTAAGGTTTAACACTAATCCCGAAGGTAGATGTAGAGGTAGAGTGACGACGGCGATCACATCGACCTTGGAACCATTCCCGATGCGCATCGTCACCTCGTCCTTGGCCAGCCTCCGCTTATTTCGCAGCTCCTGCTTGGAGTTACAAATGTGAGCAACTACACCGGTATCAAATACCCAGGAGCTACTACGAGTGCTAGTTAGGTACACATCAATAACAAGTATATCACGTATACCTTTAACGTTGCCTTCCTTCTTATCCGCTAAGTACTTGGGGCAGTTTTGCTTCCAGTGATCGGTACCCTTGCAATAAAAACACTCAATCTCAGCCTTGGGTCCATTCTTGTTCTTCTTCTTCCCGACAACTTTCTTACCGGGTGCAGCAACAGCTTTGCCGTCCTTCTTGAAGTTCTTCTTACCCTTGCCTTTCTTGAAACTACTGGTCTTATTCACCATCAACACTTGATGCTCCTTTTTGATCTCGACCTCTGCTAATTTCAGCATCGAGTACAACTTAGGAATGGACTTCTCCATCCCTTGCATGTTGTAGTTCATCACAAAGCTCTTGTAGCTAGGTGGAAGCGACTGGAGGATTCTGTGAATGACCGAGTCATCCGGGATATTAACTCCCAGCTGAGTCAAGCGGTTGTGAAGCCCAGACATCTTGAGGATGTGCTCGCTGACAGAACTATTATCCTCCATCTTATAGCTGAAGAACTTGTCGGAGATGTCATATCTCTCGACCCGGGCATGAGCTTGGAAAACCAGTTTCAGCTCTTGGAACATCTCATATGCTCCGTGTTGCTCAAAATGCTTTTGGAGCCCCGGTTCTAAACTGTAAAGCATGCCGCACTGAACAAGGGAGTAACCATCGCAGCGAGAATGTCAAGCGTTCGCAACGTCTTGCTCTGCTAGGAGAAGGGGTGGGTCACCTAGTGGTGCATCAAGGACATACAATTTCTTGGAATCTATGAGGATGATCCTCAAGCTACGGACCCAGTCCGCATAGTTGCTTCGATCATCTTTCAGCTTGGTTTTCTCTAGGAACGCGTTGAAGTTTAGGGTGACATTCGCGTTGGCCATTGGATCTACAATATAGATTGTAAAGACAATTTTAGACTAAGTTCATGATAATTAAGTTCACATAATCAAATTATTTAATGAACTCCCACTTAGATAGACATCTCTCTAGTCATCCAAGAGACACATGATCCATGTCAACTAGTCCATGTCCGATCATCACGTGAGACGGACTAGTCATCCATGGTGAACATCTCCATGTTGATCGTATCTTCTATACGACTCATGTTCGACATTTTGGTCTTCCGTGTTCCGAGGCCATGTCTGTACATGCTAGGCTCGTCAAGTCAACCTAAGTGTTCCGCGTGTGTAAATCTGGCTACACTCGTTGTATGCGAACATTAGAACCTATCACACCCGATCATCACGTGGTGCTTCGGAACGACGATCCTTAGCAACGGTGCACAGTTAGGGTGAACACTCCTCTTGAAATTTTATTGAGAGATCATCTTATTTACTACTGTCGTTCTAAGCAAATAAGATGTAAACATGATAAACATCACATGCAATCAATATAGTGACATGATATGGCCAATATCATCTTGCTCCTTTGATCTCCATCTTCGGGGCACCATGATCATCACTATCACCAGCATGACACCATGATCTCCATCATCGTGTCTTCATGAAGTTGTCTTGCCAACTATTACTTCTACTACTATGGCTAACGTTTAGCAATAAAGTAAAGTAATTACATGGCGTTTATGATTGACACGCAGGTCATACAATAAAATAAGACAACTCCTATGGCTCCTGCCGGTTGTCATACTCATCAACATGCAAGTCGTGAATCCTATTACAAGAACATGATCAATCTCATACATCACAATGCATCACATCACATTCTTTGGTCATATCACATCACAAGGCATATGCTGCAAAAACAAGTTAGACGTCCTCTAATTTGTAGTTGCAAGTTTTTACGTGGCTGCTATAGGTTTCTAGCAAGAACGTTTCTTACCTACGCCAAAACCACAACATGATTTGCCAATTGCTATTTACCCTTCATAAGGACCCTTTTCATCGAATCCAATCCGACTAAGGTGGGAGAGATAGACACCCGCTAGCCACCTTATGCAACAAGTGCATCTCAGGCAGTGGAACCAGTCTCACGTAAGCGTACGTGTAAAGTTGGTCCGGGCCACTTCATCCCACAATACCACCGAATCAAGATAAGACTAGTAGTGGTAAGCATATTAACAAAATCGACGCCCACAACAACTTGTGTTCTACTCGTGCATAGATTCTACGCATAGACCTAGCTCATGATGCCACTGTTGGGAGACGTAGTAGTAAATCGAATTTTTTCCTATGATCACCAAGATCTATCCATGGAGAAACCAGCAACGAGTGGGGAGAGATTGCATCTTCATACCTTTGAAGATCGCTAAGCGGAAGCGTTACAAGAACGCAGTTGGTGGAGTCGTACTCGCAGCGATTTAGATCGCGGTGGATTCCGATCTCAGCGCCAAAACCACCACATGATTTGCCAATTGCTATTTACCCTTCATAAGGACCCTTTTCATCGAATCCAATCTGACTAAGGTGGGAGAGATAGACACCCGCTAGCCACCTTATGCAACAAGTGCATCTCAGGCGGTGGAACCAGTCTCACGTAAGCGTACGTGTAAAGTTGGTCCGGGCCACTTCATCCCACAATACCGCCGAATCAAGATAAGACTAGTAGTGGTAATCATATTAACAAAATCGACGCCCACAACAACTTGTGTTCTACTCGTGCATAGATTCTACGCATAGACCTAGCTCATGATGCCACTGTTGGGAGACGTAGTAGTAAATCAAATTTTTTTCCTACGATCACCAAGATCTATCCATGGAGAAACCAGAAACGAGTGGGGAGAGATTGCATCTTCATACCTTTGAAGATCGCTAAGCGGAAGCATTACAAGAAAGCGGTTGGTGGAGTCGTACTCGCAGCGATTTAGATCGCGGTGGATTCCGATCTCAGTGCCAAACAATGACACCTCCGCATTCAACACACGTGCAACCCGATGACGTCTCCTATGCCTTGATCCAGCAAGGAGGAAGGAGAGTTTGAGGGAGAGCTCCGGCAGCATGACGGCGTGGTGACGGTGGAGCTACATGGACTCCGGCAGGGCTTCGCCAAGCGCTACGGAGAACGAGGAAGAGGAAGGGTAGGGCTACGCCGAGAGAGAG
The DNA here is from genome assembly GCA_022496015.1 of Hordeum marinum. Lineage (NCBI taxonomy): Eukaryota > Viridiplantae > Streptophyta > Magnoliopsida > Poales > Poaceae > Hordeum > Hordeum marinum. The sequence goes on from CM039675.1 coordinate 97,279,575, forward strand.
GGAAGTCATGTCTCAAATCATCCCAAACCCTTGCATATATATAGGAGGAGGGAGAGGGAGGGCTGCCTTGGCCCCACCTCCAAGGAGGAGGGCTTCGGCCGAAGCTAGGGAAGAGTCCACCTCCCTTGTGGGAGGTGGATCTCCTCTTTTAAAACCCTTTTGCCCTTTATCTCTTGATCCCAGCCGCATGGGCCTTTCTAGAAGGTCTTGGCCAGCCCAATAAGGGCTGGCACACCTCCTCTAAGGGCCCACAAATTCCTATGGTCGTCACACCCCTCCCAGGGGTCCTCCGGCACCCTCCCAGCACTCCCGGTACACTACCGATGAGCCCGAAAACTTTCCGGTGACCAAAACTGGACTTCCTATATATCAATCTTTACCTCCAGACCATTCTGGAGCTCCTCGTGACGTCCGAGATCTCATACGGGACTCCGAACAACATTTGGTAATAACGTATACCATTTCCCTATAACCCTAGCGTCATCGAACCTTAAGTGTGTAGACCCTACGGGTTCGGGAGCATGTAGACATGACCGAGACACCTCTCCTGTCAATAACCAATAGCGGGATCTGGATACCCATGTTGGCTCCCAGATGCTCCATGATTATTTCATCGTATGAACCACGATGTCGGGGATTCAATCAATCTCGTATGCAATTCCCTTTGTCTATCGGTATGATACTTGCCCGAGATTCGATCGTCGGTATCTCTATACCTTGTTCAATCTCGTTACCGGCAAGTCTCTTTACTCGTTCCGTAATACATCATCCCGTGGCTAACTCCTTAGTCACATTGAGCTCATTATGATGATGTCTTACCGAGTGGGCCCAGAGATACCTCTCCGTCACACGGAGTGACAAATCCTAGTCTCGATTCGTGCCAACCCAACAGACACTTTTGAAGATACCCGTAGTGCACCTTTATAGCCACCCAGTTATGTTGTGATGTTTGGCACATCCAAAGCATTCCTATGGTATCCGGTAGTTGCACAATCTCATGGTCTAAGGAAACGATACTTGACATTGAAAAGCTTTAGCATATGAACTACACGATCTTGTGCTATGCTTAGGATTGGGTCTTGTCCATCACATCATTCTCCTAATGATGTGATCCCGTTATCAACGACATCCAATGTCCACGGCCACGAAACCATGACCATCTATTGATCAACGAGCTAGCCAACTAGAGGCTCACTAGGGACATGTTGTGGTCTATGTATTCACACATGTATTACGGTTTTCGGTTAACACAATTATAGCATGAACAATAGACAATTATGATGAACTAGGAAATACAATAATAACTATTTTATTATTGCCTCTAGGGCATATTTACAACACCACATTACCAGAAGATAGCCTATACAATGTTTATGGCATCGCGCAAGCTCAGACACTATTCTCAAGAATGTTCAGTCACGGTGGCATCCGAAGTACCCCTTAATGATAATCAAAAACAGGGACGCCACTGGCCACATAGATAAATGGGCCATTGAACTCCTTTTGTTTGAAATCACTTACAAACCATGATGAGCTATTAAATCTCAGGTGTTGGATGATTTTCTTGCCAAATGGACGAAGGCCGAGCTCCCCACAGAGTACAACACATATTCCCATTGGACGATGTACTTTGACGGATCCAAGACACTTGTCGGACTGGGGGCTGGAGTCATTCTCGCATCCCCCATTGGAGACAACGTTGGATATGTGTTACAGATCATGTACACCGACTCAAATAATGCAGCCGAATACGAGTCACTGTTGCACGGACTTCGGATGGCGACATCAACGGGTGTACAACGGCTCGAAGTACGGGGAGACTCTAATCTCACCATATCCCAAATCAACAGTGAATTTGATGCTAAAAATCTGAAAATGACAGCATACCGAAATGTCAACCTTAAGATATCCACACGGATCGAGGGGCTAGAATTCGACCACGTCTCTAGACACAACAATCAAGCTACTGACGTCCTCGCTCGCATGGGCACCAAGCGTGACCCCGTCCCTAAGAACACCTTCCTAGAGAGGCTCTTCAAGCCATTCGTGGTATGGCAGGACAAAAACAAGGGCGCTGGAACCGATGGTGCAGAACGGGTCGTCCCCCCTATAGCCGAACCAAATGAAAAATCATCGGTGGCTCCGCAATTGAAGAAACACCTTCGGCCCATGAAGTCATGGCAGTAATCACACCATGGACCAAGCCATTCCTTGCCTACCTCCCATGCAAATAACTCCCCGATGACCAAACTAAGGTGAGACGCATAAACCAGCGATCAAAGGCCTACAAGGTCCATGAGGGTGAATTGTACAAGAAAAGCACTACTGGGGGGGGGGCCTCCAACGGTGCATATCCGAAGAAGAAGGAAGACAACTCTTGGCCGAGGTACACGCGGGCATGGGCGGTCACCATGCACCAACGCGGGACCTAGTAAGCAAGGACTTTCAAGCCGGGTTCTTCTGGCCCACCGCTCGAGCAGACGCCCACACACTGATATGTCTCCAACGTATCTATAATTTTTGCTTGTTCCATGTTGTTATATTATAATTCTTAGATGTTTTACCATCATTTTATTATCACTTTATATCATTTTTAGGACTAACCTATTAACATAGTGCCAAAGTGCCAGTTGCTATTTTTGCTGGTTTTTTACTTTGCAGGAAATCAGTACCAGAAGAAACCAGATGGGCCAAAGAACACCATAATAGGGGGCCCAGGGTGGCCAACACCCACATGGGCGCACCAGAGGCCGCCTGGCGCGCCCCGATGGGTGCTGGGCACCTTCGGCACCCTCATACGTCTCCAACGTATCTATATTTTTTATTGTTCCATGCTATTATATTATCTGTTTTAGATATTTTATATGCATTAATATGCTATTTTATATTATTTTTGGGACTAACCTATTAATCTAGAGCCTAGTGCCAGTTTTTGTTTTTTCCTTGTTTTTGAGTATTGCAGATATGGAATATTAAATGGAGTCCAAACGGAATAAAATCTTCGCGATGATTTTTTTGGAACAAAAGAAATCTACCAGGCTTGGAGTGCACGACAAGGGATTTGCCAGGAAGTCACAAGCCAGGGGGACGCGACCACCCCATTGCCAAGCCTGGTAGGCTTGTGACTCCCTTGCAGGAGTCCTAGCCCTATTCTTCATCCTATAAATACCCAAATATTCCTCCAATACCAAAAAGAGCCACACAAATACTTTTTCGCTGCCAGAAGTCTCTGATGCCGAGAGATCCAATTTTGGAGCCTTTTCCGGTAATTTGCCGGAGGGGGATTCGATCACGGAGGGCATCTACATCAACTCCATTGCCCCTCCGATGATGCATGAGTAGTCCACCACAGACCTATGGGTCCATAGCTAGTAGCTAGATGGCTTCTTCTCTTTGTGTGTGCTTCAATACCATGTTCTTCATGATCTTCATGGAGATCTATCCGATGTAATACTCTTTTGCGGTGTGTTTGTCGAGATCTGATGAATTGTGGGTTTATGTTCAGATTATCCATGAAAATTATTTGAGTCTTTTCTGAATTCTTATATGCATGATTTCATATCTTTGCAAGTCTATTCGAGTTATTGGTTTGGTTTAGCCAACTAGATTGGTAATTCTTGCAATGGGAGAAGTGCTTAGTTTTGGGTTCAATCTTGCGGTGTCCTCACCTAGTGACATAGCAGGGGTAGCGAGGCACGTATTGTATTGTTGCCATCAAGGGTAAAATATGGGATTTTCATCATATTTCTTGAGTTTATCCCTCTACATCATGTCATCTTACCTAATGCGTTACTTTGTTCTTCATGAACTTAATACTCTAGATGTAGGCAGGACTCAGTCGATGTGTGGAGTAATAGTAGTAGATGCAGAATCGTTTTGGTCTACTTGACACAGACGTGATGCCTATATGCATAATAATTTCCTTGGATTTCTTCATAATTATTAGCTTTTCTATCAATTGCTCGAGAGTTATTTGTTCACCCAGCGTGATATTTTTGTTCTAGAGAGAAGCCTCTAGTGAAACCTATGGCCCCGGGTCTACTTTCCATAATATATTTTCAGATTTATAAATCAAAAATACCTTGCTGCAATTTATTTAGTTTTTACTTTCTGCGATCTTCTACATCTATCTCTATCAGATCTAATCGTTGCGAATAACCGTGAAGGGATTGACAACCCCTTTATAGCGTTGGGTGCAAGAGTTTGATTGTTTGTGTCGATGCATCCATTGGTGACTTGCTTGTTCCTCCTACTAGATTGATACCTTAGTTATCATCAACTGAGGGAAATACTTATCTACTTTGTTGCATCACCCTTTCCTCTTCAAGGGAAATCCAACGCATGCTCAAGAGGTAGCAAGAAGGATTTCTGGCGCCATTGCCGGGGAGGATCTACATCAAGCCTACCAAGTACCCATCACAAACTCTTCTCTTGCATTTACATTATTTTCCATTTGCCTCTATTTTTCCTCTCCCTCACTTCTAAAGTGAATTTTTAGAAAACAAAAAGATTATCCTTTTTATTCGCCCTTCTTCTGTTCGCCTTTTTGTTGCTATGTTTGCTTGTGTTGCCATGTGCCTTATATTTGCTTGCATCTTCGCTTGGTAAAATATATTGATATGGATCCTCATCCACTTGCTAATCTTTTCAAAATACAAAATTATGATGAACCAATTTCTAGTGAGTTGAGAGCACTTGATTATCTCTATGAAGTTTTGTTTGAAAATCATGAATCTAATTTTTTTGATAAAGTGTCGAAAGAAGAATTTTGTAACGAGATTCATGATAGTTGCTTGAATGAAAAGCATGATTGCCATGTTTTTAGTATGAATTCTCTGAATATCCATGATGCTAATGATATTCAAAACCACAAGCTTGGGGATGCTATGTTTGATGAATATGATATTCTTTGTTCCCCAAGTTTTGATGATGACACGTATGCTATAATTGATGATGGAAATAATGCTTTATTTTATAGTTATATTGTGAAATTCCTTCATGATGCTACTGAAAATTATTATGAGGTAGGAACATATGCTTGTAGAAATTTCAATAATATCAAGTTTCCTCTCTATGTGTTCAAAGTTTTAAAGTTATGCTTGTTTTGTCATCCTATGCTAGTTGATTCTTGCTCCCATAAATTGTTTGCTCAAAAAACCCCTATGCATAGGAAGTGGGTTAGAGTTAAATTTTCTTGTCAAGAGATTCATGATGCTCTATTGCATGTTTCAATTACTACTTTTATGTGAGCATCATGGAAATCATCATGCCTAGCTAAAAGGCTTTAAAGAAAAGCGCTTGTTGGGCGGCAACCCAATGAATAAATAAATTTTTGATTTTTTCCTTTCAATTTTTGAGTGTTTCACACATTATTACCTCTTTATTAATTGTGTTTTTCCGTGTTAATTAGTGTTTGAGCCAATTAATACCTTTGGGATGGTCTATGGTGGTTGTTGATTTGATCTTGTTGAAAAACAGAAACCTTTGCGCCTAGTCCAGGAATTTTATAAATTTATCAGAGCGTCGAATGAATCTGAAATTTTTACAAATGACTTATATACAAATTTCCCAGGCTTTCAAAATTTTCATAATTTTTGGAGTTACAAAAGTATATGAAGTTTTCAGATTTCTACAGACTGTTCTGTTTTTGTTAGATTCTGTTTTCTTTTTGTTGTTTACCTATTTTGATGTATCTATGGGTCGTATCGGGGGGTACGAACCATGCAGAAGTAAGAATACAGTAGATATTACACCAATATAAATAAATAATGAGTTCACAATAGTACCTAAAGTAGTGATTTATTTTGCTTATACCAACGGATCTCACGAGTTTTCTGCTGACTTTTGTGTTGTGAAGTTTCAAGTTTTGGGTAAAGATTTGATGGACTATGGAATAAGGAGTGACTAGAGCCTAAGATTGGGGATTACCAAGGCACCCCATGTCATATTCAAGTATGCCAAAGAGCCTAAGCTTGGGGATGCCACGGAAGGCATCCCCTCTTTCGTCTTAAATCCATCGGTAAATTTACCTGAGGATATATTTTTATTCACCACATGATATGTGTTTTGCTTGGAGCGTCTCGTATGATATGAGTCTTTGCTTTTTAGTTTGCCAAAATCATCCTTGATGCACACATATTTTGGTATAGACACGCATGAATCATGAATTTATTAGAATACTCTATGTGCTTCACTTATATCTTTTGAGATTCGCAATTTTGCTCTAGTGCTTCACTTATACCTTTTTAGAGCACGATGGTGTTTAGTTTTATAGAAATCATTGAACTCTCGTACCTTACTTATATTATTTTGAGAGTATTTAAACATAATGGTTATTGGTTTAGGTTATGAATTTATTCCTAATATGATAGGCATCCAAGAGGGATATAATAAAAACTTCCATATTAAGTGCATTGAGTATTATGAGAAGTTTGAGTCCTTGCATAAAGTTTTGAGATATAAAGATGGTAATTTTAAGAGTCATGTTAGGAAGTAATTGTGAATTTATAAGAATACTTGTGTAAAGGTTTGTGATTCCCGTAGCATGCACGTACGGTGAACCGTTATGTAAGGAAGTCAGAGCATGATTTGTTTATTTATTGTCGACCTTTGTGTGAGGGTCAGGAGCGTGATATGGTTTACTCCTACCAACCTCTACCCTAGGGGCATGCGTCTAATATTTTGCTTCGATGACTAATAGAATTTTTTAATAATTATGTCAGTTCTTTATGACTAATGTGAGTCCATGGATTATACGCACTCTCACCCTTCCACTTTTGCTAGGCTCTCTAGTACCGCATAACTTTCGCCGGTGTGATAACCCCACCTTCCTCAAAACAGCCACCATGTATCTTTCCTCAAAACAGCCACCATACCTACCTATTATGGCATTTCCATAGCCATTCCGAGATATATTGCCATGCAACTTCCACCGTTCCGTCTATTATGACATGCAACATCATTTTCATATTGCTTTGCATGATCGTAAGATAGCTAGCATGATGTTTTCATGGCTTGCTCATTTTTTGAAGTGATTTGCTATGATAGATCATTGCACATCCCGGTACACCGCCAGAAGCATTCATAAAGAGTCACATTTTGTTTTAGATATCAAGTCATAATTCTTGAGTTGTAACTAAATAAAGTGTGATGACCATCATTATTAGAGCATTGTCCCATGTGAGGAAAGGATGATGGAAGCTATGATTCCCTCACAACTGCGGATGAGACTCCAGACTTTATAAAAAATAAAAGAGGCCATCAAAGTCCAAATAAAAAAATAGGTCTTAGATGCCCACCAAAATAAAAAATGAGAGAAAAGAGAGAAGGGGCAATGCTACTATCTTTTTTTCAACACTTGTGCTTCAAAGTACCACCATGATCTTCATGATAGAGAGTCTCCTATTTTGTCACTTTCATATACTAGTGGGAATTTTTCATTATAATAACTTGACTTGTATATTCAAATGATGGGATTCCTCAAATTGTCCTAGGTCTTCATGAGCAAGCAAGTTGGATGCACACCCACTTATTTCTCTTTTGAGCTTTCATACACTTATAGCTATAGTGCATCCATTGCATTGCAATCCCCACTCACTCATAAGGATATCTATTAATAGGTATCTCCATAGCCCGTTGATATGCCTAGTTGATGTGAGAATATCTTCTCCTTTTCCTTCACAACCTCCACAATATTCTATTCCACCTATAGTGCTATATCCATGGCTCACGCTCATGTATTGTGTGAGAGTTGAAAAAGTTAGAGAAAAAAATAAAAGGTGTGAAACAATTGCTTGACTTTTCATCAGGGTTGTGCATGATATAAATACTTTGTGTGGGGAAGATGGAGCATAGCCAGACCATAAGATATTGTAGGGATAACTTTCTTCTGCCATTATATTTTGAAGAGATACAATTTCTTTGCTAGTATGCTTGAAATATTATTGTTTTTATGTGAACATTAAGCTTTTGTTTTGAGTCTTATGGATCTAAACATTCATGCCACAATAAATAATATTACATGGATAAATATGTTAGGTAGAATTCCACATTGAAACTTCTGTTTTGATCATTTACCTACTCGAGGACGAGCATGAATTAAGCTTGGGGATGCTGATATGTCTCCAACGTATCTATAAGTTTTGATTGTTCCATGCTATTATATTAGCTGTTTTGGAGTTTTATATGCATTAATATGTTATTTTATATTAGTTTTGGGACTAACCTATTAATCTTGAGCCTAGTGCCAGTTTCTGTTTTCCCCTTGTTTTTGAGTATTGCAGATATGGAAAATTAAATGAAGTCCAAACAAAATAGAATCTTCGCCATGATTTTTTCTGTAAAAAAAGAGATCTACCATGCTTGGAGTGCACAACAAGGGACTTGCTAGGAAGTCCCAAGCAAGGGGGTGCGACCATCCCCCTGGCTGCGTCTGGCAGGCTTGTGACTCCCTGGCAGGAGTCCTAGCCCTATTCTTCATCCTATAAATACCCAAATATCCACCCAATACCAAAAATAGCCACACAAATACTTTTCCTCCGCCAAAACCCTCCGTTCTCGAGAGATCCAAACTTGGAACCTTTTCCGGTAATCTGCCGTAGGGGGATTCGATCACGGATGGCATCTACATCAACTCCATTGCCCATCTAATGATGCATGAGTAGTCCACCACAGACCTACGGGTCCATAGCTAGTATCTAGATGGCTTGTTCTATCTCTTTGTGCTTCAATACCATGATCTTCATTCATGATCTTCATGGAGATCTATCCGATGTAATACTCTTTTGCGGTGTGTTTATGTTCAGATTATCCATGAATATTCTTTGAGTATTTTCTGAATTCTTATATGCATGATTTCATATCCTTGCAAGTCTCTTTGAGTTATTGGTTTGGTTTGGACAACTAGATTGGTAATTCTTGCAATGGGAGAAGTGTGTAGTTTCGGGTTCAACCTTGCGGTGTCCTCACCCAGTGACATAGTAGGGGTAGCGAGGCACGTATTGTATTGTTGCCATCAAGGGTAAAAATATGGTATTTTCATCTTACCTAATGCGTTACTCTGTTCTTCATGAACTTAATACTGTAGATGCAGGCAGGAGTCGGTCGATGTGTGGAGTAACAGTAGTAGATCTGAATCATTTCGGTCTACTTGACACAGACGTTATGCCTGTATGCATAATCATTGCCTTGGATATCTTCATAATTATTTGCTTTTCTATCATTTGCTCGACAGTAATTTGTTCACCCACTGTGATATTTTCCTTCAAGAGAAAAGCCTCTAGTGAAACCTATGGCCCCCGGGTCTACTTTCCATAATCTAAACACGTTCGTTGAATTGTGTGATATGCAAAATAAAAAGGATGTGGACAATGATATTGTCAAGTTGAAACTATTTCCTTTTTTCCTTGCGTGATCGTGCAAAAATTTGGTTTTCATGTTTGCCTCGCAATAGTATCGATTTCTGGAATAAGTGCAAAGATGCTTTTATCACTAAGTATTTTCCTCCCGCAAAAATTATTTCCCTTAGGATACAAATCATGAATTTTAAGCAACCCGAACATGAACATGTTTCCCAATCTTGGGAAAGAATGAAGTTGATGATAAGAAATTGTCCTACACATGGTTTGAATCTTGGGATGATCATACACTTTTTTTTATGCGGGATTGAATTTTGTCTCTAGAAATCTTTTAGATTCCACCGCAAGTGGTACTTTTATGGAGATTACTTTGGGTGAGCTACTATTTCAAGATAATATCATGGCTAATTATTCTCAATGGCATACCGAAAGAGCACATACTAGTAAAAAAGTTAATTCGGTAGAGGAAACTAGTACTTTGAGTGATAAAGTTGATGCTTTGATGAAATTAGTTGCTAGTAAAAATTCTCCTATTGATCTTAATGATGCCCCTTTGTCTACTTTTATTGAGCAAAATAATGAATCCGTAGATGTGAATTTTGTCTCATGCGACAATTTCAATAACAATGCTTATAGAGGTAATTTTAATCCTAGACCTTTTCCTAGAATTTCCTCTAATAATTATGGTAATTCCTATGGTACTTCTTCTTACAATAATAATAGGAACACCTCTAATCTTGAGAGTAATATTAAATAATTTATCAATGCGCAAAAGGCTTTCAATACTATGATAGAAGAAAAGTTGAATAAGATTGATGATATGTCTAGAAGCATTGATAGAATTTCTCATGATGTTGAAAATCTCAAGTTGAGAGATTTTTTGCCTAGGATTTATGAATCTATTAAAGATTTATATGTCTGTATGGATGAAAGTAAGAAAAGAACCGCTATGCTTAGAGCTAAAAGAAAAATCTTAGAAAAATCGTCTTCTAGTGATTGTCGCTAAAAGAATGATTAAAGATCTTAAAATGATTGGTGTTTCTTATATTGATTCCTTGTTTAGTAATATTAAAATTGATAATGAAGGGTCTGAAGTAGAGTCAACTTTAGCTAGAAGGCGTCCCAATAATTTGGAGGGTGAGAATCTGGATGAAAAGTTTGATAAAAGTGGGTTTGAAGAGGCCAAAACTTTAACTAGTGATGTCGCTATCTTGGATTGCAAAGACTTTAATTATGATAATTGCTCTTTGATTGAATGTGTTTGTTTTCTGCAATCCATGTTGAATTCGCCCCATGCTTATGAGCAAAATAAAGCTTTTACTAAACATATCGTTGATGCCATGACGAAATCTTTTGAAGAAAAGTTGGAGTTGGAGATTTCTATTCCTAGAAAATTGCATGATGAGTGGCAACCTACCATTAAGGTCAAGATTAAAAATTATGAATTCTTTGCTTTGTGTGATTTGAGTGCTAGTGTTGCCACGATTCCGAAATCTCTGTGTGATGTGCTTCGTCTTACCAACATTGAAGAATGTTCTCTCAATTTGCACTTGGCGGATTCTACTATTAAAAAACCTTTGGGAAGAATTAATTATGTTCTTATTCTTGCAAATAGGAATTATGGGCCCATTTATTTTATTGTTCTTGATATTGATTGCAATCCGTCTTGTCCTATTATACTTGGTAGAGCGTTTTTGCGCACTATAGGTGTCATGATTGATACGAAAGAAGGCAATATTAAGTTTCAATTTCCCTTGAGAAAGGGTATGGAAAACTTCCCTAGAACAAGAATTAAGCCATCATATTAATCAATCATGAGGGAATCTTACGGATCCAAAACCAAAAATGACAATACTTGAATCTATTCGTTATGCCTAGCTAGGGGCATTAAACGATAGCGCTTGTTGGGAGGCAACCCAATGAATAAATATATTTTTTGCTTTATCCTTTCTGTTTTTGTGTGTTGACACAATTTTGCCTCTGTTGTGATTGTGTTTTTATGGTTTATTTAGTGTTTGTGCCAAGTAAAACCATTAGGATGATTCATGGAATGAGTAGAAGTGATGCTAATCTGAAACAGAAACTTTGCGTCCAGTATATGAATTTATTTTTTTACTGGAACGTGATCTTGAGATGAAATTTTAACACTGTGTTTACATACAAATCCTTTATGTTTTAATAATTGTTAAAAAAATTTATAGTTCCAGAAATATGGCTAGAGTACATATTACTATAGACTGTTATGTCTGAAACAGATTCTGTTTTCTTTGTGTTGTGTGCTTGTTTTGATGAATCTATGGTTTATATTAAAAGGTATAAGGCATGGTAAAGTTAAAATACATTAGGTATAATGCAATTATAAAATTTAATGTGTTTACAACAGTACCTAAAGTAGTGATTTGCTTTCTTATACTAACGGATCTCACGAAGATTTTTGTTGAGTTTTGTGTGATTGAAGTTTTCAAGTTTTGGGTGAGATCACAATGGATGACGGAATAAGGAGTAGCAAAAGCCTAAGATGTGGGATTCTACCGAACCCCAAGATATATCCAAATAGTAACAAGCAACTAAGCTTGGGTATGCCCCCGAGTGGCATCCTCTCTTTCTTCCAACGACCGTCGGTATTTTACTTGGAGCTATATTTTTATTCGTCACATATCATGTGTTTTGCTTGGAGAGTCTTGTATCTTTGCTTGATTTGTTTTTTAGTTTTCCTTTTTATCCTTGCTGGACACACCTATTTGATATATCCACAATCATGCTATGATTTTTTAGAATTGCTCTATGTGCTTCACTTAAACTTCTTGAGCTATAGAATTGCTCTAGTGCTTCACTTATATCTTTTTGAGCATGGTGTGCTCGGAAACTTTTGTAGAAATACTCTCATGCTTCAATTAGATTAATTTGAGAGTTAGTAAATTTTTGAAGAAATACTCTCATGCTTCACTTATACCTTTTTGAGAGATGAAACTTGTATGCTCATGTTCTTCACTTATATCCATGTGAGCTTATCAAAAGCAAGTGCAACATATGAAACTAGTCCCGAAGTGATAGATATCCAAGGAGGATATAATAAAAACTTTCATGAAGATCATTGGACAAATTAAACCTGATTCCTTGTAATAGTTTTGAAACATAATGATAGTAATATGAGAGTTATTTTAGTGAGTAATTATGCTTAGTATGAATATTGGTGTTAAGGTTTGTGATTCCCTGTGCAAGCACGAAAGTTAATAGTTGTGCTACAAAATTACATCCTACTTGTGTTGCATTATTCAGTGTTAGTTATGCCTAAGCTAATGTGATTTTTTGTTTCTTAGTTGGAGGCTTCTCAACCTCATGCTAGCCTTCACTTGTACTAAGTAGAAATACTACTTGTGCGTCCAAAATCCTTAAACCAAGTTTTGCCATATGAGTCCACTATACCTACCTATACATGGTATTTCCATGCCATTCCAAGCAAATTTGTATGTGCCATCTCTAAACTTTAAAAATAAAATTTCCCTTTTGTGTGCTCGTACCGCTCATGAAACGGTAGGGGGTGACCGATATTTTTTCATGCTAGATGTGTTATTCTGAAGATGAGTGTTTGTTCACTTGTCATTGCACGAGAGTATGGGTAATAGAAATTCCTAGTCCCAAAATGAAAAATGAAAAATATTTACTTTATGTTGTCAAATAATAAATTCCTTGGAAAGTGTTGGTATGGAAGGCAACCATGGATACGACCCGCCATGGAAAGTGATAGTTTGGTGGAAAAAGGAATAAACTTTATTTTCTATTTGGAAACCACCTATGATGAATCTAGTGTGGAAAGATATTGAAATCTCTTAGTCATTTTCGTTGACAGGAAAGGCCTGCCACTCAAAATATTTTTTCTCTATCAATTTAAACACTTGAGCTCTGGCACCTCTACGAATCCCTACTTCCCTCTGCGAAGGGCCTGTCTGTTTACTTTTTGCAATTTTTATTTTTCAAATTTGAGTCTCCATCTTCTCTTATAAAGCACCAACTAGGGGGCAGTATGATCATACTTGAGCATTAGGTGTGGCTAATATTTGAGTGTGTTTCATGAATGGATCAATGCTTGAGCATGATGGGCTAGGGATAACTTCCTTTAGTATTGATATTTTGAAACACATGGTTGCTTGTTGACATGCTTGAGTATTGAAGTCATTATGTTAAAACTAGACTATTTCTTTGAACCATATGAGAAGTCCAAATGTCCATGCTATAAAGAAATGAATGTGATGAACATGTTAGGCAACATTCCACATCAAAAATTCTGTTTTTATCATTTACCTACTCGAGGATGGGTAGGAATTAAGCTTGGGGATGTTGATATGTCTCCAATGTATCTATAATTTTTGCTTGTTCTATGTTGTTATATTATCATTCTTGGATGTTTTACCATCATTTTATTATCACTTTATATCATTTTTTGGGACTAGCCTATTAACATAGTGCCAAAGTGCTACTTGCTGTTTTTGCTTGTTTTTTTACTTCGCTGGAAATCAGTACCAAACAGAGATGAAACGCTGTGAGGATTTTTGTGGATTTTTTTACGGACCAGAAGAAAGTAGATGGGCCAAAGAACACCAGAAGAGGGGGCCCAGGGTGGCCAGCACGCACATGGGCGCGCTAGAGGCCCCCTGGCGCGCCCCGGTGGGTGTTGGGCTCCTCCAGGACCCCCTCAACTGACTATCGTGCCTATAAATTCCTAGAAAATCAAAAAACCCTAGGGGAGTCAACGAAACACAATTCCAACCACCACAAGTTCCAGAACCGCGAGATGCAATCTAAACACCATCATGGAGGGGTTCATCTTCCTCATAGGTGCCTCTCCAATGATGCGTGAGTAGTCCACCATAGACCTACCGGGTCCGTAGGTAGTAGCTAGATTGCTTCTTCTCTCTCTTATGATTCTTAATAGAATGGTCTCTTGGAGATCTATTTGATCTAAACTTTTGAGTTGTGTATGTTGGGATCCGATGAATTTTGAGTTCATGATCAGTTTCTATCCATGAATATTATTTGAGTCTTCTTTGATATCTTATATGCACGATTACTTATAGCCTCGTATTTCTTCTTCGAATCTTTGGTTTAGTTAGGCCAACTAGATCGATTTTTCTTCCCATGGGAAGAGGTGCTTTGTGATGGGTTCGATCTTGTGGTGTTCTTTCCCAGTGACAGAAGGGGCAACAAGACACACATGTATCGTTGCTATTAAGGATATCAAGATAGGGTTTATTCCTAAATGAATAGATCTTGTCTACATCATGTCATTGTTCTTATTGCATTACTCCGTTTGTCCATGAACTTAATACACTAGATGCATGCTAGATAGCGATCGATGTGTGGAGTAATAGTGGTAGATGCAGGCAGGAGTCGCTCTACTTATCTTTGACATGATGCCTATATAATGATCATTGCCTTGGATATCTTCATGACTATTCGATTCTCTATCAATTGCCCAACAGTAATTTGTTCACCCACCGTGCACTATACTCATGAGAGAATCTACTAGTGAACCCTATGCCCCCTGATACGTTTCCAACGTATCTATGATTTTTGATTGTGTCATGCTATTATATTATCTGTTTTGGATGTTTTATATGCATTAGTATTCTTTATTATATTATTTTTGGGACTAACTTATTAATCTAGAGCCTAGTGCCACTTTCTGTTTTTCCTTGTTTTTGAGTATTGCAGATATGGAATATTAAACGGATTCCAAACGGAATAAAATCTTCGGGATGATTTTTTCTCGAACGAAAGAGACCTACCAGGCTTGGAGTGCATGACAGGGAAGCTTCCAGGAGGTCACAAGCCAGGGGTGCGCGGCCACCCCCTAGCAGCGCCTGGCAGGCTTGCCACCTCCTGGTAGGTCTCCTAGCGCTAATCTTCATCCCATAAATACCCAAATATTCCCCCGATACCAAAAGCAGCCACACAAATACTTTTTCATCGCCAGAAGCCTCAATTCCCAAGAGATCCAATCTTGGAGCCTTTTTCGGTAATCTGTCGGAGGGGGATTCGATCATGGAGGGCATCTACATCAACTCCATTGCCCCTCCGATGATGCGTGAGTAGTCCACCAAAGACCTACAGGTCCATAACTAGTAGCTAGATGGCTTCTTCTCTCTCTTTGTGCTTCAATACCATGGTCTTCATGATCTTCATGGAGATCTATCCGATGTAATACTCTTTTGCGGTGTGTTTGTCGAGATCCGATGAATTGTGGGTTTATGTTCAGATTATCAATGAATATTATTTGAGCCTTTTCTGAATTCTTATATGCATTATTTAATATCTTTGCAAGTCTCTTTGAGTTATTGGTTTGGTTTGGCCAACTAGATTGGTAATTCTTGCAATGGGAGAAGTGCTTAGTTTTGGGTTCAATCTCGCGGTGTCCTCACCCAGTGACAAAGTAGGGGTAGTGAGGCACGTATTGTATTGTTTCCATCAAAGGTAACAAGATGGGGTTTTCATCATATTGCTTGAGTTTATACCTCTACATCATGTCATCTTACCTAATGCGTTACTCTGTTCTTCATGAACTTAATACACTAGATGCAGGCATGAGTCGATCGATGTGTGGAGTAATAGTAGTAAGTGCAGAATCGTTTAAGTCTACTTGACACAGATGTGATGCTTATATGCATAACCATGGCCTTGGATATCTTCATAATTATACACTTTTCTATCAATTGCTCGACAGTAATTTGTTCACCCATCGTGATAATTTCCTTCAAGAGAGAAGCCTCTAGTGAAACCTATGGCCCCTGGGTCTACTTTCCATAATATATTTTTAAATCTATAAACCAAAAATACCAAAATACCTTGCTGCAATTTATTTACTTTTTTCTTTCCACAATCTATTACATCTAGCTCTATCAGATCTAATCCTTGCAAATAACCGTGAAGGGATTGACAACCCCTTTATAGCGTTGGGTGCAAGAGTTTGATTGTTTGTGTAGGTGTATCCATTGGTGACTTGCTTGTTCCTCCTGCTGTATTGCTACATTGGTTGTCAACAACTGAGGGAAATACTTATCTACTTTGCTGCATCACCCTTTCCTCTTCAAGGGAAAACCAACGCAAGCTCAAGAGGTAGCAAGAAGGATTTCTGGCGCTGTTGCCGTGGAGGATACACATCAAGCCTACCAAGTACCCATCACAAACTCATCTCTTGCATTTAATTTATTTTCCATTTGCCTCTCATTTTCCTCTTCCCCACTTCTAAAAGAATTTTCAGAAAATACCAAAAAGATTTGCCTTTTTATTCGCCCTTCTTCCGTTCGCCTTTTTGTTTGCTTGTGTGCTTGATTGCTTGCCTTGTCACGATGTCTGAGAATACCAAGTTTGTGACTTTTACAATACTAATAATAATGAATTTATTAGTACTCCGATTGCTCCTGCCACTAGTGCGGAATCTTATGAAATCAATGCTGCTTTGATTAATCTTGTTATGAAAGAACAATTTTCTGGCCTTCCTAGTGAAGATGCTGCATCCCATCTATTGGGGATATAACCCCGTGGTAAGACCCGCCCAGGTGGGGCCGGGTCATACCTGGCGTCTCATAATCCAGACCGATGAAGCGGGCCGAAAGACGTAGGACTGGACGTGTGCGGCTTACCAGGATGGGCCGAGACGAAGGCCCAGACGGAAGATGGTATGAAGACCCGGCCGGTTAAGCCGCCTGGAGACGACTTGCCCAAGATGGCAAGGCGGCATAGAGACAGAGTCAGATACGTTGTAAGAGTCGGTATGAGACTTGTGTAACCCGTGGTCTTGACCTCTTATATAAAGGCGAG
This sequence comes from Hordeum marinum, assembly GCA_022496015.1. NCBI lineage: Eukaryota > Viridiplantae > Streptophyta > Magnoliopsida > Poales > Poaceae > Hordeum > Hordeum marinum. The sequence continues at coordinate 97,296,749 of CM039675.1, forward strand.
ACCCGGGGCGACTTAGTCAGAGACCAATAAATCGAGAACTAGGTCAAGCGAATCCGCTCCCTTGTAATCGATACTCCAATCAATACAACACAAGAAGGACGTATGATTTTACCTCTTCTTGAGGGACCAAACCTGGGTAAACTCGTTTCCCTCGTCTCAACCAACCCCTTTGAGTCCATCACCTTAGCGATGGCCTCGAACCTAAGTCCTCGGACATCTGTCGTCACAAAACCAAGACAGTTGGTGCCCACCGTGGGGCTAGCGCTCGGTGGTGTAGAGTTCTCAAAGGGATCTCTCCTAGGGACCAAGGGGTACGTTGTTGGAAGGATGAACAAGAGTCGTCGTGGTCGGCTCTACATCGACGACGACGGCTGGCCTCGAGGCCGACTCTATCGAGTATGGTTTCCGGGTTCCCTTCGGCGGAATCCACGTCTTCATTGGCAAGATCGGCGAATCTACACTCGGGCCGGACGTCTGTGCCGACATTGTCGAGCCGGCCCGGCGTGCGCAACCCTCCTGACACGTGCAACCTGCCTGTGCTAACCCGAGCATGAAGGATGTCTTCGTCGGCTTTACTCAGGGCATGAATCTTGAGGATTCCATGTCACAGGAAACTCTCGTCCGTTTGGAGGATGGATCTTCGAGCGGAGAGACGAAATCAATCTACGAGCTTCACGATGGCAGGCTCGAGGGCTACGTCGAGCCTTACCCCTAGTCAGAGTGTCATGAGCCGGAGGATCATGGGCCGCCGACTCATGCGGTAGTCTTCATGGTGGGTTCAGCGCCGGGCCCGAGCAGCACAGACACAGGGGCAGCTGGGTCGGGGGCTAACGCGCCGTCGGCTTAGGTTCTTCTGGATCTGATGAATGAGCTTACAACCCTGATGGCAACTGAGGTTACAGCTGAGAATCAAGCATCCCGGAACACGGAGACTGCAAGACTAAAGGACCAGATGACTGAAGTCCAACAGGGGATCAGCGCGCTGAAGCCTCAAATGGACGCGAAGGCGAAGCGCCTTAGGGCGGATGCTTTCTGCCTTGAGCTGGAGTAGCAATCTGCACCGACGGTTCAACGGATGAGGCATCAGTCCCGTTTGTCGGATCAGTATGAGGCCAAAAACCTTTTCAACACACCGGGGACAGGACGGACAGCAGAAGCACCTGGACGTCGGCCGGCGGCTCGACAGCAGTAGCTTAACCCGCCTCGATGGAACCAGACCTCACCGATGGCTTTCCCAACATCGGTGGGTCACTATTCAAACCCAGCAGAGAACATGGTTGCGGTAGCAACCCAGCTTGGTACGATCCCTATCCCGGACGAGGCGCCTTTCGTAGAGGAGGTGCGGAACGCTATTGGATACCTGCAGACAGCGATGGCCCAGCAGGAGAAGTACACTTATAGCCGGACTCACATGCATTCAACCCTCATCCCTAGCCGCAGCTACAGCCGGCAATATGAGTCGCCGGCGGTTTCTAGCAGTGATCGACACCGGGACCCTCCACGAGATGACCGGACGGCTCTGGATGCTCAGGCGCTGGTGGACCGGGCGAGAGCACAGCAAGAGGCGGCGGCTCTGGCGGCGGCGGCGGCTCATCAAGAACCGCACCTTCCATCTCGGTAGGAGCAGGAATTACCTCCAGGGCCGTGGGAGTTCCATGCTTAGCGTCGGCTTTGCGGAACGAGCATCTGCCGAAAGATTTCAAGGGCCCTCGCAAGGTCCCAAATTACACTGCTGACCTGCCTCCGGAGGCTTGGATTGAAAGCTATGAGCTGGCCATGGAGATGTTAGACATCAATGACACAATATGTGCCAAATATTTCATCATGATGCTGGAAGGGCCGGCTCACACGTGGTTGAAGGGCTTGCCACCCAACACCATGAAATCCTGGGCCTAGTTGAAGGCAAAGTTCATCAAAAATTTCCAAGGAACATGCAAGCAGCCCATGACGATTGTGGACTTGGATCATTGTGTGCAACAGGAGGATGAGTCGGCTCATCATTGGGTCTGGCGGGTCTCAACTATCATCCACTCATTTGAGCAGATTACGGCAGCTCAAGCGGTTTTGATTCTGGAGAAGAATTGTCACTTTACACCTCTGAAGCAGAAGCTTGGCCGGCTCAAGCGCTCGTGTCAAGATATGGGGGATCTCATGGCGGCTCCTCACGAAGTACGCCAACTCCGACAATACAAAGGACCCAGGCTCTGATGAGGAGAAGCCTGGTCAGGGTAAGAAGAATAACAATGGCAAGGGTGCGGCAGGCAGTGGCAACCATGGTAAGAGGAAGAATCCAGAAGGCGGGTCCGAATTGGTAACCAACACCAGCGCGGGAACAATCGTGCTAAGGGCAACGGGAATTTCAGACAACCCTTTAATAAGGGTAAAACTACTTTCAACTTGGAGGAGATGCTCAATAAACCTTGTCCGGAGCACAGTCGGGCCGATAGGGTGGCGGGTCATACATGGAGGAATTGCCACATTATGCGACAGTTTTGGGATTATAGCTTGCGGCAGCATCACAACAATGGTGGTGGCCCGCCAGGCGGCTCAGGACCAGGCGGGTCAGGAGCCGGTCTAGGCTTTGGCGGCTTAGGATCCGGTTATCAGGGTCAGGGCAATCAAGGAGGTCATCATCACCAATCTTGTGGCAGTAGTCAGCAGTAGAGTAACCAATCTGGGTATCAGAGTAATCCGAAGCAGCTCAGCTCGGGTCAGTATCATGTCTTTACAACCTGCCTTGACAGGCAAGACCAGAAGGTGCGCAAGCGGGTGGTTAATGCAATCACACCGGCTCTCCCGCAATATTTGAAGTGGTCTGAGTACGACATAACTTGGAGTAGAGAGGATCACCCGCCGCGTGTTGACGACCCAGGGCGGCTGGCTCTAGTTGTTGCCCCCCAAGTGGAAGGATATGTTTTCACTAAGGTACTTATGGATGGTGGCAGCAACATCAATATCCTATACTATGACACTTTCCGCCGGATGAAGTTGCTTGATAAAGATCTTAGTCCTTCTTCGACAGTCTTTCATGGTGTGGTGCCTGGCAATTTGGATTATCTAGTGGGTAAGATATCCTTGGAAGTTGCTTTTGGTGAAAAATACAACTACGCGGTGGAATCCTTGTGGTTTGAAGTGGTAAAAATTAAAAGTCCATATCATGTTTTATTTGGACAATCGGCTTACGCCAAGTTCATGGCTAGGCCTTGCTATGTTTACTTACAGCTCAATATGCCCGAGTTAAACGAGATGATTAACGTGCATGGTGATCGGAAGACGGCTATTGAGTGTGAGGAAGGAGACGTAGCTTATGTACAGTCAAGTTGCGCTGAAGCAGAGCTCAAGTTCTATAAGGAAAATGTTGACCCAAAGGACATGACTCCACTCGAAAAGCCTACCACATACTCTGAGCCGCCCCTCAAGTTTTCGGCGGATGATACCAAACTGGTGGATTTCACTCCGGGCGACTCATCACAACAGTTCACTATTGGGGCCAATATGGATCCCAAATAGGAAAGCATGCTCATTGAATTCATCCATGAGAATCGGGACATCTTTGCATGGAAGCCTTCTGACATGTCGGGTGTATCGAGAGAGTTTGCTGAGCACCACCTTAATGTGGATCCTAAATTTAATCCGGTCAAACAGTTCCTTCAGCGGTTCAATGAAGAGAGGCGCAAGGCCATTGGGGAAGAGGTGGCCCGGCTTCTGGCGGCAGGGTTCATCTTTGAAGTGGTTCACCCAGAGTGGCTTGCTAACTCGGTGCTAGTGCTTAATAAGAACGGCACGTGGTGTATGTGTGTGGATTACATGGATCTTAACAAGGCCTATCCGGTTGACCCGTTTGCTCTCCCTCGTATCGACCAAATTATTGATGCAACGGCGGGTTGCGAGAGCTTATGCTTCCTGGATGCTTATTCTAGTTACCATCAGATCAAGATGGCAGTCAAGGACCAAGAGAAGACGACTTTCATGACGCCTTTTGGTGCCTTCTGCTATGTCCCTATGCCTTTCGGGCTCAAGAGTGCCCAGGCGACTTACCAGTGTTGTGTACAGAATTGTCTTCACAGTCAAATTGGACGCAATGTTCATGCATATGTGGATGATATTGTGATCAAGTCAAGGAAGAAGGAGACTCTACTTGAGGACCTGAAAGAAATTTCCGACAACTTACGGGTCTACAAGATGATGCTTAACCCGGCTAAGTGTGTTTTTGGAGTTCCCGCAGGCAAGCTTTTGGGTTTTCTGCTCTCTGAGATTGGCATTGAGGCTAATCCGGACAAGATAAAGGCTATTACTTCTCTATCTGAGCCGGCGTGCATCAATGATGTTTAACGCCTAGCGGGTCGAATCGTTGCGCTAAGACGGTTCATAAGCCGCCTTGATGAGAAGGTTATCCCTTCATACCAGATGATGAAGAAGACAGACAACTCTGTTTGGAGTACGGCGACGGGTGGTGCATTTGAGGCACTCAAGAAACAACTCACTGAGCCACCGGTCTTAGCTGCTCCGGCTGAGAAGGAACCTTTGCTCTTATACATGGCGGCTAATAACAGGGCAGTCAGTGCCGCGATCGTTGTTGAGCATAAGGAGGCAGGGAAAGAATATCCGGTTCAGAGGCCGGTTTACTACATCAGTGAAGTCCTAACAGAGTCAAAGCAGATGTACCCACATTGGCAGGAGCTAATATATGAGGTGTTCATGGCGAATCGTAAGCTGAAGCATTACTTTTTGGGACACCAGATCATAGTGGTTAGCTCTCCTCTGTTGGGAGATATAATTCAAAACAGAGAAGCCATCGACATGATTGCTAAATGGGCTTTGGAGCTTGGACCTCTTAATCTGAAATATGTACCTTGCACGGTAGTCAAGTCTGAAGCTTTGGTGGATTTCATAAACGATTGGACCGAGTGTCAGGTGCCTGAGGAGAAGCCGGATAACACATACTGGACAATCCACTTTGATGGATCCAGGCAACTGGATGGATCAGGGGCAGGGGTTGTCTTAACTTCCCCTAGAGGTGACAAGTTCTGTTATGTGCTAAGGTTAATGTTTCCTTGTACTAACAATACAGTTGAGTATGAAGCTCTACTTCATGGCCTCCGGGTGGCTAAGGAGATGAATCTGAGCCGGGTTAGATGTCTCGGCGACTCAGATCTCGTAGCCCAGCAAGTTTCAGGCACATGGGATTCCAAGGACCCGCGGATGGTGGCTTATTGTCAAGCAGTAGATGTCATCGCTGGTCATTTCAAGGGTTATTAGGTGGATCATGTTGATTGTCGCATGAACGAGGCGGCTGACGCCCTATCAAGACTGGGCTCTCAGCATAAGCTGGTGCCGCCTAATGTTTTCTTAGACGTACTACATCACCCGTTAGTTAAGTTACCTTCAGAGGAAGACTTGGCTATACCTGGCTCGGAGGGGCAGCTGGTGGCGGCTCTGCATGTTATCCCTGACTAGACGCTGCCTTACCTAGCGTACTTGACTCGCGGCAAGTTACCCGAGGAGGAGAACTTGGCAAGGCAGATCATCTGGGGGTCTAAGTCTATGACGATCATCAATGGTGAGTTACATAGGTGCAGCGTTACTGACGTCTTTCAATGTTGTGTCTCACCTGAAGAAGGCAAAGAAATCTTGAATGAAATTCATGCTAGCGATTGTGGTCATCAGACCGGCTCAAAATCTCTAGTGGCCAAGGCTTTTTGACATGGTTTCTTCTGGCCGTCGACTCATAAAGATGCAGAAGACATGGTTCACAAGTGCGATGGATGTCAGAAGTTCGGTTGGCATGCTCACGTACCGGCTCAGAAGTTGCGAATGATCCCAATCACCTGGCCGTTTGATGTCTGGGGGCTTGATATGGTCGGGCGTTTCAAGGGGTCCAAGGACAAGAAGACCCACCTCTTGGTGGCAGTGGACAAATTTACCAAGTGGGTAGAAGCTGAGCCAGTCGGCATGTGTGATGCGGCTACGGTGGTTCAGCTTGTTAAAAAGTTGATCTACCGCTTTGGTTACCCTCATAGTATCATCACAGACAATGGTACAAACTTATCCAAGGGGTCTATGCAATCGTTTTGTGAGAGTGAGCACATCCGACTTGATGTCTCTGCGGTTGCTCATCCACAATGCAATGGTCAGGCAGAGTGTGCTAACAAGGAAATTTTGAGAGGCATCAAACCCAGGCTTATGGTTCCTTTACAATGAACGCTGGGTTGTTGGTTAGAGGATTTGCCATTGGTCTTATGGAGCATTAGAACTACTCCCAATAGATCAATAGGCTATACGCCTTTCTTCATGGTTTATGGCGCAAAAGCCATGTTACCAAGCGATATACGTCATGACTCTCCACGGGTGGCGGCTTACATTGAGGCGGATAATGAGACAATGCGTCAAGACGCGTTCGATGCTTTGGATGAAGAGCGCGATCTGGTGGCGGCTCGATCGGTGATTTATCAACAAGACCTGCATCGCTATCATAGGCGCAGAGTTAAGACCCGAACATTTCAAGAAGGCAACTTGGTGTTGCAGTTGATTCAAGATCAGACAGATGCACACAATTTATCCCCTCCATGGGAAGGACCTTTCGTGGTTAGCAGAAATCTCAACAACGGGTCGTATTACCTCATTGATATACGAGAGGAGTCAAGCACTTCTGGCAGGAGACCCGCCGGCCATGGAATATAGCTCATCTTCGGCCTTACTACACTTGAGTCATCAACACTCGAAATTTGTACACCATCATTGTACATATCACACACACACACACACACATATATATATATATATATGAATAAAGTTGGCATCCCTGCAAGCCCGGGCCTCTGCCGTTTCGCGTATCTCAGTTTCCGCAAAACTCGACCCCATCAACAAGGTCATTTGGGGGCTTCCAACCCACCGGGTTTAGCTTATCACACCCTTTTGATCGGCTCTTAAGCCACAGTCAGGCAGGTTATATACCCAAAAGTTGACTCCATCAACAAGGTCATCTGGGGGCTTCCAACCCACCAGGTTTAGCTTATCACACCCTTTTGATCGGCTCTTAAGCCAAAGTCAGGCGGGTTATATACCCAAAAGTTGACTCCATCAACAAGGTCATTTGGGGGCTTCCAACCCACCGGGTTTAGCTTACATACCCTCTTGATCGGCTCTTAAGCCGCCGCAAGTTTGAGTTAAACCTCCCTGTAAGTTGATGTTGCTCTGCTATGTGACCTGCCAAACTCTTACCAGTTAATCTCGCCTAGAGACCCTGAGCCGGTTCAAAGAGGTTGACGGCCAATCTCGATAGAGACCTTGTACTGGTTAAGGTTAAACCGGCGGCTCTTGTCACGTGAGGGCCGGCTTACGGAAATCCAGGACAGACTCACCCATCTACTACCGACTCTCCGCTATGTGGCCCGTTTCGTACTCTTAGACAGTTAATCTTTTAAAGACCCTGCACTGTTTAAGGTTAAAACAACAGATTTATGTCGCGTGAGAGGCAGTTTATGGGCTACCAGGGTACTCATGCCCTGTTGCGTCTCGTTCTGATTCATTACGCTCCTATCAGTTAATCTCGCTTAGAGACCCTGAGCCGTTCAAAGAAGTTGACGGCCAATCTCGATAGAGACCCTGTACCGTTAAAGAGTTCTAGTAGCGAGTCCACCCTAAAGAACCGGCACATGAGTTATTGAAAAAGCAAGGTCAGGAAAGATTTAACATCTCCAGGTTGTGCTATTCTAAGCCGCCCTCACAGCAATGCAGAAAATATTCTGCTGTTTATTCTTGCAGGCTATCTCTTAATGTAAGCCGCCATGACATTTGATATGATTGAAGCACAAGGCAGATAAATATATATTAAGTCGTGCGGTCTCCTATGTGCACGATGGCACAGTTTAGGCAAGACAAGGTTTTTCTAAGCCTATTACAAAGCTCTCCATAGAGCCCAAAAAGCAAGATTTAAAGGTTTTATACACTGCTCAAATTTTGGCGGGTCAAGGAGCCGGGTTATACCATTGCAGTATCAATTTGCTCAGCTGGAAGGCTGGTCATCCTGCGGCGGGTCTTCGACCATCTCAATCTGAAGATTGTCCACGTCCTAGTTGCATTTCATTAAAGCTTCAAAGTTGGCCTCTTCAAAGAGGGGAGATGGGTCATTGTCAGGGGCAAAGAGATGCTTACGGCGTGCAGGAGTTAAGTCCCTGGCCTCGAAGGTTGGGCCACACACTCGCTTATTCTCAGCGTTGTAAGCCGCCTGGTATGTTGATAGATTAACTTCTTCTGTCAACACTGATGCAAGGACCCTGGAGGCCTTCATACAATGGGAGTAGTCGGCTTCGATGAATTCTGAGCCATCGTCATTCTTGGACAGAAAACCATCCACCATCTCTTCAACGGTTAGCTCCGGGGCAAAAGCCAAAGCTCGGCTTATCGTAGCAATTGCTCCCTTCTGGGCGGCTGATCGTTTGAGCTCTTGGATTTGCTTTGGCAGGGTTGATAACACCTCTATGAATCCTTTCATGAACTTGGGGATGCTTTCTTTGTTCAGCATGGCTTTCATAGTGCAAAGGGTCCCACAATACAATTGCTCTGACAAAGTATAGACGACTTTCAATTGCAACAGGCTATCAGCACCAAGTTGGCGGCTTCTTTGACCTGCACAAGGAAATTTGCTGAGTATTTAGTACTTACCAAATATAGCACCACTCATCCTTGAGATATGGCGTTTTAGGGTCTGCAACTCGTCTCAGACAAGGTTGAGCCGCTGGTCAGCGTCATCTGCACGTTTCACCAGGGCAGTTTGCTTCGCCTTAGCGGCCTTCTTAAAAGCAGCAAAGTCAGATTTGACCTTTACAAGATCTTCGGCGGCAAGCCGGCATTTCACCTCCGCCTCACCCCAGGCGGCTTGCTGGGAAGCAAGACTATCTTTTAAGCTAGTCAAATCATACTCATCCTTGTTTAACGCTTCCTGTGACATACGAAAACAAAGTCCAGAAGGGTAAGTCGCAGGTTAAGATATTGACGGATGATAAGCAAAGGGACTGTAATACAAGTCTCAAGCAGATTGCAAACAATATACTTGACACTTGGGGGCTAATGTCTGTTTGCTCTCCAAGTTTACAATGAAGTTCCGGTTCATCTTCATCAAGTTAAGCCAGCACTTGGGGGCTACAGCGATGCTCTCCAGGTTTACAATGAAGTTCCGACTCATCTTCATCAAGTTAAACCGACACTTGGGGGCTACAGCGATGCTCTCCAAGTTTACAATGAAGTTCCGGCTCATCGTCGTCAAGTTAAGCCGACACTTGGGGGCTACAACGATGCTTTCCAAGTTTACAGTGAAGTTCCGGCTCATCTTCGGCAAGTTAAACCGGCACTTGGGGGCTACATCGGCGCTCTGTAAGTCTATAGGGAAGTTCCAGAACATTATTTCTATATTGACCCGGACTTGGGGGCTACCATTGATCAACTAATAAACATTGAGTACTGGCTCAACATATACATATTAAGCCGATACTTGGGGGCTACAAGCTAAGTTGTTCTACTTATGACATGGATTGGAAGACCCGGCTTACCATTGGCAAATATTAAACCAGCTCTTGGGGGCTACATAAGGGTATAAGGAAAGACAGGAGCACCTCGTATTTTTTTTTCATCAAACCGACAAGTTTGAGCTCCATGTTCCGGCTTGTGGAGAGGCGGTTCAGATAACCAGCATGCAACTTGTCGAGGATGTACCCCGCGGTATGACCCGGCCTGGCGACTCACAGGAGACCTGGTCAAGACATGGCGTTTTATTGATGACCCGGCAGGCGGGTCGCATGACGACTAGGCCCAAGACGCGGCGTGCAAGCCGGCATGAGGCGGCTCACAAGAGAAGACCCAAAGGAAAGAGGATTCCCTTACAAAAGAAACAAGACCCGGATTAGGATTGATGAAAGACTAGTCCTACTCCTACTCCTAGTAGGACTCTACATGTAAGTCTACCCTTTCAACCTATATAAGGAGGGGTAAGGCGCCCCAACAGAGACAAGTTCAAGTCATTAGAGATAGACAGATTGGAGGCTCTCGAGATTAGAGATAGCAAGACAACGCCTTTGTAACTGAGAGATCTCCTTCATCATAAATATCAGACAAGCAGGACGTAGGCTTTTACCTCCATTGGAGGGACCGAACCTGGGTAAACTCCGTGTCTCTCGATTCCGATCAACCCCTTCAAGCCGCCACATAGTTGCGCTTCTGCCCCAAACCTAAGTCCGTTCACCCGGACATCTGCCATGACAAATCCATGACAGTTGGTGCCCATCGTAGGACGTGCGCACGGTGGTGGTGTGTTCTTGAAGGGAGCCATTGAGGATCGGATGAAGAAAAGTTGGGATTGAACGATCGCACACGGGATGACCAAGGACAGAAGCGGAAAATTCATCAAAAAGTCGGGTTAATTAAACTCCTCCGATCAAATTTAGAGTTGATAGCTAAAGATTAGTTCAAGGCGAGTTAGGGTCCCACGTTCGCGCGGGTGCCGCAAGTCACCGAGTTAGAGAGTCCAGAATTTTTGCCGCAATTACGATCTGTGTGGCGGCCTTGTCCGATTACTGCTGTGTTTTCCTGTCCATGAGCAACAGAGGGGATCGAAGTCCAAACGCTAGGATAGCTAGCTCAGTCTACCAAGCCATATCATCATGTCAGGATCCATCATGTGGTTAATTGGTGGACGTTCTAAAGACCCAAGGAGATTTCCACCGCAATTGATCGGATCTGAAATCGTGAAGTGTTCATATATGAGTTAAACCAGATTCAGTCACGAATTGAACAAAGCCAGCCTTGACTCAGAGACGGATGTTGAGCACTGGTCGGCTCCACCTCGATCCAGCCGCGTCCGTGCCGCTCCGGCTGATCTCATGCTCGCGTGCGCCTATGTCTTTTTCTCCTTGCCCCGTCACTGCTTTGCTCTTGGGCCAGCTCCGCTGTGCCTGCGCGCTCCGAGCTTTGCTGCGCTAGGCTCCTCTCGCCTCTGTGCAACCTGCTGCGCTGCGCTGTGCCTCGTTGGCTCCGCCGTGCAAGCCGCCGCCCCCGCACCTCGGCTCCGCCTCCATTCGCTCACTTCGCCACGAGCCATCGCTGCTGCCACTTGCTGGAGATTCGCTGTCGTTGCCGCCGCTTGCTGGATGCCGCCGACACCGGAGACACCACCGTAAAACTCCAGCGCCAGCTTCTCCATCCTGACCTGCCGTCTCTGCCACGGTTTACCTCACCGCACGGGTCTACATCGCCATGGCTGGGGCCACGCGGCCGCTCACGTACCTCCACGTCAAGCCGACCTGCTACTGCTTGCCCTCGAGCTAACCCGCTGCTACTTGCCCTCGAGCCGGCCCCGCCTCCGCCGCCCTGCCATCTGCTGGCCTCGCCTTAGTAGCATCGCTGCCGCCTGACCGTCGTGGCCGTCTCGGCCTCGACCTTGCCCTGCTTGCTATTCCGCTCCGCTGCAGCTCTCTGCGTCTACGCCTCGCTTGCACGGCTCAGTTTGAGCTGGCCACCGGCTGAGCTGCTGCCGTACGCGAGCCTGCCTCCAGCGTGGCTCCGCCTCCCGCTGCTACTGCGCCCCGCCACAGCGCTCTGCCACACCGGACGGCCAAGCCGCCGCACTCCCCGACTCCACTCGGCCCAACTCGCGTGCTACTCCGCTTCATCAGTGCTGCCGCGACCTCGCCGCAGTTGCGTGCCCGGCTACTGCTGCTGCGCTGCCCTATCGGCGTGCCTGCGCACGCGTCCAAGCTGCCGTGGCCTCATCTCGTCCTTAGACGCCTATCCGTCTTAGCCACACCTTGCTCGCCTTTGCCGCCAATGGACGGACAGCACACGCCTCAGCCACGGGCCTCCGGGGTGCCACCGCATCCTGCAGCAGGCCCCGTCCACCGCAGTGTTACGCGTTGCCGTCGATGTAGTACTATCAGTAGGGATCCCCCCGGCAATGTGGGAATATCTGCAGCAGCATATGGTTCCACTGTACATGCTCCTGCTGCAGCAGTACGCGCCTCAGCCCCCCAGCAGCAGGATGCGAACCAGACTAATTGCAACCAAAGGAGATAAGGACGGGAGTACTACTCTCTCTCTTTCTTTATGCGAAACACAACAGTCATCAGATCATGGGATGCTAATGCATCATCACAGCAAAGAGAAAAGAAGAAAAACAAAGGAAGAGAGGACACGTGGTGGATTCAACCAGATTCAACAAATCCATGAAAAAGATGGATACTCCGTCAGTTGTTGCAATGGAGGCCGACGTGGCCGCCTGCATCTGCCCTTTGACCGTTGCTGCGCTCCTTGGCCGGTTGGACGAATATTAATTTACTGATGGTAAACGTTTGCGATCAATCTTCATCAACACGGATCATACATATGTCAGTTATGATTTTTATCGGCCAGTCGCTTCTGTCATCACACGAAATTACCATCAGCTGATATTTTTCCTAGTAAAGTTGTTCACACGAATTCATTTTATCAAGAATTTGTGTGCTCTTTGACTTGTATGACTTTACACGCAGGTCAAATTATCCATAGGAGACCGTTCTGGCATCCATCGTGCGTTGGGTAATCCAATGAACAGGTGAGCCGCCAACGGACGCGCGCAAGACACCGTCCACGCGGTTTGGTCTACATTAATGCACCGGCTTAACAACGCCACGGCGCATCGCCGTCCATGCCGGTTTCCAACGCCACGGACGACTCACCGTTTGCGCCAGCTTACAACGCCGCGGCTGCCTCTCGTCGTCCATGCCGGTTTTCAATGCCGTTGCCGTCTCTCGCGACCGTGTCGGCTTACAAAGCCGCGGACGTCTCTCGCCATCCGTGCTGGCTTACAACGCTATGGCCGTCTCTCGTGACCGCACCGGCTTACAACACCACGACCGTCTCTCGCCATCTGCGCTGGCTTGCAACACCATGGCCATCTCTCGCAACCGCGCCGACTTACAACGTTGTGGCCGTCTCTCGCCATCCGCGTCGGCTTACAACATCATGGCATTTTTCATAACAGCACCGGCTTACAATGCTACGGCTGGTTTCTACGTCTACATCAACACACCAAGGGCTGCATACATCAGTACAAGCGGCCCAACGGACACGCGCAGGACGCTGCCCACGGTCTGATCTACATCAACATATCGGTGTAGTGCTTGCCTGTATGAGCCGCCCAACTGACGCACACAAGCCGCCGTCCACAGTCTGATTTACATCAATATATCGGGGCAGTTTTCGCTTGCACGAGCCACCCGACGGACAGGCGCACAAGTCGCCGCTACTATAGTTCGGTTAAGTTTAGCAACCAGCCGGGACGAACCATTGACTGGGTTAATTGAAACAAGTAATACGGGATCATCTATAACCCGCCCCGGTCAACCTCAACCTTTAGTGGAGATTCTCAAGCCGCCTCTTCGAGTCAACGTAAGACTCGGGGGCTACAGATATGGCAAAACACATTTGGTCGTTTTCAACGAGAACCCCGGGACATTGCAAAAAAGTTAACCCAATGGGGGCTACCACATTATTGGTGGAAGGTTAAAAAGTTGTCCAAGAGGACGAACCGCCGAGATATACCGTTCAGACACGGGTGCCCGGATTCATTGGATCATCATAAAGTCACTTGGAGACTTCTGCCATTTTCTTCATTACAAGATGATGCAAAAAGTTGACTCCGTCAACATGATCGTCCAGGGGGCTTTCCACCCACCAGGTGTAGCTTATCACACCCTATCAGACAGCTCTCAAGCCAAATAGTTGACTCCGTCAACATGATCGTCCAGGGGGCTTCCCACCCACCGGTTGTAGCTTATCACACCCTATCGGTCGGCTCTTAAGCCAAACAGTTGACTCCATCAACAAAGGTCACTTGGGGGCTTCCAACCCACCAGGTTTAGCTTACACACCCTCTTGATCGGCTCTTAAGCCAAACATGGTTAAACCTGCCTGTAAGCTGATGCTGCTCCACTAGGTGACCCACCGAACTCTTACCAGTTAATCTCGCCTAGAGACCCTAAGCCGGCTCAAAGAAATTGACGGCCAATCTCCATAGAGACCCTATACTGGTTAAGGTTAAAACGGCAGTTCTTGTCACATGAGGGCCGGCTTACGGAAAGTAAGGATAAACTCTCCCATCTACTGCCGACTCTCCGCTATGTGGCCCGTTCGTACTCTTAGACAGTTAATCCTTCAAGGACCCTGTACTGTTTAAGGTTAAAACGATGGATTTATGTCACGTGAGAGGCGGTTTATGGGCTATCAGGGTGCTCATGCCCTGCCGAGTCTCTTCTGGGACGTCACACTTCCTGTCAGTTAATCTCGCTTAGAGACCATGGGGCACTCAAATAAACTGACGGATAATCTCGATAGAGACCCTGTACTGCTAAGGAGTTTTAAGTGGCGAGTCCACCCAGAAGAACCAGCACATGAGTTGTTTAAAAAAATTCAATCAACAAATCAGAGAAGATATAACATCTCCGGGTTATGCTTTTTTAAGCCGCCCTTACAACAATGTAGAATATATTCTGTCTTGTTTATTTTTGCAGGTCTTGTCTCTTAAGATGAGCCGCTGTTAAGCATGCTGAAAAACTTCTGCAAGAGTAAATGGATCTTTAATAGCCAACCTAGCTAGATCTTCATCATGGTTTGTCATGACCAGAACTGAATGATTGGGGTTTTCAAGTTAGCTCGGAGAATTCATTATTTTTCAAGATCCACCTATCAGATATAATGCCGTGTCATCTAATTGACCGGGTTCTCGCATTTCTTCAATTGTGCTCTGTAGTAATCTACAACACTCATGGATTTATCAAATATATATTTGTCGGGTTGCACCGCAACGACGAGCAAGGATTTCATGTCAAAGACAAAGGAATTATTCCACGATATTCATTCTGGGTTATATTACAACCACGGTGAAGGATTCATTCAACAAATTGAGGTGAGTCATATTATTCTTACATAGTCCTAAGTCACCGCAGGCAGACGACCCGACACTTGGGGGCTACACTATTCAAGTCCAGTTTATATCAATTATGCAAGTCCCATGTCGCTGCAAGCACGCACTACGGCACTTGGGGGCTAATGAAAGCCATTTTTTCAAATCATTACATTGTCGGCAAGACCCTATTATCTCAAGGAGATGAGATGGCCTTTCTATACTTTTCTATGTCCCAGCCTAGCAATTCTTACTGACCCGACACTTGGGGGCTACACCAGTCAGATCAAAATTTCTAAAGTCCCAAGTCGCCGTAGGCATGCGGCCCGGCACTTGGGGGCTACAGTATTTAGCTGTTCAAACAGATTATATGGTTCAAATTAAAGACCCCGCCCATCACATACTAATGAGCCGGCCCTTGGGGCATACACCCGCCGAAGCTTTATAAGGTATAACACACTTACAAGTCCCAGGCTGCTGCAGGCAAGACAACCTCGTACTTGGGGGCTACACAATCCAATATATTATTGCAAAGCACCAAGTTATCATGGATAATCTTGGAGCTTGGGGGCTACATGTAATATGGATATATCAAAAACTTCGAGGATAATTTTCAAGATGTTAATTATGGAGTTCAGTTGTTGGACCCGGCGTCACCAACATTCATGACCCGGCGTTATCAAAAGATCATAACCTGCCAGAGTTTATATAAGCCGCCTTGCTTCACAATAATGGAAGTCCGGATCTACATCATAAGGATATCTTATTTTTCATTAAACCGAAGTACTGGAAGCTGATTCAATGGTATATGGGTATTCTATTCCCAATATTTTTCAAAGGACACTGACAAGCAAGACGATTTTTCAAGAAGACTCACTCATATGCAGAAAAGATCCGGATTTCTGAGGAGCCACTTTATAAGCCGGCCAAAGGAGCAAGGCGACCACTTAACATATTTACTATTCCTATTTTAGGAGGTTACCATGAATAAATTCAAGCTAACCTCGGGGCTAATGTCGGGGATATACCCCGCGGTATGACCCGGCCTGGCAACTCATAGGAGACCTTGTCAAGACATGGCGTTTTATTGGTGACCCGGCAGGCGGGTCGCATGACGACCAGGCCCAAGACCCGGCATCCAAGCCGGCGCCAGGCGGCTCACAAGAGAAGGCCCAAAGAAGAGAGGATTCCCTTACAAAAGAAACAATACCCGAATTAGGATTCATGAAAGACTAGTCCTAATCCTACTCCTAGTAGGACTCTACATGTAAGCCTACCCTTTCCACCTATATAAGGAGGGGTAAGGCGCCCCTAGAGAGACAAGTTGAAGTCATTAGAGATAGACAAATTGGAGGCTCTCGAGATTAGAGATAGCAAGACAACACCTTTGTAACCGAGAGATCTCCTTCATCATCAATACCGGACAAGCAGGACGTAGGATTTTACCTCCATCGGAGGGGCCGAACCTGGGTAAACTCCGTGTCTCTTGATTCCGATCAACCCCTTCAAGCCACCACATAGTTGCGCTTCTGCCCCGAACCTAAGTCCATTCACCCGAACATCAGCCGTGACAAATCCACGACACAACTTGTCATGGTTTTCTCACGGCAGATGTCCGGGTCAACGGACTTGGATTCGAGGCCATCGCAAAGGTGATGGACTCGAAGGGGTTGATTGGGACGAAGGACGCGAGTTTACCCATGTTCAGCCCCTCAAGTAGAGGTAATAGCCTATGTCCTGCTTGTGTTTGTATTGTTTGGTGTATCGATTACAAGGGAGCTATTGCTTGACCTAGTTCTCGATAGTCTGATCCCCCCTAAGTCGCCCCTGGTCTCGCCTTTATATAGGAGGCCAAGCCCATGGGTCATACAAGTTGTAACCGACTCTCACTATGTATTTGAATTCGTCTCTATGTTGTCTTGCCTTCCTGAGAAAGTTGTCTCCGGGCGGCTCACCCGCCTGGGTCTTCATGCTGACTCCATCTGGGCCACGTCCCGGCCCATCTTGTTAAACCGTCCAACGTCTTGGCTTGAATCTTCACGGCCTATTCTTGAGCTGGTGTACGAGCCGCCCGGTGTGACCCGAAGCCTCAGGGGCGGGTCTCACCGTGGGGTTATATCCCAGACATCAGGCCCCAGGTTGATTTGAGTCCGCTCACTTTAGCCTTCTTCTTAACCATCGACGAGTCTCTCTTATGTCCTCTGAAAGTAAACGATAACCCGCCGTGACGTCATGTCAAATCTGTCAGAAAGATCCTCTGACGTCTACAGCGAATCTTCCCTTATTAAATGGATGGTCTGGTAATCGAGGCGTCCGCCTCGGTCAAATGATATCCATCGCCTGGATTTTCGCACCTATTTCCACCTTTGCCTATTAAATAGGACCGTGAGGTGTGGCATTTGCCTTCCTCCTCGCTCGCTCTTCGTCTTCCTCCTTCCAACACCGCCACTCTAGCACACTTCACTCTGGTGCCGTCTCCACACCATCGTTGTTGAGGCCGCTGCATCAACCTATTCGTTCCAGAGTTCTACCCGCGTCTGCCGCGCCATCTCCGGTGAGTTCTTCTTCCCCTAGATCCGTAGCCATTTCGGTAGGGTTTCATGGAGCTCTCCCGCCGCTTAGAACACGAGCCTCTCTCAATGTCGGCCATGCTTAGTTCATACAAACCCGATAATATCCTGTCCCCAATGCGACATTCTATAGGAAATCGATAGCAGCACAGCGCAGATCTGTGACGGCTCTGCCTGTTGTTTTCGAACTTTCGCCATTTTGTTCATCTCTAGGTGTGAAATAAAACCGTTTTTTCTGTTTTGTAGATCCATAATTTCAGAGATACTTAGCAAAACCCGTTTTCCGCACTTAGCCAAAATTTCCTTTGTCTTCTCATAAACTTGACCCGCCATGTAATTCCGGCTCTCACCAACCGGATCCTGGTGGCTTAATCTTAAAATCTTAGGCCTTTAACCGCCCGTAGACGTCTGCCGCTCCCTGACGTGATGCACATTGTTACCTTGCGCAGTTTTGAGCCGCTGCCATGTCTCGTGCATCCAACTCATGCAACTGGGTCGGCTCTTGCATCACTGAAGAGTTCCTGATGGACTTTGTACACGCGGGCACCCTTCCCACCAAAGATGCCATCCATTGGCGGGTTCCGGGTAATGAACTGAAGCCCGTTCCTCAGGATGGCAAAGTAGTCGTTTTTTTAGATCATGTCGAACGTGGGTTTGTACCCCCCCGACTCAAAATTCTTCTAGGATGTCCTTCACTTTTACAAGCTGCGCCCTCAAGACCTTGCCCCCAATTCTCTCTCCAACATATGCAACTTCCAAGTGCTTAGCAAAGTCTATTTGCAAACTGAGCTGTCTGTTGGTCTCTTCCATGAGTTCTTTTACGCAAACCGCCAGACAGAAGTGAAGGCCGGCCCAAGCTTAGAACTCGGCGGGATTTCAATTCAGAGGCGCTGGGACATAACTTTTCCGGCTGTTCAGATGCCAAGTCATCCGAAAGATTGGAACAAGACTTGGTTTTACTGTAAAGATACTTCCCAGAGGGTGAGCATCCCCTACGGGGTTACCGCCCATCCTGTCTGAAGATGACCTCTGAGCTTCCTGGCCGGCTGTCAACTGCTGAACGGGCGAAGCATGAGACAACCCATGCCAAGATTAAAGCCCTTATGGCTAACGGACTGACCGGATTGGATTTGATCCGTTGCTGGATTTCTTGGAGGATTATGCCCTCGAGCCGCCGAAATCACCTTATGTGCGAATAACCGGGCCAATATGATGATTCCCTCTGCTTCAACCGGACAACGTTAACAGAAGATGACATTACAACTGTCATCCAGAGTCTTGTCCATGAAACTTCAGGAGCTTGCAGTGCCATTGGGCTAGCACCTTTCCGTGTCACTAACCCGGCCCCAAATGTAAGGCGACTCTTTATAGTCCCTTCTCTTTATTAGTTATGTCTTGGCAATCCCCTCACTCATTGCCGGCTTATCATTTCATGCTGACTCCGACTTTTGGAAGAAGAAATATATTCCTCCTCCTAAGAAAACCAAGAAGAAGGTCGTGGCCAAGAAGACGAAGAAGACCACTCCTCAGGAAGAATGGTTTGAACCGCCGGAATCAGACGGCTCACATGTATAATTTGACTATTTGTTGGCCACCTCTTTAGTCACCTTATTGACAATAGCTATTCACAGGACGAGATGGAGACCAGCCACGCCAACGCCCCTGAGGTAACTTATGTTTCGTCTGACTCAGAATACCTTGTACCCCGGAAGATACGGTGGGTCGTTCGAAAAGTTCCCCTTTCTCATCCTCTTGCTCACTTGGACCCCCAATTTCTTTTGAAAAAGCAACAACAAGCCGCCCGACGCCAGACCCGGAGCGCCGGCTCTACCGTTCTTATGTTCGGGTTGCCTAACTCTCCGGCTCAGAGGAAACGTCCAGCTGAGGTAGATATTCCTTCTCTGCTTTGTTTTACTAATCCTTCCTTTGTAATTCCGAACTGGCTTTACGTTATCTGAACTGTTTTTCAGGGATCGTCTCCTTCGTCTGGCGACTCTATGGCCACTGCTTTGCCGCCTCCAAAGATTAACCCACTGTATGTGCTTTTCATGCTTTATGCCTGAGTCTTTGGTGATTGTAAACCTTGGGCTCTAATCTTTATGCTTTTCAGGGCTCAAGCCAAACGAAGGAAGACCAACAAGTCCTCCCCTGGCCCTAATGTCCAAGAGCCGGAGCCTGCCAGGCCGGATGCTCCCATGCCGGATGTTGACCCTTCAGCCGCTTCTAAAGAGGCCCCTGAAGAAACTTGTCCTTCTACAGAACCGATGGCTGATGATATGATTCTTGAGAGTCCTCCGAGGGACCATTCCAAGCCACCCAACCCTGCAAAAGCTACCGAGGAAACATCCGCTCCGGATGTTTTTACTATTGGCGCCGACTTCCACTCTTCCCAGCCTCATGTGCTGACAAGGCATAGTGAGACGGCTGAAGCCTCCAAGAAGCTGGATTTTGAGCTCCCCGCCCTTGAGAAGATGACAGCTGACGAACTTCACGCTGGATATTTGAACCACCTGTCCATAAGCCGGGACCTGGAGCTGAAACTTGTCAGTTTAATGAAGAAGAAATATGAGGTATTCCTTACTGTCCTTATACCCTTACGTAGCCCCCAAGAGCCGGGTTAATATTGGCTGATGATAATCCGGGTCTTCAAAAAATTTCTAGAAGTAGAGATGCTTAGCTTATAAGCCTCAACTTATTTAGAAGTAGAGATGCTAAATCATCAGTCATAGCCCCCAAGGGCCGGCTCAAATTTGATGACATTGAGCCGGAGCTTCATTGAAAATAGCTATTAGAGAAAAATGTAGCCCCCAAGGGCCGGCTCAAATTTTTGTTAATTTTGAGTCGGATCTTTTCCTTGTAAACCATTCAAAAAGCCAAAGTGTAGCCCCCAAGTTCCGGGTTAACTTGATAAAGATGATCCGGAACTGCCGTTTTAATCTAGGAGATCAAACAGACATTAGCCCCCAAGTGTCATACATATTGCTTGCAATCTGTTTGAGACTTGCGGAGTCTTTTAAACTTCTCCTTCTGACAGCTTATTCCATACTTTGATATGTCATAGGAAGCTTTAAATGAAGCCAGGTCAAAAATGGCCGGCTTAAAAAATAATCTAGCCACGCAACAGGCCGCCCGGAGTGAAGCTGATGAGAAATGCTGGCTCCTCGCTGAAGAACTAACCAAAATCAAGGCCGACTTTGCAACCTTCAAGGAATCCGCTAAGACTGAACAAGTTGCTCTGACTAAACGAGCGGATGACGCCGATCAGCGGCTTTTGATCGTGTCTGATTACCTGCAGTCCTTGAAGCGCCAGATTAAGAGGATGACAGTCGCCATCTTTGGTAAGTATTTAATAACTTAACTCAATTTGTGCAGTGAATTTGTGCAGGCGACTCATGATGATGCGTTCGTCTTATGCAGGTCCTAGGAGTCGTTAGCTTGCCTCCGACAGCTTGCTTCCCCTGAAGGCCATAATTTGATAGAGCAACTTTATTGTGGCGCTGTGTGCACAATCAAGGCTGTACTGTACCAGGATACTACCCCTCCAACTATCAAAGGGGTCTTAGAGCTTCTGTCCACGCCGCCAAAGCAAATTGTAGATTGAAGAAATCAGTCGCCCGTCAGGGGGCGACCGCAGCCATAAGTCGGGCGCTGGCCTTTGCTCCGGAATTGACTCCTGCAGATATGATGGACGGGTTTCCCTCCAAAAAGGATGATGGCTCCGAGTTTACGGATACTGACTATGCCTGGTGTGTGTATGATTCCAAAATCCTTGCCTACATGTTAGCAGAAGAGGTCAATCTGGCGACTTATCAGGCGGCTTATAGCACAGATCAGAAGAGAATCCGTGGCCCCCTCTTTGAGTCCAAGGATCTGACACCCGCCCGCAGTAAGCACATCTTTGCTTCTGAACTTGACCCATCCCCCTTCTTTGAGGAAGGAAACTTTGCAGCTTTAACCCACTGCAATTGGCACTTGGACCATCTTCAGATCAAGGAGGTTGAAGACCTGGCACAGGGTGACCCGCCCGCCAGCTAAAGGAGTCGTGAACACCTTTGATAAGCGGTGTAAAAACTTTTAAGATATTTTGAGCTCCACCGAGAGCATATGTAATAGACTGGTAGTAACTTCGCTTTTGCTTGAATTGTGCCATCGTGCACATATGAAACATCCGGCTTAACATATATATATGTCATCTTCCTTGCGCCTCTCATTTGATGCGTTACCGGCTCTTAGCAGCTTAATTTCCTGTAAGAACAGCTGTATCTTTATATCGTTAGGAGGGCGACTTAAAAGTACATCCTAAACATGATGTATCTTCCTAACAAGTTGATGGAGTCAACTGTTTGGCTTGAGAGTCAGCCTACAGGGTGTGATAAGCTACACCCATAGGGTGGGAAGCTCCCTGGACTGCTATGTTGACTTGTTAACATTTTTGGCTTAAGAGCCGGTTGTTACGGTTAGATAAGCTACACCCGGAGGTGGGAAGCCCCCTTCGACAACCAAGTTGACTTGTCAACTTTTTTGGCATAAGAGCCGGCTGTTAGGGTTAGATAAGCTACACCCGTAGGGTGGGAAGCCCCCTTTGACAACCATGTTGACTTGTCAACATTTTTGGCTTAAGAGCCAGTTGTTAAGGGTTAGATAAGCTACACCCGAAGGTGGGAAGCCCCCTTCGACAACCAAGTTGACTTGTCAACTTTTTTGGCATAAGAGCCGGCTGTTAGGGTTAGATAAGCTACACCCGTAGGGTGGGAAGCCCCCTTCGACAGCTATGTTGACTTGTCAACATTTTTGGCTTAAGAGCCAGTTGTTAGGGTTAGATAAGCTGCACCTGAAGGTGGGAAGCCCCCTTCGACAACCAAGTTGACTTGTCAATTTTTTTGGCATAAGAGCCGGCTGTTAGGGTTAGATAAGCTACACCCGTAGGGTGAGAAGCCCCCTTCGACGGCTATGTTGACTTGTCAACGTTTTTGGCTTAAGAGCCAGTTGTTAGGGTTAGATAAGCTACAACCAGAGGTGGGAAGCCCCCTTCGACAACCAAGTTGACTTGTCAACTTTTTTGGCATAAGAGATGGTTGTTAGGGTTAGATAAGCTACACCCGTCGGGTGGGAAGCCCCCTTCGACAACTATGTTTTGGATGTTTCTTGCATGGTTGAAGATATGCGAAATGGAAAAGGCCCCGGCTTGCAGGGATGCTACTTTATTCATATATAAATATGATATGTACAATGATAGTGTACAATGTCGAGTCTCAACAACTTAGGTATAATAAGGCCGCGGATGCGCTATGTTCCATGGCCGGCGGGTCTCCTACCTCAGGGTATCTGAGTCGTCCCGAATGTCAATGAGAAAATACGACCCATTGTTGAGATTTCTGCTGACCACGAAAGGTCCTTCCCATGGAGGAGATAACTTATGCATATTTATCTGGTCTTGAATCAGCCGCAACACTAAGTCGCCTTCTTGAAACGTCCGGGTCTTGACCTTGCGGCTATGATAGCTGCGCAGGTCTTGCTGATAGATCTCCGTACGACCAGCCGCCAATTCTCGTTCCAACGTGTCTTGATGCACCGTCTCATTGTTCGTCTCAACATAAGCCGCCACTTGTGGCGAATCATGCCGGATGTCACTTGGTAACACGACCTCTGCACCGTAAACCACGAAGAAAGGTGTATAACCTGTGGACCTGTTGAGGATAGTTCTGATGCTCCATAAGACGAACAACAACTCTGCCACCCAACAACCCGGCGTCCGCTATAAAGGAACCATAAGCCGGGGCTTGATACCTCTCAAGATTTCTTGGTTAGCACACTCCGCCTGACCGTTGGACTGTGGATGAGCAACCACAGAAACATCAAGCCGGATGTGTTCCAGGTCGTAGAATTTTTTCATAGCTCCCTTGGACAAGTTTGTGCCATTTTCCGTGATGGTGCCGTGAGGGTAACCAAAATGGTAGATCAGCTTTTTAATAAACTGAACCGCCGTAGCCTCGTCACACTTGCTGGCCGGCTCAGCCTCTACCCACTTGGTGAACTTATCAACCGCCACCAAGAGGTGCGTTTTCTTATCCTTGGATCTCTTGAAAGGCCCGACCATGTCAAGCCCCCAGACTGCAAACGGCCAAGTAATTGGTATCATGCGCAATTCTTGAGCCAGAACATGAGCACGCCGGCCGAACTTTTGACAGCCGTCACACTTGCGGACCAGATCCTCTGCATCCTTGTGAGCCGTTAACCAGAAGAAACCATGCCGGAAAGCCTTGTCCACTAGAGATTTTGAGTCGGCGTGTTGTCCGCAATCTCCAGCGTGAATTTCATTCAAGATTTCCTTACCCTCCTCTGGTGAGACACAACGGAAACACCCCGGTGATGCTGCACTTGTGCAACTCACCATTAACTATTGTCATGGACTTAGACCGCCGGGTGATCTGTCTGGCCAGATTTTCATCATCAGGTAACTCACCCCGAGTCAAATACGCCAAGTAAGGCACAGTCCAATCCGGAATAGCATGTAGAGCTTCCACCAACTGTCCCTCCGGGCCAGGAACAACCAAATCTTCCTCTGACGGTAATTTGACAGTCGGGTGATGTAAGACGTCCAGAAAGATAATGGGCGGCACTGGCTTTCGTTGAGAGCCTAACCTTGATAGGGCATCAGCCGCCTCGTTCCTGCAACGATCAATGTGATCCACCTGATAACCCTTGAAGTGACTAGCAATGACATCCACTTCCTGACGGTAAGCCGCCATCGATGGATCCCTGTAGTCCTAAGTGTCTGAAACTTGCTGGGCCACAAGATCTGAGTCGCCAAAGCACCTTACCCGGCTTAAATTCATCTCCTTAGCTACTCTGAGGCCATGAAGTAGGGCTTCGTATTCAGTCGCATTATTGGTGCAAGGGAACATCAACTGGAGCACATAACAGAACTTATCACCTTTGGGAGATGTTAAAACAACTCTTGCCCCTGATCCTTCCAGCTGCTTGGATCCATCAAAGTGTATTGTCCAGTATGTGTTATCCGGCTTTTCCTCGGGCGCTTGACACTCTGTCCAGTCGTTTATGAAATCCACAAGGGCTTGAGATTTGACAACCGTACGAGGTACATATTTCAGATTGAGAGGTCCCAGCTCCAATCCTACCAATGGCTTCTCTGTTTTGAATTATGTCCCCCAACGGAGCAGAGCTGACCACGGTGATCTGGTGCCCTAAGAAGTAGTGCTTTAACTTGCGGTTGGCCATGAACACCCCATACACTAGCTTCTGCCAATGTGGATATCTCTGCTTGGACTCTGTCAGGACCTCACTGATATAATAAACCGGCCTCTGAACCGGATATTCCTTCCCTGCTTCCTTGCGCTCGACCTCAATTGCAGCGCTGACAGCCCGGTTGTTAGCTGCCCCGTATAGGAGCAAAGGCTCTTTCTCAGCCGAAGCAACTAATACCGGCGGCTCAGTGAGCTGCTTCTTGAGCGCCTCAAACGCTTCACCCGCCGCCGTACTCCAGATAAAATTGTCTGTCTTTTTCATCATCTGATATAGAGGGATAGCTTTCTCACCAAGGTGGCTTATGAACCGGCTCAATGCGGCGATCTGCCCTGCCAGGCGTTGGACATCATTGATACAAGCTGGCTTAGCCAGGGAGGTGATAGCCTTGATCTTATCCGAGTTAGCTTCAATGCCACGCTCAGAAACCAGATATCCTAAGAGCTTGCCAGCTAGAACACCAAAGACACACTTTGACGGGTTAAGCATCATCTTATAGATCCGCAGATTGTCAAAGGTTTCCCTTAAGTCATCGAGCTTGGTCTCCTTCTTCCTTGATTTGATCACAATATCATCCACATAAGCATGAACGTTGCGTCCAATCTGATTATGAAGACAATTCTACACACAACGCTGATAAGTTGCCTGGGCACTCTTGATCCCAAAAGGCATAGAAACATATGAGAAGGCTCCAAAAGGCATGATGAAAGCCATCTTCTCTTGGTCCTTGACTGCCATCTTGATCTGATGATATCCCGAATAAGCATCCAGGAAGCATAGGCTTTAGCAACCCTCTATAGCATCAATGATTTGATCAGTATGAGGGAGAGCAAAAGGATCAGCTGGACAAGCCTTGTTAAGATCCGTATAGTCCACACACATATGCCACATGCCGTACTTCTTGAGCACAAGCATTGGGTTAGCAAGCCACTCTGGGTGAAAGACCTCGACGATGAAGCCGGCCGCTAAGAGCCGGGCGACCTCTTCCCCAATGGCCTTGCGTCTCTCCTTATTGAACCGCCGTAGAAACTACTTATCAGGTTTAAACTTAGGATCCACATTAAGGTTATGCTCAGAAAACTCTCTCGGTACACCCGGCATGTCAGAAGGTTTCCATGCAAAGATGTCCCGATTCTCACGGATGAATTCAATGAGCGCGCTTTCGTATTTGGGATCCATGTTGGCCCCAATGATGAACTGTTTGGATGAGTCACCCGGAGTGAAATCTACCGCTTTGGTATCATCCGCCGAAAATTTGAGGGACGGCTCAACCTCTATTGTAGGCTTCTTCAGCGAGGTCATATCCTCCGGGTCAACATTCTCCTTATAGAACTTGAGTTCCCCCTCAGCACAACTGGATTCCGCGTAAGCCGCAACTCCTTCCTCGCACTCAATAGCCATATTCCGATCACCATGAACAGTAATCGTGCCTTTTAATCCGGGTATCTTGAGCTGTAAGTAGACATAACAGGGTCTAGCCATGAACTTAGCATAAGCCGGCCGCCGAAAGAACGCATGACAAGGGCTCTTGATCTTGACCACTTCAAACCAGAAGGACTCCACCCTGTAGTTGTATTCGTCACCAAAGGCGAATTCCAAAGAAATCCTGCCCACCGGGTAAGCTGACTTGCCCGACACCACACCATGAAAAACGGTTGATGAGGGCTTAAGGTCTTTATCAAGCAGCTTAATCCGCCGGAAGGTATCATAATACAGGATGTTGATGCTACTGCCACCATCCATAAGTAGCTTATTCACCATATATCCTCCTACTTGGGGGGCAACTACCAAGGCCAGCCGCTCCGGATCATCAACATGCGGTGGGTGATCCTCCCGACTCCATGTTATATCATACTCAGACCACTTCAAGTATTGCGGCAGAGCCGACGCGACTGCATTAACCGCTAGCTTGCGCATTTTTTGATCCTGCTTGTTAAGGCTGGTCGTAAAAACATGATACTGGCCCAAACTAAGTTGCTTTGGATTACTCTGATACCCAGATTGATTATGCTGTTGCAGATTGTTGTTACCAGAGTGGTGTGGATGTCCTCCTTGATTTCCCTGACCATGATGACCGGACCCTGAGCCGCCGGATCCAAATCTGGCTCCTGACCCGCCTGGTCCTGAGCCACCGGGCGGGCCATCACCATGGTTATTGTGTTGCTGCATGCTGTAATTCTTGAACTTCTGCATGATGTGGCAATCACCCCATGTGTGCACCGCATGTTTATCGGGCCGACTGTGCTCCGGACAGGGTTTTTTGAGCATTTCCTCCAAATTGAAAGGAGTCCTATTTTTGTTAAAAGGCGGTCTGAACTTCCCATTGCCCTTAGGATGATTCTGACCGGTGCTCGCATTGGCCACCAGTTCTAACCCGCCATCCGAGTTTTTCCACTTGCTCTGGTTACCATTGCTTGCCGCACCCTTGCCCTGGTTGTTCCTCTTACCTTGGCCGGCCTTCTCCTCATCAGAGCCTGGATCCTTCATGTTATCAGAGTCAGCATACTTTGTGAGAGGCGCCATGAGCTCGCCCATGTCCTGACACGTACGCTTGAGCCGGCCGAGCTTCTGCTTCAAAGGGACAAAGTGACAGTTCTTTTCTAGGATCAATACCGCTTGAGCCGCCGTGATCTGTTCAGATGAGTGGATGATGGTCGACACCCGTTGGACCCAATGATGAGCCGACTCAGTCTCCTGCTGGACACAATGATCGAGATCCACAATAGTCATAGGCTGTTTGCAAGTCCCTTGAAAGTTTTTGATGAACCTTGCCCTTAACTCAGCCCATGAATTGATGGTATTGGGCAGAAAACCCTTTAACCACGTGCGAGCTAGACCCTCAAGCATCATGTTAAAGTACTTAGTACACACCGCCTCACTGACATCCAATATCTCCATAGCCAGCTCATAACTTTCGATCCAGGCCTCCGGAGGTAAGTCGGCAGTGTAATTTGGGACCTTGCGAGGTCCTTTGAAATCCTTTGGCAACCGCTCACTCCGCAGAGCCGATGCTAAGCACGACACTCCCATGGCCCTGGTGGTCACTCCCGCTCCTACCGATACGGAGGGCACGAGCTCTTGGTGATCTGCCGTGGCCAAAGCCGTCGCCTCTTGCTGGTTCCGTGCCCGGTTTATGAGCGCTTATGCATCCAGAGCCGCCTGATCGTCCCCATGAAGGCCCTTTGTGCCGATCGCTGCTGGAGACCGCTAGCGATTCATAGTGTCGGCTAAAGCTGCGGCTGGGGAGGGGAGTTGAATGAATGTGGCTCCGGCTATAAGCATATTTCTCCTGCTGGGTCATCGTCGTTTGAAGGTACCCAATGGCATTCCGTACCTCTTTTGCAAAGGATGCCTCATCTGGGATAGGGATTGTTTTTATACGGGTGGTCGTGGCCACCATATTTTCTGCCGGGTTGGAATAATGACCCACCAGCGTTGGAAAAACTACTGGTGAGGCCTGGTTTCGTCAGGGCGGGTTAAGCTGCGGTCGAGCCGCTGGCCGGCTTCCAGGTGCATCCGCTGCCCGTTCTGTTCCTGGCGTATTGAAGAGATTCCTAGACTCATAATGTTCTGGTAAGCGGGATTGATGCCTCATCCGATGCACCGCAGCCGCCCGATTGCTGCTCTAGCCCAAGGCGGAAGGCATCGGTCTTAATGCGTTCTGCCTCTGCCTCCATCTGAACTTTTAGCTCAGCTATCCTCTGTTGCTCCTCCGCCATCCGGTCCTTGAGCCTCACAATCTCTAAGTTCCAAGCGGCTTGATTATCTGGCGTAACTTCAGTGGCCATCAGGGCCGCGAGCTCGTTCATCCGATCCAGAAGAACTTGAGCCGGCGGTGGCGGGTCAGCCCCCGAGATTGCTACTCCGGCGACTGTGCTGTTTGCATCTGGGGCCGACCCCGTCATGAACACGGCCACATGAAACGGCGGCCCGAAATCGTCTAGCTTAGAATGCTCCAACTCGGGGTAAAGCTCGTCATAGCACCCCGAGCCCACTGTTGTGAAGCTGGTAGATCGACTCTGCTTCCCCACTCGAAGATCCGTCCTTTGAATAGACAAGAGTTTCCTGCGACGCAGAAGCTTCCAGATCTGTACCTTGAGTGAAGCCCACGAAGACGTGCTTTCGGCCCAGTTAACACAGGCAGGCCACACATCACGGGCGGGGTGCGCGCGCCGAGCTGGCTCGACGATGCTGGTGCAGACGTTCGGCCCAGGTGTAGACCCGTCAATCCTACCGATGAAGACATGGGTCCCGCCGAAGGGAACCCGAAATCAATATTCGATAGAGCCGACATCAAGCCCCCAGCCGGCGTCGTCGATGTAGAGCCGGCCACGGTGAATCTTGTTCATCCTTTCGACCACGTATCCCTCGAGCCCTAGGAGAGAGCCCTTTGAGAACTCTACACCACCGAGCGGAGGCCCCACGGTGGGCGCCAACTGTCGTGGTTTTCTCACGGCAGATGTCTGGGTCAACGGACTTGGATTCGAGGCCATCGCAAAGGTGATCGACTCAAAGGGGTTGATTAGGATGAAGGACACGCGTTTACCCAGGTTCAGCCCCTCAAGTAGAGGTAATAGCCTACATCCTGCTTGTGTTCGTATTGCTTGGTGTATCGATTACAAGGGAGCTATTGCTTGACCTAGTTCTCGATAATCTGATCGCCCCTAAGTCGCCCCGGGTCTCGCCTTTATATAGGACGCCAAGCCCACGGGTCATACAAGTTGTAACCAACTCTCACTATCTATCTGAATCTGTCTCTACGTTGTCTTGCCTTCCAGAGCAAGTTGTCTCCGGGCGGCTCACCCTCCCGGGTCTTCATGCTGACTCCACCTGGGCCATGTCCCGGACCATCTTGTTAAACCACCCAATGTCTTGGGCTTGAATCTTCATGGCCCGTTCTTGAGCTGGTGTACGAGTCGCCCGGTGTGACCCGAAGCCTCAGGGGCGGGTCTCATCGTGGGGTTATATTCCCAACACAACTCGTCTGTAGTTAACTTCTCCAACACAGGGAATTCAAAGTCCAGTTGGTCAGGCGAGGAAGCTTCAGTTTGTCAGTATGCTTTGTTAATACATGGGGCTTGGGAGGTTGAAAACCCGTCCCAGTAATGAAGACATTCGGAAGAACTGGATCTTTGACGACTGTTGAAGGGCTGGGTGGCTTAGAACTGGCCCTTGGAGGACTGTCAATCACCATCTCATGGGCCGCCGACTTAGGGGACCGACGAGTATCTTCAGGCGTGTCCTTTGTAGCTGCAGAGGGCTCAGTGTGAGCCATAGGAGAATCTGGCTTAGCAGTCTCCGGCTCTTGCATAGCGGGGGCAGAAGTAGACCTGCCGGTCTTCCTTTGTTTTGCTTGAGCCCTGGAAAGCACAGAAGATTATTATATAAAAATCAAGGATGACAAAGGAGATGATGCAGACAGAAAAATACGTACTCCGGGTTGATCTTCAGAGGTGGGAGCTTAGTCGCTGTAGAGTCGCCAGACGACGGGGGCGATTCCTGGAAGCAGTTAAGGCAATATAAAAATAGAGTAAAGTGATAAGGCAAGGTTGACAAAGCTTAACCAAGTTAAAACTACATAATTCGGCCATTTCCGCTGAGCCGGAGAGTTGGACAACCCGGCCATAAGATCGTCAGAGCCGGTGCTCCGGGTTTAGCATCGGGGGTGTGCTGTTGCTTTTTCAAAAGAAAATTGGGGTCTAAATAAGCAAGAGGATGAGAAAATGGGACTTTTCGGACGACCCGCCGTATCTTCTTTGGTGGAGGATGTTCCGAGTTAGATGAAACATAGGTTACCTCAGGAACGTTGGCGTGGCTTATCTTCATTTCGTCCTGTGAGTTATTACTGTCAGTAAGGCGCATAATAAGACGGTCAAGAGAGTCAAATTCTACCTCTGAGTCGTCAACTTTAGGCTGCTCTTGGACAGCAGTTCTCTTCTTTCGGCTGCCGGCCTTTTCCTTAGACTTCTTCGGGGGGGGGGATATATTGTTTCTTCCAAAAGCTGGAGTTAGTCTGAAAGCAAAAGCCGCCGAAAGAGGTTGAAGGTTGCAAAACATGGATAGTTAACACGGAGGTAAGGTGATTTGAAAGCCGTCCTTACATCTGGGGCCGGGTTTGCGACACAGAATAGTTGTAACCCAATGGTGCGGTAAGCTTCTTGGGACTCATGGATAAGTCCCTTGATGGCGGCATAGATGTTCTCTTCTGCCAAAGCAGTATGATTAAAGCAGAGGGGGTCATTGCCGTCACCCGTATATTCACACATGAGATGGTCCCGCCAGCTCAGAGGCATGACCTTCCAGGAGATCCAACAGTGGTCAGATCAATCCCTGTCAGACCATTTTCCATGAGGGCTCTAATCTTGGCGAAAGCCGGAGCATACTTCACTCGTGTGGAGGCCAACATCCGGTCTGGGAGTTCAGTCGTGGCGCGGAGCCGGGTAGGACGATAACCTTGCAATGGATGTTCTCCCTCTAGAGAAGTGTCTTTGCAATAAAACCAAGTTCTGTTCCAATCTTTGGGGTGACTTGGCATTCGAACAACTGGAAAGGTCATATCCCATCTTCTTTGGATGGAGACTCCACCAAGTTCTAAGCTTGGCTAGCCGCCACTTCCGTCTGGCGGTTTACATAAAAATACTCTTGAAAGAGGTCAACTGACGGCTCTTCTTGCAAGTAGGCTTCGCAGAGGATTTGGAAGTTGCACATATTTTAGACGGAGTTGGGCGCAATATCCTGAGGATGCAGCTTGAAGAAATGGAGGACGTCTCAGAAGAACTTATAGCCAGGCGGACTGAAACCATGCGCAAGGTGGTCAGCAAATATAACCATTTCACCCTCCTGGGGGATGGGTTTCTTTTTGTTGCTCGGAACCCGCCATTGGATGACATCTTTGGAACTCCTCAAAGACCACAGGACCAACCCAATTGCAGGAAGAGGATGCACGAGGCATAATGGCATCTTAAGGTTGTGAAAAGTAACAGTATGCGGCAAGTTAGAAAGTGACAGACAACTAAGGGCGGCTGATGATTTTACGCACTGTGAAGCTAAAGCCGCCGATGTAGTTTATTACAAGAGCTGGAAATTTGGTGGCAGGTTAAGATGGACAAAGCCATGATGCAAAAATCACTAAGGACCTATAACATGTTTCACATAGTAAACTGAAACTACAAGATCTACGGGTAGAGGAAACATCAAGTTTATTTTAGCCCTAGCAATGAACTGAGTGAGACTAACAAGATTAAACACAGTGAGGGGGAATAGCTATGGATCTACACTGGGCCGTTGATGATTCTACATGACCTACCGCCACGGGAAGATGAACGCTACAAGATCCACAAAGCTACTTGTCATTTGGCATTGCAGGAAGAAATCATGCTCTAATGGGCCGAGGAACTCGATGGATTTGAATCACTAAGCTATTGATCTTGGGGAGGAAGAAAGACTTACCGAAGGTGACGCGGCAGGCGCGGGAGATATTCTGGTCCGTTCAGGTTGATGCAGTGGCCTGGGTTGGCGACGGTGACGGAGCTTCACCGGCGCGATGGAGCTCGGGGGCGATGGCGTCGAGAGGAAGAAGAAGAAGTGGAGGCAGTAGAGGAAATGAGATGACTCTTCGCGGTCCTATTTAAGAGGCTGGAAGGCCGAACGGGCATGGGAATCAAGGTGGCGAAAACTGACCAACCGAGACGGACACCTCAATTTTCGGGCTGACAGTTTTGATGAAAGATCCGTTGTGGTCGTCATGGAATCTTTTCGGCATATTCGATGTGACGTCACGGCGGGTTACATATCTTCTTTTCAGGTAATGGAGTGTGAGACTCGCCTCCAAGTAAGCTTGAAGATTGACATGAGCAAACTCAAATCAACCTGGGGCCTAATGTTGGGGATATAACCCAATGGTAAGACCCGCCCAGGTGAGGCCCGGTCATA
This sequence comes from Hordeum marinum, assembly GCA_022496015.1. NCBI lineage: Eukaryota > Viridiplantae > Streptophyta > Magnoliopsida > Poales > Poaceae > Hordeum > Hordeum marinum. The sequence continues at coordinate 97,329,443 of CM039675.1, forward strand.
GCTGGTGGCTGATAATCTAGACGGATGAAGCGGGCCGAAAGACGTAGGCTTGGCCGTGTGGCGGCTTACCAAGATGGGCTGAGACGAAGGCCCGGACGGAAGATGGTATGAAGACCCAGGCGGTTAAGCCACCCGGAGATGGCTTGACCAAGATGGCAAGGCGGCATAGAGACAGAGTCAGATACGTTGTAAGAGTTAGTATGAGACTTTTGTAACCCATGGTCTTGACCTCTTATATAAAGGCGAGACCCGGTGCGACTTAGACAGAGACCAATCAATCGAAAACTAGGTCAAGTGAATCCGTTCCCTTGTAAAAGATACTCCAATCAATACAACACAAGCATGACGTAGGCTTTTACCTCTTCTTGAGGGGCCGAACCTGGGTAAACTTGTGTCCCTCGTCTCAACCAACCCCTTTGAGTCCATCACCTTAGCGATGGCCTCGAACCTAAGTCCTCGGACATCTGCCGTGACAAAACTACGACACCATCTAAATAGTTTCATTGAGTTGTGTGATATTCAAAAGAAGAAAGATGTGGATAATGATATTGTTAAATTGAATCTCTTTCCATTCTCGCTACGAGATCGTGCTAAAACTTGGTTCTCATCTTTGCCTAAAAATAGTATTGATTCTTGGAATAAGTGTAAAGATGCTTTTCTTTCCAAGTACTTTCCGCTTGCTAAGATCATCTCCCTTAGGAATGGTATAATGAATTTTAAGCAACTTAATCATGAGCATGTTGCACAATCGTGGGATAGGATGAAATTAATGATTAAAAATTGCCCCGTACATGGTTTGAGTTTATGGATGATTATACACATTTTTTATGTGGGATTGAATTTTGCATCTAGGAACATTTTACATTCCGCTGTGGGTGGTACTTGTATGGAAATCACATTAGGAGAAGCTACTAAACTCCTAGATAATATTATGGCAACTTATTCTCAATGGCTTACCGAAAGATCTCCTACTAGTAAAAAGGTGCATGCTATTGAAGAAATAAACACTTTGAGTGAAAAGATGGATGAATTGATGAAATTGTTTGCTAGTAAGAGTGATCTTATTGATCCTAATGATATGCCTTTGTCTTATTTGATTGGAAATAATAATGAATCTATGGATGTGAATTTTTTTGGTAGGAACAATTTTGGTAATAATGCGTATAGATGTAATTTCAACCCTATGCCGTTTCCTAGTAATTCCTCCAATAATTATGGTAATTCCTACAACAATTATTATGGAAATTATAATAAGATGCCCTCTGATTTTGAAACCATTATTAAATAATTTATTAATTATCAAAAGGTTTTCAATGCTTTGACTGAAGAAAAATTGCTCAAGATTGATGATTTGGCTAGGAACGTTGATAGAATTTCGCCTGAGATTGATTCTTTGAAAGTTAGATCTACTCCACCCAAGCATGATATTCATGAGTCTTTAAAAGCTATGATAATCTCTATTGATGAGTGTAAGGAAAGAACCGCTAGAATACGTGCTAAGCGTGAATGGCTTGAAAAAGTGTGTTCTCGTGATAATAATGATGAAGATCTCAAAGTGATTGATGTGACTCCTATTGAATATTTGTTTTCCAATATAAATCTTGATAAATATGGGACTCGAGATAAGTCAACTTTAGTTAACAGTCATCCCAATGATTCGGAGTTTATAGATCCTAATGCTAAAATTTATAAAAATGGGATTGAAGAGGTCAAAACTTTAAATAACAATGAACCCACTATTTTGGATTTCAAGGACTTTAATTATGATAGCTGCTATTTGATTAATTTTATTTCCTTGTTGCAATCCTTGTTGAATTCTCCACATGCTTATAATCAAAATAAGGCTTTTACTAAACATATCGTTGATGCTATGATGAAATCTTTTGAAGAAAAACTTGAGTTAGAATTTTATATCCCTAGAAAGATTAATGATGAGTGGGAACCTACTATTAAGATTAAAATTAAAGATTATGAGTGCCATGCTTTGTGTGATTTTGGTGCTAGTGTTTCTACAATTCCAAATTTTTTTTGTGATGTGCTAGGTTACCATGATCTTGATGACTGCTCTTTGAATTTGCATCTTGCGGACTCCATTATTAAGAAACCTATGGGAAGGATTAATGATGTTCTTATTGTTGCAAATAGGAATTATGTGCCTATATATTTCATTGTTCTTGATATAGTTTGCAATCCTACATGTCCTATTATTATTGGTAGACCTTTCCTTAGAACGATTGGTGCATTATTGACATGAAAGAAGGAAACATTAGATTCCAATTTCCATTAAGGAAAGGCATGGAACACTTTTCTAGAAAGAAAATAAGATTGCATCATGAATCTATTATTAGAGCTACTTTTGGATTGCATACCAAAGATGACAACACATAGATCTATTGTGTTTTGCCTAGCTAGGGGCGTTAAACAATAGTGCTTCTGTTTTTGAGTGTTTTCCACATTATTACTTCTCTAGTAATTGTTTTTTTGTGTTTTAATTAGTGTTTGAGACAAGTAAGACCTTTGGGATGGTCTATGGTGGTTGTTGATTTGATCTTGTTGAAAAACAGAAACTTTTGTGCCGAGTCCAGGAATTTTATAAATTGTTCGGACGGTCGAATGAGTATGAGATTTTTACACAAGATTGATATACAAATTTTACAGGTTTTCCTAATTGTTCAGAATTTATTTAGTTACAAAAGTATATGAAGTTTTCAGATTGCTATAGACTGTTCTATTTTTGACAAATTCTGTTTTCTTTGTGTTGTGTACCTATTTTGATGTATCTATGGGTTTTATCGGGGGGTATGAGCGATGGAGAAGTTAGAATACAGTAGGTATTACACCAATATAAATAAAGAATGAGTTCTCAACAGTACCTAAAGTGGTGATTTATTTTCTTATACTAATGGATCACATGAGTTTTCTATTAAGTTTTGTGTTGTGAAGTTTTCAAGTTTTGGCTAAATATTTGATGGACTATGGAATAAGGAGTGGCAAGAGCCTAAGCTTCGGGATACCCAAGGCACCCCAAGTAATATTCAAGGATTTCAAAGAGCCTAAGCTTGGTTATGCTCCAGAAGGCATCCCCTCTTTTGTCTTCAATTCATCGGTAAATTTACTTGAGGCTGTATTTTTATTCACCACATGATATGTGTTTTGCTTGGAGCGTCTTGTATGATATGAGTGTTTGCTTTTTAGTTTTCCACAATCATCCTTGCTGCAAGAATCTTTTGATAGGCACACACATTAATCGTGAATTTATTACAATACTCTATGTGCTTCACTTATATCTTTTGAGACAGGCAATTTTGCTCCAGTGCTTCACTTATACTCCCTCCGTCCCAAAATAAGTGTCGTGCATTTAACAATAAACTAGTACAAATTTTGTACTAGGGCGACGACATTTATTTTGGGACGGAGGGAGTACCTTTTTAGAGCACAATGGTGTTTACTTTTATAGGAATAATTGAACTCTTGTACCTCACTTATATTATTTTGAGAGTCTTTAAACAACATAGTAATTGGTTTAGGTTATGAATTTAGTCCTAATATGATAAGCATGAAAGAGGGATATAATAAAAACTTCCATATTAAGTGCAATGAGTATTATGAGAAGTTTGATTCCTTGCATAAAGTTTTGAGATATAAAGATGGTAGTGTTAAGAGTCATGTTAGGAAGTAATTGTGAATTGGTAAAAATACTTGTGTAAGGGTTTGTGATTCCCGTAGGATGCACGTATGGTGAACCGTTATGTAGGGAAGTCAGAGCATGATTTGTTTATATATTGTCGACCTTTGTGTGAGGGTAGGGAGCACGCGATGGTTTACTCCTACCAAGCTCTTCCCTTGGGGAATGCGTCTAATAGTTTTCTTCCATGACTAATAGACTTCTGCAATAAGTATGTGAGTTCTTTATGACTAATGTGAGTCCATGGATTATACGCACTCTCATGCTTCCACCTTTTCTAGCCTCTCTATTACCGCACAACTTTCGCCGGTGCGATAAACCCACCTTCCTCAAAATAGCCACCATATATATTTCCTCAAAGCAGCCACCATACCTACATATTATGGCATTTCCATAGCCATTCTGAGATATATTTCCATGCAACTTCCACCGTTCCATTTATTATGACACGCACCATCATTTTCATATTGCTTTGCGTGATCGTAAGATAGCTATCATGATGTTTTCATGGCTTGCCTGTTTTTTGATGTCATTTGCTATGCTAGATCATTGCACATCCTGGTAAACCGCCGGAAGCATTCATATAGAGTCATATTTTGTTCTAGATATCGAGTTGTAATTCTTGAGTTGTAAGTAAATAAAAGTGTGATGATCATGATTATTAGAGCATTGTCCCATGTGAGGAAAGGATGATGGAAGCTATGATTCCCTCACAAGTGGGGACGAGACTCTGGACTTTATGAAAAATAAAAGAGGCCAGCGAAGCCCAAAAAAAGAGGCCTTAGATGCCCACCAAAAAAAGAGAGAAAAGGGAGAAAGGATAATGCTACTATCTTTTTTTCCACACTTGTGCTCCAAAGTAGCACCATGATCTTCATGATAGAGAGTCTCCTATTTTGTCACTTCCATATACTAGTGAGAATTTTTCATTATATAACTTGGCTTGTATATTCCAATGATGGGATTCCTCAAATTGCCCTAGGTCTTCATTAGCAAGCAAGTTGGATGCACACCCACTTAGTTTCCTTTTGAGGTTTCATAAACTTATAGCTCCAGTGCATCCATTGCATGGCAATCCCTACTCACTCACATTGATATCTATTAATGGGCATCTCCATAGCCCGTTGATATGCCTAGTTGACGTGAGCCTATCTTCTTCTTTTCCTTCACAATCTCCACCATATTCTATTCCACCTATAGTGCTATATCCATGGCTCACACTCATGTATTGCATGAGAGTTGAAAAATTTTGAGAAAAAAAAGTGTGAAACAATTGCTTGACTTGTCATCGGGGTTGTACATGCTATAAATACTTTGTGTTGGGGAGATGGAGCATAACCAGACTATATGATATTGTAGGGATAACTTTCTTTTGCCATTATATTTGGAAGAGACACAATTGCTTTGCTAGTATGCTTGAAATATTATTATTTTTATGTCAACATTAAGCTTTTGTTTTGAGTCTCACAGATCAGAATATTCATGCCACAATAAGAATATTACATGGATAAATATGTTAGGTAGCACTCTACATCAAAAATTCTGTTTTTATCATTTACCTACTAGAGGACGAGCAGGAATTAAGCTTGGGGATGTTGATACATCTCCAACATAACTATAATTTTTTATTGTGTCATGCTATTATATTATCTATTTTGGATGTTTTATATGCATTAATATGCTTTATTATATTATTTTTGGGACTAACTTATTAATCTAGAGCCTAGTGCCACTTTATGTTTTTCCTTGTTTTTGAGTATTGCAGATATGGAATATTAAACAGAGTCCAAACAGAATAAAATCTTTGCAATGCTTTTTTTCCAGAACAAAAGAGATCTACCAGGCTTGGAGTGCATGACAGGGAAGCTACGAGGAGGTCACAAGCCAGGGGGTGCGGCCACCCCCCCCCGTCCGTGCCTGGCAGGCTTGCCACCTCCTGGCAAGTCTCCTTGCCCTAATCTTCGTCCTATAAATACCCAAATATGCCCCCAATACCAAAAAGAGCTCCGCAAATACTTTTATGCCACCAAAAGCCTCCGTTCCCGAGAGATCCAATCTTGGAGCCTTTTTCGGTAATGTGCCCGGGGGATTCGATCACGGAGGGCATCTACATCAACTCCATTGCCCCTCCGATGATGCGTGAGTACTCCACCACAAACCTATGGGTCCATAGCTAGTATCTAGATGGCTCTTCTCTCTCTTTGTGGTCCAATACCATGTTCTTCATGATCTTCATGGATATCTATCCGATGTAATACTCTTTTGCGGTGTGTTTGTCGACATCCGATGAATTGTGGGATTATGTTTAGATTATCCATGAATATTATTTTTGAGTCTTCTTTGAATTCTTATATGCATGATTTTATATCTTTGCAAGTCTCTTTAAGTTATTGGTTTGGTTTGGCCAACTAGATTGGCAATTCTTGCAATGGGAGAAGTGCTTAGTTTTGGGTTCAATCTCGCGGTGTCCTCACCCGGTGACAAAGTAGGGGTAGCGAGGCACATATTGTATTGTTGCCATCAAGGGTAACAAGATGGGGTTTTCATCATATTGCTTGAGTTTATCCCTCTACATCATGTCATCTTACCTAATGCGTTACTCTATTCTTCATGAACTTAATACTCTAGATGCAGGCAGGAGTCGGTCAACGTGTGGAGTAATGGTAGTAGATGCAGAATCGTTTTGGTCTACTTGACATGTACGTGATGCTTATATGCATAATCATTGCCTTGGATATCTTCATAATTATTCGCTTTTCTATCAATTGCTCGACAGTAATTTGTTCACCCACCGTGATAATTTCCTTCAAGAGAGAAGCCTCTAGTGAAACATGTGGCCCTGGGGTCTACTTTCCATAATATATTTTCAAATCTATAAACCAAAAATACCAAAAATACCTTGCTGCAATTTATTTACTTTTTTTACTTTCCACAATGTATTAAATCTACCTCTATCAGATCTAATCCTTGAAAATAACCGTGAAGGGATTGACAACCCCTTTATAGCGTTGGGTGCAAGAGTTTGATTGTTTGTGTAGGTGCATCCGTTGGTGACTTGCTTGTTCCTCCTATTGGAATGATACCTTTTTCTCAACAACTGAGGGAAATACTTATCTACTTCGCTGCATCACCCTTTCCTCTTCAAGGGATATCCAACGCAAGCTCAAGAGGTAGCACCCCGGGTCTACTTTTCCATCATATTGCTTTCCGATCTATGATTTTGCAATATTTGTTTTCAGATCTACAAAACCAAAACCCAAAAAATATATTGCTGCATATTTACTCTTTTTATTTCGTGTTCTTGAGAGATCTATCTCTCCTACCTATCATTACCTAATCTATCTTATTACCGTAGAGAGCGTTGTCGGTGTCAAAACCGGCGGATCTCGGGTTGGGGGTCCCGAGCTGTGAGTCTAGGATCGATGGTAATAGGGGATGAAGGAGACGATTTTTACCCAGGTTCGGTCCCTCCTCTGGAGGTAAAAACCTATGTCCTACTCGATTATATTGATGTGTATGAAGGTTACAGAGTTGATCTACCACAAGATCGAATAGCTAAAACCCTAGATGAGTTTCTCTGCCCTAGAATCTAAAACCCTCCCAGTTTATATAGACACTAAGAGGTACCTAGTGTTTACACATGATAGGTCTCCTGCCAGGGATGGAGATGCTGATTTCCTCATCTTGACTTGGAGTGCACGACACGCCTTTGAGACTTCCTTCTAGAACACAGGGTCATGGCATATCCGGCCCTTCCTGCGATAGTCAGAGGGCGGCCCACCAAGCCGACCTATGAAGAGATAGGCCAATGGCCCGAGGATCCCTTAGTACAGGACTCCGTCAGTAGCCCCCTAACTAGCCCCCAATGCCAAGGGTCATAGCACCTGCAGCTCCACGTGATCGGAGTCTTTGTCTTGCGGGGTGAGTTCTTCTTCCCGTTAATGATCGGCCTGGCTTGGCTTCTTCCCGTTAAGACTAGCCTGGCTTCCGTTGATGCGTAATTTTTCCAATCATATGATTGTCCAGATGCCATGAGTTGTTTAGCCCCAGAGACCAAACATCGAAGTGTAAACAGTGTTTTATAATAGCCTTTTTGACGAAGGGTCATGGCCTATCACGACCGCTGAACCAGTTATGAAAACTTGATTCACGGTTCGAGGCTGTTTTTACATTGGCACGACTCATCAATGTATAGATCATGCTCCGTTTCACGTGGGATATGATTAACGCCCTAGGTTACTTCACGCATGCATAACAGCACGCATGTTGCGGGAAGTGGAGAGACTTGCGGCGCAGTAAAGGGAGGCTCATCGGTGTCATGCCTCATAAAAGGGGGAAAACCCGAGGCCTATTCATGCTTCCCATTCGCATCCCTCACTTCCTCAATCTTCCCAAGCTCCAAGAGCCCAGATCCAGTTCTCTTTAAATCTCTCCTCTGAGCTCAACCATGACGGGTTTGGGATCCAGGGGAAAGTGGGAGGCCTCCATGGTCACAAACAAGGACATCCGAGAGTTAAAGCTTGCCGGCTACCTCCCCGCCAACGTCTTCCACCGTGCTCTAGAGGTGAACCAGGTGGTCCCCACCCCTAATCCAGGCGAGAGGGTGGTGTTCGTACCCCATTTAATCTGGGGACCGGGCTTTCCGCTCCACCCCTTCGCCAGGGGCCTTATGTTCTTCTACGAGCTATATTTCCACGATCTTCCCCTGAACTCCTTTATGCATATTTCGGCATTCATCATTATCTGTGAAGCCTTCCTGTGGGTCGAGCCACACTTCGGCCTATGGCTCAAGGTATTCAATGTCAAGCCAGAGATAGTCACGGGTGAGCACACAAACTATGGAGGGGCGGTAATCAGTAAACTCCCTTGCATCACGTGGCCGGCCGGTACCTTCATCGATACAATCAAGATATGGCAGAAGGAATGGTTCTATATCATCGAACCAAGGGACGAGGGCGGGGTGGCACCTGCCAAGTTCAGATCTAGACCTCCTACGAGGTTAACCTCATGGCTCAAGAACGGACTTGACTGGGGGTCGGACGTAGAGGTGAAATCACTGCAGAAGCATATTTCCTCGATAATCGCAACCAAAATTAAGCTGGTCAATGTGGTCCAGGTCATGCTCCACCGCCTTGTTCTTCCCTGCCAGCATCGGGCCTCCCCAGTGTGGCCTATCAGCTCGAAGACCAGCCTATGGTGCAAGGATTCTTCCGCACTACCCACCAGAAGTTGTGGAAGACATTATTGAAGCCCCAGAAGAGCTGGCCAACTGAGGAGGAGGACTTGGACCTAAGCGCCGATAACCCTCCTACCCAGGTACAATATTATTTTGATACTTCGACTCTGTTGTCTGACAAAGAGCTGAACAACCTCCCTCTTATCTTTACATAAGTGGCTAAGCAAGGCCGTCAAAATGGACTGCCCGGCCCCACCGCCCGAAGGCCCTAAGTCGGATGTACTGACGTCGATGCTTGTCATTGTGCCGTACAAAAGCGCTAGAGAAGAAGGAAAAGAAGAAAACTGAGAAGGCCTCCGCATAAGGGACCTACCAGACACTATGTCTGAGGAAACCTATGCCTCCTCTACTCATGAGGAAGAGCACGAGGATGGGGGGAAAGGTGATTCCCCCCTCACAAGAAAGAGGGCGGCGTCACCGGACGCCACGGAGGATCTACCTCCTCCTGCCCCGAAGAGGGTGTGTCGGCCGAGGTTAATCCTGGTGGATGACAGCTCGGACTCCAACACTGAGTCCAAGGACTTTCAGAGGGTTCCCCGAAGGAACCTAAGGGTCAAGCCCCCATCCCAAAGGTACGAATCCAAAGACCCCCTGGTTATTTATGTGAAGTTTTAAATGTTTTAAATGGATGAATGCCTTTTAATCTGCAGCCCACCATGCGTTCTCCCCACCGACCAAATATCGGATGTGGAGTCTCCAGCCGCCGAGCTGGCGGAGAGTGGGACTGCATCACACCCCACTCCTCTAGGGGCTTCGAAAGAGGCCGCAGAGGTGTCATCACACCAAGATCCTTCAGAGCCGAACATAGGCAGTGGGGGCGATGATGTCATGGCCAAGGTCAATGCCTCGACTACTGAAGAACAGGGGGAGGAAACTCTCCTAGACGTCGAGGAGGGAGAACAGAGGAATGTCCAATCCCCTCCGAGGACATCTCCGAAGCGCATTGTGCCTCCAGAGCTACCGGCTTAATCCCCCGTCCGAGATCGGGCTGCCCGGTCACCGCTGGTGCCACCTGTGACTAGGTGGCCGGTCATGGTGAAGGAGGCTCTATCAAGTGCCTCCATCTCCAAGGATCACCACACTCTTATGGGTGCGGTTTTGCAAGGCATTCAGTCCGTTGATAGGGGACTGAAAGAGGCCTTTAATGGTCTCTTAATGGGCTTCAAGGTGAGCCACGTAATACCATTTCCCCAATTTTTTATTTTATTTTGTTTGCGCTATCTTTATATATAGCATCCCCCAATCCCTAGGCGAGTTTGGAAAAAAACCACTCTCGTTCAAATACCCGGGAATGACTAACGATGCCCAAGGCACCATTTGTCCCGCACTGTTCTAAGAGCCCCTAAGAGAACCTAGCAGAGGGTCATGTTCTGACGGCTCGGGAGTTTGAACGCACCTAACCTCTTATTTATTTATTTATTTTTGTAGGCCTTGTCATTGGAGGTGACCGTCAATGCCGTGGATCTTGCCGAGCTAAATCGGAAGCTCAAGAGCTCCAAAGAGGAGTTTGATTTCCTGAACAAGAGGTTCAGTGAGGCGCAAGGTAAGCTGAATTGTAATATCTGGGCTGTCTATCATTAGTGATCCACACTGCTAACCTAGTGTAATTATTAATTTATTGCTTCACAGCATTGGCTGCGGAGGTCGAGAACCTCAAGGGCAAGCTAAAAAGATGAGGCAGGAGGCTGCGGATGAGAAGGTGACAGTCGAACAAGCAGCAGCCGCACTATCGACATGAAAATCTGTGAGCGATAAGCATGAGGCCCGGGTGGATGAGGTGCAGCACGAGCTCAAGTATGGCAGCATGACATGCAAGGCCCTTGAGCAGAAAGGCAAAGAGCAAGCCACAGAGCTATCCACGCTAAAATCCGAGATCCAAAAGGAGCGGGTGGACATGTGGTTCTTTGAAGAAGAAATCCACCAAGTCAAGGCTGTCACCGATGGTAAGCCGTATTTACTATAGTGTTCCTTTGGTGGTAGCAGGTTTGCGTTGCTCACCCAAGTGTGGCGTTCCTCAGGTGCCTGTACGGACCTCCAAAAGAGTACAGTGGATGCGAAAGAGGAGGATGATGAGGCTCGACTATTTTGGGCACAGTTTGAGTCCCCCGAGCGCTCTCCTCTTTTGATCGAGCAGATGAAGCAACTGATGGAGCTGCACAGGATGGCGAAGCCATCCATGAAGGATCTCTGCATCCGGCTGTGGCCTGAAGAGCTGTTGCCGAGTAGCTACATCGGCTCGGTGCAGAAACTGTGTGATGCTACCCCTCGGATTGACGCGCTAAATTGTTCTTCATGCATCGAGGGAGCTCGGATGGCCTTTGCAAGGACCATGGTGCACTGGCCGAAACTCAAGCCGACTGAGATGGCCACCCCACCTCTGCCCCTGGAAAGGAGTATAGGCACCCCGAGCGATACTTCTCCGCAGTGATGGTGGGTGATTGGGCGATAGAAGGCCAATGCTCTAACGATTGTTTTATGAGTGAGCGCGTTGTAATATGTCCGAAGACTATTAACGCTTTATAATGAGGCTGCATGGTTTATCATGTCTTTTGAGTTTTGTATTTATTGTGACTCCCATGTGGCCATTTTATCTGAAAGTTGCAAGTCGTCGGCTTCAGCCACCACGTAGATACTATGCGAGGTGTTTCTGCCTCCACACTATGACCCTTAGCCGAGGTATCGGTGCCTGAAAGTGGTACTGCGAGGGCAACAAGGCAATCGGACTATGATGGTTTATCGCTTTCACTTAGCCGTAGGAGTGTAAAAAAGTGCGGGGGCTGATGACTATCCCCCAGTGTTTTGTGATGTTCGGATGTACCGAGGCTAAAGCCAGCATCACATGGTTAATAAAAGTACAAAAACCATCGTATGACACGGAATAACCTCTATCGATTTTTTTGTATGACACTTATGCTCGGATTTGCAGACCGGTTCTCGCTTACTATGACAGTTAGTTTTCGGTTTTCTCCCCTGAGGTACTTGACCAGGTGAGAAGGAAGCACGACCGTAGTGGTTCTCCCTTTGCCCTTTTAGCCGAATGGGAGGAATGAAAGAGGGCAAACATAGGAGCCGTGCAACCAACCTATTTACCCAAGACATAGTTCGGATCCAATGCATATAAAGTAAAATCCAAGATGCCGAACACAAGATCAATTGTGTTGGGGTGATGCTTAGGGTGATGTTTTAAATTCAATCCCCAGGTCTATTAGCCAGTTGCATCGCAATGTATATCAAACAATTTTGCAATAAGCGTTGATGAGGGAAGAACAGAGTATTTAGCATAAAATACAGCAAAGAAGCCATGTACAATGGTCTATTATTTGCTCATTAATTCTTATAACTGAAATTGCCGAAGCCACTGTTTACATGTATTTGACGAGGAAATATAAAGTTTACAAAGGAGAGGTTGAAATAGGGGTCTTGGATGGGTGTCTTGACGTCCTCGATGTGCCCAGTCGCATGTCCGCTTTTGCGCCTCCTAGGGATTCCTTTAAGGGTGATGGTGTCGGCGTGCGGACCTCAGGAAGAAGATCTTGAGAAGTCATCAAAGTATGGATGAGCTTTACGCTTTAGCAGGTCCTTGATGGTACCTATAGTATGTCCGAGGACATGTACCGGCAGTAGTTCGGTCCAGCCGAACAATTTCCCTTTGATAGTTGTTCCCCACTGCTACCCATGGAATCTTGAGTGCAAAGTTGTGCTGTCTTGACACATGTTTGACGGGCGCTAGGGCTATGTAGTAAGGAGTGTGTCCCTATTTTTGGGGAGAATTATATTCGAGAGTTAGGATTGGGACCAAGCTCGTTTCTCAACCTTACGTGCCTTTATGGTAGATTTCGATGTTGGCCGATCATCATCGTAATGGAATTCGACCGCCAGGGCCAATGCATATTCCTCAGTTTGGAGGAAACGCTCTTTGTTGCCATTAACAGTAATGCCCCCCTTGGGGCCGGGCATCTTGAGTATGAGGTATGCGTAGAGTGGGACGACGTTAAAGCGAGCAAATGCTATGCGACCCAACAGGGGATGATAACCGCTGTGGAAAGGGACAATGTCGAAGATCAAGTCCTCGTTGCGGAAGTTGTCGGGCGAAACCGAACACTACTTTCAGGCTCACAGAGCCCGAGCATCGGGCTTCAACGCCTGGGATCACTACTTTAAAGGTAGTGTTGCTAGGTTTCATCCTTGATGGATCTATACCCACCTTTTCACCGTGCGATACGTCTCCGTCGTATCTATAATTTTTTCTTGTTTCATGTCGATATTCTACAACTTTCATATACTTTTGGCAACTTTTTGTACTATTTTTGGGACTAACATATTGATCCAGTGCCCAGTGCCAGTTCCTGTTTGTTGCATGTTTTTTATTTTTTCATAATATCCATACTGTCGTGGGAACAAGTTTGACAGTAGAAGAGAGGGGTATGAAAGGAGAGGGCAGAGTTCTAGCTATGGCGAGGATGTACACACGGATGTATGAGTTCTGGCCCCTCTCGTGGAGGTAACAGCCCTACGTCTCAGTGCTCAGGAGCTCTTGTTGTGTGGAAAGTATAAGTTACAGTAGGTGCGAACCCTTGTGCCAAGGGGAGGGGTGTCTATAGAGAGTACGCTACCCCTCATAAGTGCCAGACATTCAAGGGTCCGATCGTGGGTATAAAGACGAGCATTACTGGTAACGTACATCATAATTGCTACTAATGATGACTGGCCTAATGCCTGCCTGTTGGCCTCCTTAGGGTGGCTTCTGGTCTTTTGGCATCAACTGGAGGCAAGGTCTTCCGAGTGACAGGTGACTGTCGGGTGGAGGGAGAAGATGCCGAGTGGATTGAATGTCGAGTGACTTGAGCACCATGGAGAATCCAGTCGGAACCTCTCTTGTAATCTTTAAGTCCTCCAATATAATGTTCTTAGGTAGGGTATGTAGGTCAGGCCTAGGACCCTACCCTAGGTACATATCCTCGTCATTAGCCCCCAAATGGATCGGAGTTTGAGTGAGAAAGGGGATCGATGCCAGTTTTGATAAGGCACCAAACTTCGGAATGTACCGGGGCTTCAATGAAATTTGCATCGATCGAAATCTTTGTCGCTCGCCCAGATCGATTCTTCCTTGAAAGTGCCCGAATGAATTCTAAGCATCAGTTAATTTCCGACTGACTTGAAGAGATCCTTAGACGCGACCGGTCACTCTATCAGACCCGAATTTTGAGGGATTCGAAAATTTGGGAAGCGCGCGCGTCCCCGATGATGACGCCACGACTGGGGCAAGCGGGAGCACGACGCATCAATTCTCGCGCCACCCATTTTGCCACATACAGCGCGATGTCTGCGGTTGAGATACTGTTGGAAATATGCCCTAGAGGCAATAATAAATTGATTATTATCATATTTCCTTGTTCATGTTAATCGTTTATTATCCCTGTTATAATTGTGTTGATCGGAAACTCAGATACATGTGCAGATACATAGACAACACCATGTCCCTAGTATGCCTCTAATAGACTAGCTCATTGATCAAAGATGGCTATGGTTTCCTAGTCATGGACACGAGATGTCATTTGATAACGGGATCACGTCATTAGGAGAATGATGTGATGGACAAGACCCAAACTACAAACGTAGCATATGATCATGTCAGTTTATTGCTATTGTTTTCTGCATGTCAAGTATTTGTTCCTATGACCATGAGATCATGCAACTCATTGACATCGTAGGAGTACCTTGTGTGTATCAAACATCGCAACGTAACTGGGTGACTATAAAGGTGCTCTATAGGTATATCCGAGGGTGTTTGTTGGGTTGGCATGGATCAAGACTGAGATTTGTTACTGCGTGTGACGGAGAGGTATCTCAGGGCCCACTCAGTAATACAACATCACAATAAGCCTTGCAAGCAATGTGACTAAGTGTTAGTCACGGGATCTTGTATTATGGAACGAGTAAATAGACTTTCCAGTAACGAGGTTCAACTAGGTATGGAGATACCGACGATCGAATCTCGGGCAAGTAACATACCGAAGAACAAAGGGAACATCATCCGGGATTAACTGAATCCTTGACATAGAGGTTCGACCGATAAAGATCTTCATCGAATATGTACGAACCAATATGGGCATCCAGGTCCCACTATTGGTTATTGAACGTAGATGTGTCTCGGTCATGTCTACATAGTTCTCGAACCCGTAGGGTCTGCACAGTTAAGGTTTGGTGACATTTCAAAAGTATAAATTTATGGATGGTGGTGACCGAAGGTTGTTCGGTGTCCCGGATGAGATCCTGGACACCACGAGGAGCTCCGAAATGGTCCGGAGGTAAAGATTGATATATAGGAAGTCCTATTTTGGTCGCCGGAAAAGTTTCGGGCTCATCGGTAGTGTACCGGGAGTGCCGGTAGTGTACCGGGAGACCATCGGGAGGGGTATTTCGACCCAAGAAGCTACATGGGCTGTGGGAGAGTGAATACCAGCCCTTAGTGGGCTGGTAGAAGTACCTCACAAGGCCCATGCGGCTGGGAGAGAAAACCCAAAGAGAAAAGGTGGAAAAAAGGCAAAATAGGGAGGAATCCTAGTCCTACTAGGATTGGAGGAGGAGTCCTCCTCTCCTCTCCTCCTTGATTCGGCCGCACCAAGGGATTGTCCCTTGAGGGTCAAGCCTCCTCCTCTATTCCTCCTATATATACTGGAGGTTTTAGGGTTTTTGGCACTAGATTTTCAGCCACGTGCTACCCTCTCCTCTAGTGCATAGTTTCTCCTCTAGATCGGTTTTCTGCAGTGCTTAGGCGAAGCCCTACCGGAATTGCTCCACCACCATCTCCGCGGTGCCGTCTCACGCTGCCGGAGAACTCTTCTATCTATCTGCTCTCTCTTGCTGGATCAAGAAGGCGGAGATCATCATCGAGCCGTACGTGTGCTGAACGCGAAGGTGCCGTCCGTTCGGCGCTAGATCGGAAGGACCGCCATCAAGATCACGAGACGGATCATGATGAGATCGCGGGATAGATCGTGATGAGTTCACGGGATGGATCGTGATTGGACCACGAGACGGATCATGATGAGATCATGGGATGCTCGGCGATTTGGATCGTGAAGACGTTCGACTACACTAACCGCGTTTCTTAACGCTTCCCGCTTAGCCATCTACAAGGGTATGTACGTAGATCCACTCTCCCTCTTGTAGATGCTCATCACCATGGATAGATCTTGCATGTGCGTAGGAAATTTTTTGTTTCCCATGCAACGTTTCCCAACAGTGGTATCAGAGCTAGGTCTATGTGTAGATGAGGTCTCGGGTAGAACACAAAGAGTTTGTGGGCATTGATGCTTAGATTGCTTCCTCCCTTGGTTATGTTTTGGTTCAGAGGTATTGTGGGATGAAGCGGCCTGGACAAACCTTACTCGTACGCTTACGAGATACTAGGTCCATCGACTGACGTGTAACCTCATTGCACAAAGATGGCTGGCAGGTGTCTGTTTCTCCTACTTTAGTTGGATCGGATTCGACAAAGGCGGTCCTTGAGAAGGTTGAAAAGCAACTTATGTATCACCATTGTTGTTTTTGCGTAGGTGAGAATTGTTCTTGCTAGATACCCATAGCAGCCACGTAAAACATGCAACAACAATTAGAGGACGTCTAACTTGTTTTTGCAGGGTATGTTGTGATGTGAAATGGCCAATTACATGATGAGATATATGTGATGTATGAGATGATCATGTTTTGTATAGAATATCACGACTTGCATGTCGATGAGTATGGCAACCGGCAGGAGCCATAGGGTTGTCTTTAATTATTGTATGACCTGCGTGTCAATCATTAAGTGCTATGTAATGCTTTACTTTATCGCTAAACGGTAGCATTAGCAGTACAAGCATGATGAGCGCGACAACCCCGATGGAGACACATTGATGGAGATCAAGATGATGGAGATCATGGTGTGATGATGGAGATCATGGTGTCGTGCAGGTCAAGATGGAGATCATGCTGGTGCTTTCAAGATGGAGATCAAAAGCACAAGTTCATGGCCATATCATGTCACTTATGATTTGCATGTGATGTTAATCCTTTTATGCTCCTTGTTTTGCTTAGGACGATGGTAGCATTATAAGGTGATCCCTCACTTAATTTCAAGATAAATTGTGTTCTCCCCAAGTGTGCACCGTTGCGAAAGTTCGTCGCGTCGAGACACCACGTGATGATCGGGTGTGGTAGACTCTACATTCACATAGAACGGGTGCAAGCCAGTGTTGCACATGCCGAACACCCAGGTTAAACTTGACGAGCCTAGCATGTACAGACATGGCCTCGGAACACAAGAGACCGAAAGGTCGAACATGAGTCGTATAGTAGATATGATCAACATGATGATGTTCACCATTGAAACCACCTCAACTCACGTGATGATCGGACTTGAGTTGGTGAATCTGGATCATGTATCACTCGAATGACCGGAGGGATGTCAATTTGAGTGGGAGTTCTTCAGTAATATGATTAATTGAACACATTATCATGAACATAGTCAGTAGTGTCTTTGCAAATTATGTTGTAGATTACTTGCTCGCGCTGTATCTCCCTTGAATTTTTATATGTTCCTAGAGAAATAGAGTTGAAAGATGATGGTAGCAATATTGCGGATTGGGTCCGTGATCTGAGGATTGTCCTTATTGCTGCACAGAAGGCTTATGTCCTTAATGCACCGCTCGGTGCGCCAACCCCTCTAGCGTCGTTTGTAGATGTTGCAAACATCTGACAGGCACGTTCTGATCACTACTTGATAGTTTAGTGCGTCACGCATTAGGGCTTAGAATTGAGGCTCCGAAACATTTTGAACGTCACGGAACATATGAGCTGTTCTAAGATCTGAAATTAGGATCTCAGGCTCATGCCCGTGTTGCGAGATATGATATCTCCAACAAAGATTCTTTGCCTGCAAGATAAAGGAGAATAGCTCAATCGTTGAGCATGTACTCAGATTGTCTGGGTGCCACAATCGCTTAAATCGAGTGGGAGTTGATCTTCCAGATAAGAAAGTGATTGATATAGTTTTCCATGTCACTGTCACTAAGCTACTAGAACTTGGTGATGAACTATAAAATGCCAGGGATAGAAATAATGATCCCTGAGCTGTTCGCGATGTTTGACAATGCTAAGGTAGAAATCAAGAAGGAGCGTCAAGTGTTGATGATTAATAAAACCACTAGTTTCGAGAAGGGCAAGGGAAAGGAGGGAAACTTCATGGATAGCAAGTCAGTTGTTTCTCCAGTGAAGCAACCCAAAGTTGAACCCAAACCCGAGACTAAGTGCTTCGATTATGTGGAGAGCGGTCGTTGAAGCGGAACAACCCTAGATACTTGGTAGATAAGAAGGCTGGCAACGTCGAGAGAAGTATATTTGATATACGTGTTATTGATGTGTACCTTTCTAGTACTCCTAGTAGCACCTGGTTATTGGATACCGGTTCGGTTGCTAAATGTTAGTAGCTCGAAATAAAAGCTACGGAATAAGTGGAGAACTAGCTAAGGTTGAGGTGACGATGTGTGTTGGAAATGTTTCCAAGGTTGATGTGATCAACATCGCACTCTCTCTCTACCTTTGAGATTAGTGACGAACCTAAATAAATGTTATTTGGTGTTTTGCGTTGAGCATGAACATGATTAGATCATGTTTATTGCAACACCGTTATTCATTTAAGTTGGAGAATAATAGTTATTCTGTTTACATGAATGATACCTTCAATGGTCATGCACCCGGTGAGAATGGTTTGTTGAATCTTGATCGTAGTAACACACATGTTCATAACATTGATGCCAAAAGATACAAAGTTAATAATGATAGTACCACATACTTGTGGCACTGCCGCTAAATGTCATATCGGTATAAAGCGCATGAAGAAACTCCATGCTGATGGATCTTTGGACTTATTCGATTTCGAATCGGTTGAGACATGCGAACCATGCCTCTTGGGCAAGATGACTAAGGATCACGTTTTCCGGTTTGATGGAGCGGGAAGTGATTTATTGGAAATGATACATGCTGATGTATGCAATCCAATGAGTCTTATAGCGTGCGGTGGATATCGTTATTTTCTTACCTTCACTGATGATTTGAGTAGATATATTGTATATTTACTTAATGAAACACAAGTCTGAATCGTTTGAAAGGTTCAAATAAATTCAGAGTGAAGTTTAAACATCATCGTGACAAGAAGATAAAAATGTCTGCGATATGATCGTGGAGGTGAATATCTGAGTTATGAGTTTGGCATACAACTTTAGACAACGTGAAAGTTGTTTCACAACTCACGCCACCTGGAACACCATAGTGTGATGGTGTGTCCGAACGTCATAGTCGTGCTCTATTGGATACGGTGCGTGCTATGATGTCTCTTATCGTTTTGCTACTATAATTATTGGGTTATGCATTAGAGACAACTACATTCACTTTAAATAGGGCACCATCTAAATCCGTTGAGATGACACCGTGTGAATTATGGTTTGATAGAAACCTAAGCTGTCATTTCTTAATGTTTGGGGCTGCGACGCTTGTGTGGATTTTTTTCACCTAATGAGCTCGAACCCAAAGCGGACAAATGCATCTTCATAGATTACCCTAAGAACAGTTGGGTGAACCTTCTATCTCAGATCCAAGCATAAAGTTTTTGTTGCTAAAACTGGGTCCTTTCTCAACGAAAAGTTTCTCTCGAAAGAATTGAGTGGGAGGAAGATAGAACTTGATGAGGTTGTTGAGCCTTTGTTTCAACCAGAGAGTAGCGCATCGCAGAAAGATGTTTCTGTGGAACCTACGTCAGTTGAAGAGGTAGGAAATGATGATGTTCATGAAGCTTCGGATCAAGTTACTATCAAAACTCGTAGGTCGACAAGGATGTGTACTGCTCCTAAGCGGTAGGACAACCCTGTCTTGGAGGTCATGTTGTTGGACAACTATGAACCTACGAGCTGTGGAGAAGCGATGATGGGCCCGGATTCTGACAAATGGTTAGAGGCCATGAAATTCGAGAAATGATCCATGTATGAAAACCAAGTATAGACTTTGGTAGACTTGCTCGTTGGACGGCAGGTCATTGAGTACAAATGGACCTTTAAGATGTAGACATACGCTCATGGTGAATGTCACCATTTATAAAGCTCGACTTGTCAAAAAGAAGTTTCCACCAAGTTAGCAGTCGCTGCATTTTTCAATTATGAAATCTGGCAGATGGATACCAAAACATCGTTTCCATCCTGAAGGAAAGGTTGTATGAGATACAACGAGAAGGTTTTGTCAGTCCTAAGGATGCTAAAAGGTGTGCAAGCTTCAGTGATCCTTCTATGAACTGAAGCAAGCATCTCGGAGTTGGAATATACACTTTGATGAGGTGATCAAAGTTTTTGAGTCTATACAAAGTTTATGAGAAACTTGTATTTACAATAAAGTGAGTGGGAGCACTATAGAGTTTCTGGTAAGCATATGTGGTTGCCATATTGTTGATCGGAAATGATGTAGAATTTCTGGAAAGCATAAACAGTTGTTTGAAAAGAGTTTTTCAAATGATGACCTGGGTAAAGCTACCTAATTGTTGAGCATCAATATCTATAGAGATAGATCAAGATGCTTGATGAGACTTTCAACGAGTACATACCTTGACAAGATTTTGAAAGAGTTCAAAATGGATCAGACAGAGAAAGAGTTCTTGCCTGATTTGTAAGGTATGAATTTTAGTGAGACTCAAAGCTCGACAATGGCAGAAGAAAGAGAAAGGACGAACGTCTTCCCCTATGCCTTAGCCATAGGCTCTATATTATGCCATGCTGTGTACCGGACCTGGTGTGTGCCTTGCCATGAGTCTATCAAGGGGTACAAAAGTGATCCAGGAGTAGATCACTGGACAGCGGTCAAGATTATCCTTAGTAACTAAAATACTAAGGAGATGTTTCTCGATTATGGAGGTGATAAAGAGTTCGTCATAAAGAGTCACATCGATGCAAGCTTTAACACCAATCCGGATGACTCGTAGTAGCAATCTAGATACGTATAGTGGAGCAGCCATTTGGAATAGTACCAAGTGGAGTGTGGTAGCAGTGTTTACGGTTTGACATAGAAATTTGCAAAGTACACACAGATCTGAATGTTGCAGACCCGTTGACTATAAGACCTCTCTCACATGCAAAGCATGATCGAGCCCCAGAACTCATTGGGTGTTAGATTCATAACAATGCAAATCACATGGTGATGTGAACTAGATTATTGACTCTAGTGCAAGTGGGAGACTGTTGGAAATATGCCCTAGAGGAAATAATAAATTGATTATTATCATATTTCCTTGTTCATCATAATCATTTATTATCCATGCTATAATTGTGTTGATCGGAAACTCAGATCCATGTGTGGATACATAGACAACACCATGTCCCTAGTATGCCTCTAATAGACTAGCTGTTTGATCACACATGGCTATGGTTTCCTAGTCATGGACATGAGATGTCATTTGATAACGGGATCATGTCATTAGGAGAATGATGTGATGGACAAGACCCAAACTACAAACGTAGCATATGATCGTGTCAGTTTATTGCTACTGTTTTCTGCATGTCAAGTATTTGTTCCTATGATCATGAGATCATGCAACTCACTGACATCGGAGGAGTACCTTGTGTGTATCAAATGTCGCAACATAACTGGGTGACTATAAAGGTGTTTTACAGGTATATCCGAGGGTGTCTGCTGGGTTAGCATGGATCAAGACTGGGATTTGTTACTCCGTGTGATGGAGAGGTATCTTAGGGCCCACTCGGTAATACAACATCACAATAAGCCTCGCAAGCAATGCGACTAAGTGTTAGTCATGGGATCTTGTATTATGGAACGAGTAAAGAGACTTGCCGGTAAGGAGGTTGAACTAGGTATGGAGATATCGACTATCGAATCTCGGGCAAGTAATATACCGAAGAACAAAGGGAACATCATATGGGATTAATTGAGTCCTTGACACAGAGGTTCGACCGATAAAGATCTTCATAGAATATGTAGGAATCAATATGGGTATCCAGTTCCTACTATTGGTTATTGACCGTAGAGGTGTCTCGGTCATGTCTACATAGTTCTCGAACCCGCAGGGTCTGCACACTTATGGTTTGGTGACGTTTCGGTAGTATAGAGTTATGGATAGTGGTGACCGAAGGTTGTTCGAAGTCCCGGATGAGATCCCGGACGTCACGAGGAGATCCGGAATGGTTCGGAGGTAAAGATTGGTATATAGGAAGTCCTATTTTGGTCGCCGGAAAAGTTTCTGGCTCATCGGTAGTGTACCGGGAGTGCCCGTAGTGTACCGGGAGACCATCGGGAGGGGTATTTCGACCCAAGTAGCCACATGGGCTGTGGGAGAGTGAATACCAGCCCTTAGTGGGCTGGTGGAAGTCCCACACGAGGCTCATGCGTCTGGGAGAGAAAACCCAAAGAGAAAAGTTGAAAAAAGGCAAAATAGGGAGGAATCCTAGTCCTACTAGGATTGGAGGAGGAGTCCTCCTCTCCTCCTTGATTCGGCCGAACCAAGGGCTGGTCCCTTGAGGGCCAAGCCTCCTCCTCTCTTCCTCCTATATATACTGGAGGTTTTAGGGTTTTTGGAACTAGATTTTCAGCCACGTGCCACCCTCTCCTCTAGTGCATAGTTTCTCCTCTAGATCGGTTTTCTGTAGTGCCTAGGCGAAGCCCTGCCGGAGTTGCTCCACCACCATCGCCGCGGCGCCATCTCATGCTGACGGAGAACTCTTCTACCTCTCCGCTCTCTCTTGCTGGATCAAGAAGGCGGAGATCGTCATCGAGCCGTACGTGTGCTGAACGTGGAGGTGCCGTCCGTTCGGCGCTAGATCGGAAGGACCGTGATCAAGATCGCGAGACGGATCGTGAGGAAATCGCAGGACGGATTGTGATGAGTTCGCAGGACTAATCGTGATTGGATCGCGGGACGGATCATGATGAGATCGCGGGATGCTCGGTGATTTGGATCGCGAAGACGTTCGACTACACCAACCGCGTTTCTTAACGCTTCCCGCTTAGCGATCTACAAGGGTATGTAGATCCACTCTACCTCTTGTAGATGCTCATCACCATGGATAGATCTTGCGTATGCATAAGAATTTTTTTCCCATGCAACGTTTCCCAACAGATATGCGGGGATTTAGTGGGCCCACCAATCAGTGAGACACCCGACAGAGTATAAAATCTCGCCACACCGCAGTCTGCACAGTCTACTTCCCCCAAATCTCCTTTCTTCCTCCGCCTTCCCCGCTCCCAGCACACTGCTCTGCTCTACCTCGATGACCACCGCCGTCGTGATGACAAAGGGGAAGACCGAGAAGCTGGAGCGCACCAAGAAGGGGGTCGCGAAGGGCAAAGCCAAGAAGCCGATTTGTGCGCGGTTCACCATGCCAGCAGGGTGGATCCAGGGGGATTTTCTCCCATCGACGGTCACCGCCATGGATGCCGAGAACCTCGTCATCGACGGGCTCATGGTTGAAGGCTCGTGGAGGCTGTCAGAGGGAGAAATCGAGCCGGAGACATGTGAGGGGGAGCGGGTCCTTCTCCTCACCCACGTCGAGAGAGGTTTCTTTATGCACCCCATCCCTTCTTCCGAGGGTTTCTCAATTTGTTCGGATAGGTGCACTATTACGCGGTAGGGATTGCAATTTTTCTCACATTTTCTTTTTTTCACTCAACCAACTCCATCATTTTCCTCTGAATGCAATTTCTTATCTCGCTGCTTTAATCACCATGTGTGAGTGTTTCTTGGGTTGTCCTCCTCACTAGGGTCTATTCAAACACATCTTTACCATCGGATCTCAGTCGGTCAAGAAGGCCAACCCTGAGGATGATAAAACCCATGTCATCCAATTGTGTGGTGGCTTGGGGAACCAAAAGAGAGCTAGGAGCTCCTTTCCATCTATGAACTTCCTAGAATCTGTTTGGGGTTGGCAGTCGACTTGGTTCTATTGCAAAGATGTAGCATCTCCCAAGATGTCGACTAGTCTCTCCCCTTTTACATTAGATTGACCCGCCGTTCCCAAATCCTTGACAGTGTTAGAGGGAAAAAAGTCTAGGTGGGGATCTTAGTGGATGTCGTAGTGGCCATTGTCCGTGGCCGAGTGACTGGCATGGACCTTCTAGAGACATTTCTTAGTCGACGGATCCAGCCCCTTAGGGCAAGGGACCATGCTATGTGGCATTACTCAGGCTCGGAAGACAAGACTCAGATGCACCCAGAGGAAGTCCCAAAGAAAACTGTCGAGCAATGGCTTCAAAGCATCACTGGAGCCTGCGACAATCCCCTGGGAGCCAAGAGGATCAAGCCTTATTCTGCTGACCATCCGCCAAGAAATCTGGTAAATAATATCTTTGTCTACCGCTGTACTATTGCGTCGAGTGGTTGAATTGTCGTTTGACTGACTTTGATTTTGGAGTCTTGTAGGAATGGACAAACATGTACTCGCCCGTGCCAAACGGGAATCTACCCGAAGATGGAGGGGAGAGCGAGGGCGGCAGCATGGACATCGATTACGCTGACGATAGTGAGGATGATTGTGAATGCTTAGGCAATGAAGAAGAAGATGTCGAGTCTCCTCCGCACACTGAGCATCGCTCCAAGCTGCATCAGGACCTCGTGACTACCCTAGGCAAGGCCCTAGCGTCAAGTGAGAGAAGCCTGAAGCGGGACCGTACCTTGATAGTCGAGTCAAGTGAATGGGCCACAAAGCAACCCAAGCCCGACGCACTGAAGCCTCAGAAAGCTTTGCCCCGCATGAAAATCATCGTGCTCGTTACCTCAACGTAAGTGTTCACTTTCTTCTTTTGCTGTTGTGTTGGATTTCAAATTCTTGCTGCCTGAGTGGAATCTAGTCTGCCAGGCCCACTACCTCAGTGACGTCGCCTCCATGGGACAGAGAGGAGCAAATGGATGTGGACACTGTTGACACAACCACTTCCCAACGAGGTCAAACAAGTCTTCACTCAGCTCTGTTTTTGAAAATGATTTGCCGATTGAATAAGCTAATGCTGTCGATTGATGCTTGCAGAGATTATTCAATTAGAGGACGATGAAGAGACACCTCGGGGTACGGGGTGTGGATGTGTAACCTCAGGCACTCCGTGCATACGCGCCCGAAGAACACCATCAACACAAACACCTCAGAAGTCGACTGCAACATCATCCCATGGGGTAGGCGACTCGTCCCGAGCTAGAACCGAGCTCGCGGCTTCGCTATCGAGTGCTCCACTAGCTGCTTCGACCATCGTGGCCTCGACACCAATCGGACAACTCCAGACGACCTTAGCTACTCCAGCCGCGGCAATGATTCAGACGATGACTGCCTTTTGCTGCACCACGTCCCGGAAGACCAAACCAGAGCTACTAAGGAAGCCATGATCCAGGCGGAGCAAATAATGTTGCGCACAAAGGAGACGTACGAGGCCAGCAAGTTGGCTTATGATGCCAGCGTGGTGCTTCGCGCCAACGGCCGAGTAGGTGTGATTGTAAGTGCATTTCCAATTGAATTACTGTCTTTCTTGACTGTACAACTAGTGGGTGTTTTCCTTTTATAGAATACTTGTATGTTCTCCACTCGAATAGATCATGTCTTAGTCAAGTAGATTTCAGTCCAATGGGGGCACGCTGAGTGCACCCACTGGGTGTAGTCCTTGGGATTGCCATCGAATGATGATGACATCGGCAGGGGTCTTAGAGTTGTTTTGGTAACCACTCGACACATCGAGTGATAAAAGGTCTAGTGGGGGCACACTGCGTGCACCCACTAGGTGTAGTCCCTGAGATCGTTATCAAATGGTGATGACATTGGCAGGGGTCTTAGAGTTATTTTGGTAACCACTCGACAGATCGAGTGATAAAAAGGTCCAGTGGGGGCACGCTGAGTGCACCCACTAGGTGTAGTCCCCGAGACTGCCGTCGAGTGCTTGCACTAGCGGGGGGTCTTAATAGAGATGATATTCACATGCTTGCGCACATTTTTATTTATTTTCCTGCCACTCGACAGATCGAGTGTTAACAGATCCAATGGGGGCACGCTGAGTGCACCCACTAGGTGTAGTCCCCAAGACCACCGTTGAGTGCTTGCATCGTCGGCGGTCTGATAGAGACCATCTTAAGCTCAGACAGGACATACCTTGTCGAGTGATTTAGGAACCAGTGGGGGCACGCTGAGTGCACCCACTGGGTCTAGTCCCCGAGATTACTGTTGATCATTGATGATGAGCAGTAGTCTTAAGAACTTGAACTCAGGGTTCTCTGTCGTACACGGAGTACGCTTGCCACTCGACTTGTCGAGTGAACTCTTTTGCTTTAGCGGTACCACTCCGAAGCTACCTTGTAGGTTTCATAGATATCATTGCCATCAAACATGATATGACGCATGTTTCGTGGACATCATTTCATCAACCATGATATGACGCTATTTCAGGAGTGTGGGGTGGGGCGGCGGGCTGCCCTCCAGTCGATTGTTGTTGACCCTTTCCACTCGGGAGTGGAGGAATTTTCCTGTCGACTGAACTGATTTTTTGTTGATTTCAGAGAGCTTGTGAACTTTCCACCCAGTACAAGGACTTGGAGAAGGAAAGGAACCAGCTGCGATTGGATCTGGAGGTGTCCAAGAACAATCTGGAACATGTGCAGACTGAGCTGAAGACCCTGGAAGGTAATCTTTGTCGACCCAATGCACTCTTAATTTCTCCTTCCATCCTTTGAACCGAGTGCTCTCACTCGAACAGATATGCGTGATGAAAATCGTCGACTCCAAGCGTGACTCAACAATGTTATTTCTTTAAATAGCATGAAGAAAGCGCTAGAGGACAAGGACAAGGCGCTTGCTGACGCTCAAAAGGTGGCAAAGGAGAAAACTGAAGCCACCAAGAAGAAGCTTACTGCAACCAAGAAGATTGAAGAGGAGAACTCCAAGCTGAAACTAGAACGGAGTGACATGATCAAGAAAACTGAACAACTGACTAGGAGGAGCAATGTACTGGAGAAGCACTTGGGGGAATTTGCGAAGAAGATGTTCATCATGCTCGATGGTAACTTCCCTTGTCCAGTGAATTTCCTGCACTCCCATAGGCTAGTAATGTAACCATCTTTCCATTCCTCTCTCAATATAGAATTCTGCCACGACTTCAGAAAAAACCCCGAAGAGATCGAGCCCAATCTGGATCCCACTAAGTCACCTGTTCGAGATGTTGTGGCCATGAACATGTTCCGCCTCAATGTACGTGTTCAAGGTGTTCGAGCATACATCATTTGACTGAACGCTTCGTTGGAGAAGATTGACAAGGAACTGTGGCCTGAAGACACCCTCTAGACTGACCTTGCATCCATGATGACTAATCTCAATGAGATCCCCAGTCGAGTGCAAACTTGGAAGAAGTCAGCTGCCCACTGCGGAGCCGATGTGGCGCTCTCACTTGTCAGAGTCCATTGCAAAGAAGCTAGAGAGGACAAGTTGAAGGACCTCCGAGTGATGAACACGAAGAAACTTCAATTCGAAGACTTCATGGAGACCTTCATCGAAGCAGCCACTCGGATCACAGACGGGATCGACTTGGACACCTTCGTCGAGCCAGCAAGTCCGTCTGGTGCTTGAAGAACTTTATTCACAGTAAAAAAACTTTATTTGCCTCGAAATGCAGAGTGGAACTGTAATGTTTGTAAAACTTCATTCAGGACTTAAGCTTGAGTACCTTTGCTTGCGCGCGAAACTTCTGCTCGTGCTAAAACTTTTGGATTTATCCGCATTTCGTTTTCAATCATTCGCTTGACTGAATCTATTTTTTCGAACCCCCGGATGAGAAGTATATTCATTACTCGGGCTAAGTTTTTAACTTAGGCAAAAGCTGGTTCGCGTTTAAGTCCCCGATTGTGAGGATCGCTCAACTCTCGGAGAAGTTTTGAACTTAGACTGGTTCGTAGCTAAGTTTCCGAGTGAATGGATTACTATTCACTCGGAAGGGTTTTTAACTTAGGCGAAAGTGTGTTCGCAGCTAAGCCCCTAAGTGTGAGGATCGCTCAACACTCGGAGAAGTTTTGAACTTAGACGAAGACTGGTTCATAGCTAAGTTTCTGAGTGAATGGATTGCTATCCACTCAGAAGGGTTTTTAATTTGGGCAAAAGCGTGTTCGCAGCTAAGCCCCCGAGTGTGAGGATCGCTCAACACTTAGAGAAGTTTTGAACTTAGATGAAGACTGGTTCATAGCTAAGTTTCTGAGTGAATGGATTGTTATCCACTCGGAAGGGTTTTAAACTTAGGCAAAAGCGTGTTTGCAGCTAAGCCCCCGAGTGAGAGGATCGCTCAACACTCGGAGAAGTTTTGAACTTCGACAAAGACTGGTTCATAGCTAAGTTTCTGAGTGAATGGATTGTTATCCACTCGGAAGGGTTTTTAACTTATGCGAAAGCGTGTTCGCAGCTAAGCCCTCGAGTGTGAGGATCGCTCAACACTTGTAAAAGTATTGAACTTAGACGAAGACTAGTTCATAGCTAAGTTTCCGAGTGATTGGATTGCTATTCACTTGGAAGGTTTTTTAACTTAGGTGGAAGCGTGTTCACAGCTAAGCCCCCGAGTGAGAGAATCGCTCATCACTCAGAGTATTCCCAAATGTGAAATTGTGCGATCAGAATCGACAAAAGACTACGAAAGTTATATTTGCATAAACGGCATTGTTTGAAATACTCTTATTACATCAACACAACTCTGTTTTCAGGTATAGAAACGACGGAGTAAATCTGCATTCCGGGCTCGCGGCTCATCGATCTCCTTCTTGAGGTTGTAGAGATGATAAGCTTTGTTGTTCAACACCTTAGTGATGATGAAGGGTCCTTCCTACGCCAGGGCGAGCTTGTGAGGACGTTGTTGATCCACTCGGAGCACCAAATCACCTTCATGAAAGGACTGACTCTTAACGTGCTTCGCGTGGAAACATCGCAAATCTTGCTGGTATGTAGTCGCTCGAATCAAAGCCATCTCCCGTTCGTTTTCTAGGAGATATACGCCATCTTGTCTCGCTTGCTCAGCTTCAGCTTCGGAATACAGATCCACTCAAGGGGAGTTGTGAAACAAGTCACTCGGTAGGACAGCTTCAGCTCCATAGACCAAGAAAAAAGGAGTTCTTGTAGTCGACCGATTAGGAGTTGTTCTTAAGCCCCATAAAACAAACGACAACTCAGACACCCAGGCTCCAGCTACATGTTCCAAATCTCACATGAGACGAGGCTTCAGACCTTGCAGAATGAGGCCATTGGCTCGCTCATCTTGGCCATTTGTTTGGGCGTGTGCAACTGATGCATAATCCACCTGAGTGCCTTGGGAGAAGCAGAAGTGTCTAAACTCTCGAGTCGAAGTTTGAGCCGTTATCTGTGATAATACTGTGAGGAACTCCATACCGGTAGACTATCTCTCTCATGAATATGATCACAGTGCAAGAGTTCAATTTATTTATAGGCTTGGCCTCAATCCACTTCGTAAACTTGTCGACTGCAACAAGCAAATGAGTAAATCCGCTCCGTCCTGTGCAAAAGGGACCAACCATATCCAAATCCCGGACAACAAATGACCATGCTAGAGGAATTGTCTTTAGGGCAGATGCAGGTTTGTGAGACAAGTTTACGTAGAACTGGCATCCTTCACAGTGATCAACAATGTCCTTGGCCATCTCATTTGCAGGCGGCCAAAAGAAACCAGCTCGATATGCTTTAGCGACAATCGTCCGAGAGGACGCATGATGGCTGCAAGTTCCCAGGATCATTCGACCTTCTTCAGGGGAAATGCATCGCTGCGTCACACCAGTTACACTTTCTCTGTACAGTTGATCATCCATGACAGTAAAAACTTTGGATCTGTGCACAATCTTCCAGGCTTCAGTTTCATCCTCAAGGAGTTCTTGCTTGAAAATATATGCAATATAGGGCACTGTCTAGTCGGGAATGATGACCAAAACCTCCATAACCAGATCTATAATCGCAGGAACATCAACCCCAGTCGGATCAGAGGTGCCCATAGATTGTTGGGGCTCTTCGGTGAATGGATCTTCCTACACCGAAGGAGTATGAAGATGCTCTAAAAAAACATTGCTGGGGACAGGTCTCCGAGTGGATCCGATCTTTGCCAGCTCATCGGCTGCTTGATTCTTCAGTCGGGGAACATGATGGAGTTCCAACACTTCAAATCTCTTCTCAAGTTTCTAACAACATTACAATATACAATCATAGCGGGGTTCCTAACATCCCACTCTTTCATCACATGATTGACCACCAAATTTGAGTCACCGTAAACAATTAAGAATTTGATATCGAGTGATATGGCCATGCACAACCCGTACAAGAGTGCTTCATATTCTGCTTCATTGTTCGAGGAATCAAAGTGAATGTGCAGGATGTAACTGAGTTTGTCACCTTTCGGGGATACCAAAACCACGCCAGCACTGGGGCCATTCATGATTTTCGATCCATCAAAGAACATGGTCCAGTGCGTCGAGTGAATATGGATTGGCTGCTGTTGTTCAACCCACTCGGCCAAGTAATCAGCCAATGCTTGAGACTTGATCGCCTTCTTGGCTTCGAATTTGATGTCAAAGTACAATAGCTCAATCGCCCATTTAGCCACTTGACTAGTCGCATCTCGATTGTTGAGGATCTCAGACAATGGAGCATCACCAATGACTAAAATTGAGTGGTCTTGAAAATAGTGTGTCACAACCCTAGCTAGATGTCCTAGGAATAGTATTGTGCTTGCATCATGTTTCATTTTTGCACTAACATGAAATGGGGAACAAAAAGAAACCCCAAGCTAACATTGAATCAAAACAATTCAAATTTGTTGAAAATTCAACAAATCCAAAATGCCCACTAAAAATGTTCCCTATGTCTGGTAAATTTGGGCATGATTATAACAGGGACCATTCTAATTATTTGAACAATCAAAGTAATTCGAAAATAATTGATAAGGCTCCTAAAATCATTAAATAAAGTACTATCATTATTTTTGTTTTCAAAATATCTTGAAACTTTTTAGACAAGTTTGAAATATTCAAACTTCATTATAAAAAATATATGGGATATTTTATAAAGTCATTTGTACCTGAAAAGAAAATAAACAAATGTCAGTAAAGGAAAACAGAGAAGAAAAAAAAGAAAAAAAGGAGAAAGGCCCATGCCAGGCCAGCCCATCTGGCCCAAGGAGGTTATCGTCCTCCTGGTGGCAAGGAGGACGAGCCCGTGGCCGGAGCGCGCGTGCTGTCGTGCCTCCATGCCGGCAGCTGCCTACCTGTGTCCTCCTCGCCAGCGCGATGGGGATAAGCTCCTAGAGCCGTCCCCATCGCTCCCTCTCTCTCTCTCGCCCGCCTCTCTTCCTCTCCCCTCTCTGCTCCGCCATAGCCGAGCTCTGCTCGAGCTTGCCGCCGTCGCGCTAGCTGCCCCCTCGCCTCGCTAGGTAGCCCCCGAGAACCGCCGCTTCCCCCTCGTTCTCCCCGTGGTCCTAGAAGACGTTGGGAGCCCCTCTACGCCGCGCCATCGCCGTTCCTCCCTGCCGGTCACCAAAGCTCCACCCCAACTTTCTGCCCCGTGCAGACCTCCTCCGACCTCGACGGCGCCTCTGCTGGAACCGCGATGAGCCGCTGGTGCTCCTCCTCTTCTCCTCTTTCTCTCCCGTGCCCCGTAAATGCCGCACCCTTCTGGCCCGAGCTCCAGCCGCCGCCCAACTCACCGCCGGTGTCGATTCCAACCATCTCAGCTCCTAGGAGGGGTTGGAATGAACGCGCGCGTGTGTGCTGAGTCGTTTGGTGCCCTCTGCCATCCTTTTGGTCGCCGGAGGAGGGATCTCGAAGCCCTCCGCCGTCTCTAGAGCCACCGGCGGCTCAACGCTGGTGGGTCTTGCCGGAGTTGACCACGGGGTTTGACCCCCTGAGTCACTCGCAGGTGGGGCCACGCCCTGTCAAGTCAAAGTTAATTAGGAATTTAATTAATTATTTTAATTAACCTAATAGTCAGTGATAGTGGGCCCAGTTTCTGTTAATTAATTAGGATTTAGTTTTAATTAGTTAAGTGTCTGAGTCACTGACATGTGGCCCCCACATGTCAGGTTTGACTCTGGCCCGGTCAGCTGACGAGCTGATGTCATAATGATGTCATGCTGATGCAATAAAAACAATTTCTAGTTTAAAAATAATTCCAGAAATTATTCAAAACTTCAAAAATTCATATAAATTAATCTGTAAATCAGATGAAAATAATTTATATATGAAAAATCATCAGAAAAATCCAGTGAATCCAATGGTGTTATTGTCATGCATGTTAGAGCAATCTAAATAGGTGAACATTGATATTTGCTAATAGGTTAGTATACGGAATTTGAAATAAAGAACGATTTTGAACCTATATGCAAACTCATTTCAAATGAACCAGAATACTAATTGCATTAGCTCATCCATACATGCTATCATGCCATGATCATGCATCATATTGTTGCACTTGCATGTGTTGATTGTTTCGTATCTGCATTCCGGTAGGCCCTGCTCCTGAGGATACCCCCGAGCATCCCCACAAAGGAGAGAACTTTTCTGTTTCCGAACAAGGCAAGCAACCCCTTTGAACATTCCGATAACATCCCACTCTCTCGCTCCTGCTCTTGTTTATTGCATTAGGACAACCGATCACATGTCAGTCATGCACGGTAGATGATCCTACTCTGTTGCATAACCTGACATTATCACAGTAAATAGCCAAACCTTGCAACCTAGCATACCCGGTAGATGCTTGTGCATGATGTGCTTAGCTTACTTTGCCTTCTATGCTTGCTATGCTTAGAGTTGTGTCAGGTCGGATTCATTTGGGTGATGAACTGAGTGAAACAATGTTTCCTGATGTGATGATGTTATGATGAACTCGATTTGGTAAAGGTAGCGATGAGAGGCTATGTAGGAGTACATAGCGGGATGTCAAATTGGGACCGTTCTTAGGAACTGAGTTCCGTATTTGTGATCCAAGACTAGTTACTACCACACGTTCGGATACTTAATTGAGCATCTTGACTTATCATTCGCTTAGTCCTTAGTACAGGAGTTGCAAGTAGTTTCTGGTGTTTACAGCATGCTGGAGGCTGTGCGTATCGCAGACCCTAGGGGTGGGTTGCGACGCGGTAGGCAGTGGCACGGTGTACCAAGGGTCACCCGGATGGTGGGCTTGGGAACCCTGCGCACATCGTTTGGGGCCGTAGAGGAAACTTCGGTCGGCCTTCCGTGTGGGTTCAGTCTCAAATAGGCGATAGCCTGGACTAGAGGTCTTATGTGATTGACGGTAGTGGCCAACTCCCTCGCTGGGCATCCGCTTGAAGGTTGCCGAGGTGCATGGTTTATGAGCACACAACGATAAGTGGCGAGAGTGTGTGTGAAGAAGTACACCCCTACAGGGTATGAAACTATTCGAATAGCCGCATCCTCGGATATGGACTACTTGGAGAACTTATGCTGTTCATAGATAATCTAATGGATACTCATAAAAATATCAAGACAAGTGTGAGTACCGTGGATGGCACTCTCCCAAGAGGGAAGTGAGTCCATGGTGGTGTATTGTTATGGAGTTAATGGACTCGTGTGCGATATCTAAATGTAAACAAAGAGTTAAAATTGAGTAGTGTAGGTTAGCCATGAGTCAAAGCTAGCGTTGCTGCATAACCTCCACCCCCCTCTTGTTGATACATGAGCATGAATAGACTAGGTTTGTTTTACAGACTTGCTGAGTACGTTTGTACTCATGTTTGCTTAATAAATGTTGCAGATGAGACCCAGGACCCATTATGTGGGTTCTATCTAGACGTTGATGATGCCGAATAGCTGGTGTCCCAACTACGACCTATGCCCTGTGGCGGGCTGTAGATAATCAGGCCATGTGCCTTTTTATCCTTTCATCTATCTGTACTTAGACAGCTTATGCTTCCGCTTGGTTTGTATGAACATGTTTGTACGACTTGAGTGTCGGGTCATGTGACCCCTATATGTAAGAACATATTATGCAAGGCTCATCTGAGCCTTTTAAATAAAAGTCATGTTGTTGTATGGTTATGTTGTGATGCCATGGTTGTATCTATGCATATCAGTCATGTCGTGCGTATGTGTGACGTGCAACGGTATGTATGGGATCCGACACCTAGTTGTGTGCCTTTAGTAGTACTCTTTACGGGAAACTGCCTCTTTGTGCTTCCACCGAGCCATGGTAGCTTGCTACTGCTCTGGACACATTGATTGACCGGCATGTATCGTTCTTTGCTGCTGTGTCTGTCCCTTCGGGGAAATGTCTCGCGGTGTAATGGAGTCCCTGTAGCCTACTAGGACTCGTCTACGTGCAGTGATGACATTCGTGTCTCACGATGTAATGGAGTCCCTGTAGCTTCCTATGACTTGTCTACACACGCTTGAGGCCGACACCTGCATTGCTGGGTTATGTATGTCTGTTTCCGTACGGATGTGCCGCTTGGGTTCTATGACTAGTCATGTCGTCCCGGGTTCTCTGTTGTTTGATTGCCAGCGACATGTTCACATACGTGAGCCAAAAGACGCAAACGGTCCCGGCTAAGGTAAGGCTGCAGCCATGGAACTTACCGTGCGTGAGGACGCAAAGTGATGTGACATGTTACAGTCTGGATTCTTATGACTTAGGATAGGGGTCCCGACAGCGTTGGTATCAGAGTCTGACTGACTGTAGGACTACGAAGCCAAACCGGTCAAAGTTGAGTCTACAAACACTACGGAAAAGTAGGGGAATTGATTGTGGAAGGGAACGTAAGGCTCTTTTTTACTCCTCTTCCCAAGTTATTCTATGCTGAGTCATCCTCATATCTTCTTCGGATATAGGAACTAGGCTACTCATCCATTGCTTAGGATGTCGAGTTAATAACCATGGACCACTAGATAGCTTGTTGTATGTGAATGTGGGTATTCAAGTATTGTTGGTGTGAAAAACAAATGGAGAAGAGATTTGAGTCTAGAAAGTCGAGTGGTTATACTTTTCCAATCTTTTGTCGTTGTCTCAAAATCCTTTTTGAGCAATTACAGCCGTTATGTTGTCCAATTTCTGCTAGAGTCTCTTATGTCTTTGCATCTTTCTCTATTTCATACGCCCCCTCGTCCTTCCCATCAGGTGGTCCGTCTGACCAGGTGCATCAGTGTACCGGGTCACACGGCCATGTTGGTTAGAGTCATGATGGAGGCTGGATACCGTTGGTACCCAGAGTACACAGTGGAGGAACAATATCAAGATTTCAACCAGAGTCAGTATCTGTGTACCGTCAAGATTTATCCTTCATACCCTCGAGCTGCAGAGCCGCTCCACTGGACTTATGGATTAGGTGTCATCATGGATATGGCAGTTCAGGAGGCCGCTTACACCATGCTGATTATCATGAGGTTCCACCATGGTCTGCTTCAGAACACCGAGTTTTGCTATGTTCCTGCTTCTATGGGAGGAGAGGATGGTTATCTTAGTGCAGTCTACTATGGTCATTCCCATGAGGACCCTAGGCTACATGTGAACGCTCAGATGTTGGAGAACAGGGATCGTGATGCACGTGCCCTTCGCATGGAGCTTTATGCCACCCGTGCACGTCTTTGGATAGCCCTGACGCAGTTGGCACCTGTCGTGCAGACAGGCTATGGAGATTTGGAGATGCTGACCCCATCGCGGACTCATTTGCCAGCACACGTAGACTGGCCCGATGTTGGAGGCATCACCCCTCTTCGAGGACCGCTGTTGCCGCCGACAAGGGGACCAAGGCCACACCCGTGTCCTTATGGCTCTCAGGGATCACAGGCTAGAGTGTTTCCAGATCCTCAGGTTCAGCTCCTGGGTCATGGGGGTAACCTGTATGAGGCATTCTATGGCGATGCTTGAGTACGTGGATGTTAGTTCTAGTATGGTAGTAAACGTATCGCCATAGTCCTGCGTGTCTTGTGGGATATGATGAGGTTGAGACTTGAGTTCCGAAGGTGTAGATAGATAATGTATAGGAAGCTTGTAATGCCTCCGATGAGTTGTGTCATCTCTCCGTAGTTGTTTTTCAGCTTGGCTTGTACTGAACTATGTCATGGTGTGTATGAATCATGGTGTTCATATGGAAGTTGTTTTACCATGCTGATTGGTGTTTACCCTACATGCCATGTTATCCAATACATTCCTTATCCTATGTCCTAGAGTTGTTGTTCCCTATGATTAAATTGTGGGTTTGTTTTCCCAAGATGGTGGTAACTAGGAATAACCCCGTGCCTACCCCTGAGTAGGGCGAGGGAAGCCAGCAAAGGCAAGAGGATCTGCCACATGTGCCTTCTCTGGCGGAAGTAATGCTAGAAGCTGAAAGGAATAAGAGGGAGACCAACAGGCTGTTGGAAAGAATCGAACAGAACACACCACGTGCTCCCCGCAATGACCTCAATGATGGCATATCACTTGGTGATTTCATCAGACCGTGCCCACCCAAGTATCATCATTCGGTCGACCACTCGACGCGGATGACTGGCTGACTAGCATGTATCGCAAGATTCGGGCTGCCAATGTGACTGAGGCCAACAAGGTGACCTTTGCAACTTACTTTCTAGAAGGTCCCGCCAATTTGTGGTGGGAAAATCTTGAAGCCATGCGTCCCGTAGGCCCCGCACCAACTTGGGCAGAGTTTAGTGCCGCATTTCGTACCCATCACATCCCGGAAGGGCTGATGGATCGTAAGAGAGAGGAATTCTGTGCCTTCACCCAGGGCAGACTGTCAGTGGATGCTTATAGTCATGAGTTTGGAAACCTTGCTCGCTATGCTCCTGAGGAAGTTTCTACTAATGCCAAGAAGCAAGCTAGGTTCCGCAAGGGACTTAACCCTGAGCTCCGCCGAGATCTGCGCCTGCATGAGTGCACCACTTTCTAGGCTCTCGCCAACAAGGCTATCAATGCCGAGACTGGACAGACTGATTATGAGGCCACTAGAAAGCACAATCGTGACTTCAACCCCGCATCTGGCTCGGGCTCCAATAAATGCCGGATCTGGGTGCCCAACACAGCTCTGCCGCCAACATACAATGTGAGGCCATCTTTCCAGGCGCCTCGCCCAGTTCAGCCCAACCCTCCAATCAGACCATTTGGAGGACCGCCTGCAAATGTTGTTCCCCGTGCCACCGTGGTTTGCTATAAGTGTGGAGAACCAGGACACTACTCCAGTTAGTGTCCCTAGTATAATGTTAAGCCCGCTAGATGTGGAAAACCAAGAAAACCTTCTTTGTAAAGTCGGCTCCTGCTCCTGGACGAGTGAACTATGTGTCTGCTGAGGAAGCCCTTGAGGATCCTGATGTTATCCTAGGTACGCTCCTTGTCAATAATCATCCATCATCTGTTTTATTTGATACCAGGGCATCTCATTCTTTTATCTCAGAAAGTTATGCACAGCTGCATAACATGTCTTTTTGTGATATGCCTACTCCTTTAGTAGTGCATACTCCGGGTTCAAAATGGCAAATTCTAGAGTGAGCCATGATAATGAGATTCTAGTGGATAGACTAGTCTTCCAAGCATCTTTGATAGCCCTCAAGTCTTCGGACATAAATATCATTCTAGGCATGGATTGGATGAAAGCCAACTATGCCAAGATTGATAATCATTCTAGGAATGTTCAACTTACACATCCATCGGGTGAGATAGTTAATGTCCCCACTCGAACAACCAAACGCCAACTCTATTCCCTCAATGCTAGCCCTCTTCCAGAATTAGAAGATATTCCGGTAGTCCGTGACTTTACAGATGTCTTTCCAGAAGAACTGCCAGGAATTCCTCCTGTCAGAGATGTTGAGTTTGTCATAGAGCTCATTCCAGGGACTGTCCCAATAGCTAGAAGACCCTATAAGATGGCACCCTTAGAAATAGCCGAACTTAAGATCCAACTCGATGAGGCTTTGAAGAAAGGTTTCATCCGTCCCAGTTCTTCTCCTTGGGCTTGTCCCGTCCTCTTCGTCAAAAAGAAGGATGGTTCGGATCGGATGGTTGTGGATTATCGGCCAGTGAATCTGGTCACCATAAAGAACAAGTATCCGCTCCCCAGGATCAACAATTTGTATGATCAGCTCGCTGGATCCTCTGTCTTTTCCAAAATGGATTTGAGGTTGGGATACCATCAAATCAGAATTAGGAACGGGGACATTCCAAAAACGGCTTTTGTTACTCGTTATGGCCAATACGAGTACACCATCATGTCCTTCGGTTTAACCAATGCCCCAGCCACCTTCTTTCGCTTGAAGAATTCGATCTTCATGGAGTACCTAGATAAATTTATCGTGGTTTACCTCGATGATATACTCATCTATCGAAGAACGAACAAGAACATGCCGAGCATCTAAGGCTGGTATTGATGAAACTTCGAGAGCACCGCTTGTACACCAAATTCTCCAAGTGTGAATTTTGGTTGCCAAAAGTGACCTATCTGGACCACGTGATATCTGGTAAAGGTATTGCTATCAATCCCGAGAGAGTTTAGGCCGTCCTTGATTGGACTCAACCTAAATCGGTTAAGCAAGTTCGGAGTTTCCTTGGCTTAGAGAGCTATTATCGCTGCTTTGTCAAGAATTTCTCCAAAGTTGCAAAACTTCTGACTGAACTCCTCAAGAAAGATAAAAGGTTCGAGTGGACTCCACAATGCGAGCGTAGTTTTCAGGAGTTGAATAGATGACTAACCTCTGCTCCCGTTCTGGTGCCACCTGATTTCTCTAAGGACTTTGTTATCTATTGCGACGCTTCGCGACAAGGATTAGGTTGCATTCTCATGCAAGATCGTCATGTGATTGCATATGCATCTCGACAGCTGCGTCCACATGAGGATAATTATCCAACACATGATCTTGAGCTTGCAGCTGTAGTCCATGCACTAAAAACCTGGCGACATTACCTTCTGGGTAATCGTTGCAAAATTTACACTGATCACCAAAGTCTAAAATATATATTCACCTAGACAGATTTGAATCTCAGGCAAAGACGGTGGGTAGAGTTGATTACAGATTACGACTTAGGGATAACTTACACCCCGGGGAAAGCCAATGTCATGGCTGATGCACTAAGTCGTAAGTCTTATTGTAACAACCTGATGTTACAACAAGGTCAACCACTTCTCCATGAGGAATTTCCGAAGTTAAACCTTCACCTTGTTCCTCAAGGATTCCTATCCAACCTGGTGGCGAAACCTAATCTTAAGGATCGAATAGTAGCTGCCATAAATATGATAAGGGTATATCTCGGAGCAAGGAGAATATTGCTAGTGGAAACGCTAAAGATTTCTCCAAGAACGATGAAGGTGTTGTGTTCTTCCAGAACCGGTTGGTGGTTCCCAAGAGCACACGCTTAAGACAGTTGATCCTTAAGGAGGCTCATGATTCTCCTCTCTCAATTCATTCGGGTAGTACCAAGATGTATCAGGACCTACGCTAGAGGTTGTGGTGGACTAGGATGAAAAGAGAAATTGCCCAGCTCGTTGCTAATTGCGACGTTTGTCGTTGCGTGAAAGCAGAACATCAAAGGCCTGCTGGCACCCTTCAACCTTTAGCTATTCCTGAATGGAAATGGGATAAAGTCGGTATGGATTTCATTACTGGATTTCCCAGGACTAAGAGAGGGAATAATGCTATATTTGTGGTCATCGACCGTCTTTCTAAAGTGGCTCATTTTCTTCCTGTTCGGGAAAGTATACTTGCTAGCCAACTAGCAGAGTTGTATGTTTCTCGAATAGTTTCTCTTCATGGCGTTCCTTTGGAGATTAACTCAGACCGTGGAAGTATCTTTACTTCCTGATTGTGGGAAAGTTTTCAAACCGCTATGGGGACTCATCTATCCTTTAGCACTTCTTTCCACCCGCAATCAAGTGGTCAAGTTGAGAGAGTCAATCAAATTCTCGAAGACATGCTCCAAGCTTGTGTTATATCTTTCGGTATGAAATGGGAGAAATGTATTGCATTTGCCAAATTTTATTATAACAATAGTTATCAATCAAGCTTGGGCAAAGCCCCTTTTGAAGTTCTCGATGAACGAAGGTGTCGAACACCTCTTAACTGGTCAGAAACCGGAGAGAGACAGCTCTTTGGTGCGGATATGATGCAGGATGCAGAGGAGCAAGTTCGCATTATTCGTGAAAAGTTGATAACAGCCCAATCTCGTCAAAAGAGCCAATATGATCGCCATCATAGGGCTGCGACCTATGAAATTGACGAGAAGGCTTACCTTCGGGTTACACCTCTGAAGGGTACCCATCGATTCGGTATCAAGGGCAAGTTGGCTCCTCGTTACATTGGACCTTTTCGCATTCTTGCCAAACGAGGAGAGGTTGCCTACCAATTGGAACTTCCACCGCATCTTTCCAAGTTTCATGATGTCTTCCACGTCTCGCAACTCAGGCGTTGCTTCTCGGACCCTGTCCGTGAGGTAGACCATGTAGCGCTTGATATCCAAGATAACCTTACATATCGATAATACCCTGTTCGTATTCTTGATCAAGCTGAGCGTACCACTCGACGTCGGAACATCAAATTTCTTAAGGTTCAATGGTCACACCATTCTGAAAAGGAGGCGACATGGGAAAGAGAAGATCGTCTTCGACTAGAGTACCCCGCGCTCTTCCCGAGGACTTCAAAATCTCGGGACGAGATTCTTTTGAGTGGGAGTGAGTTGTCACAACCTTAGCTAGATGTCTTAGGAATAGTATTGTGCTTGCATCATGTTTCATTTTTGCATTAACATGAAATGGGGAACAAAAAGAAACCCCAAGCTAACTTTGAATCAAAACAATTCAAATTTGCTGAAAATTCAACAAATCCAAAATGCCCACTAAAAATGTTCCCTATGTCTCGTAAATTTGGGCATGATTATAACAGGGACCATTCTAATTATTTGAACAATCAAAGTAATTCGAAAATAATTGATAAGGCTCCTGAAATCATTAAATAAAGCACTATCATTATTTTTGTTTTCAAAATATCCTGAAACATTTTAGACAAGTTTGAAATATTCAAACTTCATTATAGAAAATATATGGGATATTTTATAAAGTCATTTGTACCTGAAAAAAAATAAACAAATGTCACTAAAGGAAAACAGAGAAGAAAAAAAAAGAAAAAAGGAGAAAGGCCCACCTGGCCCAAGGAGGTTATCGTCCTCCTAGCAGCCAAGAGGATGAGCGCATGGCCGAAGCGCGCGCGCTGCCGTGCCTCCATGCCGCTAGCTGCCTGCCTGTGTCCTCCTCGCCAGCGTGACAGGGATAAGCTCCCCAGAGCCGTCCCCATCGCTCTCTCTCTCTCGCCCGCCTCTCTTCCTCTCCCCTCTCTACTCCGCCATAGCCGAGCTATGCTCGAGCTCGCCGCCGTCGCGCTAGCCGCCCCCTCGCCATGCTAAGTAGCCCCTGAGAACCGCCGCTTCCCCCTCGTCCTCCCCGTGGTCCTAGAAGACGCCAGGAGCCCCTCTACGCCGCGCCATCGCCGTTCCTCCCCGCCGGTCACCGGAGCTCCGCCCCGACATTCTGCCCCGTCCAAACCTCCTCCGACCTAGCCGTCGCCTCTGCTGGAACTGCGGTGAGCCGCTGGTGCTCGTCCCCTTGTCCTCTTTTTCTCCCGTGCCCCGTAGACCTCGCGCCCTTCTGGCCCGAGCTCCGGCCGCTGCCCAGCTCACCGTTGGCGTCGATTCCGACCATCTCAGCTCCTAGGAGGGGTCGGAATGGACGCGCGCGTGTGTGCTGAGTCATTTGGTGCCCTCCGCCATCCTTTTGGTCGCCGGAGGAGGGATCCCAAAGCCCTCCGCCATCTCTGGAGCCACCGGCGGCTCAACGCCGGTGGGTCTTGCCGGAGTTGACCACGGGGTTTGACCCCCTCAGTCACTGGCAGGTGGGGCCAGGCCCTGTCAAGTCAAAGTTAATTAGGAATTTAATTAATTATTTTAACTAACCTAATTAGTCACTGACAATGGGCCTCGTTTCTGTTAATTAATTAGGATTTAGTTTTAATTAGTTAGTTAAGTGTTTGAGTCACTGACATGTAGCCCCCACATGTCAGGTTTGACTCTGGCCCGGTCAGCTGACCAGCTGACGTCATAATGATGTCATGCTGATGCAATAAAAGCAATTTCTAGTTTAAAAATAATTCTAGAAATTATTCAAAACTTCAAAACTTCATATAAATTAATCTGTAAATCAGATGAAAATAATTTATATATGAAAATTTATTAGAAAAATCCAATGATTCCAATGGTGCTATTGTCATGCATGTTAGACCAATCTAAATAGGTGAACATTGACATTTGCTAATAGGTTAGTATATGGAATTTGAAATAAAGAACGATTTTGAACCTATATTCAAACTCATTTCAAATTAACCTGAATAATAATTGCATTAGCTCATCCATACATGCTATCATGCCATGATCATGCATCATATTGTTGC
The DNA here is from genome assembly GCA_022496015.1 of Hordeum marinum. Taxonomy (NCBI): domain Eukaryota; kingdom Viridiplantae; phylum Streptophyta; class Magnoliopsida; order Poales; family Poaceae; genus Hordeum; species Hordeum marinum. The sequence continues at coordinate 97,371,833 of CM039675.1, forward strand.
ACTTGCATGTGTTGATCGTTTCTTATCTGCATTGAGGTAGGCCTTGCTCCTGAGGATACCCCCGAGCATCCCGACGAAGGAGAGAACTTTTCTGTTTCCCAGCAAGGCAAGCAACCCCTTTGATCATTCTGATAACATCCCACTCTCTCGCTCCTGCTCTTGTTTATTACATTAGGACAACCAATCACATGTCAGTCATACACGGTAGATGATCCTACTCTGTTGCATAACCTGACACTGTCACAGTAAATAGCCAAACCTTGCAACCTAGCATACCTGGTAGCTGCTTGTGCCATGATGTGCTTAGCTTACTTTGCCTGCTATGCTTGCTATGCTTAGAGTTGTGTCAGGTCGGATTCATCTGGGTGATGAACTAAGTGAAACAATGTTACCTAATGTGATGATGTCATGATGACCTCGATTTGGTAAAGGTAGCGATGAGAGGCTATGTAGGAGTACATAGCGGGTTGTCTCATTGGGACCATTCTTAGGAACTGAGTTCCGTGTTTGTGATCCAAGACTAGTTACTACCACAAATTGGGATACTTAATTGACCCTCTCGACTTAATTGACCCTCTCGACTTAATTGACCCTTAGTCCAGGAGTTGCAAGTAGTTTCTAGTGTTTATAGCATGCTGGAGGCCATGCGTACCACTTACCCTAGGGTGGATTGCGACGCGGCAGGCAGTGGCACGGTGTACCAAGGGTCAGCCGGATGGTGGGCTTGGGAACCCTGCGCACATCCTTTGGGGCCGTAGCGGAAACTTCGGCCGGACTTCCGTGCGGGTTCTGTCTCAAATAGGCGATAGCCTAGACTAGAGGTCTTATGTGATTGACGGTCGTGGCCGACTCCCTCGCTGGGCATCCACTTGAAGGTTGCCGAGGTGCATGGTTTATGAGCACACAACGATAAGTGACGAGAGCGTGTGTGAAGAAGTACACCCCTGCAGGGTATGAAACTATTCGAATAGCCGCGTCCTCAGATATGGACTACTTGGAGAACTTATGTTGTTCATAGATAATCTAATGAATACTCATAAAAATATCAAGACAAGTGTGAGTACCGTGGATGGCACCCTCCCAGGAGGGAAGTGAGTGCATGGTGGTGTATTGTTATGGAGTTAATGGACTCGTGTGCGATATCTAAATGTAAACAAAGAGTTAAAATTGAGTAGTGTAGGTTAGCCATGAGTCAAAGCTGGCATTGCTGCATAACCTCCACCACCCCTCTCTTGTTGATACATGAGCATGAATAGACTAGGTCTGTTTTAAAGACTTGCTGAGTACGTTTGTACTCATGTTTGCTTAATAAATGTTGCAGATGAGACCCAGGACCCATTAGGTGGGTTCTATCTAGACGTTGATGATGCCGAATAGCTGGTGTCCCAGCTATGACCTATGCCCTGTGGCGGGCTGTAGATAGTCAGGCCATGTGCCTTTTTATCCTTTCATCTGTCTGTACTCAGACAGCTTATGCTTCCGGTTGGTCTGTATGAACATGTTTGTATGACTTGAGTGTCGGGTCATGTGACCCCTATCTGTAAGAACATATTATATAAGGCTCATCTGAGCCTCTTAAATGAAAGTCATGTTGTTGTATGGTTATGTTGTGATGCCATGGTTGTATCTATGCATACCGGGCATGTCGTGCGTATGTGTGACGTGTAACGGTATGTATAGGATCCGACACCTAGTTGTGTGCCTTTAGTAGTACTCTTTACGGGAAACTGCCTCTTTGTGCTTCCACCGAGCCATGGTAGCTTGCTACTTCTCCGAACACATTGATTAACCGACATGTATCCTTCTTTGCTGTTGTGTCTGTCCCTTCGGGGAAATGTCTCGCGGTGTAATGGAGTCCCTGTAGCCTGCTATGACTCGTCTACGTGCAGTGATGGCATTCGTGTCTCACGACGTAATGGAGTCCCTGTAGCTTGCTATGACTCGTCTACACACGATTGAGGCTGACACCTGCATTGCTGGGTTATGTATGCCTGTTTCCGTATGGATGTGCCGCTTGGGTTCTATGACTAGTCATGTCGGCCCGGGTTCTCTATCGTTTGATTGCCAGCGACATGTTCACATACGTGAGCCAAAAGACGCAAACGGTCCCGGATAAGGTAAGGCTGCAGCCGTGGAACTTACCGTGCGTGAGGCCGCAAAGTGATGTGACATGTTACAGTCTGGATTCTTATGACTTAGGATCGGGGTCCCGACATAGTGTGCCACCTTCTTCGCTGACAGATAGATACCATAGACAAGCTTCTGGTAATGCGGGTACCTTTGCTTCGAAGGAGACAACACTTCAGAAATGTAGTAGACTGGACACTGAACCTTGTAGGCCTTGCCTTCCTCTTCCCGCTCGACATTCAAAACTATACTCATGACCTGATTAGTGGCCGCGATGTATAGGAGGAAATGCACTTTGCTGTGAGGAGCAGCAAGCACCGGCTGGGTGGAAAGGACGGGTTTGAGCTGAACAAACACTGCTTCAGCCTCTGGAGTCCATTCAAACATGTCAGACTTCTTCATCAATCGGTACAAAGTCAATGCCTTCTCACCGAGACGGGAAATGAATCGACTCAACGCTGCCAAGCAACCTGTGAGCTTCTGAACATCGTGCACTCACACAGGACTTTTCATTCGGGTAATGGCGCTGTTTTTTTAAGGATTGACGTCGATTCCCCATTCGGAAATGAGAAAACCAAGTAACTTGCCGCCAGGAACACTGAAGATACAATTAGCCAGATTCAGCTTGATATCATATCTCCTCAAATTGGCGAATGTCTCAGCCAAGTCAGCCAACAGGTCGAAACCTTTGCGGGACTTGACGACAATATCATCCAGGTAAGCTTCAACATTCCGAGGAATCTGGTCGAGTAAACACTTCTGAATCATGCGAATGAAAGTAGTGCCGACATTCTTCAAACCAAAAGTCATGGTGATTTTAACGCCCCGGACACACCCGCCGGTGGTCTTTACTCCTGGCGGGATCTAGACTGGCCTCACTCAACAATATAGCCTTTTCTACGCACTTTGTCCTCACTCATGCGCACCCGGGACCAACTTCCCGGTCAGTCACCCATCCTAGAACTACTCCAAGCCAAGCAAGCTTAACCTGGGAGTTCTGTTCGAATGGGCTCCCAGAAAAGAAGGAATTCCTTATTGATATGAGTAGTCTATCATCCCTAATAAGCCAGGCTATCACATACACCACCACTTAGAGGAACCGACGTCCTCGTCGGGTCATAGGACGTTCCCTCTTGGCACAAACGTCTGTGCTTTCAGTCCAATACATGTGTCATTCTGTGTGCCACGATGGGTCACAAACTTCATGAACAACATGACCGCGCACCTGTTGTCAAACATCCGTGTAACCGCGAGGGTCGGCTCTGATACGAACTTGTAACGCGCCGGACACACCCACCGGTAGTTGTTACTCCTGGCAGGATCTAGACTTGGCCTCACACATCAATACTAGTCTTTTCTACGCACTTTGTCCTCACTCATGCGCACCGGGACCAACTTCCCGGTCGGTCACCCATCCTAGAACTACTCCAAGCCAAGCACGCTTAACCTGGATGTTCTGTTCGAATGGGCTCCCAGAAAAGAAGGAATTCCTTATTGATATGAGTAGTCTATCATCCCTAATAAGCCAGGCTATCACATACACCACCACTCAGAGGAACCGACGTCCTCGTCAGGTCATAGGACGTTCCCTCTTGGCACAGACGTCTGTGCTTTCAGTCCAATACATGTGTCATTCTGTGTGCCACGATGGGTCACAAACTTCATGAACAACATGACCGCGCACCTGTTGTCAAACATCCGTGTAACCGCGAGGGTCGGCTCTGATACGAACTTGTAACGCGCCGGACACACCCACCGGTAGTTGTTACTCCTGGCAGGATCTAGACTTGGCCTCACACATCAATACTAGTCTTTTCTACGCACTTTGTCCTCACTCATGCGCACCGGGACCAACTTCCCGGTCGGTCACCCATCCTAGAACTACTCCAAGCCAAGCACACTTAACCTGGGAGTTCTGTTCGAATGGGCTCCCAGAAAAGAAGGAATTTCTTATTGATATGAGTAGTCTATCATCCCTAATAAGCCAGGCTATCATATACACCACCACTCAGAGGAACCGACGTCCTCGTCGGGTCATAGGACGTTCCCTCTTGGCACAGACGTCTGTGCTTTCAGTCCAATACATGTGTCATTCTGTGTGCCACGATGGGTCACAAACTTCATGAACAACATGACCGCGCACCTGTTGTCAAAGATCCGTGTAACCGCGAGGGTCGGCTCTGATACGAACTTGTAACGCGCCGGACACACCCACCGGTAGTTGTTACTCCTGGGAGGATCTAGACTTGGCCTCACACATCAATACTAGTCTTTTCTACGCACTTTGTCCTCACTCATGCGCACCGGGACCAACTTCCCGGTCGGTCACCCATCCTGGGAGTTCTGTTCGAATGGGCTCCCAGAAAACAAGGAATTCCTTATTGATATGAGTAGTCTATCAACCCTAATAAGCCAGGCTATCACAGTGATATAGCAGAAGCACCCAAATGGGGTGATGAAGGCGTTTTTATTTCATCCGGGCCAAACAGACGGATCTGATGGTAACTGGAGTATGCATCTAGAAACGATAAACACTCACGCCCCGCAGTCCAGTCGACAATCTGATCAATGCGAGGGAGCGGGAAATGATCTTCCAGGCATACCCGATTGATATGTTTGAAGTCAATACACATGCAAAGTGACCTGTCCTTCTTGGGGACCATGACGACATTCGAGAGCCACTCGGAGTGGTAAATCTCCTAAATGAACTTAGCCGCCAAGAGATGAGCCACCTCTTTGCCGATTGCCTTTCGCTTTTCCACTACCGACCGGCGCAAATGTTCCTTCACCGGCCTGGCTTTCGGATCCACTCTCAGTCGGTGCTCAGCCAGTTCCCTAGGAACCCCTGGCATGTCAGCTGGCTTCCATGCGAAGATGTCCCAGTTGTCATGGAGGAACTGGATGAGCTCGACTTCCTATTTACTATCGAGTGTCAAAGATATGTTGCTCAGGGCAGCGGTAGGATCTGTCGGGTGAATGTTCACCTTTTTACTTCCCCTACCGACTGAAAAGCAGACTTTGAAGTAGGTTTCTTAGCATGCAGCAACTCGGTAGGGTCAGTGCTCTTCTTGTACTCTTCTAGCTCAACCATAGCCATCTGATGATCGACAATTTTGGAGCCCTGCTGGAGGCACTCCTCATCCCTCTGTCGATTGCCAGTGACTGTGATCACACCCTTGGGACCAGGCATCTTTACTTTGAGATACACGTAACATGGACAGGCCATGAAACGGGCATAAGCTGGTCGGCCAAGGATGACGTGGTACACGCTTTCAAAGTCCATGACTTCAAACGTCAATTTTTCTTTGCGAAAATTCTTATCAGTCCCGAACACCACATCTGGCCGAGTGACCTGGCTTTCTTCCCTGGGATGACTCCATGGAACTGCATGTTGCTCTCGCTGAGTCAGGACATCGGAATGCCCATCCCCTTAAGGGTATCTGCATACAAAATGTTCAGCCCACTTCCTCCGTCCATAAGGACCTTGCAGAGTTGAGTGCCTCCCACAACATGATCGACCACCAAAGCCTATAGACAGGGAGTGGCGACATGAGCAGGATGATCTGACTGATCGAACATGATGGCAGTCTGAGACCACTTGAGGTACGTGGGAGTTGTAGGCATGGCCATGTTGACTTCTTTGTTTATAACCTTCAATCGACTCTTGCTTTCAACCTCAGCAAAAATCACCAGTGTGGCATTGACGTCGAGAAAAGTTTCTTTGTCTTCATCATCATCCTTTTCAGGCATTTTCTCACTCAATGGGCCTTCCTTGAACTGCTGAATCAGCAGACGGCACTGTCGAGTGGTATGCTTGGGAAATATTAAATTGCCTTCTTCATCTTTCCTCGTGTGGATCGCACACGGTAAATCCATAACATCAGTTCCTGGCTGTTTTTTCCCTTTCTTGGGGTTGAACTGTCCCTTGGACTTCCCATAATTCTTTCCTTGCACCGCCAGGGCGGCTGCCTCTGCCTAAGCAGGGCCACCTGCCTTCCTCTTCTGCTTCCGACTGGACTTGCCGCCGGCATCGTTGTTGACTGCTTTTCCTTTGCCGGTGCGGAGGCGGTCTTGTTCTTTGCCATTGGCGTACCGAGTGGCAATTTCCATCATCTTACTCAGCGAAATAGCACCTATCGCCCAAACTTCAGGTAAAGCTCTCTGTACTTCACTCCGGCCTTGAAGGCACAAACAACTTGATGCTCGGAAACATTCTCCACTGTATGATGCAAAGTGGACCAGCACTGAATGTAATCCCTCAATGACTCGTTGGGCTTATGAACACAATATTGCAAATCAATCAAACTGGCAGGACGCTTGCAAGTGCCTTCGAACATTCTGATGAACACTCGAGCAAGATCCTCCGAGCAGTGGATGCTAGAAGGAGCCAAACGATTCAGCCATGCGCGGGCCGAACCATCTAACATCAAGGACAAATGCTTCATTAAAATAGTATAGTTGCCACCACCAATCTATACAGCCACTCGGTAATCATCCAACCATGTCTCCATATTTGACTCGCCAGAAAACTTGCCTATCCCAGCCGCCAACCTGAAGTTGGGGGGAATCTCTGCAGAACGAATGGTTCTGCTAAAGCACCCGGGACCAGAAATAACAGAACTGCTGCCACTCGGGTAATCTCTGTCGAAACCATCTCTTTGGGCTCTTCCCCTGTTGATTCGCCTCTGAGTGAGGACATCTCTTGCATCAAACGCTGGATTCCTCTCCTGACCGAAAGGGCGCCGATCGTCCTGGTGCCAGGGCACGTATGAACCACAGCACAGAGAAGTGGGCACTTGATGGTGGTCATCACGTTGAAACTGATCTCGTCCCTGATCCCTGTACTGATCCTCTCGGAAACCTCCGCCCCTGTGATGTGGAGGCGAACCAGGACTGTGTGCTGACTGAACAGTCTCTGCTCTTGGTGAATTACTATGTATTCTATAGCGCGACTGTGAAACAACTGAATTTTGTCGTTGCACCGCGTCAAGCAACACTTTGATCTGCAGCAAACCTCTTCCAGCCTGTGAATGTGACGGCTGAATTGAATCTGCTATCCTAGCTGCTGCTTCAACATTCAAAACTGGAGTACGGTATACCTCAATGTTGTTTTGTGAACCACTCGGGAATAGTTGTCGTTGACATCGACTGGGAGGGGGTGGATGCTGGCGAGCTCGCTTGTCGAGTTCCCTATCGAGCTCTTCGAGCCGAATGAGCATGGCCTCCAAGGCCTGAGCCTTAGCGGTCACACCAATGATGGGTGTATGGAGGACCTCTTCATCTCGACGCGGCTGCTCACTCGATGCCCCACCAGCCTCTCGCCTGCCGCGGCGAAACCAGGCGGCGGGCTCTAATGTGAACCAGCCATAAGGACCTCCACTGCAGGAGCGCACCTCTCGCACTCGGAGGGAATGTTAGACTGACCAGAGTCTGACTCGAACACACCGTGAAGTGACTCGGCGGGCTCGATTGCCGCAATCTGCGGAGGTGAAACCTGGCGGGCCGCCACATGCCTCACCCATCGCTGGAGTCGTGAGCAACCGGATCGCTTGCGACAGCAAACAGCGGGGAGAACCAAAGAGTACGGAGTCGACAGCTGCCACAGAAGAACGCCACAGGAACTCGCGTAGATGTGCGCAGTCCCACGGATCGGGAGGGCCTCAACATCAAGAGGCGCTTCCTAGAGCCATGCTGAATCGTCGACGATGAAGGTGAACACTTCGAAATGGATCTCGTGGCCCAAAGCCAAACCACCATCGGAAGACATGACGAAGGGGGAAAATGCAACCTCGTCGGAAGTCGCTTAGACGCCTGCCCCATGGTGGGCGCCAACTGTCGTGGGAACGCATTTGACAATAGAAGATAGGGGTATGAAAGGAGAGGGTAGGGTTGTAGCTACGCCGAGGATGTACACACGGATGTATGAGTTTAGGCCCCTCTCATGGAGGTAACAACCCTACGTCTTGGTGCTTGGGAGCTCTTGTCCTGTGAAAAGTATAAGTTACAGTAGGTGCGAACCCTTGTGCCAGAGGGGAGGGGTGGCTTATATAGAGTACACTACCCCTCATAAGTGCCAGGCATCCAAGGGTCCGATTGTGGGTATAAAGACGAGCGTTACTGGTAACGTACATCATAATTAGTACTAATGACAACTGGCCTAATGCATGCCTGTTGGCCTCCCTAGGGTAGCTTCTGGTCTTCTGGCGTCGACTTGAGGCGAGGTCTTCCGTGTGACAGGTGACTGTCGAGTGGAGGGAGAAGATGCCGAGTGGATTGAATGTCGAGTGACTTGAGCATCGTGGAGAATCCAGTCGGAACCTCTCTTGTAATCCTTAAGTCCTCCAATATAATGTCTTTAGATAGGGTATGTAGGTCAGGTCTAGGACCCTACCCTAGGTACATATCCATGTCACATATTAAACGAAGTCCAAATGCGATAAAAACTTACAGAGATTTTTTTTGTAATATATTTGATTTTTGGGAAAAAGAATCAACGCAAGACGATGCCCAAGAGGCCCACAAGCCAGGGGTGCGGCCTACCCCCTGGCCGCACTAGGGTGGCTTGTGGTCACCCCTTAAGGCGGTTGGTGCCATTCTTTCGCCGCAAGAAAGCTAATATCCATATTAAAATCGTGTTAAAATTTCATCCCAATCGGAGTTACGGATTTCTGGAAATTTAAGAAATGGTGAAAGGCAAGAATCTGGGAATGCAGAAACAAAAGGAAATAGAGAGAGAGATCCAATCTCGGAGGAGCTCCCGCCCCTCTGTCGCCATGGAGGCCAAGGACCATAGGGGAAACCCTCCTTCCATCTAATGGGGGGGGGTCAAGGAAGAAGAAGAAGGAGGTGTGATCTCTCCCCCTCTCTCCCGGTGGCACCGGAACACCGCCGAGGCCATCATCGTGACGGTAATCTACACCAACAACTTCACTGCCGTCATCACCAACTCTCTCCCCCTCTATGAAGTGGTTCAACACCTCTTCTCCCCTCTGTAATCTCTACTTAAACATGGTCCTCAACTCTATATATTATTTTTGAATGATGTATGGCCATCCTATGATGTTTGAGTAGATCCGTTTTGTCCTATGGGTTGATTGATGATCATGATTGGTTTGAGTTGCATGTTTTATTATTGGTGCTGTCCTATGGTGCTCTCCACGTCGCGCAAGCGTGAGGGATCCCCGTTGTTGGTTTTGCAATATTTGTATGATTTGCTTATGGTGGGTGGCGTGAGTGACAGAAGCACAGACCCGAGTAAGTAGGTTGTTTGCGTATGGGAATAAAGAGAACTTGATACCTTATAATGCTATGGTTGGGTTTTACCTTAATGATCTGTAGTAGTTGCAGATGCTTGCTAGAGTTCCAATCATAAGTGCATATGATCCAAGTAAATAAAGTATGTTAGCTTATGCCTCTCCCTCATATAAAATTGCAATAGTGATTATTAGTCTATTTATCGATTGCCTAGGTACAAATAACTTTCTTGTGACAAAAAGATCTCTACTAATAATAACTTAGTTGTTTCTTTATCTAAGAAGCCCCTAGTATTTATTTATGTGTTCTTTATTATCTTGCAAACCTATCCCATTACACCTACAAAGTACTTCTAGTTTCATACTTGTTCTCGGTAAATCGAACGTTAAGCGTGCGTAGAGTTGTATCGGTGGTCGATAGAACTTCAGGGAATATTTTTTTATACCTTTAGCTCCTCATTGGGTTCGACACTCTTACTTATCGAAAGAGGCTACAACTGGTCCCCTATACTTGTGGGTTATCACCGTGTCTGAGTAAATCTGATTGGGGTTGCTTCCTCCGTCCATTAGGACTTTAGTGAGGTGATACCCATCGATAATTGGGGGTAGGACGAGGGCCATTGAATCCCCATGACGGATACTAGTCGGATGGTCTCGTCGATCAAAGGTGATCGAGTACGCCGACCATGGGTTATACTTCGGGGCTATAGGCTCTACAGCATAGACCTCTTGAAGGGCGTGCTTCCTCTCCTTTTTGGGTATGTGAGTGGTGTATATCATGTTCACAGTCTTTACCTCTGGAGGGAATTGCTTCAGTCCTCCATTTTTCGGACCGCGGGGCTCGTCATCATCCTTGCTGCATGGGCCCTTGACTTGCTCTTCCACTGCAAGTTTGCCAGCTTGTTTGAACAACCAACCGTTACGGTTGGTGTGGGTGGCGGGCTTGTCTTGGGTACCATGGATCAGGCAAGGCCTCTCCATGATTTTCTCCATCGATGGTTGTGGAAACCAACATTAACAGCTGTGTCGTCGACATCACCATTGTTGTGCCGACATTTACTTTTGTGTCGTGGTTTACCATTTCCATCCCATACTTCGGAGGTGCCGGGTTGTGGCTTTGTCTAGCTAGCCAGTTATCCTCGCCCGCGCAAAAGCAGGTCATGAGTGATGTAAGGGAGGGCATGGTTCTAGGCTTGTCCCGACCGAGATGGTGAGCCAACCATTCGTCCCGAATATTGTGCTGGAAGGAGGCTATTGCCTCGGCGTCTGGGCAATCGACAATCTGGTTCTTCTTGGTTAAGAACCGGTTCTAGAATTGTCAAGCCGATTTGCGTGCTTTCTGGACAACATTGCTTAGTCGGAGGAGTGCGGCGGCCGTACATAGGTGTAACATCCCTAACTAGATGTCATAGAATAGCATGTGTGTGCATCATGTTTCAATTTTGCATCAACATGAAATGTGGGCTAAAAGAAACCCCAAGCTCATATTTGAATCAAATCAATTCAAAGTTGTGAAAACTCAACAAATTCAATATGCCCTTACAAAATGTTCCCTATGTCTGATAATTATGGACATGATTATAATAGGGGCCATTTTAAATATTTGAACAACTATAGCAATATAAAAATAAATGATAAAGCCTCTGAAAATGCCAAATAAAGCATTATCATTATTTCATATTTCAAAATATCCTGAAACTTTTTTTTGGAGTTTGAAATATTCAATCTTGATATTACAAAAAATTTGGGATATTTTATAAAAGTATTTGTACCTGAAAAGAAAATAAAACAAATGTTAGAATTAGAAAACAGAAAGTAAAAGAAAAAAAGGGGAAAGGAAACCTACCTAGGCCCAGGCCATGCCGGCCCACCTGGCCTAGGGAGGTTGTCGTCCTCCTGGCGGCCAGGAGGACGGGCGTGCGGCCGGAGCGCGCACGCGGGCATGCCTCAATGTCGGCAGCTGCCTACCTGCCCCCCCTCGCCAGCGCGACGGGGATAAGCTCAGAGAGCCGTCCCCATCGCCCTCTCCCTCTCGCTCTTGCTCGCCTCTCTTCGTCTCCCCCTCTGTCGCCATGGCCGCCAAAGCTCTGCCGCATAGCACCGTCGCTCCAGCCACTCCCCTACCTCGCTAGGTACCTCCAAAGCTCTGCCTCGTCGCCCTCTTCCTTCTCGCCAAGCCACGCATTGCCGGGAGCTCCCCATCGCCGTCGTCTTCAACCTCCGTCCACCGACAAAGAAGTGAAGCTCGCAGTTGCTCTAGGCCTTCCCCGAGCCCGCTCTCGACACTGCTGCAACCACCGTGAGCCTGTGGTCCTTTTTCCCCTTTTCCCCTTCGATAGGTCGTTCTAGTGCCGGATCCTCTCGGGTCCGAGAGCTCCTTGCCACCGGCGAGGATGTGGCCGTCGCTGCAACGGCCCAAGCTCGCAACTAAGCACATAGTCATGCTTAGGATGATCCCAGGCAGCTCTAGGAACACTCAGGTGGCTCGTTCGAGCTCCGGCTCGACGAGCCCATGCTCGCCCGAGCTCTGGCAACCGCCATGCTCATCGCCGGCGCCGATTCCGGCCATCCCATCCCCTCGGAGGTGTCAAGCTCGACGCGCGTGAGCGAGCAGAGTAGATTGGTGCCCTCCACAGTCCGTTTGGTCGCTGGAGGAGGAATCCTGACCCCCTCCGCCATCCCTGACGTCACCGGTGGCTCAATGCCGGCGAGTCAACTAGTTCCACCACGAGGGGTTTGACCCCTGTGTCACTAGCAAGTGGGGCCATGCCTTGTTTGTCAAATCCCGATTAGCAATTTAATTAATTAATATAATTAACCTAATTAGTCACTGGCCAGTGGGCCCAGTGTTGATTATGTAATTAGGATTAGTTTTAATTCTCTAACTAAGTGATTGAGTCACTGACATGAGGGCCCCACCCTGGCAGGTTTGACCTGGCCTGGTCAGCTGACCTGCTGATGCCATGATGACATCAGGCTGATGAAATAAAAGGAATTTCTAGTTTTCAAATAATTCCAGAAAATGTTTAAAACTTCAAAAATTCATATAAATTAATCTGTAACTCACATGAAAATAATTAATATATGAAAATTTATCAGAAAAATCCAATGAATCTAATGGTGCTACTATCATGGATGTTAGAGAAACCTATGTAGAAGAACATTGACATTTGCTAATAGGTTAATATATGGAATTTGAAATGAAGAATATTTTTAATCTATATTCAAACTCACTTGAAATTAACTTGGACATTAGTTGCATCAGATCATCCATACATGCTGCCATGTCATGATCATGCATCATATTGTTGCACTTGCATGTATTGATTGCTATTTATATGCATTACGGTAGGCCTTGCTTCTGAGGATACCCCCGAGTATTCCAACATAGGAGAGAACCTTCCCGCTACCCAGCAAGGCAAGCAACCCTCTTGATCATTCCGATATTATCCCACTCTCTCGCTCCTGTTCTTGTTTACAGCATCAGGATAAACGTTCACTTGTCTGTCCTACACGGTAGATGAACCTATTCTTTTGCTTGACTTGTCATTGTCATAGTAAATAGCTAAACCTTGCAACCTAGCATACCTGGTAGATGCTTGTGCCATGATGTGCTTAGCATACTTTGCCTGCTATGCTTGCTATGCCTAGGGTTGTGTCAGGTCTGTTTCATCTAGGTGATGAACTAGAGTGAAACCATGTTGTTCGAATGTGATAAGCTTACGATGAACTCGATTTGGTAAAGGTAGCGATGAGAGGCTATGCAGGAGTACATAGAGGGTTGTCTCATTGGGACCGTTCTTAGGAACCGAGTTCCGTGTTTGTGATCCAAGACTAGATACTACCACACATTGGGATACTTAATTGACCCTCTCGATTTATCAGTCGCATAGTCCTTAGTCCAGGAGTTGCAAGTAGTTTTTGGTGTTTATAGCATGCTGGAGTCCGTGCGTAGCGCTGACCCTAGGGGTGGGTTACAACGCGGTAGGCAGTGGCACGGTGTACCAAGGGTCACCCGAATGGTGGGCTTGGGAACCCTGTTCACATCATTCGGGGCCGTAGCAGAAACTTCGGCCGGACTTTCATGCGGGTTTAGTCTCAAATAGGCGATAGCCTGGACTAGAGGTCTTATGTGATTGATGGTCATAGCCGACTCCCTCGCTGGGCTTCCGCTTGAAGGTTGCCGAGGTGCATGGTTTTATGAGCACACAGCGATAAGTGGCGAGAGCGTGTGTGAAGAAGTACACCCCTACAGGGTATGAAACTATTCGAATAGTCGCGTCCTCGAATATGGACTACTTGGAAAGCTTATTCTGTTCATAAATAATCAAATGGATAGTAATAAAAACATCAAGACAAGTGTGAGTACCGTGGATGGCAATCTTCCAAGAGAGGGAAGTGAATCCATGGTGGTGTATTATCATGGAGTTAGTGGACTTGTGTGCGATATCTAAAATTTAAACAAAGAGTTAAAATTGAGTAGTGTAGGTTAGCCATGAGCCAAAGGTGGCATTGGTGCATAAACTCCACCACCCCCCTTTGTTGATTCATGAGCATGAATAGACTAGGTCTGCTTTAAAGACTTGCTGAGTACGTTTGTACTCATGTTTGCTTAATAAATGTTGCAGATGAGACCCAGGACCAATCAGGTGGCTTCTTTCTAGATGTCGACGATGCCGAATAGCTGGTGTCCCAGCTATGACCCTATGCCCTGTGGCAGGCTATAGATAGTCAGGCCATGTGCCTTTTTACCCTTTCATCTGTCTGTACTCCCACAATTTATGCTTCTGCTTGGTTTGTAAAAACTTGTTTGTATGATTTGAGTGTCGGGTCATGTAACCCCTATCTATAAGAACATATTATGCAAGGCTCGTCTGAGCCCCTTAAATAAAAGTTGTTGTATGGTTATGTTGTGATGCCATGGTTATATCTATGCATATCGGGCAAGTCATGCGTACGTGTGACGTGCAACGGTATGTATGGGATCCAACACCTAGTCGTTTGCCTTTAGTAGTACTCTTTACGGGAAACTGCCTCTTTGTGCTTCCACCGAGCCATGGTAGCTTGCTACTGCTCCGGACACATTGATTGACCGACATGTATCCTTCTTTGCTCTTGTGTCTGTCCCTTCGGGGAAATGTCTCGCAGTGTAATGGAGTCCCCGTAGCCTGCTATGACTCGTCTACATGCAGTGATGGCATTTATGTCTCACAGCATAATGGAGTCCTTGTAGCTTGCTATGACTCATAGACATACGCTTGAGGCTGACACCTGGATTGTTGGGTTACGTATGCTTGTTTCCGTATGGATGTGCCACTTGGGTTCTATGACTAGTCATGTCGTCCCGGGTTCTCTGTCGTTTGATTGCCAACGACATGTTCACATACATGAGCCAAAAGATGCAAACGGTCCCGACTAAGGTAAGGCTGCAGCCGTGGAGCTTACCGTACGTGAGGTCACAAAGTGATGTGATATGTTACAGTCTGGATTCATATGACTTAGGATCGGGGTCCCGACAACGTTGGTATCCGAGCATGACTGACTGTAGGATTACCAAGCCAAACCAGTCTAAGTTGAGTCTAGAAACACTACAGAAAAGTAGGGGAATTGATTGTGGAAGGGAACGTAAGGCTCTTTTTACTCCTCTTCCCAAGTTATTCTATTCTGAGTCATTCTCATATATTCTACGGGGATAAGAACTAGGCTTCTCATCTATTGCTTAGGATGATGAGTTACTAACCATGGACCAGTAGCTAGCTTGTCTGCAAGAGAATGTCGGTACTCAAGTATTGTTTGTGTGAAAAACAGATGGAGAAGAGATTTGAGTCTAGGAAGTCGAGTGGTTATGCTTTTCCAATCTTTTGCCGTTGTCTCAAAATCCTTTTTGAGCAATTACAACCGTTATGCTGTCCAATTTCTGCTAGAGTCTCTAATGTGTTTGCATCATTGTCTGTTTCAGATGCCTCCTCGTCCTTCCCATCAGGTGGTCCGTCTGACCAGGTGCATCGATGTACCGGGTCACAAGGCCATGTTGGTTAGAGTTATGATGGAGGCTAGTTACCGTTGGTACCCAGAGTACACAGTGGAGGGACAATATCGAGATTTCAAATAGAGCCAGTATCTGTGTACTGTTAAGATATATCCTTCATATCCTGGAGCTGCAGAGCTGCTTCACTGGACTTATGGACTAGGTGTCACCATAGATATGGCGGTTCAAGAGGCCGCCTACACCATGCTGACTATCATGAGGTTCCACCATGGTCTCCTTCAGAACATATAGTTCTGTTATGTTCCTACTTCTATGGGAGGAGAGGATGGTTATCTTAGCGCAACCTACTATGATCATTCCCATGAGGATCCTAGGCTGCAGGTGACCGCTCAGATGTTGGAGAACAGGGATCTTGATGCACGTGCCCTTCGCATGGAGGTTTATGCTACCCGTGCAGGTCTTTGGACAGGCCTCACGCAGTTGGCACCTGTCGTGCAGACAGGCTATGGAGATTTGGAGATGCTGAACCCATCGCGGACTCATCTGCTAGCACGCGTAGACTGGCCCAATGTTGGAGGCATCACCCCTCTTTGTGGACCGCTGTTGCCCCCAGCAAGGGGACCAAGGCCACATCCATGTCCTTACGGTTTCCAGGGATCACAGGCTAGAGTGTTTCCAGATCCTCAGGTTCAGCTCCCGGGTCACAGGGGTAACCTGTATGAGGCATTCTACGGTGATGCTTGAGTATGTGGATGTTAGTACTAGTATGTTAGTAGTCGTATCGCCACAGTCCTGCATGTCTTGTGGGATATGATTGAGGTTGAGAGTTGAGTTTCGGAGGTGTAGATAGATAATGTATAGGAAGCTTGTAATGCGTCCGATGAGTTGTGTCATCTCTCTATAGTTTGTTTTCAGCTTGGGCTTGTACTGAACTATGTCATGGTGTGTATGAATCATGGTGTTCATATGGCAGTTGTTATTACCATGTTGTTTGGGTGTTTACTCTGCATGCCATGTTGTCCAGTACATTCCTTATCTCATGTCTTAGAATTTTTGTCCTCTATGGCTAAGCTATGGGTTTGTTTTCCTAGGATGGTGGCAACTAGGAATTACCCCGTGCCTGCCCCTGAGCAGGGAGAGGGAAGCCAACCAAGGCAAGAGGACCTGCCACATGCGCCTTCTTTGGCAGTAGTGATGCTTGAAGCTGAAAGGAACAAGAGAGAGACCAACAGGCTGTTGGAACAAATTGAGCAGGACACAACGCGTGCTCCCCGCAATGATCACAATGATGGCATGTCACTCGGTGATTTCATCAAGCTGTACCCACCTAAGTATCATCATTCGGTCGACCCACTTGACACGGATGACTGGTTGTCCAACATGTTCCGCAAAATCCGGGCTGCCAATGTGTTCGAGGCCAACAAGGTGACCTTTGCTACTTAGTTTCTTGAAGGACTCCCAATCCATGGTGGGAAAATTATGAAGCCATGCGTCCCGCAGGACCCGCACCAACTTGGGCAGAATTCAGTGCGGCATTTCGTACCCATCACATCCCGAAAGGGCTGGTGGATCGCAAGAGAGAGGCATTTTGTGCTTTCACCCAGGGCAGACTGTCCGTGGATGTCTATAGCCGTGAGTTCTACAATCTTGCTCGCTATGCTCCAGTGGAAGTTTCAACCGATGCCAAGAAACAGGCTAGGTTCGGCAAGGGACTTAACCCTGAGCTCCATCAAGATCTGCGCCTGCATGAGTGCACAACCTTCGAGGCTCTCGTCAACAAGGCTATCAATGCCGAGTCTGGAAAAGCTGACTATGAGGGCACGAGGAAGCACAACCATGACTTCAGCCCCGCATATGGCTCGGGCTCCAACAAACGCCGGGTCTGGGCGCCCAACGCAGCTCTGCCGCCAAGATACACCGCGAGGCCATCCTTCCAGGCACCTCGCCCAGCTCAGCCCAACCCTCCAGCCAGGCCATTTGGAGGTCCGTCTGCCAATCTTGCTCCTTGTGCCATCGTGGTCTGCTACAAATGTGGAGAACCAGGACACTACTCTCATGATTGGCCTCAGAGCAATGCTAAGCCCGCTGGACGTGGGAAGTCGGGAAAAGCCTTCTATGTGAAGCCAGCTCCTGCTCGTGGATGAGTGAATTATGTCTCTGCTGAGGAAGCCATTGAGGATCGTGATGTTATCCTAGGTATGCTCCTTGTCAATAGTCATCCAACATGTGTTCTATTTGATACTGGGGCATCTCATTCTTTCATCTCAGAAAGTTATGCACAGTTGCATAACATGTCTTTTTGTGATATGCCTACTCCTTTAGTAGTTCAGACTCCTGGTTCGAAGTGGCAAACTTCTAGAGTGAGCCATGATAATGAGATTCTGGTGGATAGGCTAGTCTTCCTAGCATCTTTGGTAGCCCTCAAGTCTTCGGATATCAGTATCATTCTAGGCATGGATTGGATGAAAGCCCACTATGCTAAGATTGATACTCATATTAGGAATGTTCAACTTACACATCCATCGGGTGAGATAGTTAATGTCTCCACTCGAACAACCAAGCGCCAACTCTATTCCGTCAATGCTAGCCCTCTTCCAGAGTTAGAAGATATTCTGGTAGTCTGTGACTTGCCGGATGTCTTTCCAGAAGAACTGCCAGGAATTCCTCTTGCCAGACATGTTGAGTTTGTGATAGAGCTCATTCCAGGGACTGTCCCAATAGCCAGAAGACCCTATAAGATGGCACCCTTAGAACTAGCTGAACTTAAGATCCTACTCAATGAGGCTTTGAAGAAAGGTTTCATCCGTCCTAGTTCTTCTCCTTGGGCTTGTCCCGTCCTCTTCGTCAAGAAGAATGATGGATCGGATCGGATGGTTGTGGATTATCGGCCAGTGAATCTGGTCACCATAAAGAACAAGTATCCGCTCCCCAGGACCAACGGTTTGTATGTTCAACTTGTTGGATCCTCTGTCTTTTCCAAAATGTATTTGAGGTTGGGATACCATCAAATCAGATTTAGGAACGGGGACATTCCAAAAACAGCTTTTGTTACTCGTTATGGCCCATACGAGAACACCGTTATGTCCTTAGGTTTAACCAATGCCCCAGCCACCTTCTCTCGCTTGATGAATTCGATCTTCATGGAGTATTTGCATAAATTCGTCATGGTTTACCTTGACGACATACTCATCTACTCAAAGAACGAACAGGAACATGCCGAGCATCTAAGGCTGGTATTGATGAAACTTCGAGAGCACCGTCTGTACGCCAAATTCCCCAAGTGTGAATTTTGGTTGCTAGAAGTGACCTATCTAGGCCACGTGATCTCTGGTAAAGGTATTGCCGTCAATCCCGAGAGAGTTCAGGCCGTCCTTGATGGGACTCAACCTGAATTAGTTAAAGCAAGTTTGGAGTTTCCTTGGCTTAGGGAGCTATTGTCGCCGCTTTGTCGAGAATTTCTCCAAGGTTGCGAAACCTCTGACTGAACTCCTCAAGAAAGATAAAAGGTTCGAGTGGATTCCACAATGCGAGCACAGTTTTCAGGAGTTGAAAAGACGACTGACCTCTGCTCCCATTCTGGTGCCACCGGACTTCTGTAAGGACTTTGTTATCTATTGTGACGCCTCGCGACAAGGATTAGGTTGTATTCTTCTGCAAGATCGTCATGTGATTGCATACGCATCTCGACAGTTGTGTCCACATGAGGATAATTATCCAACACATGATCTTGAGCTTGCAGCTGTGGTCCATGCACTGAAAACCTGGCGACATTACCTTCTGGGTAATCGTTGCGAAATTTACACTCATCAC
The DNA here is from genome assembly GCA_022496015.1 of Hordeum marinum. Classification (NCBI taxonomy): domain Eukaryota; kingdom Viridiplantae; phylum Streptophyta; class Magnoliopsida; order Poales; family Poaceae; genus Hordeum; species Hordeum marinum. The sequence continues at coordinate 97,391,012 of CM039675.1, forward strand.
CAAAGTCTGAAATATATTTTCACCCAGTCGGAATTGAATCTCAGGCAAAGACGATGGGTTGAGTTGATTACGGACTATGACTTAGGGATAGCTTACACCCCGGGGAAAGCCAATGTTATGGCTGATGCACTAAGTCGTAAGTCTTATTGTAACAACTTGATGCCACAACAAGGTCAACCACTTCTCCTTGAGGAATTTCGGAAGTTACACCTTCACATTGTTCCTCAAGGATTCCTATCCAACTTAGTGGCGAATCCTAATCTTAAGGATCAAATAGTAGCTGTCCAGAAATATGATAAGGGTATATCCCAGATCAAGGAGAATATTGCTAGCGGAAACACTAAAGATTTATCCAAGGACGATGAAGGTGTTGTGTTCTTCCAAAACCGGTTGGTGGTTCCCAAGAGCACACGCGTAAGACAGCTGATCCTTAAGGATGCTCATGATTCTCCTCTCTCAATTCGTCCAGGTAGTACCAAGATGTATCAGGACCTACGCCAGAGGTTCTGGTGGACTAGGATGAAGAGAGAAATTGCCCAGCTCGTTGCTAATTGCGACGTTTTTCGTTGCGTGAAAGCAGAACATCAAAAGGCCTGCTGGCACCCTTCAACCTTTAGCTATTCCCGAATGGAAATGGGATAAGGTCGGTATGGATTTCATTACCAGATTTCCAAGGACCAAGAGAGGGAATAATGCTATCTTTGTGGTCATTGACCGCCTTTCCAAAGTGGCTCATTTTTTTCCTGTTCGGGAGAGTATAACCGCTAGCCAGCTAGCGGAGTTATATGTTTCTCGAATAGTCTCTCTTCATGGTGTTTCATTGGAGATTAACTCACACCGCGGAAGTATCTTTACTTCCCGATTTTGGGAAAGTTTTCAAACCGCTATGGGGACTCATCTATCCTTTAGCACCGCTTTCCACCCGCAATCAAGTGGTCAAGTTGAGCGAGTCAATCAAATCCTCGAAGACATCCTCCGAGCTTGTGTTATATCTTTCGGTATGAACTAGGAGAAATGTCTATCATTTGTCGAATTTGCTTATAACAATAGTTATCAATCAAGCTTGGGCAAAGCCCCTTTTGAAGTTCTCTATGGACAAAGGTGTCGAACACCTCTTAACTGGTCAGAAACCGGAGAGAGGCAACTCTTTGGCCTGGATATGATCTAGGATGCAGGGGAGCAAGTTCGCATTATTCGTGAAAAGTTGAAAACAGCCCAATCTCGTCAAAAGAGCCAATATGATCACCATCATAAGGCTGTGACCTATGAAGTTGACGAGAAGGCTTACCTTCGGGTTACAACTCTGAAGGGTACCCATCGATTCGGTATCAAGGGCAAGTTGGCTCCTCGTTACATTGGACCCTTTCGCATTCTTGCTAAATGAACGAGGAGAGGTTGCCTACAAATTGGAACTTCCTTTGCATCTTTCCAAGGTTCATGATGTCTTCCACGTCTTGCAACTCAGGCGTTACTTCTCGGACCCTGTTCGGGAGGTAGACCACGAAGCGCTTGATCTCGAAGATAACCTTACATATCGAGACTACCCTGTACGTATTCTTGATCAAGCTGAGCGTACCACTCGGCGACGGAACATCAAGTTTCTCATGGTTCAGTGGTCACACCATTCTGAAAAGGAGGCCACATGGGAAAGAGAAGATCGTCTTTGACTAGAGTACCCCGCGCTCTTCCCGATGACTTCAAAATCTCGGGACGAGATTCTTTTCAGTAGGGGTGAGTTGTCACATCCCTAACTAGATGTCATAGGATAGCATGTGTGTGCATCATGTTTCAATTTTGCATCAACATGAAATGGGGGCTAAAAGAAATCCCAAGGTCATATTTGAATCAAATTAATTCAAAGTTGTGAAAAATCAACAAATTCAATATGCCCTTACAAAATGTTCCCTATGTTTGATAATTATGGACATGATTATAACAGGGGCCATTTTAAATATTTGAACAACTATAGCAATATAAAAATAAATGATAAAGCCTCTGAAAATGCCAAATAAAGCATTATCATTATTTCATATTTCAAAATATCCTGAAACATTTTATTGGAGTTTGAAATATTCAAACTTGATATTAGAAAATATTTGGGATATTTTATAAAAGTATTTGTACCTGAAAAGAAAATAAAACAAATGTCAGAATTAGAAAATAGAAAGTAAAAGAAAAAGAGGGAAAGGAAACCTACCTAGGCCCAGGCTAGGCCGGCCCACCTGACCCAGGGAGGTTGTCGTCCTCCTGGCGACCAAGAGGACGGGCGTGTGGCAGGAGCACGCGCGCGGGCGTGCGTCCAAGCCGGCAGCTGCCTGCCTGCCTCCCCCTCGCCAGCGTGACGGGGATAAGCTCAGAGAGCCGTCCCCATCGCCCTCTCCCTGTCTCTCTCGCTCGCCTCTCTTCTTCTCCCCCTCTGTCGCCATGACCGCCGAAGCTCCACCACGTAGCACCGTCTCTCCAGCCACTCCCCTGCCTCGCTAGGTAGCTCCAGAGCTCCGCCTCGTCACCCTCTTCCTTCTCGCCAAGCCGCACATTGCCGGGAGCTCCCCATCGCCGCATCACCGTCGTCTTCAACCTCTGGCCGCCGGCGAAGAAGTGAAGCTCGCAGTTGCCCCAGGCCTTCCCCGAGCCCACTCTCGGCGCAGCTGCAACCGCCGTGAGCCCGTGGTCATTCTTTCCCCTTCCCCCCTTCAATAGGTCGTTCTAGCATCGGATCCTCTCGGGTCCGAGAGCTCCTCACCGCCGGCGAGGACGTGGTCGTCACTGCAGCGGCCCAAGCTCACAACCGAGCATGTAGTCGTGCTTAGGATGATCCCAGGCAGCTCTAGGAACCCTCAGGTGGCTCGTTTGAGCTCTGGCTCGACGAGCCCATGCTCGCTCGAGCTCCGGCAGTCACCGTGCTCATCGGCGGCGCGGATTCCGGCCATCCCAGCCCCTGGGAGGTGTCGGGACCGATGCGCGCGAGCGAGCAGAGTAGATCGGTGCCCTCTGCCATCCGTTTGGTCGCTGGAGGAGGAATCCTGACCCCCTCCGCGTACCCTGACGTCGCCGGCGGCTCAACACCGGCGAGTCAACCAGTTTGACCACTAGGGGTTTGACCCCTGGGTCACTGGCAAGTGGGGCGGGCCCTGTTAGTCAAATCCCGATTAGCAATTTAATTACTTAATATAGTTAACCTAATTAGTCACTGACCAGTGGGCCAGTGTTGATTAAGTAATTAGGATTAGTTTTAATTCTCTAACTAAGTGATTGAGTCACTGACATGAGGGCCCCACCCTGTCAGGTTTGACCTGGCCTGGTCAGCTGACCTGCTGATGCCATGATGACGTCAGGCTGATGAAATAAAAGGAATTTCTAGTTTTCAAATAATTCTAGAAAATGTTTAAAACTTCAAAAATTCATATAAATTAATCTGTAACTCAGATGAAAATAATTTATATATGAACATTTGTCAAAAAAATCCAAGGAATCTAATGGTGCTATTATCATGCATGTTAGAGCAACCTATGTAGAAAAACATTGACATTTGCTAATAGGTTAATATATGGGATTTGAAATGAAGAACGATTTTGAATCTATATTCAAACTCACTTCAAATTAACTTGGACATTAGCTGCATCAGATCATCCATAAATGCTGCCATGTCATGATCATGCATCACATTGTTGCACTTGCGTGTATTGATTGCTATTTATCTGCATTATGGTAGGCCCTGCTTCTGAGGATACCCCCGAGTATTCCAACAAAGGAGAGAACCTTCCCGTGAACCAGCAAGGCAATCAACCCCCTTGATCATTTCGATAATAACCCTCTCTCTCGCTCGTGCTCTTGTTTATTGCATTAGGACAAACATTTACTTGTCCAGCATACATGGTAGATGAACCTATTCTTTTGCATGACCTATCATTGTCACAGTAAATAGCTAAACCTTGCAACCTAGCATACTTGGTAGATGCTTGTGCCATGATGTGCTTAGCTTACTTTACCTGCTATGCTTGCTATGCCTAGGGTTGTGTCAAGTCTATTTCATCTGCGTGATGAACTGGAGTGAAACCATGTTGTTCTGATGTGATAAGCTTACGATGAACTTGATTTGGTAAAGGTAGCGATGAGAGGCTATGTAGGAGTACATAGAGGGTTGTCTCATTGGGACCGTTCTTAGGAACCGAGTTCCGTGTTTGTGATACAAGACTAGATACTACCACACGTTGGGATACTTAATTGACCCTCTTGATTTATCAGTCGCTTAGTCCTTAGTCCAGGAGTTGCAAGTAGTTTTTGGTGTTTATAGCATGCTGGAGTCCGTGCGTAGCGCGGACCCTAGGGGTGGGTTACGACGTGGTAGGCAGTGGCATGGTGTACCAAGGGTCACCCGAATGGGCTTGGGAACCCTAGACACATCGTTTGGGGCCGTAGCGGCAACTTCGGCCGGACTTCCGTGCGGGTTTAGTGTCAAATAGGCGATAGCCTCGACTAGAGGTCTTATGTGATTGACGGTCGTGGTCGACTCCCTTGTGTAACATCCCAAAATTTCATTTTGGAATGTTATGAAATATAGCTATGCATCATCATCATATTGTTTGAATGAATATAATGGTTGAAGTGCTTCTTTTGAATTTCTGAAATGTCACTTTCATCTTCCCCTTTTTCTTGTTTCACCTATTTGAAAACTTCTGGAAAAGTTCAAAGAAAAGAGGGGAGTAACATGACACTCCACACCAGGGTCATCTTGGTGAAATATTTGGACAATAAAACTAGGGGTCTATTTTAAAAGAATTGCAAAAAGTTTTAAAACCAAATAGGCATTTTCTGAAAATAATTATTTTTTCAAAGTATTCAAATGACAGAGGAGAAATGTTCATTGAATAGCATTAATTCTCCTGATCATTTTGATATATATATTACCTATATTTGGAAATGCTTTGGATGCCTTTAAGTGAGTTTTACTGCTCTGGATATTAAAAAGAAAACAAATTAATTCGAAACGGGCCGGCCCACAGCAGTTAAGTCACGAAACTGCTCCGAGCCGACCGTCCGACGCGCTGACGCCGCCCTCCCTCTCTCTGATGCCCTGGCCCCACCGTCCGATCCCGAAGACGCCACGGTCGCCTTCCTTCTCGCGTCGACAGGACATCGCCGGCGATTCCTCCTCTCCGGATCTCCCTCCTCTTTCCGTCCCCGACCACCGCTCTAGCCCTATAAGTAGCCCCGACCCTCCGCTCCTCATTCCACCCCTGAGCCCCCACTCTACCTCGCCAGAGCGCTGCCCACACCCTCACTGGAGTTCGGATCCCCACCGAAGCTCCCGGAGCTCGTGTCCGTCGCCTCTGTCGACCCCACACCCCTCCGACCCCACCAGAGCACGCCGGAGACCCGCCGCCATCGTTTGCACCCCTCGGACGCCGTCCCCAACCACCGGAGCACCTTCCCCGACAACCTCGCCGCCTCGGCCTCGCCGGAGAACCCCCTCACCGGCGACCCCCTTCTGTGTAAGCCACCGAACCCTCCCGTAGCCATTCGATCCAGATCCGACGCATAGGATTAGATCGTTTTTAAACCCGAACCGGTATCCTCTACAACTCGGTCATTCGCTCGAAATGTCAGATCTCGCGCACCCAGTAGCCAACCAGAGAACGACACGTCACCCTGTCCGTTCGATCAGTTTTTTCTTTTCTTTTCTTTTCTGTTTTAGAAAACAGAATGTTTTCAAATCTTGTCTTTATCATATCTTTTAAACTATTTTGTGTTTTTAGTTTATTCTTTTTGCATTAGTTCACATATTTGATGTAGCTTATGTCTGTATGCTTAGATTTCAAATTTGAGCTTTAATTTTTGAATCTAATCAAATTTGTTCAAATTACTAAGATCTGTATAACTCTAGTTTAAAAATATATTTTTGAGTGAATCTTTTTGCCACTGTTTGGTATTAGTTAAACCTATCATCCTACATGATTTTAGAATTTTTTTAATAAATTTAGTTACTGTTTTTAACAAAAACAGAATCTGTTTAGTTCCTAATGTAGTTTAGTTTTCCTAATTTTAATTTAATTTCTAATTTGAATTAGTTTAACTTTGTCAATAGTTTTCATTAGTTTCTGTTGATTCAAACATTTAGGTAACATTACTTGCTAATATTTAAAATAATTGTTTAGTTTTATACCATGTTGTTATAGGGATCTTTATATCTTTTTCATTAGGTATAGTTTTATAAAACAAAATAGTTTTGCTTTCACACACTAGACAGATGATTAAGTTAGATTTCTAATAAATAATTTTAGTAATTCAATTCTGTTAAGTAATATGATGATAATAATATTAGTGTTAATAATATTATTGTTTTGGTTTCCTATTCCAAAGTTATATTAACATTCTAGTTCCCTTCATTTTAGTAGTGCTTCTTTACACAAAAGTTTTTAGTGAATTTATTCTGTTTACTAAAATTGATTTTCTTTACTATTTCTTTTATACTAGCTATTGTTTGGTTGATTGTCTTAAAGTGGTAGTAGTAGAAGTTTTTGACACTAAACATATTTTCGAGTCAAAATATTGTTTATTTTGATTCTTTTCTCTTGATTGATACTATTGAATGGTTTTAGTATTGTTTGTTTAACCTTGCTGAATTGTGTGAATTGTTTTGTATTTATTCTTATGGTGTGCTCCTGTTTGTTTAGTTAGATCATCCGGAGGGCGAAGCTTGTTACCTAGAGTCACTTGATTACGAGGATCGTCAGCAAGGCAAGTCACTTTGACCATTTATACCTATGTTTTATTGCATTAGTTCTACCATCTCCCCAATTGCATGCAAAGTAGGTAAATTGGAAACTTGGTTACTTGATGTAGTACCAAGTCGTAGGTACCCCTCCCCCCTTTGACACATTGGCCCCGGGAAATGTTGATTTAAATTTTGCTATGCTATTAGTAGACGGGGTTGGTTGTGTGATTAATGAGAGTTGGGAGTTAATAATTTTCAAGACCTGCATTATGATCAAGACTTCAAGACTCCGAGTTTTTCAATATACCTCTGGGTGGATGATGGTTGAACTGCGCCCTGGAGAAACCAGTGGTTTGCCTAGATGATGCTGGAGATGTGCCAGTATTCATGCGGAAAGGTCCACCCAGGCACAAAGAGATGGATGGATGCTTCAAGACCCAAGGCTTACCTGCACAGCCACAAGTCATTATGGGCTCTGGCTTGGTTGGATATCATGGTGACCCTGGACAGCCGGTGCTACAGGATGTAGATAACGGTAGGAAAGGATGGGCACCGACAGAGTCTCAGGAAAACCCTTTAGAAGACCATGTTTTGGTCATCCGTTTCTCAAACACCCTGAAGTGCGAGAAATCAAACGGAGGCGACCAAATCTTGTGGGGAACGTGTGCAAAACTCTGTAGAGTACCCAAACCTAATCGATTAGCCGTGTCCACGGTCATGGACAGTTTGAGCCAAAGGAACTGAAACTATCTGGAACTCTCAACACAATTGATTATACTGATGTGGGTTATTAATGTCAACTTGGGTATGAGAATTGGTTGGTGGAACCATCTCATTAATCAACCAACATTGTAGTAATTATGCCTTTCCCCTCTCTTGTTGTAGGAAAAGTTTGGCTTTATGCAAAAGCTTACTACCCCACCTGCCATATTTGCATATAGACTAGATGATTACTTTCCCCCCTCTCTTGTGACTTTGCCGGCATATTCAATATGCTGACCTACACGGCTGCAACGTATCATGTTGTAGAGTACTTTTCCGACCAGGAGTGAGGATACGCTCTATGCTCGGTGAGATGCCCTTGGAATCAGATGGACTCATCTACCTTCGATGCTTCCGCAAGTTTATGGTTTAGTTTATCTCATGAGTTGGCCTTCAGCCACTTTATTGTAATCACTATTGTAATAAAGGACTCGATATGAGATTTCGATTAATTTATGCTGTGTGATTTCCCATTGATATATACATTGATGTACCGTGTGAGTACCAACATGATCTTGGGATGGTACAGAAACACCGGAGATTCGACCTTTCAGGTCGGGTTGGTACAGAAATGGTATCAGAGCACACACTGATCGTAGGACGTAAACTCTAGGATTGGAAAAGCCTTAGGAATTATTTTCCCTTTTTTGCTTTAAAATTCTTATACTCTCATCTACTTGTTTCTGACTTCCCTCCGATTATTTCAAAATTTATAGATGGCCACCTTCATCCCAGTTTTGATCACGGAGTTTTTCTAGCCTGACGCAACGATGCCCTTTGGCAAGGAGCTGATGAGGATAGTCAGGGACGTGAGGATTGCCTTGCCGAGCATCACCGGGACTCCTATCATGTCTTTTCCCCAAGACGAACGCTACATGATTGAGGCGCACGTCCCCGGGAAGACCTTTGGGAATCGGAAGGAACCCATTGACTTCAAGTTTGTGGCACCCAGCTGGATACTTGGAAGAGACATGGCCATTCATCGTGCCCTTGGACGTATTCAGGAGGAATACAGAGGTGGAACCATTTCACCAGGACTCAGCGTGGTTTGTCACAGGGATGCCAATGGAAATATCATAACCACTCCCACTAAAGACACCACCATTTCCTATATCCAGACCTTGGAGACGCACGTTAGGACCTTGGAGCTTCGGGTACATGCCGACACGAAGACGATCAAGAGGCTGATGAACCACGAGATTGACCTCGAAGCTGACTTACGGGAAACCGAGTACGAGCATGAGTATGAGGTGAAGGATTTCTTAGAGAGGATCGACAAGCTAAACACTCGCATCGCAACTCTGGAGGAACATATGGACATGGGTGAAAATCTTCATCCCGAGGGAGACATGGCTCCTTTGATCAGCAACGATGATGACTATGAGGAGAGCACCACTGGAGGAGGCTCAGTAACCATGTACTTTTGAGGACAACTCTAGTTATGCCCCCATGTATCTTCATTTTCACCGTTAAGCGTAGGTCGATGTTTAGTTTGAATGGAGATTCGTATCTCGATGTGTGACCTTGAGCTGAATAAAGAATGAGTGTTTGGTGTGATATGTTTGTTGCATTGCATATGGGTAGTGAATTTCCACTTTAGGTCATTGTTCTATTCTAATTCTCACCCCTCTGAAAACAGCAAGATGCCTCCGCGGCGTGAGCCCGACTTCACTTTCCCGCCAAAGCTCACCCAGCTTCTTCAGCAGCAGAACGCCCTGATGCAGCTATTGATTCAGAATCAGGCCGACAACCACAACAACCACCCTCCACCACAAGGCGACAACCTCACCCATTTCCTGAGACTGAATCCCCCAACCTTCTCCAGCAACACAGAGCCCATTGTGGCAGATGATTGGCTCCGCAAGATGGAGAGGGAACTCACCACAACAGGATGCACTGAGGCTAAAAAAGTGCGTTTTGCCGCCCATCAATTGGAGGGCCCCGCAGCTTCATGGTGGGAGAACTACACCACCACATACCCCATTGCTGATGTGACCTGGGAGCAGTTCAAGCAAGCTTTCCGCAGCGCACATGTCTCAGCTAGAGCTATGAGCCTGAAGAAGCTTGAGTTTCGCAACTTACGCCAGGGGAAGCGTTCCGTGGCCCAGTACGTGGACGACTGCAGCTCATTGGCCCGTTATGCACCAGGGGATGTGGCTGATGATGCAGCCAAGCAGGAAAAGTTCTTGGAAAGACTCAATGATGAGTTGAGTGTGCAGCTGATGGTGGCTACCTTCAGCAACTACCAGGAGCTGGTAGACAAGGCCCTCATCTTGGAGGGGAAGCAACAACAGATTGAGAACCGCAAGAGGAAGTATGCACATGGGAAGTCCACCTCTGGAACTCATCAGAAGCCCTGCTACACCCCGTACTCAGGAAATACCGGATTAGGGACCGGTAAGTATGGAGGACACACTCATCCAGTGCACAACCATGGAGGCCACCACCATGGAGGAAATGGGAATAATCGTCCCAACAATGGCAGCTTCAAGAATGGTAATGGAAGTGGGAATGGCAACCAACACCATCCCGCTCCAGCTCAGAAGGATCTGAACCACATCACATGCTTCAAGTGTCAGAAGACAGGGCACTATGCCACTGAATGCCCTCATAACAACCAAGGAAATGGAAACGGCAACTCCGCAGCTAAGAAGCCAAATCCGTTTCCTCGTGCTCAGGTGAACCACCTCGATGTGGAAGAAGTCTATGATCAGCCTGAGACTGTGGTTGGTAAGTTTTTATTGCATTCACGTCCAGTTATGGTACTTTTTGATTCTGGTGCAACGCATTCATTCATATCAGGGGTAGTTGTGGAAAAGTATGGTTTACCCACCAGAACCCTTAGTCAGTCCATTAAAGTAAATTCCCCAGGAGGAATGATGACGGCAGGAATAGGATGCCATGCCCTGAAACTTCACATAGGAAACCTTGATTGCCCCAGCAAGTCTATTTCACTCAGCACTCTGGAGAACAAAAGGATTAAGTATGTATCCCAACGCACACAAATGAGTGCTCGGTTAAATTCCCTCATAGGAGTTGTGCAGGAGGAAGTACCGGTTGTACGAGACTTTCCAGATGTATTCCCGGAGGAATTACCAGGCATGCCACCAGATAGGGAGATTGAATTCCTAATAGAGCTACTACCAGGGATAGCCCCAATTTCTAAGAGACCCTATCGGATGCCCGCAAATGATTTAGTGGAAATCAAGAAGCAGATTAAGGAGCTATTGGACAAGGGATATATTCGCCCAAGCTCATCACCTTGGGGAGCCCCAGTTCTTTTGGCGGAGAAGAAAGATAAAACCTTGAGGATGGTGGTCGATTATCGAGCATTGAACGAGGTGACTATCAAGAATAAGTACCCTCTGGCGATGATTAATGACCTGTTTGATCAGCTAGTAGGCGCCAAAGTATTCTCCAAGATCGATCTCGATCAGGGTATCACCAACTGAAGATTCGTGAACAGGATATACCCAAAACAGCTTTCACCACCAGGTATGGCTTATACGAGTATACAGTCATGTCCTTTGGTTTGACTAATGCTCCGGCCTATTTGATGAATTTGATGAACAAAGTGTTTATGGAATATTTGGACAAGTTTGTCATGGTGTTCATCGATGACATTTTGATATTCTCCAAGAGCGAGGAAGAACAAAAGGAACACTTGTGTTTAGTTCTGGAGAAGCTTAGCATCAGTTGTATGCCAAGTACAGTAAATGTGAATTTTGGCTGACGGAAGTCGGATTCCTTGGACATGTTATTTCCGGAGAAGGAATAGCAGTAGACCCCGCTAAGGTTGAAGCAGTCACTGAGTGGAAGTCACCCACCTCAGTTAAGGAGATCCGCAGTTTTCTCGGACTTGCCGGATATTACCGAAGATTCATTGAGAATTTCTCAAAGATTGCCAAGCCCATGACAGAGCTGTTGAGGAAAGAGACTAAGTATATCTGGACCGAGGAATGTGAGGCCAGTTTCCAGGAATTGAAGCAACGTTTGGTCACAGCCCCACTGTTGATACTGCCAAACAATCGGAAGGACTTCCAGGTTTATTTTGACGCATCCCGTCAAGGACTTGGAGGAGTACTCATGCAGGAGGGAAAAGTTGTAGCTTATGCATCCAGACAGCTACGACCCGATGAGTTGAATTATGCCACCCATGATTTGGAGCTAGCAGCCGTAGTGCACGCACTCAAGACCTAGAGACATTTCCTTATCGGAAATAGTTGTGACGTGTACACTGATCATAAGAGCCTGAAGTATATCTTCACGCAGAAGGAGTTGAACCTCAGACAAAGGAGATGGTTAGAGTTAATCAATGACTATGACATGAGATTACATTACCATCCAGGAAAGGCAAATGTTGTGGCAGATGCTTTGAGTCGGAAGAGTTATGTGAACACACTCATGGCCGGAGGATTACCCCAAGAGTTAACCAAAGATCTCAGAGAGCTTCGGTTAGAGATAGTTCCGCAAGGATATGTTGCCACACTTGAGATTCAGTCCACCATGACCGAAAGAATTCGAGAAGCCCAGAAATCGGACAAGGAGATAGCTGAGATAAAGCAGAGAATGAAGGAAGGCAAGGCTAAAGGCTTTCGTGAGGATGAACAGGGTACTCTATGGTTTGAGAACCGAATCTATGTGCCCCATGACCTAGAGCTCAGGAAGTTGATACTTCAAGAAGCCCATGATTCACCATACTCGATACACCCATGCAACACCAAGATGTACCTGGATTTGAAGGAAAGTTACTGGTGGACAGGTATGAAGAAGGATATTGCCGAACATGTGGTGGTATGTGATGTTTGTCAGCGAGTAAAGGCAGAACATCAGAAACCAGCAGGGTTACTCCAACCTTTGCCGATACCCGAGTGGAAATGGGAAAAACTCGGTATGGACTTCATCACAGGACTACCTAAGACCCGTTCAGGATATGATTCCATTTGGGTAGTGGTCGATCGCTTGACCAAGGTGGCTCATTTCATTCCAGTGAAAACCACCTATACCAGTGCTAAGCTAGCCAAGATATATATGACCAGGATCGTATGTCTGCATGGAGTTCCGAGGAGTATCGTGTCAGATAGAGGAACACAATTTACCTCAAAGTTTTGGCATCAGCTGCATGAAACTTTGGGTACAAGACTGGAGTTCAGTGCAGCTTTTCATCCGCAGACCGATGGACAGACTGAGAGAGTCAACCAGATTCTGGAGGACATGTTGAGAGCCTGCGCGCTAGACTATGGGTCTAGTTGGGATGACAACTTACCTTACGTAGAGTTCTCATACAACAACAGTTATCAGATCAGTCTGAAGATGGCCCCTTTCGAAGCTTTATACGGAAGGAGGTGCAGAACACCATTGACGTGGGATGGTGTTGGAGACCGACAACTTTTTGGTCCCAATCTTATCAAAAATTCTGAGGATAAGGTCAAACTGATCCGAAACCGACTCAAGATAGCTCAATCCCGACAGAAGAGCTATGATGATAAGAAACGCAAGGAGGTGACATATGAAGTAGGGGATCGAGCATATCTTCGTGTGTCCCCACATCGAGGAATCAAGAGGTTTGGTGTTAAAGGAAAGTTAGCACCCACATTCATAGGCGCCTACAAAATTCTGGAACATAGAGGCGAAGTTGCATACAAGCTAGAATTGCTAGAAGGACTGTCCGGACTTCATGATGTTTTCCATGTTTCCCAGTTGAAGAAATGCCATGATAAGATGGCTGATATTCCTTTGAGAGACACAGTGCCCCTAGAGGCCATACAACTTGACAGTGACCTGACCTACGAAGAGAAACCTGTCAGAATCCTCGAGACAGCCAACAGAGTTACCCGAAGTAAGATCATCAAGTTCTGTAAGGTTCTGTGGAGTCACCACACCGAGGAAAAAGCCACCTGGGAACGCGAAGAAGATCTTCATAGAGACCATCCACACCTATTTTCTAGCCAACCCGAATCTCGAGGGCGAGATTCATCTTAAGGTGGGTAGGTTTGTAACATCCCAAAATTTCATTTTGGAATGTTATGAAATATAGCTATGCATCATCATTATATTGTTTGAATGAATATAATGGTTGAAGTGCTTCTTTTGAATTTCTGAAATGTCACTTTCATCTTCCCCTTTTTCTTATTTCACCTATTTGAAAACTTCTGGAAAAGTTCAAAGAAAAGAGGGGAGTAACATGACACTCCACACCAGGGTCATCTTGGTGAAATATTTGGACAATAAAACCAGGGGGCTATTTAAAAAAAATATTTGCAAAAAGTTTTAAAACAAAATAGGCATTTTCTAAAAATAATTATTTTTTCAAATATTCAAATGACAGAGGAAAAATGTTCATTGAATAGCATTAAAACTCGTGATCATTTTGATATATATATATTTCCTATATTTGGAAATGTTTTGAATGCTTTTACGTGAGTTTTACTGCTGCAGTTAAGTCCCGAAAGTGCTCCGAGCCCACTGTCCGACGCGCTGACGCCGCCCACCCTCTCTCTGATGCCCTGGCCCCACCGTTTGATCCTGAAGACGCCGCGGTCGCCTTCCTCCTCGCGTCGACAGGTCATCGCCGAGGATTCCTCCTCTCTAGATCTCCCTCCTGTTTCCTTCCCCGACCACCGCTCCGGCCCTATAAGTAGCCCCGACCCTCCGCTCCTCATTCCACCCCCGAGCCCCCACTCTACCTCGCCAGAGCGCTGCCCACACCCTCGACGGAGTTCGGATCCCCACCGAAGCTCTCGGAGCTCGTGTCCGTCGCCTTTGTCGACCCCACACCCCTCCGACCCCACCAGAGCACCCCGGAGACCCGCCGCCATCGTTTGCACCCCTCGGACGCCGTCCCCGACCACCGGAGCACCTTCCCCGATGACCTCGCCGCCTCGGCCTCGCCGGCGACCCCCTTCTCTGTAAGCCACCGAACCCACCCGTAGCCGTTCGATCTAGATCCGACGCGTAGGATTAGATTGTTTTTAAACCCAAACCGGTATCCTCTATAGCTCAGCCATTTGCTCGAAACGTCAGATCTCGCGCACCCAGTAGCCAACCAGAGAAAGACACGTCACCCTGTCCGTTCGATCAGTTTTTCTTTTCTTTTCTTTTCTGTTTTAGAAAACAGAATGTTTTCAAATCTTGTTTTTATCATATCTTTTAAACTATTTAGTGTTTTTAGTTGATTCTTTTTGCATTAGTTCACATATTTGATGTAGTTTATGTCTGTATGCTTAGATTTCAAATCTGAGCTTTAATTTTTGAATCTAATCAAAAAAATTCAAATTACTAAGATCTGTATAACTGTAGTTTGAAAATATATTTTTGAGTGAATCTTTTTGCCACTGTTTGGTATTAGTTAAACCTATCATCCTACATGATTTCAGTATTTTTTAATAAATTTAGTTACTGTTTTTAACAAAAACAGAATCTGTTTAGTTCCTAATGTAGTTTAGTTTTCCTAATTTTAATTTGATTTCTAATCTGAATTAGTTTAACTTTGTCAATAGTTTTCATTAGTTTATGTTGATTCAAACATTTAGGTAACCTTAGTTGCTAATATTTAAAATAATTGGTTAGTTTTATACCATGTTGTTATAGGGATCTTTATATCTTTTTCATTAGGTATAGTTTTATAAAACAAATTAGTTTTACTTTCACACACTAGATAGATGATTAAGTTAGATTTCTAATAAATAATTTTAGTAATTCAATTCTGTTAAGTAATATGATGATAATAATATTAGTGTTAATAATATTATTGTTTTGGCTTCCTATTGCAAAGTTATATTAACATTCTAGTTACTTTCATTTTAGTAGTGTTTCTTTACAGAAAAGTTTTTAGTGAATTTATTCTGTTTACTCAAATTGATTTTCTTTACTATTTCTTTTCTACTAGCTATTGTTTGGTTGATTGTATTAAAGTGGTAGTAGTAGAAGTTTTTGACACTAAAAATATTTTTGAGTCAAAATATTTTTTATTTTGATTCTTTTCTCTTGATTGATACTATTGAATGGTTTTAGTATTGTTTGTTTAACCTTGTTGAATTGTGTGAATTGTTTTGTATTTATGCTTATGGTGTGCTCCTGTTTGATTTGTTAGATCATCCGGAGTGCGAAGCTTGTTACCTAGAGTCACTTGATTACGAGGATCGTCAGCAAGGAAAGTCACTTTGACCATGTATACCTATGTTTTTTTGCATTAGTTCTACCATCTCCCCAGTTGCATGCAAAGTAGGTAAATTGGAAACTTGGTTACTTGATGTAGTACCATGCGGTAGGTACCCCTCCCCCCTTTGACACATTGGCCCCGGGGAACGTTGATTTAAATTTTGCTATGCTATTAGTAGATGGGGTTGGTTGTGTGATTCATGAGAGTTGTGAGTTAATAATTTTCAAGACCTGCATTATGATCAAGACTTCAAGACTCCGAGTTTTTCAATATACCTCTGGGTGGATGATGGTTGAACTGCGCCCTGGAGAAACCAGTGGTTAGCCTAGATGATGCTGGAGATGTGCCAGTATTCATGCGGAAAGGTCCACCCAGGCACAAAGAGATGGATGGATGCTTCAAGACCCAAGGCTTACCTGCACAGCCACAAGTCATTATGGGCTCTGGCTTGGATGGATATCGTGATGACCCTGGACAGGCGGTGCTACGAGATGTAAAAGAACAATAGGAAAGGATGGGCACCGACAGAGTCTCGGGAAAACCCTTTAGAAGACCATGTTTTGGTCATCCGTTTCTCAAACACCCTGAAGTGCGAGAAATCAAACGGAGGTGACCAAATCTTGTGGGGAACGTGTGCAAAACTCTGCAGAGTAACCAAACCTAATCGATTTCCCGTGTCCATGGTCATGGACAGTTTGAGCCAAAGGAACTGAAACTATCTGAAACTCTCAACACAATTAATTATATTGATGTGGGTTATTAATGTCAACTTGGGTATGAGAATTGGTTGGTGGAACCATCTCATTAATCAACCAACATTGTAGTAATTATGCCTTTGCCCTCTCTTGTTGAGGAAAAATTTAGCTTTATGCAAAAGCTTACTACCCCACCTGCCATATTTGCATATAGACTAGATGATTACTTTTCCCCCTCTCTTGTGACTTTGCTGGCATATTCAATATGCTGACCTACAAGGCTGCAATGTATCATGTTGCAGAGTACTTTTCCGACCAGGAGTGAGGATACGCTCTACGCTCGGTGAGATGCCCTTGGAGTGAGATGGACTCATCTACCTTCGATGCTTCCGCAAGTTTATGGTTTAGTTTATCTCATGAGTTGGCCTTCAGCCACTTTATTGTAATCATTATTGTAATAAAGGACTCGATATGAGATTTCAATTAATTTATGCTGTGTGATTTCCCTTTGATATATACATTGATGTACCGTGTGAGTACCAACATGATCTTGGGATGGTACAGAAACACCGGAGATTCGACCTTTAAGGTCGGGTCGCTACACCTTGCTGGGCTTCCGCTTGAAGGTTGCCGAGGTGCAAGCTTTTATGAGCACACAACGATAAGTGGAGAGAGCGTGTGTGAAGAAGTACACCCCTACAGGGTATGAAACTATTCGAATAGCCGCATCCTCGGATATGGACTACTTGGAAAGCTTATTCTGTTCATAGATAATCAAATGGATACTCATAAAAATATCAAGACAAGTGTGAGTACTGTGGATGGCATTCTTCCAGGAGAGGGAGGTGAATCCATGGTGGTGTATTATCATGGAGTTAGTGGACTCGTGTGCGATATCCAAAATTTAAACAAAGAGTTAAAATTGTGTAGTGTAGGTTAGCCATGAGTCAAAGCTGGCATTATTGCATAAACTCCACCACCCCCTTTGTTGATACATGAGCATGAATAGACTAGGTCTGCTTTAAAGACTTGCTGAGTATGTTTGTACTCATGTTTGCTTAATAAATGTTGCAGATGAGACTCAGGACCCATCAGGTGGGTTCTTTCTAGATGTTGATGATGCCGAATAGCTGGTGTCCCAGCTACGACCCTATGCCCTGTGGTGGGCTGTAGATAGTCAGGCCATGTGCCTTTTTACCCTTTCATCTATCTGTACTCAGACAGTTTATGCTTCCGCTTGGTTTGTAAGAACTTGTTTGGAAGACTTGAGTGTCGGGTCATGTGACCCCTATCTGTAAGAACATATTATGCAAGGCTCGTCTGAGCCCCTTAAATAAAAGTTGTTGTATGGTTATGTTGTGATGCCATGGTTGTATCTATGCATATCGGGCATGTCGTGCGTATGTGTGATGTGCAACGGTATGTATGGGATCCGACACCTAGTCGTGTGGCTTTAGTAGTACTCTTTATGGGAAACTACCTCCTTGTGCTTCCACCGAGCCATGGTAGCTTGCTACTGCTCCGGACACATTGATTGACCGACATGTATCCTTCTTTGCTGTTGTGTCTGTCCCTTCGGGGGAAATGTCTCGCTATGTAATGGAGTCCCCATAGCCTGCTACGACTCGTCTACGTGCAGTGATGGCATTTATGTCTCACGGCGTAATGGAGTCCTTGTAGCTTGCTATGACTCGTCTACACATGCTTGAGGCCAACACGTGCATTTTTGGGTTACGTATGCCTGTTTCCATACGGATGTGCCACTTGGGTTCTATGACTAGTCATGTCGGCCCGGGTTCTTTGTCGTTTGATTGCCAGCGACATGTTCACATACATGAGCCAAAAGACGCAAACGGTCCCGGGTAAGGTAAGGCTGCAACCGTGGAGCTTACCATGCGTGAGGCCGCAAAGTGATGTGATATGTTACAGTCTGGATTCATATGACATAGGATTGGGGTTCTAACAGTAGGTGCCCTGGAAGTTAGATCGGAAAGCATCCTCGAGATCCTCCCAACTCCCGATAGAATTTTTGGGGAGGCTGTTTAACCAGTCCCAAGCTGGCCCCTTAAGTTTTAGGAGTAGATACTTGATGAATGTGGAGGAGGAAATCCTCTATCCACACTACTGAGTCAGTTGTCCTGTCGTATTGCTCTATGTTCATGGGTTTAAACCCTTCCGGGAACTGATGTTGCATCACCTCGTCAGTGAAGCATAGTGGGTGGGCAACGCCTCTGACCCGGGCTATGTCACGTCGGAAGTCGGCGCCTGATCTGGCCCGGTATTATTCCCAGCCTCTGTTGTTGCAGCCGAGCTAATGCTGGTATCTATCCCATCTATCGGGGGAGTACCCTCAAAATCCATAGATGGATCTCGTGCGGCCTGTTCCATGATCCAGGTCATGTCACAGGTCGTACCTGTCCTCGGGCTCTATTGGATCTTTTCCCCTTTCACGGGGTATCACCGGCCTATAAACGACATTGCCAGGCGTCCTATACCGTCCTCGGGGAGGGTGGTCCGAATGGTCATATGGAGTGTGCTTGTGAGACAGTGTATTAGGTACCTCGTCGTCGAACAGCGGCAATAGCCGTCGACGTGGATAGCTCTTGGGTTAGTCCAATGGCCGGTACCATACCCTTCCTCGGCTGATAGGACCCTCGTCCATCTATCATTGAGGGTATCCTGTTTGGCCTTAAGCTGCTATTCTTTTGCCTTAAGGCTTCGGGCAGTTGTTGTAAGCTGTTGCCTAAACCATTCCTGATCCTCAAGGTTTTCGGGGATGGAGAAGTCTTCGGCTTCCAGGCTGTCCTCTCCTCGACAGGGGTGAGGTGGTTGTCATCTTCGGTATCGTTTAGATCCTCGGGGTCGCGCTGATCTTCCGGCCTCTCATGTTCCTCTAGCGGCTGCTCGGGGATATCGGGATCACGGAGGTCTTTCGGGATGTAGTTTTCCCCGGTGTCAGCAATGCCTTCCCTTCCCTTTTTTGCCTTTGATCATTTGCGCAGCTTGCGATGCCTTGACGGCTCCTCGCCAGATTTATCGCCATTGGTTTTGGGTGTGTGCTCGCCCTTAGTGGCTGGAGTATCCACCATGTAGACATTGTAGGTGGAGGTGGCAGTCCATCACCCGATGTTGATGGGGGTGGGAGCACAATCCTCTTCATCCATGTCTTCTGCCTCCTCAGAGGCGTATTCCAACATATCGGTTAAGTTCCTCTTGAAAAATTCCTCTTGACCCACCTTCAGACCAATCTGAGCGTGGATTTGGGTTCGGTCGTTAGTGGTTTTCATCGATATGATCCGATCTAGAGCC
This sequence comes from Hordeum marinum, assembly GCA_022496015.1. Taxonomy (NCBI): domain Eukaryota; kingdom Viridiplantae; phylum Streptophyta; class Magnoliopsida; order Poales; family Poaceae; genus Hordeum; species Hordeum marinum. The sequence goes on from CM039675.1 coordinate 97,410,654, forward strand.
TTGGTGAGGGTCGAGAGCTCTATCGGGCCAATATGCCCAGAGCTTTAGGAGTTAACCTTTGATGCGTCCGCACAATGAGTGTGTTCGGAAGGAGCTAACCCCCGACCATCCAGTTCTATGAACGGATCCAGACTAAAAGCCAAATCATCGTCGGGGTTGGTCCCATGGGCGGGGTCGAGAGCAAAATCCCAAGTCAAGCCCTCGGAGTCCTCAGGCACGTCAGATGAGATTGCGAGCCCGATGAGGAAAAGATCGCCCCAAGAGTCCAAACTATAAGTTCCCAAATTTGACATCTTGATCGGGGGTGAAACTCCCGACCCGGCCAAGATAGTTAGTTGGGTCATCGTGCAACACAATGCTGCCAAAAGCAAAGATCTATCTAGGGACAAAGGGGTCCATGTTAAGGACTTCTTCGCTAATGACTAAGCGATCCATAGATTCCTTTGGCGATCACAGCGGAACTCTCAATGAAAGCACCAATGTCGGTGTCAAAACCGGTGGATCTTGGGTAGGGGGTCCCGAGCTGTGAGTCTAGGATCGATGGTAACAAGGGACGAAGGAGACGATTTTACCTAGGTTTGGGCCCCCCTACGTCTTGCTCGATTATATTGATGTGTATGAGGGTTATAGAGTTGATCTACCACGAGATCGAATGGCTAAATCCCTAGATGAGTTTCTCGGCCCTACAATCTAAAATCCTCCCGGTTTATATAGACACTGGGAGGTACCTAGGGTTTACACATGATAGGTCTCCTTCTGGGGATGGAGATGTCGATTTCCTCATCTCGACTTGGAGTGCACAACACGCCTTCGAGACTTTCTTCTAGAACATGGGGTCATTGCATATCCGGACCTTCCTGTGATTGTCAGAGGGCGGCCCACCAAGCTGGCCTATTGGGAGATAGGCCAGCGGCCCGAGGACCCCTTAGTCCACGACTCCCTCAAGCGTGACAACCTCTCTTTCGCGTTGGGTTGCAAGTATTTGTTGTTTGTGTGCAGGTGATGTTTACGTGGGTGCGTGATCTTCCTCTATGGATTGATACATTAGTTTCATAACTAAGGGAAATACTTATCGTCGCTATGTTGCATCATCCCTTCCTCTTTGGGGAAATACCAACGTAGTCTCAAGCCATGTCACACACTCGTCCAATGATGTGTGGGCTGTCATCTCTTTGCAAATCAAAGCCACATGCCCCTAACAGCTCTTCGGATGATACCCATTACCTGTCCTTTCACAGTCTAGGGTCTAGATATGGTTGGACCACTTAAAGGGGGGACCAAGAAAAAGAAATATCCACTGGTAATGGTAGACAAGTTCACTAAATGGATTGAAGAAGAACGAGTAAGTTCAGCTAAGTCCGGACCAGTCATCGACTTTATATCCAGCGTGGTACACCATTATGGTGTCTCGCACAACATAATAACAGACACCGGATCCAACTTCACCGCCCGGGAAGTAAAGGACTGGTGCGCTAACTTGGACATTGTCGTCGCTTTCTCATGACAGATGCCATGGGTAGGCTTGTTGAAGGTGGTTGGGGCCGGAGGACGCCGACGGGCTCCGGGTGCAGGATTAGGCACAAGCGGTGATGATACGCAATGTACCCTGGTTCAGGGCCCTCCGTGGGAGGTAATACCCCTAGTCTTTGCTTGGTCTAGTTGATAGATGGGTATGGTTACAAGGTTGCCCTTGGAGCTGTTGTCCAAAGGTGGAAGAGGGAGCACCCGACTCGCCTTCCTTTGCTGCATGGGTGGATGTAAGTGAAGTGTCCTGTGGATGAGTGTGCGCGAATCCATCCTCCCGTTGCATGGGGGCTCGGGGTTTTTTATAGGCCAACCCCCGTCTTAGAGTATCCTTAAGGTACAGAGTGGGGTGACCCAGCTGGCAGCCTCTCCGGCTGTGCAGGGAGTCCTGCCGCTTGAGCCGTCTTGTCGCCTATAGGGTCCACCGGCTGCATGGTCCCATCGCCCGCTGGGGCCCACCAGCCGGCTCCACGATTGGCTCGCGCCCACCTGCTACGGCACGGGCCACCCGAGCGGCGTCGTCTTGCGCCAGCAGGCCGAAGTCTCGGGTACGACCGGCTATACTGTAGCGATGTCGAGGCAGGTAATCGAGTGGGCGGAGGCGTGCCGGCACTGTTGTGTGACACCCAAAGTGTTGTCCCTACCTTTAATGGCATGTATTTTCTATGAACCTTGTTGTCATGAGATTAATGATATGAGTTGAGACTTGTCATGCCATCTCTTGTTCTTGCATTCATGCATCATGCATCATATCATCCATCATGCCATGCCTTGTTTGTGATGTGACCTTGTTGTGCTTGGGTGTGTTCTTGTGTTGAGTTTGTGGTTAGAGTGTGGGTGGTGCAACACTCCTTGTCCTCCCCCTCTCTTTTTCTTATCAACAAAACCCAACCAAATACCCCCCCCCTTTTATTTTCCTTGTCATTTTATGAACAGATTCTACTTGCAAATTAAATTGTTTTAAAATGTTCAGGAGATAGCCTATAATATTTCAAGCATGTGAGTGTGGTTCTTTTGATGTTTTGTGCTTTATGGTCGCGGGGGCTTAAAATAACAAGGGGCTGTTGTTTCAAAAATATTTAAAATTAGTTGCTCTAAAAATCAACTAGTATTTTTGTAAAAACAGGTCTTAATTTCTTGTTTGTCAAAGTGTTTCTGTTTTGACCAAAAACCTTGTATTTAAGTCTGTGTTTTTTTCCTAAGTTAGCTTTTATTTTAAAAGAAAACCTTCTCCTGTTTCTGTTCAGCAGAGTGAGAGCGTGTGCGAGTGGGTCTTCTCCTCCTCCCCGCGGCCCAGCCAGCCCAGCGCCGCATCTGACGGAGAGCTGTCACCGTTCTCCTCCCTCCGTCCGAAAGCAGAGAGTGAGTGTGCGCCCGCGCTCATGGACGTCGAGGACGCCGTCTACCCCTCCTTTTAAAAGCCCTCGGCGTGCGTGCCTTCCCCTAGGGTTCCTCCTCGCCTCTGCCATCTTCCTTCTCCTTCCCCCCTTTTCCTTTCTCCTCCATTCTTCCCTTTGTCAGGTGAGCCCAAGTGAGTTAAGAGAGCGGAGTAGTTCAGTGAGAGAGAGCTGATCATCGTCGCTGCCGTCGTTGCGTCCCAGGTGGTCTCCGCCGCTCCCGGCATGCCGTGGAGGCCGCGGGCCATCCCCGGAGTCCATTCCCGTCGCTAGGAGAGGCCGGGCTCCCCCTCCTCGATGGCCTCTTCCTCGCCGGAGCCGCGGACAGGGTGTTCTCGCGTCGCTTCTTCCTCTGCTTCGGGCCAGCGGCGTCGTCCTTCTTCCTCCTCTTTCCCGCGATCGTCGCCGTCGTCGACCCCTCCCTCGGTGAGCCGCCGCGTCCCCGCTCCGTAGCTTGCTAGGTCCGGTCGCCGTAGCCGCGCGTCGCCGCCGTTCCGCCAAGGCAGAGCCTTGAGGGCCTTGCCTCTATCCCCCTCGCCGGAAGACGAGCCAGGGAACGTCTCCCCATAGTTCCCTTCCTCGTGTGTGCCCGATAGCATCGCCGGATCGCTAGTGTGGTCGCCGGAATCGTCGCCGCCATTGCGTATCGCCGTAGGTGTCATTTCTTCAGTTTTGTCAGTCTTTTGGCATGTATAGTACTAGATGCGCACGTTCCCTTCTCTGTTAGCAGTTGAGGCCGTGGCGTAGTGGTAGCGCGTTCGGGGTTGCAGACTTGAGGTCTGGGGTTCGACCCCGCAGAACCCCCCTTTTTTGTTTTGTTTTGTTTTGTTTTCCTTTTGTTTGTTATTTTATTTCTTTTGCTATGTGCATACATTCATGCATGTATGATTGTAATTTATTCCTTTTCTGTTTTAATGTGTGTGTGTGGATTGATGTATGTGGTGACACATACATGTGTATGTGTAGTATATGTGTGTGTGTGTGGGCTGATTGCATACATGTGTGTGAGTGTATATGTGTGACGTGGTGATCCATGTGCATGTATATGTGCACATATGCACTTGTGCATACATGTATGCATATATGTGTGTGTGGAGCAACCACACTCATAGGTGAGTGTATGTGCAATATGCACTTGTGCATATTTGCCATGTGTATGTGCATGTGGCAGTGGTGTAGGATTGTGTTCTTGTGTGTGTGTGTGACAAGTGGGCCATGCCCCACTTGTCATACATTATTTATTTAGCATGTGCCATGAATTGTAGTGTAATTAGCTCTTTTCCAATTATAGCCTTATTTCCAAATCTGGACATGGTCAAATATGCCCATGTGCATTTTAAGTAAGTTTTCACTTATAAGAGAGGTGGTTGTTTTGCTAGTATAGTTTATGCCATGATGCTTCATGTGACTATATGAGTATTATACATGATTTTGGGGTAGAAAGATTCAAGGAATCAATTGGTGCTATTAGATTTCACTTTTGAGCAATTTGATAAAACTTTCATTTTCTGCTGTGATGCTAATTTGTCATTTTTGCATGAATTAATGCATGCTTGCTTTGGGGCATGTGCCAACATGGAAGTATTAGTGTTTTATGTCTAGTATGCCATCGTATTTTTGCTTGACATGAGAACCACCCATATAAGTGGGAAACTTGCTGTAAAATAGCCAACTTAATGTTACTGTTTTCACCATACTAAATATTTCTAAGTCTAAGAACCTGCTGTTATTTTTATGCCATGAAGAGTGGTATCCATCTTGTGATATGTTGAGAATTAGCTCAAGCCGAGTGCTAGTGTTTTGAAGTATATCTTGTCTTCTAGTATCCTATTAGTTTTTATGGCATGAGGTGGTGTCTATCACCATTAGTTTCTGCTGTCAACTTGCTATCAGATTAACTCAGATTCCAGAAAACTGTTATTTTCACCAAGTCCCAGATTTCTGTTTCATCATGCCAACTTGTGAGCTTCATGCTTATTGATGTGTGCCTTCTTTCCAGATTGTGTAGTTGGATAAATTGATAAGCATGTTATGTCGTTTCTGTCAATGCATTGCTTGTGTTTGTAGGATTCCTGTAGCTCAAGTTGTGGGTTGTGAAAGTTGCGATGTTGCTGTTTTGTGGCAGATTGTGTGTTTTAGTGTTTTGTGGCTTGTGGGAGCTATAATCCATGGAATTGATTGATCTTTGGATCTATTGTGGTTGTTTTTTCATTGCCTAACCAGTGGCTACCTTGGAATGCCAAGGAATAGCCCATGTCCTTCTTCTCTTGTGTTTTGCCTTCCTATCTTGATGTGAGCGTATTGTGAGAACCGTAGCTCCGTTTCTTACGTTCTTCATATGCATTTTTATCATTTTTGCATTATGTACCCATATTTTCCATGTTCATGCATGTATAAATAACTTAACATAAGGTTATGTACAGATTCATTAATAACCAATCCTTTGCATGTGAAACATGACTAGATAGGATTGCCATGCTAAAACTCTTCATATAAGCATGCATCATTCTTGCTTGTGCATTGCACCATGGTTGGTTGTTTATTCTTGTTGTTTCTCTTGGGTAGACGCGAACGTTGAATGTGAGTACGAAGAGGTAGGCGAGTACAACGACGAGGATGCCGCTACTTGTTCCACTGAAGAACCAATAGGTAAGATGATCGTACCCGGATCCCGATACTATTTTCGCTTGCTAGTTGTCTCGATCTTATAGTTACAATTGCGCTACCTACCACTTGAATGTCAGCCTCCTATTTGCCATGATAGCCTCTAACCCTCCACATCCTAGCAAACCTTTGTATGGCTATGGTACCGCTGCTCAGCCCCTCTTATAGCGTTCTTAGTTGCAGGTACATGTTGTTCCATGTGATAAAATGGATTTGGCATATCACCATATTATCTGTTATTTAATTTAATGCACATATATATCTTGGTATTGGTGGAAGGCTTGGCCTTTTGTTAGGTGTTTTGTTCCGCTGTTACCACCATAGATTCTTGTTACTGGTGTTATGTTTCCATACTTTGTGCTCCTAACATGCTCGGGGTTTTTATGGGGACCCCCTTTTTTATTCGTTTAAGATTAAAACTTGTCTGGCAAGACCCAACCTTGGTACTACATTTGCTTAATAACTTAATAAATTTGCATAGGGCTTTGCAACCCCGTGGATAATTAATCAACCCCCGGGCCAGTGCTCCTCATGAGTGTTGGTCCAAACTAGAGCCGTGCGCGGGGCCAACCCGAGGAAACTCAGGAGATTTCTATCAGGCCACTGTACACTGTGCTTATCCGTCGTGTCCTGAGAATGAGATACGTGTCTCTTATCGGGTTCGTCGACACGTCGGGTGGTCTTGCTGGATTTGTTTTACCTTTATCGAGTGTCTTGAGTGTGGGCTCTGACTTTCTTCGGGCTATCTCGAGGTGTTGGAATTCCTTTGGAATTGCCTAGGATGATCACGAGATCCGTGGTCGAGGCTATTCCCGCGGAGTGTAGTTAATTTGTGATGGACTAGTTGGAGCACCCCTGCAGGGTCAAATCTTTCGGAAAGCCGTGCCCACGGTTATGTGGCAACTTGGATATTTGTTTAATACCCGGTTCTAGTCAACTTGAAGTAAACTCTAAATAAAATGCACCAACTGTGTGAGTAACCGTGATCATCTCTGCTCGTGCGCAAGATCCGAGAGAGAACACGGTGGGGTTATGATTGACGTAAGTAAGTGTTCAGGATCTCATAGAGATCACTCTAGATTCGATCGTTCATCGTAGGCCACATATTTATATTCATGTTACGTAAGTTAAGCCACCATATATGCTTAGTGTTGTTGCAAACTAAACACATACCCCATCCCAACCTTAAGCTTGAATAGTCTTGGTACCCGGGCGCATGATTGCTGAGTCCTTGTGGCTCACAGATTACTACAACACTCCAGGTACAGGTACATATGAGTTCATGCAGGATGATCTGACGTAGCTCTAGTGGGAATATGACGAGGAATGGGGCAGGATGTATGTGACTTATCTGGATGAGTAGAGGACCATGGTCGTGATCTTTGGGATAGCGTGATAGTATTATATGCATCTGTTTGATCGTTTGATTTCCTCCGTAGGCGGACCCTGTCTTCATCTTGATGTTTGAACTCTATGTGGAATTGTAATTTAGTATGTGGCGTGTGTAAGCCAACTTGTATACTCATCTCTTCTGTAATGTATGATGCAATGATGCTCTACTTGCGAACGACGAGATGCGCCTCTATCCCTTGCGAGTACCCCATGCCTTATTATGGATAGGCGCATCTTGGGCGTGACATGTTGCCCCGCCTAGTCGCGGTCGGCCAAGGTCAGCGGCACGACCGGCTGAACTGTAGCCATGCGCACCCGCGCGTCAGCGATCATTGTGGCTACATTGGGGCCCGTCGTGGGGGTCTTGTCTTGTCGCTGTACCCACATGTAGAGGGATGTGACGGGAGTTTGTTCGTCCAAGGATCAACGAAGAAGCCGGTGCGAAGGTAGCCGGCCATGCCCAGCAGGCCGGGGTCAAACCGGCTCCCTGGACAGACGGCCTCGAGTCAGCCGGCAACGTGCTTGCCGGCCGCGCGCCAGCCGACCGGGAAGCAGCCGGCCATGTGTTTTTTATTGAAGTGTAGGCCGTTGCTTTGGCCTACCCAAGGGTAATAACCCCGTCAGTAGTCCTTGAAGCTGACGGGGGCCCGCGTCCACCGGACAGAGGGGATCCGGCGGCTTCCCCCACGCGGTGTCCGCCTCCAGCACGATGGTGAACAGCTAGCCGGGTCGGTGGCCGCTCCCGATGCCTCGGGTCCCGAGGCGTCGCTCTGGGACCCGGGCTGGCCCGCAGCATGCCACGCGGTGAGTAATGATGCCATGGGGCCCGCGCGCGCCGATAGACGGGACATCGCTCTGGCCTAGCCCATGAGGCCACGAGTAGCCCAGTAGGCCTCGGGGCGCAGCCCATGATCTTCTGTGCCCGGACGCGGCGGTTGCAACCCAGGATGCCCTCGCGTGTGCGGAAATGCCAGGGGAGTGGGTGCAGTTAATCCCCACCTCCCCTGGTCGAGGCCTCCTTGTTTTAAAAGGGGGGAGAAGGTGAGGGGCAGAGGTCACCGCACCCCATTTGCCCCCTTGGTTTCCCTCTTCTTCGCCTTCTCAGCTCCCCCTCGCGTTGCCGCTCTTCTCACGTTCAACTCCGCTTGCTCACCTACTCGCGCAGCCCTGACAACGCGATGGCTGAAGGTTGCTCGGGGAACTGGGCTGGCTCCGTCGTCATGAAGGCCACCATCGCGGAGCTCCACCGTGCGCGCATGTTGCCATCGGAGGAGCGCGTGATCGCTCGCACGCCCGGCGACGAAGTGGTGCCCGAGCCACACGCGGGGGAGTTCGTCGTCTTCTCTTGCCACTTCTCTCGTGGCTTCGGGCTGCCGGTGAGCCTCTTCTTCCTCTTGATGATGGATATGTTCAACCTCTAGCCACACCACCTCAGCCCCAATGACATCCTTTACATTGCGAGCTTCATGATGCTATGCGAGGGCTATTTGGGGATGCTCCCCTTCGTGGATTTTTTTCAAGGTGTTGTTCTACCTCAAGGCGCTGAAAAGCACCAAGGAGCCGTACATCAGCGGGGGCATGGCGGTGCGCTACCGCTGTTCACGCTTCCCGCACTTCAGCCTCATCGAGTCCGTCAAGGGCTAGCACTGGACGTTCTTCTACGTGAAGAACGCCGACCCGCTTCGGGATTACATCTGACTGCTAGCGTACGTCAACGTTCTGTCCTATGAGGTGAACTGGTTGGGGACCGCTCTATGCAGAACTGCACTCGAAGAGCTCGGCCGGCTCGTGGAGATGAGGAGCAGGGAAGGGCCGGTTGCCGCCGATATGGTGGCCGCCTTCATCGCGCGTCGGGTGCTTCCTCTCCAGCTGAGGCCGCACCGGATCTACGACATGTCCGACCGTCGGGACCCCTACCGGCTGACGACCATCGAACTGACGCCGGCACAGGTGGCGAAGCGAGTGAACACCATCATGACCTTCCGGCTGGCGCCAGCGCCGTGGACCTTCGGCAAGGAGTCGTACGACCGGCACCACTGGGCACCCCTGGTACGTTCTGTTGAGGCACCCTTTCTTTTCTGAATCCTTCCAGCCGGCTCCCGACCTTACTTTTTGTGCTGGCCGTAGTTGTTCATGCGACAGAACACGTCAGACGACCTACATCCCTAGATCTTCGAGGCGGTGCACGCCCAGTCCGACTCTTAGGACTACGAGCACGGTGGCGCTCCTAAAGAGGGGGTTGACTCCTCAAGGGAGGCTGAGGCGGTGGCCTACCCAAGAGCCGGAGGGCCCCACACAGCTAGTGAGTTTCCTCTCGGCCCCACGATCAGGGATTGGACTGATGATGATGATGACGATGATGATGATGATCTTCGGATCGTGAACGCTCCTTCCCCCCCACTGTTTGACAGGGCCCGCATGGGCGGAGTGAGGAATAGTCGGCGCATGCCCCGATGGCCAGGACCTCCAGCCGTGGGAAGAGGCCGGCTCAGGTGGAGCCAGTGGCCCAACTGCCGGCCCGCAAGAGGGTGAAGGCTGCCATGTCGAAGCCGCTGGCGCGCGCTAGGCGGGCTCTACCCATTATCACCGGGTAAGTGTTCTATTTCTTGCGTGGGTTTCTCTCTGGGTAGTGTGCCGACCCGGTGGAGGCCGTCCCGGTGCCCTAGGGACCCCACCGAGCTCCACGAAGTGGAGTCGACGGCCGACCCGGTGGAGGCCGTTAGCCAGTTGGCCTGCGAGCATGCAGCCACACAACGCGAGGAGAAGAGGAGGCTCGAGGAGCTGCGGGCCTCAAAGTCCAGAGTTTAGGGCGGGCCCTCATGCTCCGGGACCTCGAGTGGCAGGAGGTGGAGGAGGTCCGGGGACCCAGCGCGGGCATCAGAGTCGGCAGCGGAGTCGACTCGCATGTCGAGGCCCCCGTCGAGCAAGCTGTGAGGGGCGGCCATGGAGCTGGCCGAGCCTCCGTCCGTGGAGTAAATGCCCCGGCCGGGGGCGGCCACTACGGAGCCGACCGGGAGGAGACCTGGCTGGTGGTGCCGGACACGATGCCGCCTGCTGCCGAGCTAGCCTAGGTTGACGTGCCGGAGGCCCTGATGGCTTCGGAGGCGGCGCCAGAGATGCCGATCGTTGAGACGAAGATGCCAACCGCAGCGATCGTCGTACCGAGCCGACCGAAGGGGGAGGCAGTGTTGGTGCCGAACGAGGGACAGCCGGGAGCCGATTCCCGCGCCCTTGTCGTTCACAACCCTACCCCCACAGTCGGTGTCATGACGAATGTCGGGGCAGGTGGCGAGGAGAGCCGGTACCGTAGGTCCATGCTGGACGTGATCCAGGACTCGGAGGCGCTGGCGCGCGTCCCTATGATCCCGCCTCCGCCGGTAGGCAGCCCGGTCTCGGCATCTGGGGAGCTAGGCACCATTCTGGCGCAGTGCCGTGAGGAGCTGGGCCGATTTGCGGAAGCGGTCGACAACGCCCTGTTGCGCGCAGAGGTAGACCTCGCTTGTCTTCGTTAAATTTTTCAGTGGGGGCGCGTGAGCGCACCCACTGGGTGTAGACCCCGAGATGCGGACCGGCTGACCGGCTGTGGGGCAGCCGGGCAAGGAACGCCCGGCAGAAGGAGTTCTTCGATGACGTGGTCGCCATCCACAACCATGGCAAGCATGGTTTCTACCTGTTGGAGGAGCTAATGATGGTCTGAGGTATGCTTTGTTCGGTGAGGGCATGTAGCCCCCAGTGGTTGGGGTGGCTGCTTGGCAGTCGGGCCAGGTCTGAAATGTTCTCACTGACATCGGTTTTGCTTTGAAGGGGAGCTGACCACCCTCTAGGGAGAGAAGGCCGAGGTGGTCTCCGAGCGGGACCGGTTGATGCAGAGCATCCAGGCAATCACCCTGGAGAGGGACCGGCTGGACGCCCTGCTAGTGGACGGGCACGTGGCTCAAGACTGCCTAAGAGCTGACGTGGCGCGGGAGGTGGCGGCTAGGGAGAAGGCCATCAAGGAGGCGGCTGACGTCGCCCAATGGACCGCCGCCCTCCAAAGCAAGGTTACCCCCCTCGACAAGACGCTCGAGGTGCGCATGGCTTCCTTCGCCGAGGCGGAGGCGGGGCTGTTATCGGAGCGGGCCTTATGGTTGGAGAACGCCGTGGCCCGGCTCGAGGTCTGGTAGGCGTCAGCAGCTCGAGCCGGTGCGTAGATGGCGCTCTTGTTCGTTACGTCTTGGTATCGTGGCATCGACTTGGACCGGCTGGCCACCATGTGGGATGAGTCAGAGGAGGAGCGGGCGGCACGCGAGACTGCCCTAGTCTACCGGGCCAACGAGCTTGCCTCGTATGTTGACCCGGATGACCTCCTCTTATGTCTTGGTGACGATGGCGAGCCGGTCGTCAAGGATTCCTTCAGCAACCCCCAAGGTCCGGATGACGAGGAGGTCACAGATGAGAGTACTGACTCCAGCACCGACAGCGGAGGCGATACGGCGGGAATCATAGAAGCTGAACCAAAGGCTGCATCCTCTTTCGGGCCGCACGTTGAGCCGGCTGGCAGCGTGCCGGCTGGCGATGCGCCAGTAGCCTGAGCCCCCGTGCCTTTTTACTTGTCTTTACTTTTTGCTACATGTTAGACTCATTTCCACCCATAGGGGGTGTATTGTAAGGAATGTATGGCCGTTGGCCTTTACTATCTTTAACTTGTGCTTTGAATGCTTAAGGTGTTTCTTTATCATGCGTGCTGATTCATCCTTACCCCTTTTTTTCTCCCCGGTTCCGTCTGCTTGGCCCCTTTTCCCCTTTGGTTTTGGCCCTACCAACCCGATAGCCGGGAGCCGGTCTGTAGCTAGGTTGGGGCATCCGTCTCGAGGGAGCCGGTTCTGAGCTTAGGAACCGCAGGAGTTTTTTGGGTAAGTTGAGTGGCAGAGGCAAGGAGGTGGTCCGGCTAGACCTAGCCGGCAAACCCTTTGCGATCTATTTTTCATGTGTGCTAAGTTTTGCAGCCCCGAGGCCCCGCCAACCGGACAACCGGGAGCCGGTCTATAGCTCGGAGGGGTGGGAGGGCTTGTTTATCTCACACTACTTGGTCGGTTTTGGGGGAGGAGGCCTAGGACCACCGGAGAGCCCCCGGGCCCAGGAGCCAGGTCCGGGAGCCGGTGAGAGATGAATGCCTTGGATGGAGACGAAAAGGGCGTGCCCCAAGAGCCGGCCTGGGCACCCATTGCATTCTTAAGCTTCGAAGAGGGGAAGATACATACGTACACTGGTTTTTCAGCAGTAAAATGGGCGGAGGAGCGCCACATTCCACGAGCGCTCCGTCTTCTTGCTGGAGACGTCTCTTTGGCGCTTCTGCGACTTCTTGGCGTCTATTAGGTAGTACGCGTTGTTGTGCAGTGCCTCGCTGACAATGAACGGGCCCTCCCATGGGGAGGACAGCTTCCGCTGGCCGGATGTTCGCTCGATCCGCCTGAGCACCAGATCCCCTTCGCGGAAGGAGAGTGGCCGGATCCACTTGCTGTGGTAGTGCCAGAGCTTTTGCTGGTAGATGGTCGTCCGGCTCAAGGCCATCTCGCGTGCTTCTTCGAGAAGATCGACGTTGTCTTCTCTTGCATCCCTTGCGTCCTTCTCTGTGTACAGGACGACCCGAGGCGAGTCGAACTCGATGTCGGTGGGGACGATCGCCTCGGACCCGTACACGAGAAAGAAGGGTGTGTAGCCGGTCGACCGGTTGGGCGTGGTCCTGAGGCTCCAAAGGATAGTCGGTAACTCGTCGATCCAGCAACCGGCTGACCTGACCAGCGGCGTTACGAGCCGGGGCTTGATGCCAGAAAGGATTAGGCTGTTTGCCCTTTCGACATGGCCATTTGCTTGTGGTTGAGCGACGGAAGCCATGTCAAGCCGGATGCCTTGCTTGGAGTAGAAACACGCTAACGCGCCCTTGGCTAAGTTCATGCCATTGTTGGTGATGATGCTGTGGGGGACGCCATAGCGAACCATGATATCTTCGAAGAACCAGACGGCCGTGGGACCGGCCAGTTTCTTGATCGGCCTAGCCTTCATCCACTTGGTGAATTTGTCGATGACCACCAACAGATGTGTCATGCCACCTCGTGCAGTCTTGAAGGGGCCCACCATGTCTAGCCCCCAAACGACAAAGGGCCATGAGAGGGGGATGGTCTGGAGGGCCGAAGCCGATAGGTGGCTCTTCGTGCTGAAGCGCTGGCAACCCTCACACTCGTTGACCAATTTCATGGCGTCCTCGCCCTGGTGGATGCCGAGACGGGGGCCGGCTCCGGAGCCCCCATGCCTGGGTGATCAGCCCCCAGGACCGGCTCACCAGCCCCCGGGACCGGTTCGCCAGCCCCCGAGTTGGAGGCGGTGGGAGGGGCATCGAACGTCATCATGACCGCCGTGGCGTCGGAGTTGGCTGTGTCCAATGCAGCTAGCTGGACCGGTGGAGCCGGTGCCGGCAAGGCATTCGAGGTTGATGGAGCCGGTGGTGAAGATGCTAGGGGAGTAGCTAGGGCTGCTGCCGGGCCGATAGCGTCAGCCGGCACGAAGATGGACTCCGATTCTGGGGAGGGCTTGATCGACGGTTTGTGCAGCCGCTCGAGGGAGACGTCAGCTGGGATGGCCTGTCGGGTGGAGCCAATTTTTGCCAGCGTATCGGTCGCCTCGTTGTCCGCTCGCGGGATGTGGTGGAACTCACATCCCTCGAAGGAGCCAATGAGTTGCTAGACGAGGAAGCGATAGCTGGCCATGTTGGCGTCTCTGGCGTCCCATTCGCCAGAGACCTGCTGCACCACGAGGTCGGAGTCGCCGAAACACAGGATGCGCCTGATGCCAATTTCCTTGGCGAGCCGGAGACCGTGGACGAGCGCCTTGTACTCGGCCACGTTGTTGGAGGTGGCGAAATGAATCTGGAGTCCGGACTTGAGTTGGCTTTTGGAGAGGAGAGGACTATGCCGGCACCCAGGCCGGTCCTCATCTTCGAGCCGTCGAAATGCATGCGCCAATGCGTGGAGTCTGGAGGAGGCAGCACGAACTCGGTTTCCGCCCAGTCGATGAGGAAGTCGGTCATCGCCTACAACTTGATGGTGTTACGCGGCTCATACCAGATTTCGTGGTCGGCGAGGGCGATGACCCATTTGGCGATCTGGCCGTTGGAGTCCCGGCCGCTCATGATCTCGTCGAGCAGGGCCGTGCTCACCACAGGGATGGTGTGCTCCTGGAAGTACTACTTGACCTTCTTGGCGGTAAACTAGATGTCGTAGCACATCTTCTGGTACTAGGGGTAGTTTTGCTTGCGGACAGGACCTCACTGAGGTAGTAGACGGGGCGCTGGACAGCAGGGACTTGCCCTCCTCCGGCCGCTCGACCACCAAGACGACGCTGATGATGCATGTGGTCACCGCGATGTAGGCAAGCAAGGGCTCCTTCTCAGCCGGCGTGGCCAGGATGGGCGCATTGGTGAGGGCTCGCTTGAGGCTGCAGAAGGCCTCTTCCGCCTCGTCGGGCCAGTCGAACATGCAGGCTGACGAACCGGCTGAGGGAGGCAAGGCAGCCGGTGAACTTCTAGGCATCGCGAAGCCGGGTCAACTTGGGCATGCGCTCGATCGCGCTGATCTTCTCTAGGTTGGCTTCGATGCCACGAGCGGACATGAAGAAACCCAAGAGTTGGCCGGCTGGGACGCCGAAGACACACTTCTCCAGGTTGAGCTTGATCTTGTGTTTGCGCAGGTTTGCGAAGGTCTCCCGAAGATCGCCGAGGAGGATGAAGTGCTTCTTGGTCTTGACGATGATGTCGTCGACGTAGACGTGGACGTTCCTACCTATCTGAGGCTGGAGGCACTTTTGCATGCATCGCTGGAAGGTAGCGCCCGCGTTCTTTAGGCCAAAGGACGTGGTGATGTAGCAGTAGGCCCAAAGGGCGTGATGAAGGAGGTCTTGAGCCGATCCTCTCGCTCTAGCTTGATCTGGTGGTAGCCGGAGTAGGCATCCAAGAAAGATAGCAAATCGCAGCTGTCCATGGAGTCGATGACTTGATCGATCCCCGGCAGGGCGATGGGTCCTTGGGGCATGCCTTGTTCAGGCTAGTGTAGTCGATGCACATGCGCCAGGTCTTGTTCTTCTTCAGCACCAGGACTGGGTTGGCTAGCAAGTCTGGGTGGAAAACTTCCATGATGAAGCCGGCTACGAGCAGCCGGGCGGTCTCTTCTCCTATAGTGCGCCGCTTCTCCTCGGAGAAACGGCGTAGAGGTTGCTTGACCAGTTTAGCGTCCGGATGGACGTGAAACTTCTGCTTGGCAAACTTCCTCGGAACACACGACATGTCCTTGGGGGACCATGCGAAGATGTCTCGATTCTCATGGAGGAGGTCGACGAGCTCGCCTTCCTATTTGCTGTTGAGGCGGGAGACGATGGTGACACACTGCGTGGGGTTGGCCGGGTCGAGCGGGCTCTGCTTGGTGTCCTTGGACGGTTGGAAGTAGGCCTCGCCGACTGATTGTGAAGGAGAAGCCGGCATGGCCGGCTGGCTGGCAGCAAGGGCCACGAGCCGGTCGAGCTGCCGCTTTTCCTCGGCTCTCCCAGGGCCTCAGCCAGCCGGCTGCCGTCCCGAGCGCACTCGAGCGACATCTTGTAGTCACCCGCGATGGTGATGATTCCCTTGGGGCCTGGCATCTTGAGATTGAGGTAGGTGTAATGGGGGACTGCCATGAACTTGACAAGAGCCGGTCTACCCAGCAGCGCATGGTAGGGACTCTCGAGGTCCACTACCTCGAACCATACCGGCTCGCGGCAAAAGTGACCAGGACCGCCGAAGAGGACGTCAAGCTTGATCTTGCCGACAGGGGAGCAGGACTTTCCTGGCACGATGCCATGGAAGACAGTCCGGCTCGCCTGCAAGTCTTCTATCTTTATCCCCAGCTTGCGCATCGTGTCAAGGTAGAGGATATTGATACTGCTGCCACCATGGATCAGCACCCGCGTGAAGCGGTAGGTGCGCTTCTCAGTGGCGTTGGTGGGGTCGAGGACCAGGGCGTAACTGCCAGGACTCGGCATCACAGCCAGGTGGTCCACCTGGCTCTAGGTGACCGGCTTCTCTGATGAGTGCATGAACTGGGGAGTTGCCGGCATGATGGCATTCACCTCATGATGGAGCTAGCACTGGGCATGTTTGCCCATCTCTTCACTCGTGAAGATGACATAGCAACCGTCCTGGTTGGGGAATTGGTCATGCAGGCGACTGTTGTTCTGGGCCACCGCCGGAGCCGGCGCCGGTGCCGGCGCACGGGCAGGCGGCACGGGAGGAGCCGGAAGGCCGTCCCCCCCCCCAGGCCAACCGCTTGGGGAAGTTGCAGTGCCAGAGCGTGTGCGTAGAGGGCTTGGCCCAGAGTGGTTCTTGCAGGGGAGGTCGAGCATTTGCTCGAACGTGAGCTTGGGCTTCTAGTGTCACACCCTGTGTTGTACCATCTTGTTATGCTTGGATTTATAAAATTTGGGGCCAATTAAAACTTTTTCAGTGCTGGTGCTTGTTTGGAGTGTTGCTTGTTTGCTTGTTGATTGTGGTGAATGGCACTCTTAGACTCTATAACTCTTCATATTCATCTTCCTTGACCCAAACTTCTTGCCCAATGATCATGCCATGTGAACAATGCCCATAACTATTTTTATCCAATTTTTTTGACCAAAGATTATTTATTCAAATTAGGTCTTCAAAACGCCCTGAATTGAGGTTTGCACTACAAGTTCTCAAATTGGGTGGATTCTTTCTCCCCAAAGGCTTTACCTCAAACGTACTATATATATGAATTCCCAAAACCACCAAATATTAATTTTAAAGATTACTTTTATATTTTATTTAATGGCGTTTTCTTCATACCAGAAATGGTTTTTCATAGGGAAAAATTATTTAAATGCTTTCAAAATATTTGAGAAAAATTAGGGAAACTCAGTGGACATATATTTTCCATATATATGAGTTTCAACACATGGTCATGTTCAAATTCATGGGAAAAATCCCTCTAAACCCTTTCTGTCAATATCAAGCTTTTGAAATATTTCTATAGGAAATATTCTCAATAAATTCTAGGAAAAATCTAGCAAGTCAACACTATCATAGGTGATGATCTTGCAAAGTTTCATCTCAATCCAAGTTGATTTGGTTCATCAAACTATTCCAAACCCCTCCCTATCCAGATTCAAATTTGAACAACTTTACATAGTGAAGTTTCTTCCCTTGAGCCCAAACTTTGTGGATATGATCTAATCACCAAATATTGATGCTACACTAAGTTGTGCATCAAGGGGATTAGCTTAGAATGATTGGATCTACAGAAACCTGATTCTGCTAGTTTCTAGGGTTCACAAAGTTGCTATTGTCAACTTTTCTCATTTGAGCTCAAACCTGGTGATACATCTCATTTTTACCCACCATTTGATCATTTTAAATGTCACAGTAAGTGGGTAAATTTATCTTGCCCAAACATCCATCAAACACCTTTTGGTGAAAAGGTAAAGTATTTGTTTTCACCACTTTCACTCTCCCCCTTGCTCTCAAATTTTCACCACAACCCCTCAGGGTTACCAGCTACCTCCAGTAAAAATCTCAGGTCCATAAGCCACTGGGAGATGGGGTAAAACCCACATTTACCCCCCTGGATAGCCATGGCAGGAGCATTTTTACCTCCCCCTCCTTCTACCTCTACTCTCCCTAGCTCCCCCTAGCTCCTAGAGCATCTCTAGATCATCCAAAGGCTAGTAGACATGCGGAAGCGAGTGCAAAGCACGCAAGAATGCCATGGCATGCCAAAAAGCATGCTTTGGAGCACGCTACAGTGCATGCCCGAACTATAGCAGGAGCATTCCGAGGGCGCCCGACAACCTAGGGATGGGGAAAGATATCCCTCGAGGTGCCCTTGACGTCCACAATGCTCCAAAGTGTTGGCCCCTCCTCCCTAGCTCTCTCACCCCTGGCCGCACGTGCTCGACGCCGCCCCTCTCGGCCAACCGTGGGGCTTGCACGCGCGCGCCCCCTTCTCCCTCTTCTCTCTCTCGTGGGCCTAGACCGACCCCAGGAACGCCCCCAGGGAGCCCTGCGAGCTCTCTCTCCCCTATGGCCTCGACCACGACCTCGCCGGCGCATGGGTCCATGGTGCTCCACCCCTCTCTCTATTTAAGCCTCCCGGGCCTCTCTCTCCCCTCCTATGGCTCGCTCTCCACCCCCATCGCCTGCTAGTAGAGCCCGAGCTCCTCTCCCTACCTCTGTGCTCGGGACCGAGCTGAGGACCGCCGCGGTATCCCCGCCGTCGATCTCTGGGTATAGAGCCCCTCCGGCCCTCTTTCTTCTTCGGGTTATCCTCTCTCCCTCCACTGATGCCATTCCCCCTCTCCGCTGCTCCTTTTGCAGCCTAGGACATCCCCTATGGTCGCTCCTGAAGCTCCCTCCGCCGCGGGTGCTCGCTGCCGGTGACTCCGACCACCTCCGGCGCCCCTTCAACCTCCCCTAGAACGGCGAGTCAGCCCCGATCTTGTTACCGCATCCGCCTGCCATCTCCGTGCCATTCTTCACCACCGGTGAGGCTCTCCCCTCTCTGCCCCGAGGTGGGAGAAGGATCCAAAAGGGGGCCCCACCTGTCGGCCTCTCACCTCCCTCTCCCGCGCTCCCCCTCTTCCCTCGTGGTCACCAATAGCCTGGCCACGCGCGTCCGGTTTGAGCCTGGTCGCACGCGTGGCTTGCTGGCTGTCCAGCTGGGCCAGCCCAGCTGCGGGCCGCCTCTAGCCCACGCACAGAGGCCTCCCCCTCTCTCTTTCCTTTTCTTTTCTATGTTTTTTTCTAAAAATCCCACAGGATTCAATAAAAAATGTGAATCCAATTATTTTTCCACCTAAATTCCTTGAATATTCCATAGAATTTAGTAGTGCCATTTGTGAAAAATGTTGAAAACTTTTTATGCACTGATTTAATTGGAAACCCCTTTTTGGCATTTTTAGCCACTATTAAAAATAGTTTTGAAAGCATTTTTCTTATCAAAACCTTAAACAAATATTTTTAGTATTTATCAGAGTTGGATAGCATTTTTAATATTAGTTTGTGTGCTCTGTTTTTGTGTGATGCTTCTTTTATCGCTATTTATCGTGACGATAGATTGCGCTGTTGACGAGGGAGTTCGACCCGAAGACTTTGAAGACCCCGAAGACTTTGTTGAGACATGCAAGCAGCCCTTTGACCATGTTAAGAAACCATTTTCATTGCATGTCATATAGCACTTTAATTTTGTTATACTTGATCATGTGGAGTAGTGACCCCTCCGGTCGGTTGCTTCCGATACTTTTTTCCGTTGACACTTTCATCCTGCATGGCCCGACCACCTTATGAGGGTTATGCGGGTGGGCGTAGATAGGAAGCTAGTAGATGCTACGCAAGTGGGATTGGGACTAAGCATGGTGATGGAAAGAAAGGATGATTTCAAAGACTTTTCCAAAAACCCGTCGGGTGCCACTAATTCCCGAGGGAGATGATGATGAGTTGGGTGGCCACTTGAGAAAGAAGTGGTGCATCGGAGCAAGTGAGTGGGTGTTTTCGAATACTGATTAGATTTAAGATTTGTCGACTGTCCCAACCTTACATGCACAACCACGATACCCCTTATGGGATGGGGCTTTGTTGATTACTATAGTTGGTGCTAGCATAGAGCCCGCATTGCTAGTGGCGAGAGTGAAGTGGTCACTCTCGAGACGAGGTTGTCCTGGAAGTGGAAGGCCATGCGCTGTCTCTACAGGCACCGGGCACACCGTTGCATGCCCTCACGGATGGTACGTGTGATGTATATCATGGGGGATGGCACCAACGAGTGGACTCTTTGTTTAGTATCACCATGGGAAAGGCATTGTTCGGGTCCTTACCTCGGGTATGTAATATACCACGAGTCATGGATGACACGGAAGTTCCCCGAGTCTTGTGGGTAAAATGTGCAACTTCTGCAGAGTGTAAAACTATTCAAATAGTCGTGTCCATGGTCAAGGACAGTTGGGTGGTGCTTCTTAGACTATGTGCTGATGTTTTTGCTAACTTGGTGTGTGTGTGTGGATGGCACAGAGATGACTCTTGAGATAAGTCAGACGATCTGACGTGATGATTGAGCATGAGATGTTCAACCCCCTGATCATGATGATATCTATAGCTTGTTCATATGGGTATTTACCAACTGTTGATGCATGCTTAGCTATTACTTGATCATGTCATTGCATTCAAAATTAGATTTCTGCAAAATACCTATTAGTGCTATATCATGCATTGTTACACCTTGTTCCACAACATGGGTTGCTTGCGAGTACATTCAAAGTACTCATTGGCTTGCCACTGGTTATTTAATTGGCCAGGCATGGACGAACAGGAGTATGTAGAAGAGTTTGTTGGTGACAAACATGCGAACTAGGATGCTTCCCAGTCAGAATGCCTGTAGGTTATGGCAGATGGCGATGGGTTCACACTTTCGATCAAGACTTCCGTTGTTTGTTCTGTTTAAGTGTTTGGCCTTTGTGGCCCTATCTATGTAAGACTAGACCTCCATGGTCTTTATTTGTGTAAGACGCTAAATGTGGATATTTGTGTAAGACGCTAAATGTGGATGTAAGACTCTTGTTATTCAGCTTCTGTGTGTTCAGTGAGCATTGATCTTTGGGATCACTTTACACGTGCATTCGGTGATCACGACTTATGAGTCGGGGTCCCCATAGCCAGGCACCCTTACCAGTGCGATGGCGCTGACTGGAAGATTGGGCAGACGGCTCCTGCTCCTCGATGATGGTGACCTGTCGGCTCCCATAGCGGGGGTTGGGCTGGTCATTCTTGCACTTGTTGTTCTGCTGCTGCCGGTTGTCGGCAGTCGGTTGGGACGCCGCCGGCGTTGGCGTTGCCTTGGCAGGTGGTGTCGTCTTGACCCGAATGGCAGAGTCAGCCATAGCTTACTTGTCCGCCTTGGTCACGAGCTCGGCTAGCATCGCCGGCTCAGTGCACAGGAGCTTGTGCTTGAGGGGAGTGCCGTTGCGACAGCCTTTGATGAAGTATTGTATGGCTTGCATCTTGTGCACCCCCTCGCAGGAGTTACGGAGCTCGGTCTACCGAGTGATGTAGTCGTGGAGGGACTCGTCCGGCCCCTGAACGCACATGGCTAGTTCACGAGGACGACCGGGCCGCTTGTAGGCGCCGGTGAAGTTGCGGACAAAGGCTTCCTCGAAGTCCGTCCAGGTGTTGATGCTGCCGGCTGCCAGGATGTTGAGCCAGGTGCGTGCTGAGCCGATTAGCATGAGGGGAGCGTAGTGGATGACCAGACGCTTGTTCCCCTAGCGATGCCGACTGCGGTGGTGTAGTCGATCAGCCAGTCCTCGGGTTTGGCGGCCTCGTTGTACTTCAGGGTGTCCCGGGGAGCGTGAAGCCGGTCGGGAACAGCTCATTGCGGATCCGAGGGACGAAACATGTCGGGCCAATCGATCCCTCCTCCTCAAGGAGGGCCGACTGTGCAAGCCGGTCGATGCGGAGACGGGCGTCATTTTTGCTGTGGGGGACCCGTGGTCCGAGTCCGGCCGAGAGTTCGGGGCGGATGGTAGGTGGGATCGACCACGCCGGCTCGTGCCGCGGAGGTGGTGTGTGGCCACGGCTGCGCCGATTATCAGTAGCCGGCACCTCTTTGCGGTGGTTGCTATGAGCCGGGTGGTTGGTATGTCGATTGTTCACAGCCAGCTGCCCGTTCCCCGGCAGTTGGGAGCGCAGAGGGTTGCTTGCCTCAACCCGCTGGTCGGAGGAGCAAAGGGAGCAGGAGTGCTGAGCGAGCTGATGGCCAGCAGTCCTAATGCCCTCGCCCTCGGGCCGAGGGTCTACAGAGGCGACTCCGCCCACCGCAAGATGGTGCTACTACTCGTCGGCGGTGTCGATGAGTCTTTGATGTGACGCTCGCGGGCGGAACGTTCTTTGCCCGCCAAGGTAGCCGGATCTTCGTAGGCTAATTTGGCGGCCCGTAGGTTGGCCATGGGGGTGTCGTAGATGGGCATGTTGCCACCCAAGATTTCGGTGACCATGCGACCGCGGTCGCGCACAGCCCCACACCGGCTGGGCTCGGTGCCAGTCGGGCTGGGACCGTAGGCGGAGGCTTACTCCCGCTAAGCAGCCTCCGTGCGGCTCCGTGTGGCGACGAGGGCGCTGGCGTCCTCAAACAGGAGGCAACGAGCCGCCTCCAGCTCAGCCATGGTGACGTCGGGGTTTGCCATCGGAGCGACGGGGGTGCTCAGGCCTCGAAGGGCCACACCGAGCGGGTCGGAGGTGCCGATGCGGGCCGCGGCGGCGACGGTCTCTGCCCGCGCTCGGCCAGACGAGGTGGTGGAAGTGATGACCATCACCCCGACGAGGGGGCCATTGGACTTGGCAGCCACGAGTGCACCCACGGCCGTGGGAGGGCTGGCGCAGTCGATCACCCAACCGGGGTACTCGTCGACCTTCGGTGCATCGACGAGGCTCAGCCTGCTGACACACTCGACGAGCAAGTCGAAGTCGAGCATGGGATCGACAGAGCTGCCCACATGGCCTATCGGAGAAAGCCCCACGAGTCTACGGTTCCGCATGGACAAGCGGCAGATGAGGGAGGTGGTGAAGGGTCCCGCCCGGAGTGTGACTCCGGCTAGCGCCGTGTACAGCCCCACGGTGGGTGCCAACTATCGTCATTTTCTCACGACAGATGCCATGGGTAGGCTTATCGAAGGTGGTTGGGTTTGGAGGACACCGACGGGCTCTGGGTGCGGGATTAGGCACAAGCGGTGATGATACGCAATCTACCCAGGTTCAGGGCCCTCTGTGGGAGGTAATACCCCTAGTCCTGCTTGGTCTAGTTGATAGATGGGTATGGCTACAAGGTTGCTCCTGGAGCTGCTGTCTAGAGGTGGAAGAGGGAGCAGCCGGCTCGCTTGCTTTTGCTGTGTGGGTGGATGTGAGGGAAGTGTCCCGTGGATGTGTGTACGTGAATCCGTCCTTCCCGTTGCATGGGGGGCTCGGGTATTTTTATAGGCCAACCCCCCAACTTACAATATCCTTAAGGTACAAAGCGGGGGACCCAGCTGGCAGCCTCTCCAGCTGGCCAGGGGATCCCACCGCTTGAGCCATCTTGTCGCCCATAGGATCCATTGCTACGCAGTCCCATCGCCTGCCAAGGCTGCCAGCCAGCTCCACGACTGGCCTGCGCCCACCTGCTACGGCCCAGACCGCCCGGACGGCGTTGTCTTGCGCCAGCCGGCTGAAGTCTCCGATACGACCGGCTGCACTATAGCCACGCCGGGGCAGGTAATCGAGTGGGCGGAGGCGTGCCGGCTCTGTTGCCCCGCCCAGTCGCGGTCGACCAAGGTCAGCGGCACGACCGGTAAACTGTAGCCATGTGCACCCGTGCGTCAGCGGTCACTGTGGCTACATTGGGGACCGTCGTGAGGGTATCGTCTTGTCGTCATACCCGCATGCAGAGGGATGGGACGGGAGTTTGTCCATCCAAGGGTCAACGGAGGAGCCTGTCCCAAGGCAGCCGGCCACGCCTAGACTGGCGGGGTGGAGCCAGCTCCTTGGACAGCAGGCTCAAGTCTACCGGCAACGCGCCTTCCAGCTGGATGCTAGCCTGCCGGGAAGCACCGGCCACGTGTTCTTTCTTGAAGCGGGGGAGAGAACCCCGTTGCTTTCTCCTACCCAGGTGTAATAACCCTGTCAGATATCAAGCTTGACTATGCTTCGGCGTATCATCCACAGACCAATGGGCAAGTTGAATAGGCCAACGGCCTCATTATGAGTGGTATCAAACCCTGTCTGGTCCAATCTCTTAAAGAATATGACTACCATTGGGCAGAGGAGCTTCACTCCATACTATGGGTTTTGCGCATCACCGCGAATCGATCAATGGGGTACACACCCTTTTTTATGGTATATAGGACAATAGCGGTCCTCCCCTGGGACATCATCCATGACGCGCCTAGGGTGCACATGTACGAAGAA
Source organism: Hordeum marinum (assembly GCA_022496015.1). NCBI lineage: Eukaryota > Viridiplantae > Streptophyta > Magnoliopsida > Poales > Poaceae > Hordeum > Hordeum marinum. The sequence continues at coordinate 97,434,636 of CM039675.1, forward strand.
AAGGAGGTTGAGATAGGTCGACAGGACGACCTAAACACCCTGAAAGGATAGTGCGATATAGCTTGGGCTCGATCTACTTTTTATCAACAACAGGCTCGGCACTACCAAAGCAGGGAGGTTCAAGCGAAGGCATATAATGTGGGCAAACTTATCTTACGCCTCCTAGAGAAGCATCTGCATAAACACTACCCTGAGTGGGAGGGCCCTTTCATAATTGATGAAGTACTGATACGAGGAGACTACCGCCTCCGTAATCCACAGGATAATCGCCTCGAACCAAATCCATGGAATGCAGCTCACCATCGGCACTTTTATGGCTAGACTAGTGACGTCACCTTCTCTAAACCCTTGTTCCTTCCCCACTTTCTTGTTTACTTTATAGGATTATTTAAACTTTCCCAGGTTGTGTTCGGCTAAACCGAACTACGTTATGTTTTCATCAGCATACATTCACGAATGACTTACCTGGTAACACCTAGAGGCTTCTTAAACGAAGTCACGCAATATATTTTTCTGCATATATCTGACTTATATGCATCCTTCTTGTATCATTTTACACCATTATATGCATCAGTTGGACTTAAGATTTAGCCAAGCTAGGTGGCCTCACTCCTATGCTTACCCTCTATGTTCCCGAATGTCCGGCTAGGGGGTAAAGGGGCCACCTCTGTGATTGTTACCATCATATTACCCAGATACGTACATCAGATGGGTAAAGCCGAAAGCTAGCGTTAAGAAAAAAATTGGTCGGCCACGAGGAAGTAAAATATAGTTGGTGATCTTCACCACAAACCGGGATTACTCTCCCAAAGTACCAAACCGGGATGACATCTATGATATACGTAGAAACCTAAAGAAAGGAACCCATGGAGGAACTATTTTATTCAAAAGATGTTTCTTACGTTAAACAGTAATATGACATACCTCCCCGCACACGTTTGGTATGTTCGCACCATATGGATGGATTGCCTAGTTCTCCTAAATGATTTCCTGTTACCACATGACACATAGTACAGAACACTCCCCATCTATTAGCGGGGGAGGCAGAAGCCGATGGCCGGTTAAGACAACATTTATAGCATGGTCGGAGTTGGCTTTATGTAAAGTACATAGTTACATATAATCAAACACTAGGTTTTTGGTCAAGATAATCTATTATGACATCCAGGGTGCAATCCTCCTGCGAAATACAAGCGGCGGGCATCACTTTGTCATATACCAAGTGAAGAGGTATATCTTGACCATCCGGCTCTACCAGCCCTATCCGATCCAGGTGCTTTGGGTTGAGTTTCGTAAAATGGGTCCTCACCATGTCTGTCGGTGTCAAAACAGGCGGATCTCGGGTAGGGGGTCCCGAACCATGAGACTAGAATCAATGGTAACAGGAGACGAAGGGGACATAGATTTACCTAGGTTTGGGCCCTCCTATGGAGGTAATACCCTACCTCCTGCTTGGTTGTATGGATGATATGTGGGTTACAGAGTTGATCTACATCGGGATAGAATAGCTAACACTAGATGAGTTGGTCTGGACCTATACCCTAAAACCCTCTAGCTTATATAGATGTCGAGGATGCCTAGGGTTCACACATGGTCGGTTACATGCCGAAGAGATAAACATGCCTATTTGCTACATCAAATATGGAGCACAAGCCGTGCTTCCTGAAGCTTCCATCTTGGAGATTGGGCCTTCAAATCTTCTAGTGTTCGGTAAGTCGCCCATATAGTCCGTCCCATAAGAATAGGCCGGCTCCCCGAGGACCCCTTAATCCAGGACTCCCTCAGTAGCCCCCGAACTTGCCTCCAACGCCAAGGGTCTTTAGTGCCAATTTCTTCACGAACAAAGTCTTGGACTTGCGAGGTAAGTTCCTTTCGCCGAACAAAATTCAACCTCCGATGACAAATAGCTTCCGAATAGTGGCACGTGCGAATACTATGAAATAAGTTGGCTTTGAAGGCCAAACGTCAGGGAAGAAAAGATAATATTCCCTAACGACCTCTCCGACGAAAGGTCACGGCCCGCCATGACCGGTAGGCCAGTTACAGGGATTCGATGCGCGGTTCGAGGATGTTCCATCAGCAAGATCTATCAATGCGCAGATCGTGCTCCGTTTCACAGGGCTATGTTTAATCATGCATGCGCAACTGTGCACACGTCTCGGGAAGTGGAGGGATCGATGGCACGGCAGAGGGGGTTCAAACGATAAGCCTCATAAAAGGGAAAGAAAACCCCCGCGGCTATTCATCTGAGCCTCCGAAGCCCAGATCCAAATCTTCTGCCTCCCCTTCCGAGCTCACCCATGGCGGGCTCCGGCTCCAACGACAAGTGGGAGGCCTCCATGATGACCGGCGAGGACATCTAGGACCTCAAGAAAGACGGATACCTCCCCACAGACATCCCTTACCGTCTGGCGGAGGAGGACCAAGTGATCCCCACCCCCAAGCCAGGAAAAAGTGTGGTGTTCATCCCCCACTTCATCAGTTGGTTGAGCTTTCCCCTCCACCCCTTTGTCAGGGGCTTGGTTTTGTTCTATGGCCTCGACTTCCACGACCTCCTGCCGAACTCCATCATGCACATCTCGATATTCATCCTTGTTTGTGAGGCCTTCCTACGCATCGAGCCACAGTTCAGGCTCTCGCTTTAGGTGTTCAACATCAAGCCCAAGTGCAACAGCGGCAAGCACGTGGATTGCAGCAGGGCCGTCATCGGCAAGCTCACCCGCGTCGGGTGGCCGTCGGGCACCCTTATTGACACCATCAAGGGTGGCAAAAGGAGTGGTTCTATGTCACCAAACCACAAGAAGAAGCTCAGCATCCCTCCATTGCATTCAGATCCGGTCCCCCCACCAGATTGGGTTCATGGCTCGAAAAGGGCCTCGTCTGGGGACCGGGCAAGGAGGTGAGTGACCTACAGAAGCGCATCTATCCATGGTCGATGAGGGCACCAAGTTGACCGATGTGGTCCAGGTTATGCTCCAAAGACGCATCCTCCCTTGCCAGTGCTGGGACACTCCCTTGTGGGCTCGTGAGATCGATGCCGAGCCCACAGTCTGGAATCTCTTCCACACTAGGCGGGAGAAGTTGTGTAAGGCGCTCCTCAAATCACAGAAGAGTTGGCCATCCGAGGAGGAGGACAAGGGTTTGCACGCCGCCAAACCCGAATTGGAGGCACGATACATCTTAGCTTGGTCGGCTCCATTACATAAGGATATCTCATAACCCCTTATTCGATCTGCCTCTGCAGAGATGGATGAAAAAAGCCATCAACATTAACAGTATGGCTCCTCGGCCCAAAGATGAGAGGACCGGGCTGTTAGCCAAAATGCTCGTTGTAAAGCCTTATGAGCCTCCCACGAAAAAAGAGAAGAAGAAGAAACCAGGCCAGGCTGCTATCCGCATTAGTGATCAGCTTGATGCCACATCCGAGGATACCCCCACCTCCTCGAATCAGGAGGAGGCTAAGGAAGAGGAAGAGGAAGAAGAGGAGGAAGAGAAGGAGGCTGAGGTCGAGGGCGGGGGGGGGGAGGTAATTCCCCTCATTCCAGGAAGAGAGCAACGTCTTCGGATGCTCGAAAGCAGGTCCCTCCTCCTATCCAGAAGATGGCGCATCGGGCGAGGGTGACTCTGACAAACGATAGTTTGGAACCAGACACCGTGTTCGAAGATCTCGCGGCGGGGGAGATCGTACCATGGCCGAGGCTGACGCCTCGGTCACTGAAGACCGGGGGGCGACACCCCTCCCGGACACCGAGGAGGCCGGACGAGAGAGTGCTTAGTCCCCTACGAACACATCTCCGGAGCGCACTGTGCCTCCGGAGGCAACGATTCAATCCCCGGTAGGTGATCGGGATAACCGATCATCACCGGCACCACCGACCAATAGGTGGTCGGTCATGGAGGAGGCTCTATCGAGCGCCTCCATCCCCAAGGATCACCGTACCCTTATGGGTGCGGTATTGCAGAGCATCTAGTCCGTTGACAACAGAAAGAAGGATGCCTTCAAAGGTCTCTTTACGGGTTTTCAAGTAAGTCACCCGATGTTCTTATTTGCAAAGTTTTTATTTATTTCTCTCATATACATGGCAGCCCCCGAGCCCTAGGTGAGGTGAAAAAACTCACCTAGCGGTCACTCCTATGTCGGATATCGGACTAGATATACTTTCACTGTCCGGCATATTAGGATAACGCCTAATAACGTCCAACATATGATATGATTGACTATAATTGGGGAATTGGAAACCCATATAATATATCAACTGTGTGTGAAATGCAGGCTTCGTCATCGGCGGCGGCGAGAAATGGCGCCCAGTTGGACGAGCTAAATCGGAAGCTTAAGCGCTCTGAAGACGAAGTTGAGGCCCATAACCCAAGATTCGACGAGGCTCAAGGTATGTCAAAATAGAATCCGAATGCCTTTGTCTGAACTCGATCGTCCGAATATTTTTAATGCAAAATTTTCACATTGTATAATGTACGCGCAGCCTCGGCAAAGGAGATGGAAAGGCTCAAGGCTGAGCTCCAAAGCATGAAGGACGAAGCGGCCGCCGAGAGGGCGGCTGCTAAAGAAACGGCTGTCGCCCTCTCCGCTGTGCGGGCCACCCGTCACAAGCATGAGGCTCGCGTGGTGGAGGTCCAGCAAGAGCTCAAGGATGCGTGTGATAAATGCGAGGCCTTGGAGCAGAAGAATAAGGTGAGCTCGGCCGAACTGTCCACTATAAAAACCGAACTCCAGAAGGAGCATATGGGAAGACGGTTCTATGAGGAGCAAGTGCACCAAGCCAAGGACATAGCATATGGTAAGCCATACTCACTAAAGTGCGTATTCGGGGATAGAAAATTCGCATTGCTTACCCGGTTGTGGCAATCCTCAAGTGCATCTTCCGATCTCCAAAAGAGCATGGCGGACGCCAATCAGCTGTTCGCCTCACGGGGAGAAGGAGATGAAGCTTGGCTGTTCTGGGCACAATTCGGAGCCCCCGAGCGTCCTCCTCTTCTAGTGGAGCAGCTAAGACAGCTGATGGAGCTGCACCAGATGGCAGAGCCGGCCATGAAGGACCTATGCATATGCTTATGGCCCGGCAAGCCGCTGCCAGGTAGCTACTTCGGCCTGGTGCAGAGGTTGATTGCCGCTTCACCCTGCCTCAACACCGTTAAGCACTCCTCCTGCATCGAGGGAGTCCGGATGGCCCTTGCAAGAGCGAAGGTGCACTGGCCGAGGCTAGAGACGATGAAGGTAGCCACCGACCCGCCGCCTCCGGGGAAGGAGCATAAACACCCCGAGATATACTTTGATGGAGTGATGGAGAGTGCTCGGGTGATAGCGTCCCAGTGTCCGGGCGATCATTTATGTGAATGAACTATAAAACATTCGAAGACTTGTCCGAACTTTTGATGATATTAGTATTTGTTCTTATATGGTTTTGCATTCCTTTATAACTCCTATGTGGTTGTCTAATACTGAAAGATGCGAGTCGTCGGCTTCAGCCCCCATTTAGATACTACATGGGGTGTCTATGCCAATGCACTATGTCCCTTAAGCGAATTATAAGAACCCGAAGGCGGTACAATGCGGCAGACTAGGCATTCAGACTATAGTGCTTCATTTCTTTCACTTATCCGTAGGGGCGTGAAAAGGACTATAGGAAGCGTATGATTAGCCACCAAAGTGTTGTGATGTTCGGACAAACCGTGGCCAAAATCCGGTATCACAATGTTTGCACAAAGGGAAAGTTCCTAGTATAACACAGAATAACCGCTTACGAGTATTGAATTATAATACTTCTAGATCGGGCTCACAGACCGGATCTCGCATACTATGACAGTCCATTTTCGGCTTTCTCCCCTGAGGTGCTTGACTAGACTACCCGAAAGCACAATCGCAGGGGTGCTCCCTTTTCCCTTTTAGCCGAACGAGCAGAACGTAAAGGGGAAAGCATATGAGCCGGGCAACCCAACTATTGACGCAAGACATAGTTCGGAAACGATGCATATAAAGTGAACACTAAGACGCCGAACGCATGATAGAATGTACATAAGGCGATTTGTTTTTAAACTCGAGCCCCCGGTCTATTAGCCGGTTACGTCGCATCATACCGAACAGGTCCACGAGAAGAGGGAGAGAGGAAAAAGTACGTGCCAAAAAAGGACAGATGAGGCAAACTTGTGCCACTCGATTTACATTTTTTCAGCAACTCTTATAGCTCGGATTGCCGAAGCAATTGTTTACAGGTATGTGAAAGAAATAAAAATATACAAGAGTTTTTGTACCAGGGGTCTTCGATTGATAACCTAACGTCCTCGATATGCCCTGTTGCTAGTTGACTCCTGCTCTTAGAAGCACCTTGATGGGTGTTAGTGTCTGGCGGACGGATCTTGCAAACAAAGTATTGAGAGGCCGCCGAATTGTAGGTGAGCTTTACGCCATAGGCAGGTTCTTTAGGAGCACCTGCATTTTGTCTGAAGACGTGTTGACGGTAGAGGTTCGGGCCAGCCGAACACCCCGCTTTATTTCCCCATCGCTACCCATGGAATTTGAAGTGCAAAGTTATGCCTCCTTGGCACATACTTTGCTGCTCTTAGGGTTGTGTGGTGGGGCGTCAGTCCCTATTGAAGGGAGGAGGAAGGATCTGAGTTTTCAGTCTGAAGCCGAACTCGCTTCCTAGCCTTGTGTACCTTTATGGCAGATGTCGGAACTTGCCGATCTTCTTTGTAGCTGAATTCGGCCGCCAGGGCCAGTGCATATTCCTCAGTTCTAAGGGAGCGCTCTGTATTGCCCTTAACAGTAATGACCCCCTTGGGGCCTAGCATCTTGAGCTTGAGGTATGCGTAGTGTGGGACTGCGTTGAAACGAGCGAACGTTGTCCGACCAAGCAGCGCGTGATAGCCGTTGCGGAAGGGCATAATGTCGAAGATCAAGTCTTAGCTGCGAAAGTTATCGGGCAAGCCGAATACAACTTCCAGGGTTACGGAACCTGTACATCGGGCCTCAACACCTGGGATCACTCCTTTGTAGGTAGTGCCACTGGGTTTGATCCTTGACGGATCTATGCCCATCTTTTTCACCGTATCTGAGTAAAACAGGTTAAGGCTACTTCCTCCGTCCATTAGGACTTTTGTGAGGTGATACCCATCTATAATGGGGTCTAGGACGAGGGGCACCGAACCTCCATGACGGACACTGGTCGGGTGATCGCGCCGATCAAAGGTGATCGGGTATGCCGACCATGGGTTGTACTTCGGAGCTATGGGTTCCACAGCGTACACCTCCCGAAGGGCACGCTTCCTCTCCTTCTTAGGTATATGGGTGGCATATATCATATTCACCATTTTGACTTCAAGAGGAAATTTATTCTGTCCGCCACCAATTGCACCCGAGGCTCATCCTCGTCCTTGCTGCGAGAGCTTTTGCCTTGGTCCTCGGGTGGTATCTTGTCGACCAGTTTAAACACCCAGCAATTGCAGTGTGTGTGGTTGGAGGGATTCTCTAGAGTCCCATGGATTTGGCAAGGCCTTTCATGATCTTTTCCAGCTGGGTGGGTCCGTCGTGATTCTCTTTAGGAAGCTTCTTTGGCTGCCCCAGTCGGGAGTTGCGGAATCCGGCGTTTACAGCCATGTCATCAGCATCGCTATTATTGTGCTAGTGCTTATTCTTATTGCGCTTTGGTTTTCCATTGCCATCCCGGGCTTCAGAAGCTACAGGATCTTCAGAATTGTTGTTGCGTATTGCCAGTCAATTGTCTTGGCCCGCGCACAAGCGGGTCATGAGGGAGGTAAGGGTGGACATGGTCCGAGGTTTATCCTAGCATAGCTGGCGGGCCAGCCATTTGTCTCAAATATTGTGCCAGAAGGAGGCTATGGCCTCAGCATCCGGATAGTCAACAATTTGGTTCTTCTTATTCCAGATTCGATTCCAGAATTGCCGAGCGGACTCGCCGGGCTTCCGGACGACATTGCTGAGATCGGAAGAGTCCGGCATGCGGACATAGGTTCCCTGGAAGTTAGAGCAAAACACATCTTCCAGGTCTTCCCAGCATCCAATGGAGTTTTCGGGGAGGCTGTTTAACCAGTGCCGAGCTGGCCCCTTAAGCTTAAGAGGTAGATATTTGATGGCGTGGAGATCATCTCCTCATGCCATGTGGATATGAAGGAGGAAGTCCTCAATCCATACGGTTGGGTCAGTAGTCCCATCATACTATTCTATATTCACGGGTTTAAACCCCTCGAGGAACTGATGTCACATTACCTCATCTATGAAGCACAGTGGGTGAGTGGCGCCTCTGACCCGTGCTATGTCGTGCCTGTATTCGGCGTCTGTGTGGTCTGGTTGCGCTCCCGGACCCTGTTGTTTTGGTAGAACCATGGTCTGTACCCGTCCCATCTATCGGTGAGTACTCTCTGGATCCATAGATGGATATTGTATGGCCTTCTCGGTGATCAAGGTCATCTCGCAGGTCGAACCTGTCATTGGGATCTAATGGCTCCTTACCATGTCTTCGGGGTATTGCCGGTATGTAACCGGTGTCGTCAGCAGTCCTATCCCAACCACGAGGGGAGCGGTCCGTCTTGTCGTATGGAGTACAGTTCGAAGATGGAGTATCAACGAGTTCATCATTGAATTGCGGCAACAGCCTCCTCCGTGGGTAGCTTTTAGGCTGGTTTGACAGACCGGTACCGTATACTTCCTCTGCTGAGAGGACTTTCGTCCATCGATCATTGAGGTCATCCTATTTCAGGTTTGAGTTATCATTCTTTAGCTTTCAAGCTGCGAGCCATTGCTATGAGCTGTTGCCTGATTTCTTCCTCATCTTCGAGGTTATCATGGATGTACAAGTCATTGACTTCCGGTATATCTTCCTCCTCGATGGGGGGAAGGTAGTTATCATCTTCGGAAGCGTTGAAGTTATCGGGTTTGTTCTGGTCCTTAGGCCCTTCCAGACCCTCTAACGGGTGTTCGAGGATATAGGGATTGCCATGCTCAGCGGGGGTATTACCATCCCCATTGCTGATAATAGCTTTCCTTCCCTTTTTTCCTTTGGACAACTTATGCGGTTTCCGACGCCTTCACGGCGCATTGCTCGACTTGTCGCCATCGTTATTAGGCGTATTGTCGCCATTAGTGGCAGCGATATCTACCATGTAGACATCATATGTGGAAGTGGCGGCCCACCTCCAAGTGTTAATGGGTGTGGGAGCTAGGTCTTCTTCATCCATGTATTCTGCCTCCTCGGAGGCATAGTCCAGCATGTCGGTTAAATCTTCGATAGTGGCTATTAAGTGGGTGGTGGGTGGGTCGAAAAATTCGTCCTGACCCGCACCGTAACCGAACTGAGCATAGATCGGGGCTGGATCGTCAGTGATATTCATCGACGAGATCCGATCTAGGGTCTCGTCAACCGCTGAAGGCCCGATCGGATCCAGCTGTTCAGAACTTGCGGAGTTAACCTCCAAGGCCTCCAGACATGGGGAGTGTTCGGCAAGAACACGCGTCTTGTCACACCCTGTGTTGTAGCACATTGATATGTTTGGGTTTATAAAATTTGGAGCCAACTAAAACTTTTTTTTCAAAGTGCTTGTGCTTGTTTGGGATGATGTTTGTTTGTTTAATGATTGTGATTTATGGCACTCCTAGATTCTATTCCACTTCATGTTCATCTTCCTTGAACCAAACCTCTTGCCCAATGATCATGCCATGTGAATAGTGCCCAAATCTATTTTTATCAAATTTTGTTTTCACCAAAAATGATTTATTCAAATTAGGTTTTCAAGACCCCCTGAAATGAGGTTTGCACTGCAAGTCCTCAAATTGGGTGGATTCTTCTTCCCCAAAGACTTTAATTCAAACCTATTATATATAAGACTTCCCACAATCACAAGATATTATTTTTAAAGATTATTTTAAGATTTTATTTAAAGGCTTTTTCTTAAGGCCAGAAATGGTTTTTCATACGAAAAAAATTATTTAAAAGCTTTGAAAATATTTGAGAAAATTTAGAGAAATTCAGTGGACATATATTTTACATATATATGAATTTGAACACAAGTGCATGATCAAATCATTGGCAAAACCCCTCAAAACCCTTTCTGTTCAAATCATACTTTGGAAGATTTCTATAAGAAATATTCTCAATAAATTCCAGGAAAATTCCAGCAAGTCAACACTATCATAGGTGATGATCTTGCAAAGTCTCATATCAATCCAAGTTGATTTTGTTCATAAAACCATCCCAAGACCCTTCCTATTCAGATTCAAATTTGAGCAACTTTGCATTGTGAAGTTTCTTCCCTTGGACCCAAACTTTGTGGGCATGCTCTAATGACCAAATAGTGATGCCACACTAAGTGGTGCATCAAGGGTTAAAGCCTAGCATCACTAGATCTACAGAAACCTAATTCTATTAATTTCTAGGGTTTATCAAGTTTCCATCGTCAAATTTTCCCACTTGAGGTCAAACTTGGTGAATCCTCTCATTTTTACATAGCCCTTGACCCTGTTGAATATCTCAGTGAAATGGTGATTTCTTGCCCAAAACTCTATCAAATACCTTCTGGTGAAATGGTAAAACCACCGTTTCCACCCCTTACCCTTTTACCCTTGCCCCCAACTTTTTACCACAACCCCTCTCAGTTACTAGCTACCTCCAGTAACTCTTCTTGGCCAAGGCTCCATAGGTAAATGGGGTAAAACCCTCATTTTACCCCTCTAGACACTAGTTTTTCTCCCTCTCCCTCAGGTTTCCTTCTCTCCTAAGGCACTCTAGAGCATCCAATGCCCTACCCTCCATTGTTAAACCCCCCTAGATCCTCAGGACACAAGTGGACACGCCCATTGTGCCAACAAGATGCCCTGGCATTCAAAGCTCGCGCTTTGGAGCGCGCTACAGTGTGCACCCGCACTATAGCCACTGGCCAACGGGTGTCTCCTACAGCCTTGGGCCTCCCCACCTTGTCCCCCTTGTCCCCCTCGGCGTCCGCAACCCCCCGCGTGGTCGCCCCCTCCTCCCTCTCTTTCCGGCGACTCCCGCGTGCATGCCCGGCTCCGCGCGGCTTGGCCAACCAGTGGGCTCACACGCGCGCGCCCCCGCCTCTCTCTCCTGTTCCCCCTGGCCTAGACCACCCCCATGAACACCCTGGACATGTTCGTTTCCTTCCCCGCGTCCTGTGGCGAGCACCTGGTCCTCACCGGCGCACGACGTCCACGGTGAGCCAGCGCTCGCCTATATATAGCGCCTCCCCGAGCCCCTGCCCATGTCTCCTTGATCTCTCCTTCCCTCCGCTTCTCCCCTGTGCCCAGCATGCTCGCCCCCGTGGTCAGGAGCTCTCTCCTGAACCAAACCCTCGCTGCCGTCGGGCTCCCCTCCCCTTGTCGGTGTTCCGCTCTGCCCTGACGCTCCCCTCGACCATCCACCGACACACGGGAGCCCCCCGAGCATGCCAGTGCCCTCCGTTCCAGCCGTGAGGAGAGGGATGATAGGTGGGACCCACCTGTCATCCCCTCGTGCCCTTCTCTCTCGCTGGCAGGCAGGGCCCAAGGGCAGGTTTAAAACAAACCTGTCGCGCACGGCGCCTTGCCTGGGCCGGTTTTCCTCTGTGGGCCGGATTCGGCCGGGCATTTTGGCCCAAGGGTCACAGTACCCCTTTCTGCTTTTTTCTTTTCTGTTTAACTTCCAAAAATCCCCCAAACCCAAATTAATTCCAAATCCAACTATTCTTTCACCTAAATTCTTAGAATAATCCATAGAATTTACTAGTGCCATTTGTCAAAATGTTTGAAAATATTTTATGTACTATTTTAATTTAAAACCCTATTTGGGCAATATCAGTCCCTCTTTAAATGTTTTTGAAAATATTTCTAAGCTCAAAACCATAAACAAACATTTTCAACATGGACTTTAGCATTTATCAGAATAGGGTAGCATTTTTGATAGTAGCTTGTGTGCTCTGTTTTTGTGTGTTGCTTATTTTTATCGCTTTATTTCGCAATGATAGATTGTGCGGTTGACGAAGAAGTTGGACCCGAAGACTTTGAAGACCCCGAAGACTTTGTTGAGCCAGGCAAGCCGCCCTTTGCCCATGATAAGAAACCATTTTTATTGCATGTCATATAACACCTTACTTTCATCATATTTGATCATGTGGAGTAGTGACCCCTTCGGTGGGTTGTTTCCGATACTCTTACCATTGACACTTGCATCGTGCATGAACCTACCACCTTACGAGGGTTGTGCGAGTGGGTGTAGTTAGGATGCTAGTAGATGCTATGCAAGTTGGTTCAGGATCTATGCATAGTGATGGAAGGAAAGAGATGATTTCAAAGACTTTTCGAAAACCCCGTCGGATGCCACTTATGCCCGAGGGAGATGATGAGGAGTTGGCTAACCACTTGAGAAAGAAGTGGTATGCCGGAACAAGTGAGTGTGTGTTTTCGAAAACGGAGAGTTTTAAGGTCTGCTGACCGTCCCAACCTTACATGCGCAACCACGATACCCTTATGGAATGGGGCTTTGTTGATTACTATGGTTGGTACTAGCAAGGATCCTTTCATGGATTTGTCACTATAGATGTCCGGGTGAACGACTGAGGTTCAGGGTGAAGACGCAACTACATGGCGTCTTGAAGGGGTTTATCGAAATCGAGAGACACGGAATTTACCCAGGTTTGGCCCCTCCCGTGGAGGTAAAAGCCTACGTCCTGCTTGTCTTGTATTAATGATGAAGGAGATCTCTCAGTTACAAGGGTGTTCTTTGCTACCTCTAATACCAAGAGCCTCTAATCTGTCTAAACTTGTGGACTTGTCTCTCCTCTCTCTCTAGGGGTGCTCTACCCCTCCTTATATTGGTGGAGAGGGTAGGTTTACAAATATGGTCCTACTAGGAGTAGGACTAGGACTAGCCTTTCACGAATCCTACTCCGGGTCTTATTTGCTTTGTAAGGGAATCCTTTCTCTCCTTTGGGCCTTCTCTTGTGAGCTGCCTCACACCGGCTTACACGCCGGGTCTTGGGCCTGGTCGTCCTGTGACCCGCCTGTCGGGTTGTTAATAAAATGTCATGTCTTGACCGGGTCTCTTGTGAGTCACCAGGCCGGGTCATACTCCCGGCCGGGTCATAACGCGGGGTATATCCCCGACATTAGCCCCCAGATTAGTTTGATTTTGTTCATGCTAAGCTCCTGAAATAAGAATAACAAATATGTTAAGTAACCGGCTTGCTCCTTTGGTCGTCTTATGAAATGGCTTCTCAGAAAATCTGGGTCTTTTCTGCATATGAAATAGTCGTCTTTGATAATCATCTTGCTTGTCAATGTCCTTTGAAAAATATTGAGAATAGAACACCCATATGCCATTGAGTCGGCTTCCAATACTCTTGGCGGGTCATTTCCGCTGGGTCATAATCATTGATGATGCCGGGTCATTACCGTTGGTGACGCCGGGTCTAACAACTGAACTCCATAATTAACATTTTGAAAATTCTCCTCAAAGTTTTTGATATGCCCATATTACATGTAGCCCCCAAGCTGTGAGATTATCCATGATAACTTGGTGCTTTGCAACTATACTTTGGACGGTGTAGCCCCCAAGTGTCGGGTTGTCATGCCTGCAGCAAGGTGGGACTTATAACTGCCTTATACCTTTATAAAGCTTCGGCGGGTGTAGCCCCCAAGGGCCAGCTCATCAGAGCGTGATGCGTCGGGTCTTCAATTTGAACCTCATAATCTGTTAAACAGTTGAATACTGTAGCCCCCAAGTGCCGGGACGCACGCTTGCGGCGATTTGGGACTTTTATAAAATTTGATCTGAGCAGTGTAGTCCCCAAGTGCCGGGTCAGTAAGAATTACTGGGCTGGTACTTTAGAAAAATATAGAAAGGCCGGCTCATCTTCTTATGATAATATGGTCTTGCTGAGAATAGTGATTTAAAAATCGGCTTTGCATTAGCCCCCAAGTGTCGTAGTGCGTGCTTACAGCGATAGGGGAGTTGCATAATTGGTAAAAGCTTGGCTTTGAATAGTGTAGCCCCCAAGTGTCGGGTTGTCTCCTTGCGGCGACTTAGGACTATGTGAGAATAATATGAGTGACCACAACTTGATAAATGAATCTTTGACCGTGGTTGTAATATAACCCGACATGAATATCCTGGAATAATTCCTTCGTCTTTGACATGAAATCCCTGCTTGTGGTTGTGATGTAACTCGGCAAATGTATATTGGAGAAATCCATGAGTGTTGTAGATTACCACAGAGCACAATTGAAGAAACCCGAGAACCGGTTAACTAGACGACACGGCATTATATCTGATAGGGCGGCTCTTTGAAAAATAATGAATTCTTCGAGCTGGCTTTGAAAACCCCAATCATCTAGTACTGGTTTTGATAAACCATGAAGATCCAGCTGGGTTTGGCTATTAAAGATCCATTTGCTCCTGCGGAGTACTTAATGGCGGCTCATCTTTAAGAGATAAAACCTGCAAAAATAAACAAGACATAATATATTCTGCACTGTTGTAAGGGCGGCTTGAAAAAGCACAACCCGGAGATGTTATAACATTGCTCCTTTTTTCATAATCTTGCTTTGACCCGACTGGATAAGCCGGTCATGATATGTCATGTGAATATCATGCAATGTATGATGCAAAGTATGATGCAAAGTATGATGCAATGTATGATGCAATGTATGATGCAATGTTTGACTTGTCAACAATTTTGGCGCGAATGCCGGTTGTTAGGGTTAGATAAGCTACACACAGAGGTGAGATGCCCCCTTTTACAACCGTGGCTAATCATGTTAGCCGGAGATGGCATAAAGCCGTCCAATAAGGCGTTAGAAGCGATACCCGAAGGTAAGAAGCCGCCCTCAGCCCGCGGCTAATCGTGTTAGCCGGAGATTCGGCATAAAGTCGGCCAATAAGGCGTTAGAAGCAATACCCGAAGGTAAGAAGCCGCCCTCGGTCGTGGCTAATCATGTTATCCGGAAGATTTGTCATAAAGCCGGCCAATAAGGCGTTAGAAGCGATACCCGAAGGTAAGAAGCCACCCTCAGCCGTGGCTAATCATGTTAGCCGGAAGATTTGGCATAAAGCCGGCCGATAAGGCGTTAGAAGCGATACCCGAAGGTAAGAAGCCGCCCTCAGCCCGCGGCTAATCATGTTAGCGGAAGATTTGGCATAAAGCCGGCCGATAAGGCATTAGAAGCGATACCTGAAGGTAAGAAGCAACCCTCAGCCGTGGCTAATCGTGTTAGCCGGAAGATTTGGCATAAAGCCGGCCGATAAGGCGTTAGAAGCGATACCCGAAGGTAAGAAGCCGCCCTCAGCCCGCGGCTAATCGTGTTAGCCGGAGATTTGGCATAAATCTGGCCAATAAGGCGTTAGAAGAGATACCCGAAGGAAAGAAGCCGCCCTCAGCCCGTGGCTAATCGTGTTAGCCGGAGATTTGGCATAAAGCCGGCCAATAAGGCGTGAGAAGCGATACCCGAAGGTAAGAAGCCGCCCTCAACAGTCACATTTGACATGTCAACTAGAATATTTGTAAATTCTTCTTGTAAGTCGCCATCTTGTAAGATGCCATCTTTTATGAAGGAACGGCAGAAGCTCCAAATAAATTCAGGCACCTATGTTTGAATGGTATATCATGGCGGTTTGTCCTCTTGGACAACTTTTAATCATCCGCCAATAATCTAATAGCCCCCAGGATTGGGTTTTCTCTTGCAAAGACCTGGGTTCTCGTTGAAAATGACCAAATATGTCTCGCCGTGTCTGTTGCCCCCGAGTCTTAAGTTGACTCGAAGAGGCGGCTTTGAGAGTCTCCACTGATGGTTGAGGTTGACCGTGGTGGGTTATAGATGATCCCGTATGAATTGTTTGAATGATCCGGTCGATGGTTCGTCCCAGCTAGTTGTTGAAGTGAACCAAACTGTAATGGCGGTGACTTGCATGCTTGTCCGTTGAGCGGCTCGTATTGACGAGCACTACACCGATATGTTGATGTAGATCAGACTATGGGCGGCAGCTTGCGCGCATCAATTGGGCGGCTCGTACTGGTGTATGTGGCCGCTGGTGTGTTGATCTAGACATCGAACTTAGCTGCAACATGATCACGAGAGACGGCCACGACACTGTAAGCTGACGCGGTTGCGAGAGATGGCCACGGCGTTGCGGGCTGGGCGGTCGGTGAGTTGCGGCGTTGTTGGTGAAGACCATATCGCGAATGCGGCGGCTTACCATGTCCATTGGGCGGCTCATAATTCTGGGTTAGCACGAGTGGTACCGGCACGTTGATGTAGAGGTAGAAACCAGTCGTGGCATTGTAAGCTGGTGCTGTTGTGGAAGACGCCACGACATTGTAAGCCGGGGCAGATGGTGAGAGACGGCCACGACATTGTTAGCCGGAGCGGTGGTGAGAGACGGCCACGGCGTTGTAAGAAGGTTCGGCCATGAGAGACGGCCATGGCATTGTAAGCGCGGACGGGAGAATCATCCATGGGCATTGCAAGCCGATGCAAACGGGTGAATCGTCCGCGGGTATTGTAAGACGACGCGAATAGATGACTCAGCCGCGGACGTTGCGAGCCGGCACAGCTGCGAGAGACGACTGTGGCGCTGTAAGCCGGTATGGACGCTGGTGCCAAATGACGCTGGCTTGCCTCCATCTCCGCGATATGATGCCACTTTGGTAATGAATAATTTATCGTGTGTAAAAAATATTACAAAGACGAAGTAATTGTTCTTCGAAGGAATCAAAATGTATAGATATAATAAATTGGGTGGATAGCACCTGTGACCCAGCGACGCGGGTGGTAGTGCGAACCAGGGTGGAGGCGACTCGTCCATGAGGAAATCGGTGGTTCACGGCAGCAGAACCGGCGGGGGCTCGACAGTGTCGGCCCACGGTGGAACGGGAACAAAGTGGAGGCGGCTCACGGCAGCATCCGGCGGCCGCTCACATCAGCTGGGGCGGCTCGGTCCTGTCAATTTTGAAATGGCGGGTTGTAGCAACGGGGGAGACCGGCCCCAGGGTGGCTCATGGTGCAGCTGGCAGCTTAGGGAGCTCGGAGTAGAGGCGGTCGGCAGCACAGGCCAGCGGCAGCTCAAAGTGCACCCCGGCGAGTCGAGCATGCGATGGAGGCGAGAGTCGGCCAGGGCCACGGTGCACAGAGGCAAAGCAGCATGTGGCGACACGAGCTGATGAGGCCAGTTCGGATGAGGCATGCTCTCAAACCGGCATCGGCTCTTCTTTATCGGAAAAATCGTATGCTTCTTGATCCTTGGGAGAGATCCCTTCAAGAACACAAACCACCGTGTGTGGCCCCACGGTGGGCGCCAACTGTCGTGGATTTGTCACGACAGATGTCCGGGTGAATGGACTTAGGTTCGAGGCGAAGACGCAACTACGTGGTGGCTTGAAGGTGTTGGTCGGAATCGAGAGACATAGAATTTACCGAGGTTTGGCCCCTCCGGTGGAGGTAAAAGCCTACGTCATGCATGTCTTGTACTGATGATGAAGGAGATATCTCGGTTACAAGGGTGTTGTTTGCTACCTCTAATCCCGAGAGCCTCTAATCTGTCTAAACTTGTGGACTTGTCTCTCCTCTCTCTCTAGGGGTGCTCTACCCCTCCTTATATAGGTGGAGAGGGTAGGTTTACAAATAGAGTCCTACTAGGAGTAGGACTAGGACTAGACTTTCACGAATCCTACTCCGGGTCTTGTTTCCTTTGTAAGGAATCCTTTCTCTCCTTTGGGCCTTCTCTTGTGAGCTGCCTCGCGCCGGCTTACACGCTGGGTCTTGGGCCTGGTCGTCCTATAACCCGCTTGCCGGGTCGTTAATAAAATGTCACGTCTTGACCGGGTCTCCTGTGAGTCGCCAGGCCGGGCCATACTTCCGGCCGGGTCATACCGAGGGGTATATCCCCGACAAATCCCGCATTACTAGTGGCAAGAGTGAAGTGGTCACTCTTGAGACGGGGTCATCCCAGAAGTGGAAGGTCATGCGCTGTCTTTACAGGCACCAGGCATACCGTTGCGTGCCCTCATGGATAATACAAGTGATGTATATCATGAGGGATGGCACCAACGACTGGACTCTTTGTTTATTATCACCATGGGAAAGGCATTGTTCGGGTGCTTACCTCGGGTATGTTATATACCGCGAGTCGTGGATGACACGGAAGTTCCCCGAGTCTTGTGGGTAAAGTGTGCAAGCTCTGCAGAGTGTAAAACTATTCGAATAGCCGCGTCTGTGGTCATGGACAGTTGGAGGTCCTTCTTAAACTACGTCCGAATGTTTTCGCAAAACTTGGTGTGAGTATGGATGTGATGGTGACATAAAGGTCACATGGGCTAAGTCCGACGACATAGCATGGGAATTGAACTAAGTCCGATGACTTAGCATGACGAATGAACATGAGGTATTCAAACCCTACTTATGATGATATTTGTAACTTGTTCATATGGATAACTGCTAATTGTTGATGCATGCTTACTAGTTACTTGACCATGACTTTTGCATTCAAAATTAGCTTTCCGCAAAATTACCTACTTAGTGCTATATCATGCATCATGATCACCTTGTTCCACAACTTGGGTTGCTTGCGAGTACATTCAAAGTACTCATTGGCTTGACACTGATTATTTAATTGGCCAGGCATGGAAGAACAGGAGTATGTTGAAGAGTTCGTTGGTGACGAACATGCAAACCAGGACGCTTCCCAGTCAGAATGCCTGTAGGTTAAGGCAGATGTCATGGGTTCACGCTTTCGACCAAGATTTTTACTGCTTGTCTATTTAAGTATTTGGCCCTCGTGGCCCTATCTATGTAAGACTTGACCTTCAAGGTATTTACTTGTGTAAGACGCTCAATGTGGATGTAAGACTCTTGTTATTCAGCTTCTGTGTGTTCAGTGAGCATTGATCTCTGGGATCACTGTTCACGTGCATTCGGTGATCACGACTTATGAGTCAGGGTCCCCACGGAGCTGGTATCAGAGCCATCCTGACTATAGGAAGCCCTTAGTTAGCATGGATGTTAGTCAGAATAAAACCGTCTTCAAAACTACACCTAGCATCTATACTTAGGAATTCTGCACTATTTATCTCTTCTATTCTTCACACAACACTTTGCTGACTCTCCTCCTTTCAAACCTTTGTAGATGGTTGTTGTACCCGAAGCCTTTATGACATTCGGCTTTCCCTTACTCCTTGGTGATAGCCTGGAGAAGTGCTAGTTTCACCAACAACCCATTTTCCTCTACCACGAGCACTGGGTCGATGCCGTCACGAAGGAGTACCACGTATATGTGGTCGTGAAGGCAAACGACTCCCCGACCAGTTGGTTCTTTGAAGGATCACGGATGGAGACCGTGATACTTGCGGTCGAGACAGCTGCACGCAAGGCACTCCTACACCTTCGAGACATCATTCCAGTGATGGCTGACGAGCCAGCTAGTCGCTACCTTCCCTTCAGGAAGGATGATCTTGGCAAGAGTTGGACGCTGATTCCGACCAAGGAGGATGGCACACCACTCAGGTTCCAGACCTACTTCAGCCTCTCTACCGATAGTCTGGTTCATAACCTGATGAAGGTGTCCGTGAAGCTCCACGAGGAACTTCACCACACCCAGGAGCTACTTCGGCAAGCCAAGACGAAGCCAGACAAGATCAATAAGGATGGAGCCCCCGAGGGACGACCGACTGTCGCTTATCGAGGAGGAGTACCCCCAGCTAGTGATACACCCACACGTCATCATCACATGAGTGTGAAGGAGTACCATGAGCTCTTCACCGACCCGCTTGCAAAGCGTTGTCGGGATGGACCTCCTCGGTCCCCGACCCCTTCGACTGGGAATGATGCCCGTTCAGATGATGAACAGGAGGAAGACCCAGAGGAGCGTGACTACGAGACCGAGCACTCCACCACCTGAGTCTAAGAACCCCTAGGGTAGGATCAGTCATGTACCCCCTCATGCAAAGTCGAGTCCGTGTAATGGTTCATATGAAACCATGTGTGCTTGTTGTTTGTTTTGTTGTTTGTGTTCTGATGCAAGTCGTGCTTTTGCCTTAGGCAACATGTAAGCGACTCCATCGTCTATCTTAATATATGTTGGTATTTCGACCTTTGTTTTACCACACTTGCACTCGACCAACCCCCTTAGGCACGCTTTTTCCGTTATTGCCTTTTCTCTCATCTATCCCAGTTGTTTGACTTGGCTGGTCCAAACAGGATGGTGACTGCTACCCACAACAACTCCTTCACCAACCGTGAAGCTGGCAACTCGAGCCAGCAACATGGAGCTGGTGGGGCTGCTCACGCTGGAGGACACCAGGAGCAGCCACAAGGAAACATTCCCCCGCCAACCCTCCACCGGAGAAAATGACCATAGCTCAGTTTCTCCAAGTTCTTCGGGAGGAACGCCAGGCCAACAATGCTGCTATTCAGCAGATGGCTCAGGCCCTTGTGAACAACCAGCAGCAAGGCAGGAACGACAATGGTCGCTCCATGCTGTCTGAGTTCATGAGGAACTCGCCCCCAACCTTCACCGAGACTGCTGAACCATTGGATGTTCATGACTGGATCCGCACCATCGAGGACCTCCTTGCATTGGTCAATTGCGATGAGGACTGTGAGAAGGTGTTGTATGCCTCTCACTGCCTCGGAGGTACCACCCGAGCTTGGTGGGATGGATTCAAGGTCATGCAAGGAGAACGTGTGATCACCTGGAATGACTTCAAGGAAGGATTCCTCACCACCCACATTCCTTTTGGGATCATGGCTATCAAGAAGAGAGAATTCCGAGCGCTCAAGCAAGGAAGTGGATCTGTCAAGGAGTACCTGCAGAAGTTCAACCTGCTATCAAGGTATGCACCTGAAGATGTGAGCACAGAGGCTGTCAAGAAGGAATGCTTCATCCAAGGACTTCAACAGGTCCTGCAGTACCAGCTCATCATCTACGACTGTCGTACCTTCTTCGACTTGGTGAACAAGGCCCTCATGCTAGAAGACAAGCGTCATGCCATAGACGACACTCGCAAGCACAAGATGATCGGCAAGGGTAGCTCAAGCAACCAGAAGCCTCGCCCCTGGCAGCCAGCCCTAGCCAAGCCAACCTATCAGCCACAGTATGCTAGACCTCCTGCACCTCGTCCGAGCTACCAGCCTCAGCAGTATGCCAATCCCAGGCCAGCTTACAACAACAACCCCAATAACAACGACGGTGGCAGAAACTTCAAAAACAACCCAGGGCAAGTCACTTGCTTTGGATGTGGTCATTCTGGACACATCTCTAAGCTTTGCCCCAACAGGAAGCCAGATGCATCATGCCCCAATGCGCCAAACCAAGGTCAAGCCTGTGGAGCACCACCAAGGAACCCAACTCCCCACAACCAGCCCAACAATGGCAATGGTCGTGTGAATCACATCACTGCAGAGGAAGCCCAGGAAGACCCGGACGTCATACTAGGTACGTTCCTCGTGAACTCAACCCCAGCAACAGTATTGTTTGATTGCGGAGCTTCACATTCTTTTGTCACCCAAAAGTTTGCATTAGAGAGTGGCATGAAACCTACACCCCTGGGTAGTCCTATGTTGATGCAAACCCTGGGTTCAGTTATGAAGTCCGGGATAGGGTGCAAAGGAGTGAAGATTGACATCAACGGGGTAGACTTCCTAGCAGACCTTATAATTCTGGATTCATCCGGCTTGGATGTCATCCTTGGCATGAATTGGTTGACTAAGCACCAAGGCATGTTAGACTGTGCCAAGAGGATTGTCACTATGACCAATAGCCATGGAATGGAAGTGAAGTTTGTTCCCAACCCTTCCTCCACTCAGGCCCCTCAGGCTAACTGCCTATCGGGAGTTGAGTTGGATCATGTGCCAGTGGTATGTGAGTACCCGGATGTGTTTCCTGATGAGCTTCCCGTAATGCCTCCTGACCATGACATTGATTTCATCATTGAGCTTATGCCCGGATCAAGGCCCATCTATAAGAAGCCCTACAGGATGGGATCTGAAGAGTTGGCGGAATTGAAGAAGCAACTGGCAGAGTAGCTCAAAAAAGGATTTATTCGCCCTAGTGCCTCTCCTTGGGGATTGCTCTGTTCTATTTGTGTCAAAGAGGGACAGAACTAGCAGACTCTGTGTCGATTACCATTCTCTCAATGAAGTCACAATAATGAACAAGTACCCACTCCCCAAGATTGAAGACCTATTTGATCAGTTAAACAAAGCCAAGGTGTTCTCCAAGATCGACCTCAGGTCGGGGTACTATCAGTTAAAGTTCAGGCCCCAAGACATTCCAAGGACGACATTTATAACCCGGTATGGCCTGTATGAATACACGGTCATGTCATTTGGGTTAACTAATGCCCTTGCCTACTTCATGTACCTCATGAACAAGGTCTTCATGGAGTACTCGGACAAGTTCGTTGTTGTCTTCATTGATGACATACTCGTCTTCTCCAAGTCCGAAGAAGAACATGAGGAATACTTGAGATTGGTCCTAGAGAAGCTTCGAGAGCACCAACTTTATGCCAAGTTCAGCAAATGTGAATTCTTACTGCATGAAGTTGAATTCTTGGGTCATGTATTGACTGCAAAAGGATTATCAGTAGATCCTACCAAGATTGAAGCCGTGAGGGAATTGCAAACCCCAACCACCGTGAAGGAAGTCAGGAGCTTCCTCGGACTCGTGGGGTATTATCGCAAGCTCGTGGAAGGGTTCTCAAGCATTGCCCGACCCATGACCGAGCTTTTGAAGAAGGACAAGAAGTTTGAATGGACTGCTAAGTGCGAGGAAAGTTTCCAGGAGCTCAAGAAGAGATTGACCACAACTCTTGTCTTGGCCACCCTAGATATTCAGAAGGAGTTTGTGGTTTATTGTGATACATCAAGAACCGGGCTTGCAGGTGTTCTGATGCAAGAAGGCAGAGTTGTGGCATATCTATCCAGATAACTACGACCTCATGAAGAGAACTATGCAACTCATGATCTCGAGTTGGCAGACGTGGTTCATGCCTTGAAGAGATGGCGATATTACCTTCTGGGGAAGCGATGTGAGATATTCATAGACCACAAGAGTTTGAAGTATATCTTCACTCAAAGGGAATTGAACATGAGGCAGCGAAGATGGTTGGAGCTGATCAAGGATTACGACCTCAGTGTTCAATACCACCCCGGAAAGGCCAACGTGGTAGCAGACGCCTTAAGCAAAAAGGCTTGTTCCTTGAATTCTATGATTAAGGAAAGGCTACCCGCCCTGTATGAAGATCTTGAAAGCTTCGTCTTGGAACTGGTTGAACCAGGATTCCTTGCCAACCTGGAAGCAAGGCCTACCTTGATGGCTGATATCAAGGAAGCTCAGAAGGGACACGAGAGCATTGAAGGCATCAAAAGGAAGATCAAGGCAGGAAAGGCCCCATGATTCTCAGTGGATGAGCAAGGGGTAGTATGGTTCGGGAATCGCATCTGCGTACCCAACAAGGAGGAGGTCAAGAACCTGATCTTGCAAGAAGCTGATGACACTCCATACTCCATTCATCCTGGAGGAACCAAGATGTATCAAGACCTCAGGACAAGATTCTAGTGGCATGGCATGAAACGGTAGATAGGCACGTTCGTGGCCAAGTGTGACATATGCCACTGAGTTAAAGCTGAGCATCAGCGACCCGATGGGCTATCGCAACCTCTCAAAGTGCCTGAATGGAAGTGGTAAAAAGTCGGGACGGATTTCATCACTGGATTACCAAGGTCGAGCAAAGGACATGATTCCATTTGGGTCATTGTCGACCACCTTACCAAGGTAGCCCATTTCATTCTTGTCAAGACCACCTATGATGGTAACAAGCTAGCCAGTCTCTACATCGAGCGAATTGTGAGCCTTCATGGAGTTCCAAAGGATATCGCGTCAGATCGAGGCACCCAGTTCACCTCGAGATTCTAGAAGATCTTTCGAGGAGCTATGGGAACCAATCTCTCCTTCAGCACCGCTTTTTACCCCCAGACCGGTGGGCAAATAGAATGAGTAAATCATTTACTCGAAGATGTGCTCCGTGCTTGTGTCTTGGCTTATGGAGCCAAGTGGGAAGATTGCCTTCCATTCGCTGAGTTCTCCTACAACAACAGCTACCAGGCGAGTCTTCAGATGGCACCATTTGAGGTGTTGTATGGACGCAAGTATCGTACTCCCCTCAACTGGTCAGAGACTGGAGAAGGATTAATTTTTGTACCGGACATCCTCCGCGAAGCCGAAGAGCAAGTTCAACTTGTCCGAGAGCGACTTGAGACCGCCAAGTCAAGACAGAAGAGCCACGTCGACTCTCACCGCCGAGAAGTGAACTTCTGTGTCAGTGACCATGTCTACCTCCGAGTCACACCTCTCAAGGGAACTAAGTGTTTCCATGTCAAAGGGAAGTTGGCACCAAGGTACATCGGTCCCTTCAAGATCACTGCTACACGCGGAGAAGTTGCCTACCAGCTAGAGCTACCTTCCGAGCTTTCGGATGTGCACAACGTCTTTCACGTGTCACAACTCCAGAAGTGTCTACAAGTTCCCAACCGCCCCGACCTCTACAAGGACATCGACCATCAAGCCATCGATCTTTAGCCAGACCTCACTTATCGTGAGAGGCCAGTTCGCATTATGGATAAATTCCGAGCGCTACACCCGAAGCCACACCATCAAGTACTTCAAGGTCTAGTGGAGCAACCACACTGGAGCTGAAGCAACCGGGGAGCATGAAGATTAACTTAGATCAGAGTTCCCTTATCTTTTTAGCGCTTAGCCTAGGAATCTCGGGGACGAGATTCTTGCAAGGGGGGAAGGTCTGTAACACCCTGTGTTGTAGCACATTGATATGTTTGGGTTTATAAATTTTGGAGCCAACTAAAACTTTTTTTCAAAGTGCTTGTGCTTGTTGATGATGTTTGTTTGTTTCATGATTGTGATTTATGACACTCCTAGATTCTATTACAGTTCATATTCATCTTCCTTGAACCAAACCTCTTGCCCAATGATCATGCCATGTGAATAGTGCCCAAATCTATTTTTATCAAATTTTGTTTTAACCAAAAATGATTTATTCAAAGAGGTTTGCACTGCAAGTGCTCAAATTGGGTGGATTCATCTTCCGCAAAGACTTTAATTCAAACCTATTATATATAAGACTTCCCAAAACCACAAATTATTATTTTTAAAGATTATTTTCATATTTTATTTAAAGGCTTCTTCTTCAGGCCAGAAATGGTTTTTCATCTGAAAAAATTATTTAAAATATTTGAGAAAATTTAGATAAATTGAGTGGACATATATTTTCCATATATATGAATTTCAACACAAGGGCATCCTAAAATCATTGGCAAAACCCCTCAAACCCCTTTCTGTTAAAATCAAACTTTTGGAATATTTCTATAATAAATATTCTCAATAAATTCGAGGAAAATTCCAACAACTCAACACTATCATAGCTGATGATATTGCAAAGTCTTATCTCAATCCAAGTTGATTTGGTTCATCAAACCATCCAAAGACCCTTCCTGTTCAGATTCAAATTGGAGCAACTTCGCATTGTGAAGTTTCTTCCCTTGGCCCCAAAGTTCTTGGGCATGCTCTAATGACAATATAATAATGCTACACTAAGTGGTGCATCAAGGGTTAAATCCTAGCATCACTAGATCTACAGAAACCTGATTCAGTTAATTTCTAGGGTTTATCAAGTTTCCATTGTTAACTTTTCCCACTTCAGCTCAAACTTGGTGAATCCTCTCATTTTTACCTAGCCCTTGACCCTGTTGAATATCTCAATGAGATGATGAATATTTATTGCCCAAAACTCTATCATACACCTTCTGGTGAAATGGTAAAACCACCATTTCCGCCCCTTACCCTTTTACCCTTGCCCTAACTTTTTACCACAACCCCTCTGAGTTACTAGCTACCTCTAGTAACTCTTCCTGGACAAGGCTCCATGGGTAAGTGGGGTAAAACCCTCATTTTATCCCTCTGGACGGTAGTTTTTCTCCCTCTCCCTGAGCTTTCCTTCTCTCCTAAGGCACTCTAGAGCATCCAATGCCCTACCATCCATTGTTAAACCCCCCCTAGATCCTCAGGACACAAGTGGACGCGCCCATTGTGCCAAGAAGATGCCCTGACATGCAGAGATCATGCTCTGGAGCGTGCTATAGTGCGCACCCACACTGTAGCCGCTAGCCAATAGGCGTCCCCTATAGCCTCGGGCCTCCCCACCTTGTCCCCCTTGTCCCCCTAGGCATCCGCAACCCCCCGCGTGGTCGGCCCGCTCCTCCCTCTCTCTCCGGTGAATCCCGTGCGCGTGCTCGGCGCCGCACGGCTCGGCTAACCTGCGGGCTCGCACGCGCGCGCCTCCACCTCTCTCTCCTCTTCCCCCTGGCCTAGACCACCCCCACAAATGCCCTGGACACGTTCGTTTCCTTCCCCGCGGCCTGTGGCGAGCACCTGGTCCTCACCGGCACACTGCGTCCACGGTGAGCCGGCACTCGCCTATATATAGCGCCTCCCCGAGCCCCTGCCCCTCTCTCCTTGATCTCTCCTTCCCTCCGCTTCTCCCCGTGCCCAGCACGCTCGCCCTTGTGGTCGGGAGCTCTCTCCCGAACCAAACCCTTGGCGTCGTCGGGCTCCCCTCCCCTCACCAGCGTTCCGCTCTGCCCCGGCGCTCCCCTCGACCACCCGCCGACACGCGGGAGCCCCCCAAGCAAGCCAGTGCCCTCCGTTCCAGCCGTCGCGCCCTGGAACCCCCTTTGTTGATCCCCCCTCCGCCTCTATCCCAAGGAGAGGGAAGAAATGTGGGGCCCACCTGTCATCCCCTTGTCCCCCTCCTCTATCGCTGCAGCCAGGGCCGACGAGCAGGTTTGAAAACAAACCTGCCACGCGCGGCGCCTCGCCTGGGCCGGTTTTCCTCTATGGGCCGGTTTCAGCCGGACATTTTGGCCCAAGGGGCACAATACCCTTTTCTCCTTTTTCTTGTGTTTAACTTCCAAAAATCCTCCAGAGCCCAAATTAATTCCAAATCCAAATATTCTTTCACCTAACTTCTTAGAATAATCCATAGAATTTACTAGTGCCATTTGTAAAAATGTTTGAAAATATTTTATGTACTATTTTAATTTAAAACCCTATTTTGGCAATATCAGCCCCTATTTTAAATGTTTTTGAAAATCTTTCTAAGCTCAAAACCATAAAAAAACATTTTCAAAATGGACTTTAGCATTTATTAGAGTAGAGTAGCATTTTTGATAGTACCTTGTGTGCTCTGTTTTTGTGTGTTGCTTATTTTCACTACTAGGGACAACCCTAGTAGTAGCGGTCGAAATATGCATAGTAGTAGCGCTGTGTCCAGCGCTACTGCTATCGTGCTACAGCTAAGTTTGAGCAGTAGCGCTGGCCTGGCAAGCGCTACTACTATGTGTTGTTAACAGTAGCGCTTGCCAGGCCAGCGCTACTGCTAACTATCTGTAGCGCTTGGACAAACGAAGTGCTGCTGCTAACCAAACGCTGCTATTAGATGATTTCTAGCGCTACTTCTAGTATTCCTGCTTTCACAGATTTACACCATCTACGTATTTGTGATGCATTTATACAGGATCTATACAGTACTTCATCAGATCATACTAAACATACACTATTATCACCATATCATAAACATATAGTACTCTAGTCATACCATCATCATCATTCAACACAAATATCATCACATCTCGAAAATAGCGATACACATGAGTGATCATATCATGTCTCGAATAAGTGCAAATGCATGGTCATGGCATTAACACAAGTTTTCATCATCTCTATCTAAACCATGATGTAGAGGAGAAGAGCGATCAACATGAGCAAGAGCGCGACTATGTAGTACTTGAGGCATCGGTGGTCCCGCCCTCGCTCATGCTGGAGTGTCCACCTCAAGTAACTAATTTCCGCTTCGGCTCTGCTGTCAAACCCTCTGTGGCTAGCACCTGGGTACCTGTACAGCTGGGCCTGAGCGTGTGGCCAGTTGTCGTATAGACTCCTGGAACCCTCCCAACGAAAACGATGTGCCAGTCCTTCGCCATCTTTGATCTATGTACCTGCATCAATAGTTGATCAATTGAACGATAATATGCAACATAATGTACTTAAGAAAACAAAGAGGCATAATTAGCAAAATATAGGCAACTTATTTAAACATAAGTGACGAAGTTCCTCATATATACCCAAACTAATTAACTAGCAAGAGCGATCGGTCCTCCATGTCTGCGTTCCAATCATCATAGTCAGGGATGAAGCACCCGAGCTTCGTGAAAGGCTTAAGGTCCAGACGTTGAGCAAGTAGCAGTGCTCGGACATCATTTCGCGTCATTGTTGGACCATGGTAGAACATCCCTATTGGTTTGAGGACCTGCTTCATCATCACTTGGGCAAGTTCACACTGTACGTGATAAAACTCAGCTCAGTGTCGATGATCCGGTGTCTGTCCTATGCTTGTGGCCCAACTGAAAATCTCGGCATCTTCAGTACTAGGTGACATGCAAAAGCGTCGATTATCCCTTCTGTACTCGAGCAGGTGATGCATGAGGTAGAATCGATCAGCCTGACTGGTGTGCGGTTGCTGGATGCAGCAGAAGTCGGTCTTATGGCGGAAAACCAGCCCGTCCTTCCAGTTCCTTTTCACCTTTATATATCCACCAGACATGCTAAAGGTAAACATGGCACTATTAAGAACTCTTTTTTCATGCGTGTAATCCTTTTTCTTGATGTTCTTTGATGAGTCCAAGTATATTGCATGGGAGTATTCTGGGTACAGAACGATGAGCACGACGCCGCCCCTGCTGTGCAAATGAAGTACACACCTCTAATTAGCCTGCATGCTTGCAAAGGAATGATTAACGACACTTACGAAAGGATATGTGCGGATGACTTACGTGGGATGATAAGGTAGGAGAATTGCTTCCTTGTCCTTATTAGCGATCATGAATCTTCCGAGGTACTTGCTCGCATAGTCACGGTGCTCTTTGCAAACTGCCAAGTAGCTCTCGTGCATATAGAACGGGTCCGTGACGGAGTTATATCGTATGTTCCCGATCCTGATGAAGTAGTTGAGATACATTGCATACATGCGGATGAACTAGAAATCTAGCTTGGTCATGTGGAACATGTTGTAGATGTAGTCGAATCGTAGGATGAACTGATTCACGGGCCAGGTGTCGACGTACAACTTCCCACCCAACACCTAAGCCGCGTAAAGCGGGTATCCTGGTTTTTCCGCGATCAGAAGTCTTTTTTCTTTGGCCAGCACATCTTCATGGAGTCTCCTTAGATCATTGTTCAGTATGTTATCTAGCGCTTTGGGGGGTAGGATCGGCTCGCCGGCGACATGGAAACGATTCTTACCTTCGACAGGTATTCTGTCTACCACCTGGGGCTTCAGAGGCGGCTGGATGCTTGAAGCAGCTCTGGCGCCTTTAGGGCCTTTCTTTTCCGGTCTCCTCCTTGGCTTCTTGGTGGGTGGCAGCGGTAGTGAGCCCAACATACCTTCCCTACCCACCCCAAGTGTCGTCGGGCTAAACATTGGACGGGCCTCGGGGGTTTGCTGGGTAGAGGCGGCATCTGGAGGTGTCTCCTACGAGGATTGCTTGAAGAGAGACTTTTTGCATTCCGCCTTAGGATGTTCTGGCTCCGGCAAATCAGGCAGCATCAAGTCATCATCCTCACGCTCATAGCCCGAGTCTTCGTCGTCTTGAGTCATCAACCTTCCATCATCGTAGGCGCTATTGAAATACTTGTCTGGGTCATCCTCCTCCTCCTCCATGTCATCAACATTTGCTTCTTCGACAGCGGGGCGACATGATCTGGCACTAATGGAGGCTCTCCCTCGCGTTGTCCGCTACCACCCACCACGACAGGTGCTGGTAATGTGGTGGGGTGGTGTTCATACCTTCTTCAGAAGGTGGCGTTGGCGTGATACTGGGCGCCTCGAGATGAAGAAGAGACTTGAGCCAAGGCAAGAACCAGCTCTTGCATGCACCAATCCTCGGGGGATGGGGGTCTCGTCGTCATTGGCTAGTACTGGAGGAGGCAAATCCTCAAAGCCCGGTAAGACACTGGCCACATTAACCTTGAAGACGCCATCGGGCATCTCTCGGTTGTGGAACATGCGGTCCTTCGGCTTCATGATTGTTGCCTTTCCCACGGCCACCTTCTGTCCCTTGATGTCATACAGTAGGGTGCACGGGGTATCGTCGGCCTACAAAGAAGACATGTCTGCGACATCAAACATCCGAAAGGCAACTAAAACGAAAGACTATAGACACGCTGGTGAAAAGGGTATGACGCATAATTACCGTGAGGGCGTCGAGCACAGCCAACGATGGAGGCCCGCGGACCATGCAAGAGACAGAGGTTGGGCTGCTATGAATAGGAGCGGGACCTTTTGCGGTTGCTTGAGCAGATGCCGGTGTTGTGGTGTTCGCCGAATTGCTCCTGACAAAGCTCGGAAGGGGAAAGTCCGTGCATTTGGATAGTTCTTCATGAAATCGAAAATTGCCAGAATCAAGCTGGCCACCGCGTTAGTGACCGCTGCATTGAGGGCCCCACGCAACTCTTCTTTGGTCTCAGCTTTGGTCTTATTGACCACAATCGCAATCTTCTCGTCGATGGGGGTCTACTATGAGGCGAGCAAAACCCCTGGCTTCGGCGTCGTTAGACATGTTTTTTATTCAACAATTGTACATAAAAGATATAATGAAGTGAAAAAAGGGGCCTATATATATTTGGTCGGAATGTTGATTCATTCCCCTTCCGGTAAATCTCGGGTACTCCATATGTCCTAGTTTCTAGCACAAGTTGTGCCTGAAATTTTCGGCATGACCTTTGCTAAAAAGTGGACATATGGAGCGCCTGAAATTTGCTGGAACGGAAATGAATCAACATTCCAGCAAAACATAGGCCACTCGGATATTTTTCGACATTCAACCAACATTGCAAAACCATCATTGCAAAACCAACGTATAACTATTTTTTAGTTGCTCCAAAACATCTTATATTTGTGAATGGAGAGGGAGTACTAAAGCTTTTTCATCCAATTCATCCATCCATGGAGCACACTAACTAGTCTAGGTCATGGAGTATAACTCTGTATCATGCAAAAAACCAAAAATAGACATTTGAAGATTCACATGTTGCTTTTGTCATTGCACTATATTCTGAAGATGTAATTTTTTGTTTGATCGGAGTGGATTCCTCTTGCTTAACCAAGTAAAATAGCTTGCAAAATAGCTCTATTACCTTGCAAAATAGCTTCACCGGAAGGAGGGGCACCGGAGCTTGGGATGAGGAGCGAAAGGAGGGCCACTACACCGTCGCACCGGCGAGCTAGGGTTTGCCTGGGGGGTGCGCGCGAGGGCAGGAGGTCGGGTTGGAGGCGGCGAATCGGTAGAGGGGCCGAGGGGGAGCCGGGCCGGTGACCTGTGACGCGGGGAGGCACCGGAGCTGGCCAGAATCGGCCGGCGACGGCGGCGGCATAGGGGGGACCGGGAGAGCGCGCGTCGCGTGCGCGGGGGGGGGGGGGGGAGAGCGAGAGCGAGAGGTGGGAAGGAGAGACGGGGGAGCCCGCGTGGGGGTTAACCCCAAATAGTAGTAGCCCTGGTTTAGGAACCAGCGCTATAGCTACCTTAGCTATAGCACTAGTTTCTAAACCAACGCTACTGCTACGGGGGAGCCCGCGTGGGGGTTAACCCCAAATAGCAATAGCGCTGGTTTAGGAACCAGCGCTATAGCTAAGGTAGCTATAGCGCTTGTTCCTAAACCAACTCTACTGCTAAATATTCCAATTTTTTTTCCTTTTCTAGTTTTTAGTTTTCTTTTCTTTTATTATTTTCCTTTCCTTTTCTATTTACTTTTATTTTTCTTTTGTATTGCTTTCTCCTTTTTTTGTTTTTTTGTTTTTCTCCCGACGACGGCGTCACCCTCTCGCACACTGCGCGAATATTATCACTGGAACCATGCATGTGGTGGTAACATATCAGTTGACCGATAACATTTACTTAAGTGCGTACACAAAGTAGATACATATATATAAATGATGGTTTCTGATCAGCTGCATCGACGACGTTTCATATTGAGCTTCTTCCCTTTCTTGTTCATTGCCGAGTAATTGAGCCCCTCCTTGTGACTTTTCTGGAGCCATGGAGTATGATCTTTCTTAGGTAATGTAGTATTTATTCTTCTTTTCATGTATGCTTCATCGTTGTCGTCATATTCCCTCATTGGGTTGCCGTATTGGTTGTAGTCGACCTCATTGGCGACTCCATCCGTTCCGATGATGCTCCTTTTGGATCTCCTCACGACAACACGGCTGGGATTGGGTGTGTCGGTTATGAAGAAGCATTCTTTCACGTCCTTAGCGTGTACCCATGGCTCATTTTTGGCAATGACGTTAACGTCCATGGGAGTGCTCTTCGCGTCGGGTATAGACATGGTGGTGAAATACTTGTTTTCTCTTACGACGTCCTTGGCCCATCTGACTCAGAACATCATCACATTGTGCATTCCAGCATAGTCAAGCTCCTAGATCTCTTCGACCCTTCTGTAGAATCTTTCAGTTCTGTCGTTGGCATCGGTCACACATTGAATTGTGACCCCGGAGTTCTGGTAATCACTGTCCATGTCTTTGGCCTCCATGTAGAACGTGTACCCATTGATATTGTAGGACTGATAGGTTGCGAGCTTGGGTGCGAGGCCATGTGCTAAGGTGTGTATTAGGAATTCGTGTGAACTGCCCTCTTCCGAGGGATTTTCAAGAACTTGCTCTTGGAACCAACACAAGAAAGTGGCGTTGTGCTCTATAGTAACTTCGTCGTCCATCTTGAGCATCCCCTTATCATGGTACTTCTTTGTGATGCTTTCTTTGTGTCATGCCACATAATCATCTACCACATCTAGGTGTTATAGCACTACTAAGTTAACCATGTCAAAGTCGTTCCGTCGATCTGAGTAGTCCACGTGCAATTCCCTCCGGCCGTTGTTATGACCATCTACTTCGAGCTTCCCATCGTGCTTCTTGACAGGCCAACCAACAACGGCATCTCCGACGCCTATATAATTCTCGCAAAAGGAGACACACTCATGCGTCAGATACCCTTGGACGATGCTCCCTTCGGGATGGGACATGTTACAAACGAATCCTGTGATGACCCCATTCATCCTCTTGAACGGCATCATGCTGTGAAGGAATGTCGACCCGAGGTCGATGATGTCTTCCACAATGTGAACACACAGATGCACCATGACGTGAAAGAACGCGGGCGGGAAGTACATCTCAAGCTCACATAGTATGCCAACGATATCTTCCTGTAGCCTTAGGAGCTATTTCACACTTATGGACTTTCGGGAGATAACATCGAAGAAGTTGCAGAGACCAGTAAGCGTGTCACGGGCGTGCTTCTCCATTATCCCTCTCATGGCAACCGGGAGTATCTGCATTATCATCATGTGACAGTCATGAGACTTTATCCTGCTGAACCTTTTCTTCTTGGTTGTCTAGAAATCTGCTTATCTTCCCACAATAACCGGAACTGACTGATTCCCATAAGGCACTTGATGAATTGATCAATCTCCTTTGCACTTAAGGTGAAGCAAGAAGGGGGCAATAATTCTCCTCCTTCTTGTTGACTTTTCTTCCCCTTTCCCCCTCCTCCGTCTCTGTCTCCGTCTCCTCCGTTGACTTTTTACAGTGGAGATCTTTCCTGATCTTCAAATCTTCCAACTCTTTCCTTGCCTTCAGCCCATCCTTGGTTTTCTCCGACATGCTCATCAGTGTGCCAAGCAAGCTCTCGAGGACATTCTTCATGATATGCATTTGATCAAGGCAATGAGGCGTGTCGTGATTGGGCCAGTACTCCAAGTCCCAAAAAATAGACCTCATTTTCCATACCTTCACCAGCGGCTCTGGCGCCTTTTTGATCTTTCCCAGCGTGGGACATTGTTCCCAGTTTCTCAACAGCTTGTCGATTTCTGCGCCGCTCCTCTTACGTGGAGGTACTCGAAGCTCATCCAACCCATTGAATAGATCTCCACTCTTTCTCCACGGGTCATCCTTCTCGAGCCATCTACGATGGCCCATGTACATGATTTTCCCGGACCCGCCATCTTCCGTTGACGTAAGCTGCTGAGACGTTGTATCATCCATGCACCTCGTGCATCCACAGTATCCGTGGCACACCTGGCTTGAGGTGTACCGGTAACCGAGATAGTCGTGCACCGTCGTCATCAGCGCATCTCTCATATGGAAATATTCTCCTTTGCTGGCATCCCATGTCCATGCCCGTGTTTTCCATAACGTGTCTAGCTCCTCTTGCAGAAGCCCCATATACAGGTTAATACTATTTCCCGGTTGTTTCGGCCCTTGAATCAGCATGCTCATGTGTACGTACTTTGTCTTCATGCACTTCCATGGGGGGAGGTTGTACATCCATACAAACACGGGCCATGTGTTGTGGTTGGTGTTCTGGTTTCCAAATGGATTCATGCCATTGGTACTCGCACCTAGCACGATGTTACTTGGATCTTCTACAGAAAATCCATATACGGCATTGAATGCTCTCCACCGGATACCATCTACAAGGTGTCTCAGCTTCGGATCATCTCCATCGTCGGGCTTCTTCCTCTCCGCGTGCCAGCGCATGAGCTTTGCTTCCTTAGGATCTATGAAATACCGCTGTCGACGGGGAATGATCGGAAAGTACCATACAACTTTCTGAGGAGCTTTCTTTCCTGCCTTCTTGTATCGAGAAGCATTGCACACTGGACAGCTAGTTTTTTCCGCATGCTCCCCCTGATAAATGATGCAATCGTTGATGCATGCGTGGTACCTAATGTTCGGCAAATCAAAAGGGAAAATGATTTTATTGGCCTCCTCGACACTAGTAGGACACAGGTTCCCCACGGGAAGAACTTTATTATGTAGATACTTCAAATGCTCATCTAGGCTTTTGTCTGTCCATTTGTTTTTGGCCTTCGTCTTTAGAAGTTCGAGCGTGAAACTCAAGCGGGTCACCTCGGGATCGCAACTGTCATAAAATGGAGCCTTCGAGTCTACTTCAAGTTGTGCCAGCTTGGCCTCCTCTCTAGAAGCAGCTCTCTCGCTAGTCGTACTCTTGCGAAGGAGGTCTCGAACATGAGGGTCCTGCACGACTGCACTTAGTAGCGTTGAAGACTGTGGTGTGACCTCTTATCCGCCATGTCCAAACTCTTGTTCGCCATGTCCTAAATCTTCTCCGATGCTGTCATTTCCAAACTCTTCCCTGGCGCCATCGTCATGTCAATCGGGCCTCTCTTCGTCCAACCCCATGTCGTTATTCCCTGCCATGTGGACCTCCTCCTAGTCATCAGCTTCTTCACTTATCCACTGAGTATAGCCATCCATGAAACCATTCTTTAGCAGGTGCGCCTTCAAAGTGCCACGATCAAAAGGGTCCAAAAGGACTTCTTCCTTGCATCTTGCACACGAACATCTAATCCTAGTCCGATTGTTTGCGTACATGTCCATCACCTTGGATTACATGTACCGCTCCACCTTCCATCCACTCACCTTCATGACCGACTGCACGGTATAATAAGAAAAAGGGTTATAAAATAAATAATGCATGCATGCTTCAAAGTCATATAAAATTTTGGCATGACCTTGCATAAAAATAGGACATATTGAGTTTGCTCGAAATTCACCGAAACGGAAATAAATCGACATCTTAGCGAAACATAAGCAACTCGAGGGCATGTCACTCACACAAATCTGTCCATATATCCCAAACACACATATTCGCATTCACACACATATTCCCATTCTTGAAATGAACAGCTTTTTACTCACCTATATATCTCCCGAGAGTGATACCGATTGAGACAGCACGCCGTTAATTAGATGATGAGAGAGACCGATCGAGATGTGTGGATGGCTAAATAGCTAGTTAGATCAAGTTCTTGGGGAGGAGAGGTGAATCTAGCTAGCTAACTAATGGAGAGGAGTTATGTTGGAGGGGGACATTAATGGGGGGAGAGGAACAGAGGTAGGAGAAAGATACATAATGTGAGAGAGGCCGTTTATGGAGGAGAGTTATGGTGGAGGGGGACATTAATGAGGAGATAATTAGAGTGGTCAGAGGAAGAGAGAAGAAGAGCAACAATGGTGGAGAGTGGAGAGGGTAAAGGCGGGGAGAGAGGGAAAAGTGGGGGAGAGAGGGAGGGGGTGAAAAGGTGGCAGCAGCCGCAACTAGCAGTAGTGCTGCTTACAAAAAAGCGCTGCTACTATATGTGGCACATTAGCAGTAGCGCTTGCATGTCAGAAAGTGCTACTGGTAGTGGCCTTAGCAGTAGCGCTTCCTACCACCTAGCACTATTACTATAAATAGTGTCGGCGAGGTCGTCAGGGCCACCTTATCAGTAGCGCTTTCTTAGCGCCCAACGCAACTGCTAAGCCCTTAGTTGTAGCATTGCAGGTATACATCGCTACTGGTAATTAGCAACAATGGTTCTATTTTTCCAGCGCTACTGGTAGGCTCCTGTCTATAAGGTTTAGCCTAGTAGTGTTTTATCTCTTTATATCGCGACGATAGATTGCACGGTTGACGAACAAGTTGGACCCAAAGACTTCGAAGACCCCGCAGACTTTGTTGAGCCAGGCAAGAAGCCCTTTGTCCATGATAAGAAACCATTTTTATTGCATGTCATATAGCACCTTACTTTCATCAGATTTGATCATGTGGAGTAGTGACCCCTTCGGTGGGTTGTTTCCGATACTCTTACCATTGACACTTGCATCGTGCATGACCCTACCACCTTATGAGGGTTGTGTGGGTGGGTGTAGTTAGGATGCTTGTAGAAGCTATGCAAGTGGGTTCGGGATCTATGCATAGTGATGGAAGGAAAGAAATGATTTTAAAGACTTTTCGAAAACCCTGTTGGGTGCCACTAATGCCCGAGGGAGATGATGAGGAGTTAGCTAACCACTTGAGAAAGAAGTGGTATGCCGAAACAAGTGAGTGTGTGTTTTCGAAAACTGAGAGTTTTAAGGTCTGCTGACCATCCCAACCTTACATGCGCAACCACGATACCCCTTATGCGATGGGGCTTTGTTGATTACTATGGTTGGTACTAGCAAGAATCCCACATTACTAGTGGAAAGAGTGAAGTGGTCACTCTTGAGACAGGGTCGACCCAGAAGTGGAAGGTCATGCGTTGTCTTTACAAGCACCGAGCACACTGTTGCGTGCCCTCATGGATAATATGAGTGATCTATATCATGAGGGATGGCACCAACGAGTGGAATCTTTGTTTAGAATCACCATGGGAAAGGCATTGTTCGGGTGCTTACCTCGGGTATGTTATATACCGCGAGTCATGGATGACATGGAAGTTCCCTGAGTCTTGTGGGTAAAGTGTGCAAACTCTGCAGAGTGTAAAACTATTCGAATAGCCGCGTCCGCAGTCATGGACAGTTGGAGGTCCTTCTTAAACTACGTCCGAATGTTTTAGCAAAACTTGGTGTGAGTATGGATGTGATGGTGACACAGATGTCACATGAGCTAAGTTTGACGACTTAGCTTGGGAATTGAACTAAGTCCGATGACTTAGCATGATGAATGAACATGAGGTGTTCAACCCCTACTTATGATGATATCTATAACTTGTTCATAAGGATAACTGCTAATTGTTGATGGATGCTTACTAGTTACTTGATCATGATTGTTGCATTCAAAATTAGCTTTCCGCAAAATTACCTACTTAGTGCTATATCATGCATCATGATCACCTTGTTCCACAACTTGGGTTGCTTGCGAGTACATTCAAAGTACTCATTGTCTTGCCATTGGTTATTTAATTGGCCAGGCATGGAAGAACATGAGTATGTTGAAAAGTTCGTTGGTGACGAACATGCGAACTAGGACACTTCCCAGTCAGAATGCCTGTAGGTTAAGGCAGATGGCATGGGTTCACGCTTTCGGCCAAGATTTCCGCTGCTTGTTCTATTTAAGTATTTGGCCCTCGTGGCCCTATATATCTATTTTAGTATTTGTGTAAGATGCTAAATGTGGATGTAAGACTCTTTTATTCAGTTTCTGTGTGTTCAGTGAGCATTGATCTCTAGGATCACTGTACCCGTGCATTCGATGATCACGATTTATGAGTTGGGGTCCCCACACGTCCGGTCATCTGGCTCAATGGCCGGACCGGGATAAGAGTTCGGCCCATCGCCATGGGTGAAACCTCGGCATGTCCAAAGAAGGGGCTCGAGATTAAAGCCTCAAAGTCCTCGGGTGCTACAGGCGAAGCTGCGAGCCAGGTTAACGACAAGTCATGCCGCTAGTTTACGGAGAACTCTAAGTTTCCAAATCTAACTTCTTGATCAGGGGCGAAGCTCTCAACACGGCCTAGATCGCCAGTGGGATCAACATGCAGCACAACGCTACCGAAGGCGAAGATCTGTCTGGGGACGAAAGTGTCCATGTTGTGGACCTCTTCGTTGATGACAAGGCTAGACATCGATTCTATCTGGCTCATAGAGGAACTCTCAATTAAAGCACCAATGTTGGTGTCAAAACCGGCAGATCTTTGGTAGGGGGTCCCGCACTGTGAGACTAGAATCAATGGTAATAGGAGATGAAGGGGACATAGATTTACCCAGGTTCGGGCCCTCCTATGGAGGTAATACCCTACGTCCTGCTTGGTTGTATTGATGATATGGGGGGTTACAGAGTTAATCTACCTCGAGATCGAATAGCTAACCCTAGATGAGTCGTTCTGGCCCTATAACCCTCCAGCTTATATAGATGCTGAGGATGCCTAGGGTTCACACATGGTCGGTTACATGCCGAAGAGATAAACATACCTATTTGCTACGTCAAACGTGGAGCACAAGCCGTGCTTCCTAAAGCTTCCATCTTGGAGACTCGGCCTTCAAATCTTCAAGAGTTCGGTAAGTAACCCATATAGTCCAGCCCATTAGAATAGGCCGGCTCCCCGAGGACCCCTTAATCCAGGACTCCCTCAATGTCCATGCTTCCCGAGCCCCCTCTCGACAAGCCCAGGTCTTCCATAGCTCAAAATGACACCGGGCTCCTTTAAACCGATCGGCTAGCTCAGCCATCCCTTTGGAGGAGTCTCGGTTTGCCAGAGTGCCTTGGACATGCTCTTCATAGCTTTCCGAGCTTGCTTGTGCATGATGGACAGTTCCTTCAACAGGTCCCCCCCCCGAAAGAGCCGACTTCTTCCTCATGACGTCTGGTCAGGAGACCTAAGCACGAAATGTGACACATTTCTTACACTCGACACAACAAATGTACTTTATGGAATTCTAGGTTATAATTTCACTTAAAAAATGCCTCTCTTTAATCTCTGATTCTCCTCGTGGGTTTGCGCTAGTCGAGTTTTTAGGCTCGCAATATCTTCGGCTTGTCGTCGGTTTTCTGCCTTGAGCAGATTCTTTTCGTCATGAATCTGTTCCAATACACAGTGCCCAGCCTCAAACAAAGACTCGACATACCTTTGAGATTCTCGGTTCGCATACAAATCCTCCTGCAACTGACCTATTGACTAAGCTGCTATGACACAATCTTTCATTAGAAAGGGTGTCCCAACAATTTCTGTACATAGATATACCTTTTACTCACTATGTGCCTCTCTGGCGAACCTTTTCACCTCCTCACATTCGGCCTTGATGTATTCCAACTCTGTTTGGCTCGACTCAAGATCCTCGGACAACTTCTCTTTTGTTGCCTTAAACCCTACATAATGACGAAACGACATTTAGACCCTTAACTTGATCATCCCGACCGAATTAAGGCTCGGGGGCTACTGGGTTAGGACTTGTGTTTGGTTGTCAAAAACCAACCATTCACCTACAGGTTGGTGGACATTAGTCTGGCGGCTCCCTCGAGTCTTGTTCGGGCGGCTCCAAGGTATGCGTCCATCGAATTTAGAGAATTAAACTCTTACTTGGAAAATACTGGGTGGCGCAATGACTCTTTTTGCCGCTGGTGATTCATTGCACTTTCGACCTTAGAATTAGTAGTCAAGACTTTCTTGGCATCCCTAGGAAGCTGGTCCACAATAAGGACTCCCGCATCGGCTTCAGCACGTGCCGAAGACCTCGGTTCATGATGGCTATCTGGCGCCTCGGCATCATCTTCGGATGAAGGTGGATGTACTCGTCTCTTTAGTATTGGACTACGAATGTTTAAAGCAGCCATGATAATGACTGAATTACAAGGTTAATACAAGTACCTCTTGGTGGAGGGTGCGGTCGATGTGGTTCCCGCCATCATCCCATGCTCAAGGATCCTGCCGTCGTTCGATGCGGACACAACCGATGTAGCCCTAAATGGTGTTTGGCATGTGGTTTGACGTCCCTTGGGGGTTGAAGTTAGTATTTTCGAAATGACAGGAGGCGCACGCCGTTTTTGGGAAGAAGCCTTCTTTTTACTTACTTTAGAGGAAGGGAGTAGTTCGAGGTGATCGCCATGAGGGCCACCTTGAATTCATCAATACTCCCCTGATAAAAGACCTTGTCCTCAAAGTCAATAGAAATCTTTGGATCATCATGAAATGTAGGATCATCATTATGGTAATAATTCTCTGGTTGAGGAGCAAGGTGGTTGATTGTCTTGATCCACTGCCTCCATCCCTGTTCAGAAAGACAAAAGGTTTCGATTAGTGAAATCGAACATAAGCATCCGAAATATGGGAGCATGATTGAACTTATCCATTTAGTGGGCTTATAAGTTGAATAGACATCCCTGATTGTCAGGCGGGCAAACTCTTCCTTTTCTCCTTTAAAGAGATTGGCCAGTATGGCCGCCATTGCTTCCCGGTTGACAGGCCCTTGCCGTCTGGAACGGGTTGTGTTGCTCCTCTTGTTGTAACGCCATAAGGAACGCATCCTTTGTTGAAGAGGTTGGACAAATCGGGTGATGACAGTGACTGTCGTTGTCAAAACCGGCGATCTCGGGTAGGGGGCCCCGAGCTGTGAGACTAGGAATGATGGTAACAGGGGAGAAAGGAGACGATGTTTACCCAGGTTTGGGCCCTCCTATGGAGTTAAATGCCTACGTCCTGCTTGATTATATTGATGATGTGTAGGTCACAGAGTTGATCTACCTTGAGATCGAATAGCTAAACCCTAGATGAGTTGGCCTCTCCCTACAACCTAAAACCCTCCGGCTTATATAGACGCCGAGGGTGCCTAGGGTTTACACATGGTCAGTTACACATAGAAGGAAAACATACTTATCCACTATTCCAATCTTGGAGGACACCCCACAATTCCCTAAGCTTCCTTCCTGGAGACAGGGCCCTCGATCAATACAATGCTCGATAAATGATCCATATAGTCCGGCCCATGAGAAACAGGTCGGCCACCCGAGGACCCCCTTAAAGCTGGACTCCCTCAGTAGCCCCCGAACTAGCCTCCAATGCCAAGGGTCTTAGCTCCAGCTTTGCTTGATTAGAGTCTTCGGCTTGCGAGGCAAGTCTTCCCCTCAATCAGTGATCGGCTGAGTTTAGTTTGGCCTCCGATGACATGTAATTTTTCCCGATCTTTGGATCACCCGAACACCATGAATAGCTTAGCCCCGAAGGCCAAGCGTCAAGGAACTAACAAAGTTCCCTAACAACCTTTCTGATGAAAGGTCACGACCCACCACGACCACTAGAATAGTTACAAAAACTCGATTCGCGGTTCGAGGCCATTTTCAGCAGCACGATCAATCAATGCACCGATCATGCCCCATTTCACATGGGATATGTTTAATCATGTGCCCATAACGGTACACACATCTTGGGAAGCGGAGGGATTCATGGCATAGTAAAGGGAGGCTAACTGGTGACAAGCCTCATAAAAGGGAAAGAAAACCCCAAGGTTTAACCGTGCTTCCCATTCGCATCCTTTGCTTCCCCAATCTCTCGAGCCTTCAGAGCACAGATCTAGGTTTTCCACAACTCCCCCTCTGAGCTCCGCCATGGCCGGTTCTGGTTCCAACGGCAAGTGGGAGGCCTCCATGGTCATCGACTAGGATATCTGGGACCTGAAGGACGCTGGCTACCTCCCCACCAACATCTACCAGCGTGCTCCAGAGAAGAACCAGGTGGTTCCCACTCCCAAGCCAGGCAAGAGGGTGGTGGTCATCCCTCACTTCATCCAGGGACTGAGCTTCCTGCTCCACCCCTTCATCAGGGGCCTCATGTTCTTCTACGGACTCGACTTCCATGACCTCCCGCCAAGATCCTTCATGAACATATCAGCCTTCTTGCGCGTC
Source organism: Hordeum marinum (assembly GCA_022496015.1). Taxonomy (NCBI): domain Eukaryota; kingdom Viridiplantae; phylum Streptophyta; class Magnoliopsida; order Poales; family Poaceae; genus Hordeum; species Hordeum marinum. The sequence continues at coordinate 97,476,931 of CM039675.1, forward strand.
GAACCACACTTTGGACTGTGGCTCAAGGTATTTAATATCAAGCCGAAGTGCGTTGCAGGCGAACATGCAGACTGTGGCAAGGCGGTCATCAACAAGCTCCCCGCCGTCAGATGGCCATCCAACACCTTCATCGACACTATGAAAATCTGGCAAAAAGAGTGGTTTTATATCACCAAGCCAAGTGAGGAAGGTCAGGCTGCCCTAGCCAAATTATATCTGGTCCCCCCACCATATTGACCTCATGGCTACAAAAGGGCCTTGACTGGGGGTCGGATACGGAGGTGGACAACCTGCAGAAGTGCATCGCCTCAATGATTAGAGGCAAGATCGAGATGGCCAATGTGGCCCAAATTATGCTTCGGCGGCGCATCCTCACCTGTCAGCACTGGTCCTCTCCCATGTGGGCTTATCAGCGTGACGACGAGCCTACTATTCGTCAGCTCTTCCGCACCACTCTGGAGAAGATGTGGGAGGCGCTGTTCAAGGCCAAGGAGAACTGGCTAGCCGAGGAGGAGGATCGTGGCCTACATGCCGATAACCCTCCTTCCCAGGTATAACATAGTTTTAATAGATCGGCTTTGTTTTCCGAAAGAAAATCTAAGCACCTTTCCGAACACCTCTGCAGAAATGGTTGAGCAAAGCCACAGGCATCAACAGCCCAACACCACAGCCCGAAGACCCCAGGTCCAAGCTATTGCCGGAGATGCTCGTTGTGGGGCCTTACAAGGCTCTAGAAAAGAAGTAGAAGAAGAAGAAGGCAAGCCAAGGAGGCCTTCGTATCAAGGACCAGCCGGACGCTGCGTCCGAGGAAGCCCATGCTTCCTCAAATCAATAGGAGGATCATGAGGACAAAGGCGAAGGCGATTCCCCCCTTGCAAGAAAGAGGGTTGTGTCAGCGGATGCCATAGAGGATGTACCTCCTCTTGCCCTGAAGAAGGCACGTCGGCCGCGATCGATCCTACCGACGACAGTTCAGACTCGGATACCGAGTCCGAAGACTTTGAGAAGGTTCCTCAAATAAACCTAAGGATCAAGCCCCCATCTCGAAGGTAAAAATCCAAAGACTCTGTGAGCTATCAATACCAAGCTTTGAAGGTTATCAACACGTGAGCGCCTATTGGTCTGCAGCCCACCACGCATTCTCCCCACTGACCAAGTTTCGAACGGGGAGACTCCACCCGTCGAGCTAGCGGAGAGCGGTACCGCGTCACATCCCACCCCTCTGGGCACCGTGAAGGATGCCACATAGGTGTCACCCCACCAGGCTCCTCTGGAGCCGGGCACTAGCGGCGGGCGCGATGACGCCATGGTCGAGGTTAACACCTCGGCTACCAAAGACCAAGGGTAGGAGCCCCTACCAGATACTGAGGAGGCCGGATGGAGGAATGTCCAGTCCCCTCCAAGGGCATCTCCGGAGCGTGCCATGCCTCCACAGCCACCAGTTTAATCCCTGGCTGGAGATCGGGCTAACCGATCACCACCGGCGCCACCGACCAAGGGGTGGCCGGTCATTGGGGAGGCTCTATCAGGTGCCTCCAAGGGTGCCGTTTTGCAAAGTATTCATTCTGTTGATAGCAGACTAAAGGAGGCCTTCAACGGTCTCCTGACGGGATTCCAGGTGAGCCACGTAATGTTCTGTTTCTGGAATATTGATTACCTTTGTGCCATCATTATATATATAGCATCCTTCGAGCCCTGGGTGAGTTTAAAAAAACTCACCTGGGGGTCAATCATAAATTAGTGTCCCAAATGTTCTAACAACCCTGAAGAGGACCGAATCTTGGGTCATGTTTATGACAGTTCGGAGGTATGAACCCAGGTAATATGATAAGGTTTTGTTGTTTGTAGGCTTCGTCATCGGTGCCGGCCGCTAATGCCGCCGAGCTAGACAAGCTAAATCGGAAGCTCAAGAACTCGAAGGACGAGCTTGATGCTCTGAACAAGAGATTTGCTGAGGCGAGAGGTAAGCTGGATTTTAATATCCGAACAATTCATCACTAGTGATTCATACTGTCGATGCAGTATAGTTATATCTTCGATACTTACATAGCCTCGGCAAAGGAAATTGAGAAACTAAAGGCCGAGCTTCAAAAGGCAAAGCAAGAGGCCGTGGACAAGAAGGCGGCGGCCGAACAAGCGGCTACCGCACTTTCCGCTCTAAAAGACACGAGCGCCAAGCATGAGGCTCGAGTGGAGGAATTCCAATAGGAGCTCAAGGACGCCATGTCGGGACACCGATCCTAAGTCATATGATTCCATACTGTAACAAGCCACATCACCTTGCGGCCTCACGCACGGTACTCCGCGGCTGCCACCTTACCTTGGCCGGGACCGTTTGCGTCTTTTGGCTCACGTATGTGAACATGTCGCTGGCAATCACACAACAAAGAACCCGGGCCGACATAGCTAGCCATAGAACCCAAGTGGCACATCCGTATGGAAACAGGCATACATAACCCAGCAATGCAGGTGTCGGCCTCAAGCGTGTGTAGACGTGTCATAGCAAGTTACAAGGACTCCATTGCGTCGCGATACACGAATGTCATCACTACACGTAGACGAGTCGTAACAGGCTACAGGGACTCCATTACACTGCGAGACATTTCCTCGAAGGGACAGACACAGCAGCAAAGAAGGATACATGCCGGTCAATCAATGTGTCCGGAGCAGTAGCAAGCTACCATGGCTCGGTGGAAGCACAAAGAGGCAGTTTCCCGTAAAGAGTACTACTAAAGGCACACGACTAGGTGTCGGATCCCATACATACCGTTGCACGTCAGACATACGCACGACATGCCCGATATGCATAGATACAACCATGGCATCACAACATAACCATACAATAACATGACTTTTATTTAAGAGGCTCAGACGAGCCTTGCATAATATGTTCATACAGACAGGGGTCACATGACCCGGCACTCAAGTCATACAAACATAGTCATACAAGCCAGCGGAAACTAAAGTTGTCTAGGTACAGACGGCACAATATAAAAGAGGCACATGGCCTGACTATCTACAGCCCACCACACGGGCAAGATCGTAGCTGGGACACCAGCTATTCGGCATCGTCAACGTCTAGATAAAACCCACCTGATGGGTCCTGGTTTTCTTCTGCAACATTAATTAAGCAAGGATGAGTACAATCATACTCAGCAAGTCTTTAAAACAAACCTAGTCTATTTATGCTCATGTATCGACAAAGTGGCGGAGGAGTTTATGCAGAAAGCTAGCTTTGACTCATGGCTAACCTACACTACTTAGTTTTAAACTCTTTGTTACAATTTCAATTATCGCACACGAGTCCACTAACTTCATCTCAATACACCACCATGGACTCACCTTCCCCTTCCGGAAGAGTGCCATCCACGGTACTCACACTTGTCTTGAGATTTTTAGAAGTCTCCATTTGATTATCTATGAACAGCATAAGTTCTCCAAGTAGTCCATATCCGAGGACGCGGCTATTCGAATAGTTTCATAACCCTGCAGGGGTGTGCTTCTTCACACACGCTCTCGCCACTTATTGTTGTGTGCTTATAAAACCATGCACCTCGGCAACCTTCAAGCGGATGCCCAGCGAGGGAGTCAGCCACGACCGTCATTCACATAAGACCTCTAGTCTAGTCTACCGCCTATTTGAGACTGACCAGCATGAAAGTTCGGCCGAAGATTCCGCAACGGTCCCAAACTATGTGCGCAGGGTTCCCAAGCCCACCATTCGGGTGACCCTTGGTACATCGTGCCACTGCCTACCGCGTCGTAACCCACCCCGAGGGTCAGCGCTATGCACGGCCTCCAGCATGCTATAAACACCAGAAACTACTTGCAATACCTGGACCAAAGACTAAGCGACTGATAAGTCGAGAGGGGTCGAGTTACCGGAACCCAATGCGTGGTAGTAACTAGTCTTGGATCACAAACACGGAACCCAGTTCCTAAGAACGGTCCCAATGAGACTACCCACTATGTACTCCTACATAGCCTCTCATCGCTACCTTTACCAAATCGTATTCATTATATGCTCATCACATCGGACAACACCGTTTCACTTAGTTCATCACCCAGATGAAACAGACCTGACATACTCTAAGCATAGCGAACATAGCAGGCAAGGTAAGCTAAGCACATCATGGCACAAGCATCTACTAGGTATGCTAGGTTGCAAGGTTTAGCTATTTACTGTGACAAGATCAGGTCATGCATAAGAATGGGTTCATCTACCGTGTATGACTGACATGTGATCTGTATGACTGACATGCGATCATTTGTCCTAATGCAATAAATGAGAGCAGGAGCGAGGGAATGGGATGTTATCGGAATGATCAATGGGGTTGCTTGCCTTGCTGGGTTGCAGAAGAGTTCTCTCCTTCGTCGAGGTATGGGGTAGTATCCTCCGGATTAGGGCCGACCGCAACGCAGATAAAAACATTCAATACAAGCAGATGCAACAATATGATGCATGATCATGGCATAATGGTATGCATGGATGAGCTAATGTAACTAGTGATCATGTCAATTTGAAATGCATTTGAATATAGGTTCAAAGTTGTTCTAATTTCAAATTCTGTATATTGACCTAATGCTAAAATGTCCATGTTCACCTACATAGGTTGCTCTAACATGCATGATTGGATTCATTGGATTTTTCTGATAAATTTCAATATATAAATTATTTTCATCTGAGTTACAGATTAATTTATATGATTTTTCAAATTTTAAATAACTTCTGGAATTATTTTTAAATAGGAAATTGACTTATTGCATCAGCATCATGTCATGATGACATCAGCTCGTCAGCTGACCCAGCCCAGAGTCAAACCTGACAAGTGGGGTCCACATGTCATTGACTCATTTACTTAACTATTAAAATTAACACTAATCCTAACTAATTATCAGGCCTGTGCCCACATGTCATTGTCTAATTAACTTAATTAATTAAAATAATTAATTTTTTTACTAATTAGAGGTTAACCAGAGCATGGCCCCACCTGCCAAGGGTCAACCCCCGTGGTCAACCGACCAGGGTCACCGGCGTTGAGCCGCCGGCGACTCCAGGAACGGCGGAGGGGCTCGGAAATCCTCCTCCGACGACCAAAACCACGGCTGATGGCACCTATCTACTCAGCGTCGACGCGCACGTCCATTTGGGCACGGCCCCGAGGCTGGGGAGGCCTGGAACATCGCCGGCGACGACCTTGGCGGACGGCGGCGCTCGGGCTCCGACGGAACCACGGCTACAGACCACAACAGCACACGCTCTAAGTACCTACGACACCTAAAGGACTCTACGAACTCGATGACATCCTCAGAATGACCTACTGGTCACCGGAGTTGTCATCAACGGCGAGAACGGCGGCGACCGGAGCTCGGGCTCGAGCCAGAGCTTAGCTACGAGCCTCGAAATTGAACAGAAAGAGAGGGGAAATGCTCGGGGGCTCACTGCGGGTGCTGAGGCGACGAACTGGAGCTCGGGGACGGCTTGATGGCGAGGAATCGACGACGGCAACCTTCTGACCCGAGGAGGAAGAAGAGGTCAGGGTTCCCTCGATGGAGCTCCGGGCGGTGATTCCTTCGGCGAGGAGGCCCAGGGGGTCGAGGCGGAGCTCCTGCCTCCTCTACAGCACGGGGGATGGACGGAGGTGAGCAAATGGCGGCGAACTATGGGGCGGCCATGGCGAAGCAAAGGGGAGAAGAGGAGAGAGCAGGGGAACGGAGGGAGAGAGCGGCGGGGAGGCGCGTCGATGCTTATCCCCGGCGTCGCGTTGGCGAGGGAGGGCGAGGCAGGCAGGTGGCGTGGCGCCACTGGCGTGAGCGCGCGGCGACCACGCGCCATCTCGACTAGACGCCAAGAGGACGAAGACCCTCCTAGGCCAGATGGGCCACCAGGTAACTCCCTCCCTCTCTTTTCTTTTTCCCTTATTTTTGTTTTCTGATTTCCTCTGACATTTGTTTATTTCTTGCAGGTCCAAATACCCCTTCAATAATTCTAAAACTTTTTATAACTTCATGTTTGAATATTTCAAACTTGTATAAAAAGTTTCAGATTATTTTGAATTCAGTGATAATGATAATATTTTTATTTGTTATTTTCACAGACTTAATTCAATAATTTAAAATATTTTAAATGTTCAAATAATTGAAATGGTCCCTGGTATATCCATGCCCTTAATTATCAGACATAGGGAACATTTTTTATGGGCATTTTGGATTTGTTGAAACTTCATTTGTTTGGAATTCCTTTAATTCATAGAATGCTTAGGGTTTCTTTGTTTCTCCCCATTTCATATTGATGCAATGATGATGATGATGATGATGCAAACACAATGCTAGCCCAGACACTTGCTAGGGTTGTGACAACTCACCCCCACTTAAAAGAATCTCGTCCCGAGATTTTGAAGTCGTCGGGAAGAGCGCGGGGTACTCTAGTCGAAGACGATCTTCTCTTTCCCATGTCGCCTCCTTTTCAGAATGATGCGACCATTGAACCTTAAGAAACTTGATGTTCCGACGCCGAGTGGTACGCTCAGGTTGGTCGAGAATACGAACGGGGTATTTTCAGTATGAAAGGTTATCTTGGAGATCAAGCGTTTTGTGGTCCACTTCTCGGACAGGGTCCGAAAAGCAACGCCTGTGTTGAGAGACGTGGAAGACATCATGAACTTTGGAAAGATGCGAAGGAAGTTCCAATTTGTAGGCAACCTCTCCTCGTTTAGCAAGAATGCGAAAAGGTCCAATGTAACGGGGAGCCAACTTTCCTTTGATACCGAATCGATGGGTACCCATCAGAGGTGTAACCCGAAGGTAAGCCTTCTCGTCAAGTTCATAAGTCACAGACTTATGATGACGGTCATATTGACTCTTTTGACGGGATTGGGCTGTTTTCAACTTTGCACGAATAATGCGAACTTGCTCCTCTGCATCCTGGATCATGTCCGGACCAAAGAGTTGCCTCTCTCCGGTTTCTGACCAGTTAAGAGGTGTTCGGCATTTTCGTCCATAGAGAACTTCAAAAGGGGCTTTGCCCAAGCTTGATTGATAACTATTGTTATATGCGAATTCAGCAAATGGAAGGCAGTTCTCCCAATTCATACCAAAAGATATAACACAAGCTCAGAGCATGTCTTCAAGAATTTGATTGACTCGCTCAACTTGACCACTTGATTGAGGGTGGAAAGCAGTGCTAAAGGATAGATGACTCCCCATGGAAGTTTGAAAACTTTCCCAAAATCGAGAAGTAAAGATACTTCCACGGTCCGAGTTAATCTCCAAGGGAACACCATGAAGAGAAATTATTCGAGAAACGTATAACTCCGCTAGCTGACTAGCAGTAATGCTTTCCCGAACAGGAAGAAAATGAGCCACTTTGGAGAGGCGATCAATGACTACAAATATAGCATTGTTCCCTCTCTTGGTCCTGGGAAAACCGGTGATGAAATCCATACCGACCTTATCCCATTTCCATTCAGGAATAGCTAAGGGTTGAAGGGTGCCAGTAGGCCTTTGATGTTCTGCTTTCACACGACGACAAACGTCGCAATTAGCAACATACTGAGCAATTTCTCTCTTCATCCTGGTCCACCAGAACCTCTGGCGTAGGTCCTGATACATCTTGGTACTACCCAGATGAATTGTGAGAGGAGAGTCATGAGCCTCCTTAAGGATCAATTGTCGCAGATGTTGTTTCTTTGGGATCACCAAGCGATTCTCAAAGAAGACAACCCCTCGATCATCTTCCAAGAAGCATCTAACATTACCCTTCTTAATGTTTTTCTTGATCCAAGATATCCCGGCATCATGCTTCTGGGCTTCTATAATTTGATCCAAAAGAGTAGGTTTCGCCACCAGGTAGGATAGGGATCCTTGAGGAACAATGTGAAGATTTAACTTCCGGAATTCCTCATAGAGAAGCGGTTGACCTTGTTCTAACATCAGATTGTTACAATAAGACTGATGACTTAGTGCATCAGCCATGACATTGGCTTTCCCCGGGGTGTAAGTTATCCCTAAGTCGTAATCTGTAATCAACTCTACCCACCGTCTTTGCCTGAGATTCGAATCCGGCTGGGTGAAAATATATTTCAGACTTTGGTGATCAGTGAATATCTCGCAACGGTTGCCCAGAAGGTAATGTCGCCATGTCTTTAGTGCATGGACTACAGCTGCAAGCTCAAGATCATGTGTTGGATAATTATCCTCATGTGGACGCAACTGTTGAGATGCGTAAGCAATCACATGACGATCTTGCATGAGAATGCAACCTAATCCTTGTCGCGAGGCGTCGCAATAGATAATAAAGTCCTTAGAAAAATCTGGTGGCACCAGAACGGGAGCAAAGGTCAGTCGTCTTTTCAACTCCTGAAAACTATGCTCGCATTGTGGGGTCCACTCGAACTTCTTATCTTTCTTGAGGAGTTCAGTCAGAGGTTTCGCAACCTTGGAGAAATTCTCAACAAAGCGGCGATAATAGCTCGCTAACCCAAGGAAACTCCGAACTTGCTTAACCGATTCAGGTTGAGTCCAATCAAGGACGGCCTGAACTCTATTGGGGTTGACAACAATACCTTTGCCAGAGATCACGTGGTCCAGATAGGTCACTTCCGGCAACCAGAATTCACACTTGGAAAATTTGGCATATAGGCGATGCTCTCGAAGTTTCATCAATACCAGCCTTAGATGCTCGGCATGTTCTTGTTTGTTCTTCGAGTAGATGAGTATATTGTCGAGGTAAACCACGACGAATTTATCCAAATACTCCATGAAGATCGAATTCATCACACGAGAGAAAGTGACTGGAGCATTGGTTAAACCGAAGGACATGACGGTGTACTCGTATTGGCCATAACGAGTGACAAAAGCCGTTTTTGGAATGTCCCCGTTTCTAATTCTGATTTGATGGTATCCCAACCTCAAATCCATTTTGGAAAAAAAAGAGGATCCAGCGAGTTGATCATACAAATCGTTGATCCTGGGGAGCGGATACTTGATTTTGATAGTGACCAAGTTCACTGGTCGGTAATCCATAACCATCCGATCCGATCCATCCTTCTTCTTGACAAAGAGGACGGGGCAAGCCCAAGGAGAAGAACTTGGACGAATGAAACCTTTTTTCAAAGCTTCATCGAGTTGGGTTTTTAGCTTGGCTAGTTCTAGGGGTGCCATCTTATAAGGTCTTATGGCTATTGGGACTGTCCCTGGAATAAGTTCTATCACGAACTCAACATCTCTGACAGGTGGAATACCTGGCAGTTCTTCTGGAAAGACATCTGGAAAATCACGGACTACCGGAATATCTTCTAGCTCAGGGAGAGGGCTAGCATTTAAGGAATAGAGTTGGCGCTTGGTTGTTCGAGTAGAGACATTAACTATCTCTCCCGAGGGATGTGTAAGTTGAACATTTCTAGAATGAGTATCAATCTTGGCATAGTGGGCTTTCATCCAATCCATACCTAGAATGATATTGATGTCCGAAGACTTAAGAGCTATCAAGGATGCTAGGAATACTAATATATCCACCAAAATGTCATTGTCATGGCTCACTCTAGAAGTTTCCCATTTTGATCCAGGAGTCTGAACTACTAAAGGAGTGGGCATGTCACAGAAAGACATGTTATGCAACTGTGCATAACTTCCTGAGATGAATGAATGAGATGCCCCAGTGTCAAATAGAACAGATGCTGGATGGCTATTAACAAGAAGCATACCTAGAATGACATCAGGGTCTTCAAGAGCTTCTTCAGCAGACACATAATTAACTCGCCCACGGGCAGGAGTTGGCTTCACATAGAAGGCTTTCCCTGGTTTTCCGCGTCCAGCGGGCTTGGCATTGTTCTGGGGACATTCACGATAATAATGTCCCGGTTCTCCACACTTGTAGCATACCACTGTAGCATGAGGGGCAACATTTACTTGTGGTCCTCCAAATGGTCTGGGTGGAGGGTTGGACTGAACTGGACGAGGTGCCTGGAAGGATGGCCTCGCAGTGTACCTTGCCGGCATAGCTGCATTGGGTACCCATATTCGGTGCTTGTTGGGTCCTGAACCCGATGCAGGGTTGAAGTCACGGTTATGCCTCCTTGTGGCCTCGTAGTCAGTCTGTCCGGACTCAGCATTGATAGCTTTATTGACGAGAGCTTGAAAGGTGGTGCACTCGTGCAGACGAAGATCTCGACGAAGCTCGGCATTTAGTCCCTTGCGGAACCTAGCCTGCTTCTTGGCATCGGTTGAGACTTCCTCTGGAGCATAGCGAGCAAGGTTTCCAAACTCGCGGCTGTATGCATCCACTGGCAATCTGCCCTGGGTGAAGGCGCAGAATTCCTCTCTCTTGTGGTCCATCAGCCCTTTCGGGATGTGATGGAGACGAAATGCGGCGCTAAACTCTGCCCAGGTTGGCACAGGTCCTTGGAGACGCATAGCCTCATAGCTTTCCCACCATAGGTTGGCAGGTCCCTCTAGAAAGTATGTCGCAAAGGTCACCTTGTTGGCCTCTGAAACATTTGCAGCTCGAATCTTGCATGACATACTGGTCAGCCAATCATCTGCATCGAGGGGATCGATCGAGTGATGGTACTTAGGCAGACACAGTTTAATGAAGTCACCAAGTGACACTCCATCATGGTGATCATTGCAGGGAGCACGAGCGGTGTTCTGTGCAATCCTCTCCAACAGCCTGTTGGTCTCCCTCTTATTCCTTTTAGCTTCTAGCATCACCTCCGCTAGAGATGGTGCTCGTGGCAGCTCTTCTTGCCTTGGCTGGCTACTCTCACCTTGCTCATGAGCATGCACGTGGTTGTTCCTGGTTGACACCATCCTGAGTAAAACAATCCACAGCTTAGACATAGAGAACAACAACTCTAAGACATGAGTTAAGGAATGCACTGATCAACATGGCATGTAGGATAACACCAATCAACATGGTAAAACAACTACCATATGAACATTAGGTTTCATACACACCATGACTTAGTTTAGTACAAACCCAAGCTGAAAACAACTACAGAGAGATGACACAACTCATCAGAGGCATTACAAGCTTCCTATACATTATCTATCTACACCTCCGGAACTCAGCTCTCGACCTTGATCATACCCCACCAGACACGCAAGACTGTGGCGATACAACTACTACCATACTAGGTCTAACATCCACGCACTCAAACATCACCGTAGAATGCCTCGTACAGGTTACCCTCGTGACCTGGGAGCTGAACCTGAGGATCTGGAAACACTCTAGCCTGGGATCCCTGGAAACCATAAGGACACGGGTGTGGCCTTGGTCCCCTTGTCGGCGGCAACAGTGGTTCTCGAAGAGGGGTGATGCCTCCAACATCAGGCCAGTCTACGTGTGCTGGCAAATGAGTCCGTGATGGAGTCAGCATCTCCATATCTCCATAACCTATCTGCACGATAGGTGCCAACTGCGTCAAGGCTGTCCAAAGACGGGCACGGGTAGCATAGAGCTCCATGCGAAGGGCACGTGCATCACGATCCCTGGTCTCCAACATCTGAGCGGTCACCTGCAGTCTAGGGTCTTCATGTGAATGATCAGAGTAGGCTGCACTGAGATATCCATCCTCTCCTCCCATGGAAGCAGGAACATAACAGAACTTCGTGTTCTGAAGCAGACATGGTGAAACCTCATAATAGTCAGCATAGTGTAAGCGGCTTCCTGAACTTCCATTTCTATGGTAACTCCCAATCCATGAGTCCAGTGAAGCGGCTCTACAGCTCCAGGATATGAAGGGTATATCCTAAAAGTACACAGATACTGACTCTGGTTGAAATCTCGGTACTGCTCCTCCACTGTGTACTCCGGGTACCAACGATATCCAGCCTCCATCATCACTCTAACCAACATGGCCGTGTGACCCGGCACATCGATGCACCTGGTCAGACGGACCACCTGGCGGAAAGGACGGGATGGCATCTGAAACAGAGGATGATGCAAAGACATTAGAGATCCTAACAGAAATTGGACAGCATAACGGCTGTGATTGCTCAACAAAATTTTTGAGACAATTGAAAAGAGATTGGAAAGACATAACCACTCGACTATCTAGACTCAAATCTCTTCTCCATCTGTTTGTCACACCAACAACACTTGAGTAAGTGCACTCACTTACAAGCAAGTTAGCTATGAGTCCATGGCTACTAACTCATCATCCTAAGCAATAGATGAGAATCCTAGTTCCTATCCCCGTAGAAAAGATGAGAATGACCCAGCATAGAATAACTTGGGAAGAGGAGTAAAAAGAGCCTTACGTTCCCTTCCACAATCAATTCCCCTACTTATCTATAGTGTTTCTAGACAAAACTTCGGCCGGTTTGGCTTGGTAGTCCTACAGTCAGTCAGGCTCTGATACCAACGCTGTCAGGACCCCGATCCTAAGTCATATGATTCCATATTGTAACAAGCCACATCACCTTGCGGCCTCACGCACGGTACTCCACGACTGCCACCTTACCTTGGCCGGGACCGTTTGCGTCTTTTGGCTCACATATGTGAACATGCCGCTGGCAATCACATAACAAAGAACCCGGGCCGACATAGCTAGCCATAGAACCCAAGTGGCACATCCGTACGGAAACGGGCATACATAACCCAACAATGCAGGTGTCGGCCTCAAGCATGTGTAGACGAGTCGTAGCAAGTTACAAGGACTCCATTACGTCGCGAGACACGAATGTCATCACTGCACGTAGACGAGTCGTAACAGGCTACAGGGACTCCATTACACTACGAGACATTTCCCCGAAGGGATAGACACAGCAGCAAAGAAGGATACATGCCGTTCAATCAATGTGTCCGGAGCAGTAGCAAGCTACCATGGCTCGGTGGAAGCACAAAGAAGCAGTTTCCCGTACAGAGTACTACTAAAGGCACGCGACTAGGTGTCGGATCCCATACATACCGTTGCACGTCACACGTACGCACGACATGCCCGATATGCATAGATACAACCATGGCATCACAACATAACCATACAATAACATGACTTTTATTTAAGAGGCTCAGACGAGCCTTGCATAATATGTTCATACAGACAGGGGTCACATGACCCGACACTCAAGTCATACAAACATAGTCATACAAGCCAGCGGAAACTAAAGTCGTCTGGGTACAGACGGCAAAATATAAAAGAGGCACATGGCCTGACTATCTATAGCCCACCACACGGGCAAGATCGTATCTAGGACACCAGCTATTCGGCATCGTCAACATCTAGATAAAACCCACCTGATGGGTCCTGGTTTTCTTCTGCAACATTAATTAAGCAAGGATGAGTACAATCGTACTCAGCAAGTCTTTAAAACAGACCTAGTCTATTTATGCTCATGTATCGACAAAGGGGTGGAGTTGTTTATGCAGAAAGCCAGCTTTGACTCATGGCTAACCTACACTACTTAGTTTTAAACTCTTTGTTACAATTTCAATTATCGCACAGGAGTCTACTAACTCCATCTCAATACACCACCATGGACTCACCTTCCCCTTCCGAAAGAGTGCCATCCACGGTACTCACACTTGTATTGAGATTTTTAGAAGTCTCCATTTGATTATCTATGAACATCATAAGTTCTCCAAGTAGTCCATATCCGAGGACGCGGCTATTTGAATAGTTTCATAACCCTGCAGGGGTGTACTTCTTCACACACGCTCTCCCCACTTATCGTTGTGTGCTTATAAAACCATGCACCTCGGCAACCTTCAAGCGGATGCCCAGCGAGGGAGTCGGCCACGACCGTCATTCACATAAGACCTCTAGTCAAGGCTACCGCCTATTTGAGACTGACCCGCACGGAAGTCCGGCCAAAGTTTCCGCTACGGTCCCAAACGATGTGCGCAGGGTTCCCATGCCCACCATTCGGGTGTCCCTCGGTACACCGTGCCACTGCCTACCGCGTCGTAGCCCACCCCGAGGGTCAGCGCTACGCACGACCTCTAGCATGCTATAAACACCAGAAACTACTTGCAATACCTGGACCAAAGACTAAGCGACTGATAAGTCGAGAGGGGTCGAGTTACCGGAACCCAATGCGTGGTAGTAACTAGTCTTGGATCACAAACACGGAACCCAGTTCCTAAGAACGGTCCCAATGAGACAACCCACTATGTACTCCTACATAGCCTCTCATTGCTACCTTTACCAAATCGTATTCATTATATGCTCATCACATCGGACAACACCGTTTCACTCAGTTCATCACCCAGATGAAACAGACCTGTCATACTCTAAGCATAGCAAACATAGCAGGCAAGTAAGCTAAGCACATCATGGCACAAGCATCTACCAGGTATGCTAGGTTGCAAGGTTTAGCTATTTACTGTGACAAGATCAGGTCATGCATAAGAATGGGATCATCTACCGTGTATGACTGACATGTGATCTGTATGACTGACATGTGATCGTTTGTCCTAATGCAATAAATGAGAGCAGGAGCGAGGGAATGGGATGTTATCGGAATGATCAATGGGGTTGCTTGCCTTGCTGGGTTGCGGAAGAGTTCTCTCCTTCGTCGGGGTACGGGGTAGTATCCTCCGGATTAGGGCCTACCGCAACATAGATAAAAACATTCAATACAAGCAGATGCAACAATATGATGCATGATCATGGCATAATGGTATGCATGGATGAGCTAATGTAACTAGTGATCATGTCAATTTCAAATGCATTTGAATATAGGTTCAAAGTTGTTCTCATTTCAAATTCTATATATTGACCTAATGCTAAAATGTCCATGTTCACCTATTTAGGTTGCTCTAACATGCATGACAATAGCACCATTGGATTCATTGGATTTTCTGATAAATTTTCATATATAAATTATTTTCATCTGAGTTACAGATTAATTTATATGATTTTTCAAAGTTTTAAATAACTTGTGGAATTGTTTTTTAAATAGGAAATTGACTTATTGCATCAGCATGATGTCATGATGACATCAGCTGGTCAGCTGACCCGGCCCAGAGTCAAACCTGACATGTGGGGTCCACATGTCATTGACTCATTTACTTAACTATTAAAATTAACACTAATCCTAACTAATTATCAGGCCTGGGCCCACATGTCATTGTCTAATTAACTTAATTAATTAAAATAATTATTTTTTTTACTAATTAGAGGTTAACCAGAGGATGGCCCCACCTGCCAGGGGTCAACCCCCATGGTCAACCGACCAGGGTCACCGGCGTTGAGCCGCCGGTGACTCCAGGAATGGCGGAGGGGCTCGGAAATCCTCCTCCGGTGACCAAAACCACGGCGGATGGCACCTATCTACTCAGCGTCGACGTGCACGTCCATTTGGTTACGGCCCCGAGGCTGGGGAGGCCTGGAACATCGCCGGCGACGACCTTGGCGGACAGCGGCGCTCGGGCTCCGACGGAACCATGTCTACAGACCACAACATCACACTCTCTAAGTACCTACGGCTCCTACAGGACTCTACGAACTCGATGACATCCTCAGAATGACCTACTGGTCACCGGAGTTGTCATCGGCGACGAGAAAGGTGGCGACCGGAGCTCGGGCTTGAGCCAGAGCTTATCTACGGGCCTCGAAATCGAACGGAAAGAGAGGGAAAATGCTCGGGGGCTCACTGCGGGTGCTGAGGCGACGAACTGGAGCTCGGGGACGGCTTGATGGCGAGGAATCGACGACGGCGACCTTCTGACCCGAGGAGGAAGAAGAGGTCAGGGTTCCCTCGATGGAGCTCCGGGCAGCGATTCCTTCGGCGAGGAGGACCAGGGGGTCGAGGCGGAGCTCCTGCCTCCTCTACAGCATGGGGGATGGACGGAGGTGAGCAAACGGCGGCGAACTATGGGGCGGTCATGGCGAAGCAGAGAGGACAAGAGGAGAGAGAAGGGGAACGGAGGGACAGAGCGGCGGGGAGGCACGTCGATGCTTATCCCCGGTGTCGCGTTGGCGAGGGAGGGGCCAGGCAGGCAGGTGGCGTGGTGCCACCGGCGTGAGCGCGCGGCGACCACGCGCCATGCCGACTGGACGCTAGGAGGACGAAGACCCTCCTGGGTCAGATGGGCCACCTGGTAACTCCCTCTCTCTCTTTTCTTTTTCCCTTATTTCTGTTTTCTGATTTCCTCTGACATATGTTTATTTCTTGCAGGTCCAAATACCCCTTCAATAATTCTAAAACTTTTTATAACTTCAAGTTTGAATATTTCAAACTTGTATCAAAAGTTTCAGAAATCAGTGATAATGATAATATTTTTATTTTTCATTTTCAGAGACTTAATTCAATAATTTAAAATATTTCAAATGTTCAAATAATTGAAATGGTCCTTGAGCAAAACTGCGAGGACCTTGAGGAAAAAGGCAAGGAACAAGCCACTGAACTATCCACGCTGAAATCTGATCTCCAAAAGGAGCGGGTGGATAGGTGGTTCTTTCAAGAGTAAGTCTGCCAAGTGAAGGATATCACAGATGGTAAGCCATATTTACTGCAGTGTGTCTTCGGTGATAGCAGGTTCGCATTTTTGACCCAAGTGTGGCGTTCCTCAGGCGCCTCCCTCACATCTCCAGAAGAGCATAGCAGACGCGAATCGGTTCTATGCTTCACGAGAAGGAGACGAAGCTCGACTATTCTAGGCGCAATTTGAAGCCCCGAGCACTCTCCTCTCCTTATCGAGCAGCTAAAGCAGCTGATGGAGCTGCACCGGATGGCGGAGCCAGCCATGAAGGATCTCTATATGTGTCTATGACCCAATGAGCCATTGCCAAGCAGCTACTTCGGCCTGGTGCAGAAGCTAAGCAATGCCTCACCCCGGATCGACGTGCTAAGGCATTCCTCCTATATTAAGGGAGCTTGGATGGCCTTTCCGAGGGACAAGGTGCACTGGACGGGGCTTGATCCGATGAAGATAGCCACCTCTCCTCCACCATCTAGAAAGGACCATAGGTGCCCTGAGCGATACTTCTTCATAGTTATGGAGGGTGCTTGGGCGATAAAGGCTTAGTGTTCGAAAGAAAACATTTATGAGTAAATGCGTTGTAATATATTCGAAGACCTTTGAACGCTTGTATGTTTATGATGCATAGTTTATTATGCCTTTTATATTTTCCATTCGTTTATAATTCCTATGTGACCATTGAAACTGAAATTTGCGAGTCATCGGCTTCAGCCCCCATGTAGATACTACACGACGTGTCTCTTCCTACGCACTGTGACCCTTAGCCGAGCTATCAGTTCCCGAAGGCGGTAGTGTGAGGAGGACAAGGCAATCAGACCATAGTTCTTTATTACTTTCACTTAGCCGTAGGAGCGCGAAAAGGACTGCGGGTGGCTGATGACTATCCCCAAGTGGGTTGTGATATTGGAATAAACCGCAGCTAAAGCCGATATCACATGGTTTGGATGAATACCAGACCCAACGTATGACACAGAATCACCTCTAACGAAGTTTTAGTATGACACTTAAGCTCAGATTCGCAGACCTGTTCTTGCATACTATGACAGTCAGCTTTCGAATTTCTCCCCTGAGGTGCTTGACCAGGCTAGCTAGAAACACAATCACAGTGGTTCTCCCTTTGCCCTTTAGCTGAACAAGAGGAACGTAAAGGGGCAAGCACAGGAGCCGGGCAACTCAACTATTGACCCAAGACATATTTCGGAACCAATGCATATAAAGCGAATTCCAAGACGCCGAATGCATAATCAATTGTGCATAGGTAGATTTTTTTAACTCAAGCCCCCGGTCTATTAGCCGATTGCATCGTAATGTGTACCAAATAGTTTCGCAAGAAAAGGGAGAACATAGAATATGTGCCAAAAAAGGACAGCAAAACAACCATGTATAATGGTTTTATATTTTGCTCGACCACTCTTATTATTCAAATTGCCAAAGCGACTGTTTACAGGTATTCGAAAATGAAAAATTTCAGGAGGGGTTGTACCAGGGGTCTTCTATGGGTGACTTGATGTCCTCGATGTGCCTTGTCACTTGTCCGCTCCTATGCCTCCTAGGGAGTTGTATACCTCTATGGGTGTTGTTGTTTGGCGAGCGGACCTTGGAAACAAAATATTGAGAAGCCGCTGAAGTGTGAATGAGCTTTATGCTTTTAGTAGCCCCTTAATGCTACCTGCAACGTGTCCGAAGACATTTAATGGTAGTAGTTCGGTCCAGCCGAATACACACACTTTGATAGTTTTGCCCATCGCCGCCCATGGAATCTTGAGCACAAAATTGCGCCTCCTCGGCACGTGCTTTCTTGTTCCTACGGCATGCAATGGGGGCGAGTCCCTATTTATGGGGAGAGGGAGGTTCTGAGAGTTCGAGCTATGACCGAGCTCGTTTCCCGACCTTATGTGCCTTTATGACAGATGTCGGTGTTTGCAAATCATCATTGTAATGGAATTTGGCCGCCAGGGCCAACGCATGTTCCTTAGTTCAGAGAGAGCGCTCTGTGTTGCCATTGACAGTAATAACCCCCTTGGGGCTGGGCATCTTGTGTTGGAAATATGCCCTAGAGGTAATAATAAATTAGTTATTATCATATTTCCATATTCATGATAATTGTTTATTATCCATGCTAGAATTGTATTGATCGGAAACTCAGATTCATGTGTGGATACATAGACAACACCATGTCCCTAGTATGCCTCTAATAGACTAGCTCGGTGATCAAAGATGGTCAAGGTTTCCTAGGCATGGACAGGAGATGTCATTTGATAACGGTATCACATCATTAGGAGAATGATGTGATCGACAAGACCCAAACTATAAACGTAGCATATGATCGTGTCAGTTTATTTCTACATTTTCTGCATATAAAGTATATGTTCCTATGACCATGAGATCATGCAACTCACGGATATCATAGGAGGGCCTTGTGTGTATCATATGTCGCAATGTAACTGGGTGACTATAAAGGTGCTCTACAGGTATCTCCGAGGGTGTCTGCTGGGTTGGCATGGATCAACATTGGGATTTATTACTCCGTGTGACGGAGAGGTATCTCAGCACCCACTCGGTAATACAACATCACAATAAAACTTGCAAGCAATGTGACTAAATGTTAGCCATGGGATCTTGTGTTACGGAACGAGTAAAGACACTTGCCGCCAACGAGATTGAACTAGGGATGGAGATACCGACTATCGAATCTCTGGCAAGTAACATTCTGAAGAACAAAGGGAACATCATACGGGATTAACTAAATCCTTGACATAGAGGTTTGACCGATAAAGATCTTCATAGAATATGTAGGAATCAATATGGGCATCTAGGTCCCGCTATTGGTTATTGACCATAGAGGTGTCTCGGTCATGTCTTCATAGTTCTCAAACCCGTAGGGTCTGCACACTTAAGGTTTGGTGATGTTTCTGTAGTATAGAGTTATGTATGGTGGTGACCGAAGGTTGTTCGAATTCCCGGATGAGATCCCGGACATCACGACGAGCTCCGGAATGTTCTAGAGGTAAAGATTGGTATATAGTAAGTCCTATTTTGGTCACCGGAAAAGTTTCGGGCTCATCGGTAGGGTACCGGAAGTGCCGGGAGGGTACCGGAGGACCATCGGGAGGGGTCTTTCGACCCAAGAGGCTACATTGGCTGTGTGAGAAGGAATACCAGCCCTTAGTGGGCTGGCCAAAGGCCCACAGCAAGCCCATGCGGCTAGGGAAGAAACCCAAGGTGGAAAGAAGGCAAAAGTGGGAAAATAAGGAAGGAGTCCTAATCCTACTAGGAGTGGAGGAGGAGGACTCCTCCCTCCCACTTCGGCCTTAGCAAAGGGATGGCCCATTGGGGGCAAGCCTCCTCCTCCCCTCCTCCTATATATACTAGAGATTTGAGGGGTTTTTGGATACAGAAAAATAGCCACATGCTACCTCTCCTCAAGATCGTAATTTCTCCTCTAGATCGGTTTTCAGCGGTGCTTAGGCAAAGCCCTGCTGGAATAGCTCCACCACCGCGCTGCCGAAGAACTCTTCTACTTCTCAGCTCCCTCTTGCTGGATCAAGAAGGCGGAGATCGTCATCGAGCTGTACGTGTCCTGAATGCGGAGGTGTCGTCCGTTCGGCACTAGATCGGAAGGACCGTGATCAAGATCACGAGACTATCATGGTGGGATCGGAGGACAGATCATGATTGGATCGTGAGAGGGATCGTGGTGGGATCGCGGGACACTCGGCGATTTGGATCGCGAACACGTTCGACTACATCAATCGTGTTTCTTAACGCTTCCCGCTTAGCGATCTACAAGGGTATGTAGATCCACTCTTCCTCTCGTAGATGCTCATCACCATGGATAGATCTTGCATATGCGTAGGAATTTTTTTGTTTCCCATGCAACGTTCCCCAACAGCGGTATCATAGCCACGTTTATGCATAGATGAGATCTCGAGTAGAACACAAAGAGTTTGTGGGTGTTGATGCTTAGATTGCTTCCTCCCTTGGTCGTGTTTTGGTTCAGCGGTATTGTGGGATGAAGCGACCCGGACCAACCTTACTCGTATGCTTACAAGAGACCGGTTCCATCGACTGACGTGTAACTTCGTTGCACAAAGATGGCTGGCAGGTGTCTATTTCTCCTACTTTAGTTGGATCGGATTCGACAAAGGCGGTCCTTGAGAAGGTTGAAAAGCAATTTATGTATCACTGTTGTGGTTTTGCGTAGGTGAGAATTGTTCTTGCTAGATACCCATAGCAGCCACGTAAAACTTGCAACAACAATTAGAGGATGTCTAACTTGCTTTTGCAGGGTATGTTGTGATGTGATATGGCCAATTACATGATGAGATATATGTGATGTATGAGATGAACATGTGTTGTATAGAATATCATGACTTGCATGTCGATGAGTACGGCAACCGGCAGGAGCCATAGGGTTGTCTCTAATTATTGTATGACTTGCATGTCAATCATTAAGCGCTATGTAATGCTTTACTTTATCGCTAAATGGTAGCTATAGTAGTATGAGCATGGTGGGCGCGACAACACCGATGGCGACACAATGATGGAGATCATGACGATGGAGATCATGGTGTTATACCGGGGACGATGGAGATCATGCCGGTGCTTTCAAGATGGAGATCAAAAGCACAAGTTCTTGGCCATATCATGTCACTTATGATTTGCATATGATGTTAATCCTTTCATGCACCTTGTTTTGCTTAGGACGATGGTAGCATTATAAGGTGATCCCTCACTTAAATTTCAAGATAAATTGTGCTCTCCCCGAGTGTGCACCGTTGCGAAAGTTCGTGGTGTCGAGACACCACATGATGATCAGGTGTGATAGACTCTATGTTCACATACAACGGGAGCAAGCTAGTTTTGCACATGCGGAACACTCGGGTTAAACTTGACGAGCATAGCATGTACAGACATGGCCTCGGAACACAAGAGACCGAAAGGTTGAACAGGAGTCATATAGTAGATATGATCAACATGATGATGTTCACCATTGAAACCACCTCAACTCACGTGATGATCAGACTTGAGTTGGTGAATTTGGATCATGTATCACTCGAATAACCGGAGGGATGTCAATTTGAGTGGGAGTTCTTAAGTAATATGATTAATTGAACTCATTATCATGAACATAGTCAGTAGTGTCCTTGCAAATTATGTTGTAGATTACTAGCTCACGCTATAGGTCCCTTGAATTTTTATATGTTCCTAGAGAAATAGAGTTGAAAGATGATGGTAGCTATATTGCGGACTGGGTCGGTGATCTGAGGATTGTCCTCATTGCTACACAGAAGGCTTATGTCCTTAATGCACCGCTCGGTGCGCCACCCCGTCTAGCATCGTCTGTAGATGTTGAGAACATCTGACAGACACATTCTGATGACTACTTGATAGTTTAGTGTGTCATGCATTATGGCTTATAATTGAGGCTCCAAAACGTTTGGAACGTCACGGAACATATGAGATGTTCTAAGAGCTGAAATTGGGATCTCAGGCTCGTGCCCATCTTGTGAGATATGACATCTCGAAAAAGATCCTTTGCCTGCAAGACGAAGGAGAATAGCTCAATCGTTGAGCATGTGCTTAGATTGTCTGTATGCCACAATCGCTTGAATCGAGTGGGATTTGATCTTCCAGATAAGAGAGTGATTGATATAGTTCTCCAAGTCACTATGACTAAGCTACTAGAACTTTGTGATGAACTATAATTATGACAGGGATGGAAAGAATGATACCTGAGCTGTTCGCGATGTTTGACACCGTGAAGGTAGAAATCAAGAAAGAGCAACAAGTGTTGATGGTTAGTAAAACCACTAGTTTCGAGAAGGGCAAGGGCAAGGAGGGAAACTTCATGGATGGCAAGTCAGTTGCTGCTCTAGTGAAGCAACCCAAAGTTGAACCCAAACCCGAGACTAAGTGCTTCTATTATGAGAAGAGCGGTTGCTGAAGCAGAACAACCCTATATACTTGGTAGATAAGAAGACTGGCAACGTCGACAGAAGTATATTTGATATATGTGTTATTGATGTGTACCTTGCTAGTACTCCTAGTAGCACCTGTGTATTGGATACCGGTTCGGTTGCTAAATGTTAGTAACTCGAAATAAAAGCTACGGAATAAACGGAGACTAGCTAAGTGTGAGCTGACAATATGTGTTGGAAATGTTTCCAAGGTTGTGGTGATCAACATCGCACGCTCTCTCTACCTTCGGGATTAGTGACAAACCTAAATAAATGTTATTTGGTGTTTTTGTTAAGCATGAACATGATTAGATCGTGTTTATTGCAATACAGTTATTCATTTAAGTGAGCGAATAATGGTTATTCTGTTTACATGAATAATACCTTCAATGGTCATCCACCCAATGAGAATGGTTTGTTGAATCTTGATCGTAGTAATACACATGTTCATAACATTGATGCCAAAATATGCAAAGTTAATAATGATAGTACCAAATACCTGTGGAACTGCCGCTAAATGTCATATTGGTATAAATTGCATGAAGAAACTCCATGTTGATGGATCTTTGGACTCATTCGGTTTCAAATCGATTGAGACATGCGGACCATGCCTCTTGGGCAAGATGACTAAAGACCCCGTTTTCAGTATGATGGAGCGGGCTAGTAACCTATTGGAAATAATACATGTTGATGTATGCGATCCAATGAGTGTTGTAGCGTACAGTGGATATCGTTATTTTTCTTACCTTCACTGATGATTTGAGTATATATGAGTATATTTGCTTAATGAAACACAAGTCTGAAATGTTTGAAAAGTTCAAACAAATTCAGAGTGATGTTTAAGATCATCATGACAAGAAGATAAAAATGTCTATGATATGATCGTGGAGGTGAATATCTGAGTTACGAGTTTGGCATACAACTTTAGACAATGTGAAAGTTGTTTCACAAATCATGCCACCTGGAACACCATAGTGTGATGGTGTGTTCGAACGTCATAGTCATGCTATATTGGATATGGTGCGTACTATGATGTCTCTTACTGTTTTGCCACTATAGTTTTGGGGTTATGCATTAGAGACAACTACATTCACTTTAAATAGGGCACCATCCAAATCTGTTGAAATGACACCGTATGAATTATGGTTTGGTAGAAACCTAAGCTGTCATTTCTTAATTTTGGGGCTGCGATGCTTATGTGAAAAATGGTTTTCACCTAATGAGCTTGAACCCAAAGCGGAAAAATGCATCTTCATAGAATACCCTAAGAATAGTTGGGTATACCTTCTATCTCAGATCCGAGTACAAAGTGTTTGTTCCTAAAACTGGGTCCTTCTCGAGAAAGAGTTTCACTCGAAAGAATTGAGTGGGAGGAAGATAGAACTTGATGAGGTTGTTTAACCTTTGTTTCAGACATAGAGTAGTGCAGCACAGAAAGATTTTTCTGTGGAGTGTACGTCGGTTGAAGAGGAATTTAATGATGATGATCATGAAGCTTCAGACCAAGTTACTATCAAACCTCGTAGGTCGACAAGGACCCGTACTACTCCTGAGTGATACGGCAACCCTGTCTTAGAGGTCATGTTGTTGGACAACAATGAACCTACGAACTATGGAGAAGCGATGATGGTCCCTGATTCCGACAAATGGTTAGAGGCCATGAAATCGGAGAAAGGATCCATGTATGAAAAGCAACTATGGAATTTCGTAGACTTGCCCGTTGAACGGCAGGTCGTTGAGTACAAATGGACCTTTAAGATGAAGACATACACTGATGGTGAATGTCCCCATTTATAAAGCTCGACTTGTCGCAAAGAAGTTTCTGACAAGTTTAAGGAGTTGACTACAATGAGATTTACTTGATCGTAGCGATGCTAAAGTCTGTTGGAATTATGTTTGTAGTTGCTACATTTTTCCATCATGAAATCTGGCAGACAGATATCAAAACATCGTTTGTTTAACAGTTTACTTGAGGAAAGGTTGTATATGATACAACCAAAAGGTTTTGTCAGTCCTAAGGATGCTAAAAGGTGTGTGAGCTCCACCAATCCTTCAATGGGCTAGAGCAAGCATCTCGGAGTTGGAATGTACACTTTGATGAGGTGATCAAAGTTTTTGAGTCTGTACAAAGTTTATGAGAAACTTGTATTTACAGGAAAGTGAGTGGGAGCACTATAGAATTTCTCATATGTATATGTGGTTGACATATTTTTGATCGGAAATAATATAGAAATTACTTGAAAGCTTAAACGGTTGTTTGGAATGAGTTTTTCACAGGAAGACCTGGCTAAAGCTACTTAATTGTTGGGCATCGAGATCTATAGGGATAGATCAAGACGTTTGATAAGACTTTCAATGAGTACATACCTTGACAAGATTTTGAAAGAGTTCAAAATGGATCAGTCAAAGAAAGAGTTCATGCCTAATTTGTAAGGTGTGAAGTTGAGTGAGACTCAAAGCTCGATCATGGTAGAAGAAAGAGAAAGGACGAAGGTCATCCCCTATGCCTTAGCCATAGGCTCTATATTATGCCATGCTGTGTACCGCACCTGGTGTGTGCCTTGCCATGATCCTGTCAAGGGGTACAAGAGTGATCCGGGAGTGGATCACTGGACAGCAGTCAAAATTATCCTTAGTAACAAGAGGACTAAGGGTATATTTCTCGGTTATGGAGGTGATAAACAGTTCATCGTAAAGAGTTAAGTCGATGCAAGCTTTAACACCGATCCGGATGACTCTTAGTAGCAATCTTGATACGTATAGTGGAGTAGCCACTTGGAATAGCTCCAAGTGGAGTGTGGTAGCAGTGTTCACAGTATGAAATAGAGATTTACAAAGTACACACGGATCTGAACATCGCAGACCCATTGACTAAATCCTCTTTCACATGCAAAACATGATCGAACCCCAGAACTCATTGGGTGTGAGATTCATGACAAATCATATAGCGATCTGAGCTAGATTATTGACTCTAGTACAAGTGGGAGACTATTGGAATATGCTCTAGAGGCAATAATAAATTAGTTATTATCACATTTCCATATTCATGATAATTGTTTATTATCCATGCTAGAATTGTATTGATCGGAAACTCAGATACATGTGTGGATACATAGACAACACCATGTACCTAGTATGCCTCTAATAGGCTAGCTCGTTGATCAAAGATGGTAAAGGTTTCCTAGCCATGGACATGAGATTTGATTTTATAACAGCATCACATCATTAGGAGAATTGTGTGATGGACAAGACCCAAACTATAAACGTAGCATATGATCGTGTCAGTTTATTACTATAGTTTTATGCATGTCAAATATATGTTCCTATGACCATGAGATCATACAACTCATGGACACCGGAGGAGTTCCTTGTGTGTATCAAATGTCGCAACATAACTGGGTGACAATAAAGGTGCTCTACATGTATCTCTGAGGGTGTCTGCTGGGTTGGCATGGATCAACACTTGGATTTGTTACTCCGTGTGACGGAGAGGTATCTCAGGGCCCACTAAGTAATACAACATCACAATAATCCTTCCAAGCAATGTGACTAAATGTTAGCCACGGGATCTTGTGTTACGGAACGAGTAAAGAGATTTGCCGACAACGAGATTGAACTAGGTATGGAGATACCAACGATCAAATCTCAGGCAAGTAACATACCGAAGAACAAAGGGAACATCATACGGGATTAACTGAATCCTTGACATAGAGGTTTGACCAATAAAGATCTTTATAGAATATGTAGGAATCAATATGGGCATCCAGGTCCCGCTATTGGTTATTGACCATAGAGGTGTCTCGGTCATGTCTACATAGTTCTCGAACCCGCAGGGTCTACACACTTAAGGTTCGGTGATGTTTCGGTAGTATAGAGTTATGTATGGTGGTGACCGAAGTTTGTTCGGAGTCCCAGATGATATCCTGGACGTCATGAGGATCTCCATAATGGTCCGGAGGTAAATATTGATATATAGGAAGTCCTGCTTTGGTCACCGGAAAAGTTTCCGGGCTCATCGGTAGTGTATCGGGAGTGTCGGGAGGGTACCGAGGGACCATCGGGAGGGGTATTTCGACCCAAGAGGCTATATGGGCTGTGGGAGAAGGAATACCAGCCCTTAGTGGACCGGACGAAGGCCCATAGGAAGCCCATGCGGCTAGGGAAGAAACCCAAGGTGGAAAGAAGGCAAAAGTGGGAAAATAAGGAAGGAGTCCTAATCCTACTAGGAGTGGAGGAGGAGGACTCCTCCCTCCCACTTCGTCTGAAGCAAAGGGTTGGCCCCTTGGGGGCCAAGCCTCCTCCTCCCCTCCTCCTATATACTAGACATTTGAGGGTCTTTTGGACATAGAAAAATAGCCACGTGCTACCTCTGCTCTAGATCGCAGTTTCTCCTCTAGATCGATTTTCATCGGTGCTTAGGTGAAGCCCTGCTGGAATAGCTCCACCACCATCGCCGCAACGCCATCGCGCTGCCGGAGAACCCTTCTACTTCTCCGCTCCCTCTTGCTGGATCAACAAGGTGGAGATCGTTATCGAGTTGTACCTGTGCTAAACGTGGAGGTGCCGTCCGTTCGACACTAGATCAGAAGGACTGTGATCAAGATTGCAAGATGATCCTGATGGGATTGCGGGACGTATGATGATTGGATCGCGATACAGATCGTGATGGGATCGTGGGACACTTGGGTATTTGGATCGTGAAGACGTTCGACTACATCAACCGCGTTTCATAACGCTTCCCGCTTAGCGATCTACAAGGGTATGTAAATCCACTCTCCCTCTCGTAGATGCTCATCACCATGGATAGACCTTGCGTGTGCATAGGAAAGTTTTGTTTCCCATGCAACGTTCCCCAATATCTTGAGCTTGAGGTATGCGTAGTGTGGGATGGTGTTAAAGCGAGCGAACGTTGTATGACCTAGCAGGGCATGATAGCCGTTGCAGAAAGGTACAATGTCGAAGATCAAGTCTTCGCTTTGAAAGTTATCGGACGAACCGAACACTACTTCTAGGCATATAGAGCCTGTGCACCGGGCTTCGACGCCTACAATCACTCCTTTAAAGGTAGTGTTGTTGGGTTTGATCCTTGATGGATCTATACCCATCTTTTTCACCGTGTCTGAGTAAATCAGATTAAGGCTACTTCCTCCGCCCATTAGGACTTTAGTGAGGTGATACCCGTCTATGATGGGGTCTAGGATGAGGGCGGCCAAGACCCCATGACGAATACTGGTCGGGTGGTCGTGTCGATCGAAGGTGATCGGGTACACCGACCATGGGTTGTACTTCAGAGCTACATGCTCGACAGCATAGACCTCTCGAAGGGCATGCTTCCTCTCCTTTTTAGGTATATGAGTGGCGTATATCATATTTATGGTTTTTACCTCTGGAGGGAACTTCTTTTGTCCACCACCGATGAGACCACGAGGCTCATCCTCGTCCTTGTCGTGTGGGCCCTTGCCTTGATCCTTGGTTGCGAGTTTGCCGGCCTGTTTTAATACCCAACAGTTACGGTTGGTGTGGTTGGTGGGCTTCTCTTGAGTGCCATGGATCTGGCAAGGCTTCTCCATGATCTTGTCTAGCGGGGTGGGTCCGTCACGATTTCCTTTAGGAGACTTCTTTTGTTGCCCTAGTCGGGAGTTGCGAAAGCCAACATTGATGGTTGTGTCATCAGCGTCGCTATTGCTGTGCCGACGCTTATTCTTGTTGCGCTTTGGTTTCCCGTTTCCTTCCTGAACTTCAGAGGTTCCGGGGTCTTCGGGGTTGTGGCTCCATCTTGCTATCCAGTTATCCACGCCCACGCAAAAGCGGGTCATGAGTAATGTAAGGGCAGACATTGTCCTAGGTTTATCCTGGCTGAGCTGGCGAGCCAACCGTTCATCCTGAATATTGTGCCTCAAGGAGGCTATTGCCTCAGCGTCCAGGCAGTCCACGACCTAGTTTTTCTTGGTCAAGAACCGATTCTAGAATTACCACACGGACTCTCTTGGCTTCTGGACGATGTTGATCAAGTCGGAGGAGTCCAGCAGCCGAACATAGGTGCCTTGGAAGTTAGATTGGAATACATCCTCTAGATCCTCCCAGCACCCGATGGAGTTTTTGGGGAGGTTGTTTAACTAGTGCCTAGGTGTCCCCTTAAACTTTAGGTGTAGATACTTGATGGCGTGGAGATCATCTCCTCGCACCATGTGCATGTGGAGGAGGAAATCCTCAATCCATACGTTTGGGTTAGTTGTCCCATCGTATTGCTCTATGTTCACGAGTTTAAACCCCTCCAGGAACTGGTGCTGCATCACCTCTTCGTGAAGCACAGCGGGTGGGCAGCGCCTCTGACCCGAGCTATGTTACGCCGGTAGTCGGTGTCTGCTCTAGCTCGGTTTCGTTCCCGGCCTCAATTGTTGCAGTCGAGCCAAGGCGGTCCCAGTACCCGTCCCGCCGATCGGGTGAGCACCCTCTGGGTCTGTAGATGGATCTTGTGCAACCTTCTCTATGTTCCAGGTCGTGCGGCAGGTCCAACCTGTCATCGGGCTCTACTGGCTCTTTTCCCCATCTTCGCGGTATCATCGGCCTATAACCGGTGTCATTAGCCGTCATGTCTCGTCCTCGACGGGGCGGTCTAGCTTGTCATACGGGCTATGTTTGGGAGACGGTGTGTAAGTGAGCTCGTTGTCGAATTGTGGCAACATCCTTCTGCATGGATAACTTTAAGGTTGGTCCAGAAGACCGGTATTGTATCCTTCCTCAGCTGGGAGGACTCTTCTCGATCGATTGTTGAGGTTGTCCTGTTCGACTTTAAGTTGTCGTTCTTTTCCTTTTATGCTGCGGGTCGTGGCTATAAGGTGTTGCGTGAACAATTCCTAATCTTCAAGGTTATCGGGGATGGCAAAGTCATCGGCTTCCGGGATATCTTCCTCCTCAACTGGGGGGAGGTAATTGTCGCCCTCGGAATCATTTAGGTCGTCGGGGTTGAGCTCATCTTCTGGTCACTCCTGATCCTCTAGCGGGTGTTCGGAGATATCGGGAACGCCACGGTCTTCTGGAGTATCTCCGTCGCCGGTGCCGACAATAGCTTTTCTTCATTTTTTCCTTCTGATCGTTTATGCGGCTTCTGGCGCCTTGGCGGTGCTTCACCCGATTTTTCACCATCGTTTTAGGTGTGTGCTCGCCGTTAGCAGCTGGAGTGTCCATAATGTACACATCGTACGTGAGGTGGCAGCCCATCGCCCCGTGTTTACAAGGGTGGGGGCGCGATCTTCCTGATCCACGTATTCTGCCTCCTCAGATGCATAGTCCAACATGTCGGTTCAATTCTTGACAGTGGCTATCAAGTGGGTGGTGGGTGGGATGAAAAATTCGCCCTGAACCGCCTTCAGACCGATCGGACAATAAATCGAGGTTGGGTCGTCGGTAATTTTCATCGACGAGATCTGATCTAGGGCCTCGTTGAGTGTCGAGAGCTCGATCAGGTCGACCTGCTCGGAGCGTCCGGAGTTGACCTCTTGTGCGTCCGTGCAAGGAGAATTTTCGCCAAAAACAGGTCTCTGGGCATTTGTCACTATGGCCGAATTCGGACGAAAGGTCAGACTATCACCGGGGTGGATCCCGTGGGCATGACTGAAAGAGGGATCCGAGGTTAAAGCCTCGGAGTCTTCGGGCATGGCAAGTGGGACTATGAGCCCGGTTAGAGAGAGATCGCCCCGAAAGTCTACGAAGAACTCCAGGTTCCCGAATCTCACCCCTTGATCAGGGGCGGAACTTCCGACCTGGCCTAGATGGCCGGTCGGGTCAGCGTGCAGCATAATACTGATGAAAGCGAAGATCTGTCCAGGGACAAAAGTGTCCATGTTGTGGACTTCTTCGTTGATGACAATATGAGCCATCGATTCCTTTGGTGATCACAGTGGAACTCTCAATGAAAGCACCAATGTCGGTGTCAAAACCAGCGAATCTCGAGTAGGGGGTCCCGACCTGTGAGACAAGGAACGATAGTAACAAGGGACGAAGGAGACGATGTTTACCCAGGTTCGGGCCCTCCTATGGAGGTAAAACCCTATGTCCCACTCTATTATATTGATGATGTGTAGGTTACAGAGTTGATCTACCTCAAGATTGAATAGCTAAACCCTAGATGAGTTGGCCTCTTCCTACAACCTAAAACCCTCTGGCTTATATAGACACCGAGGGTGCCTAGGGTTTACACATGGTCGGTTACACATAGAAGGACAAAACATGCCTATTCATTATTCCAATCTTGGAGGACACCCCACGATTTCCGAAGCTTCGTTCCTGGAGACTGGCCCCTCGATCAATCGAATGCTCAATAAACAACTGATATGGTCTGACCCATGAGAAACAGGTCGACCACCCGAGGACCCCCTTAAAACAAGACTCCGTCAATGACCATCACATCAATGATGGCTAACTTGCTATGAGCTAGCAACTTCACCTGGGCGGCTAAACACTTTACTTCGGCACTCTCCTCTTGGGAAGGGCTCTTTGGCCACTAGTTGAATCGTTTCTTTAAAGGGGCATCAGAGTATTCGGGTAGACCCCTCCGAGTTGGGTTGAATAAAGGGACGTCCTCAATATAAAACCACTCCGAGGTCTCCTCTTCGGATTCCTTCTTTGGG
This sequence comes from Hordeum marinum, assembly GCA_022496015.1. NCBI lineage: Eukaryota > Viridiplantae > Streptophyta > Magnoliopsida > Poales > Poaceae > Hordeum > Hordeum marinum. Next base: position 97,507,947 of record CM039675.1, read on the forward strand.
GTCCCGATGGGATATCCAGTCCTAGCTATATGCCATACTTCGGCTCCTCCCACTTCTTGGTCTGTCCCTCCCCGAGCGTGGGGAACGAGACAAAATTACTTCGTACATAAATAAAAATGAGGCTCGCAGCCTAAGAACATCTCGTAGAGGGCGAAGAAGCCCGAAATGTGCAGAATCGACCTAGGCATAAGATTGTGAAGCTGGAACCCGTAAAACTCCACCAGACCCCTCAAGAAGGGGTGAATGGGAAAACCTAGGCCTCGTAAGAGGAAGGAAATGAAGCATTGACACATCTCCATCGTATCCACTTTTACAAACTCTTTTGCCCTTGTTTTGGACTCTAATTTGCATGATTTGAATGGAACTAACCTGGACTGACGTTGTTTTCAGCAGAATTGCCTTGGTGTTATTTTTGTACAGAAATAAAAGTTCTCAGATTGACCTGAAAATTTGAAGAGAATATTTTTGGATTTAATAAAAAATATTGTCGCAAGAATCAACCAGAGGGGGGCACCCATAGGCCACAAGCCTACCAGGCGCGGCCACCCCCCTAGTCGTGCCTAGCAGGCTTGTGGGGCCCCTACTGCTCCATCGGTCTCAATTCCACTCCTATTTATTCCTATTCACGGAGAAAAAACAGAAAGAAGAGTTCATCGCGTTTCATGATATGGAGCCGTCGCCACCTCCTGTTCTTTCTCGGGAGACTAGATCTGGAGTCTGTTTTGGGCTCTGCAAAGGGGAAATCGACGCCATCGTCATCACCAACCATCCTTCATCACCAATTTCATGATGCTCTCTGCCGTTCATGAGGAATCCCATCGTAGGCTTTCTAGAAGGTGATGGGTTGGATGAGATTTATCATTTAATCAAGTTAGTTTTCTTAGGGTTTGATCCCTAGTATCCATTATGTTTTGAGATTGGTGTTGCTATGACTTTGCTATGCTTAATGCTTGTCACTAGGGCTCGAGTGCCATGATTTCAGATCTGAACCTATTATGTTTTCATGAATATATATGTGTTCTTGATCCTGTCTTGCAAGTTGTAGACACCTATTACGAGTTATGATTCGCATCCCCCAGGGTGACAATAACTGGGATTCTTTGCGGTGATTACCGTAGTTTGAGGAGTTCATGTATTCACTAAGTGATAATGCTTTGGTCCGGTTCTCTCTTAAAAGCAGGCCTTAATATCCCTTAGTTTCCATTAGGACCCCACTATCATGGGAGGGTAGGACAAAAGATGTCATGCAAGTTCTTTTCCAAAAGCATGTATGACTATATATGGAATACATGCCTACATTACATTGATGAATTGCAGCTAGTTCTATGTCACCCTATGTTATAACTGTTGCATGATGAATGCCATCCAACATAATTATCCATCACCGATCCATTTCCTATGAGCTTTCCACATATCGATCTTTGCTAAGTTACTTCTCCGTTGCCACTGTTACAATCACTACAAAACTTCTACCGTTACTTTTCCTATCGTTACCGTTACTTCCATACTACTTTGCTACTAAATACTTTGTTGCAGATATTAAGTCTTTCAAGTGTGATTGAATTTACAACTCAGCTGTTAATACCCAAGAATATTCTTTGGCTCCCCTTGTGTCGAATCAATAAATTTGGGTTGAATACTCTACCCTCGAAAACTGTTGCTATCCCCTATACTTGTGGGTTATCAAGACCTTTTTCTAGCGCCGTTGCCGGGGAGTGTAGCTATATTCTTTGAGTCACTTGGGATTTATATTTGTTGATCACTATAAAGAATCTGAAAGATCCAAAAACCAATATCCATCCCTCTACTATGAGGGGAGGTAAGGTACTGCCATCTAGCTCTGCACTTGTTTCACCTTCTATTATTAGTAAGTTTGCGACATCACCACTTGCTAGTAATTCTGATATGTTGCAACTAATTGATGATGCCATGTCTGTTATACATGATGCTTATAATGATACTTTCTTGATAATACTATGTCACTGGGTGAATTTCTTGATGAACAAATTGCTAGAGTCAATGCTGAAAATTATGATACTTCTGAAACTGATGAAAATATTGAAACTGAACACTTTGAGACACCTACTAGACCTAGGTCGCCTAGATATGAATTGCCTGATATCCCTGAGGGTTATGTTATGGAAGGAGGGGTAGATAGGGACTTTATTTCTTGTAAGGATAGAGATGATCTTATGAAATTACTATGCACGTGGAAATAAAAAATCTTTGAATGCTAGAATGAAATATGATCCTAAGTTTTCTACTTCACCTATCTTTGGTACTGATAAGGATTATGAATTCTTTGTCGATCCTAAGTTAATTACTTTGGTTGAATCTGATCCTTTCCATGGCTATGAATCTGAAACTGTTGTGGCACATCTCACTAAATTGAATGATATTGCCACCCTATTTACTCATGAGGGAAAAATTCGTTCTTACTATATCCTTAAGTTGTTTCCTTTCTCATTAAAGGGTGATGCTAAGATATGGTTCAACTCTCTTGCTCCTGGTTGTGTGAGTAGCCCCCAGGATATGATATATCACTTCTCTGAAAAATATTTTCCTGCCCATAAGAAACAAGCTGCCTTGCAGGAAATATTTAACTTTGTGCAAATTGAAGAAGAGAGTCTCCCACAAGCTTGGGGGAGGCTTCTCCAATTACTAAATGCTTTTCCTGATCATCCTCTCAAGAAAAATGAAATATTTGATATCTTTTATAATGGACTGGCCGATGCTTCTAGGGACCACCTAAATAGTTATGTTGGGTGTGTTTTCAGGGAACGAACTATTGAACAAGCTGAAATACAATTGAATAATATATTGAGCAATGATAATGATTGGACTATCCCCGAACCACCTCTGAAGCCAACTCCGAAGAAAAGAGGTATTCTATTTCTAAGTCCTAAGATATGCAAGAGGCAAAGAAATCTTTGAAAGAAAAAGGTATTAAAGCTGAAGATGTTAAGAATGTACCACCTATTGAAGAAATACATGGTCTTGATAACCTGACACAAGTATTAGAGGTAAATTATCTTCGTAGATTTGATGAAAGCGATATTCCATATAATAAGTCTTCTAGCCAATGCTTGGATGAGTTTGATAATTTTGTTGTTAAGCAAGAAATTTTTAATGCTTATGTTAGTAGACAATTGAAACATAATGCTTTCATGCTTGATCGCTTAGGCGATTATATGATTAGAACTATAAATGATCTTAAACTTATTAGTAAACATGATTCCATGGTAACTACTCAAGTAGAACAAGTGCTTAAAGCACAGAATGATTTTCTTAATGAGATGAATAGTAAGAGCAATGATCATTCTATTAAAGTTGTGACTAGAGGTGGTAGAATGACCCAGGAACCTTTGTATCCTGAGGGCCATCCTAAGAGAATTGAGCAAGATTCTCAAAGGAGTAAGGATGGTGATAGAACTTTGCATGTTGCTAGTGAATCTATTACAGATACACCTAAAAACCCAAATGATATTTCAGTTTCTGATGCTGAGAGACAATCTGGTGATGAACATGAGCCTAGTGATAATATTAATGATGATGCTCATCTTGATACTCAACCTAGTAATGATAATGATGTAGATATTGAACCTGCTGTTGATCTTGATAACCTACAACCTAAGAATAAAAGATATGACAAAAGAGATTTTATTGATAGGAAGCACGGTAAAGAAAGAGAACCATGGGTTTAGAAACCCATGCCCTTTCCTCCTAAACCATCCAAGAAAAAGGATGATGAGGATTTTGAGCGCTTTTTTGAAATGCTTAGACCTGTCTTTTTGCGTATGCGCTTGACCGATTTCTGAAAATGCCTCCTTATGCTAAATACATGAAATATATTGTGACTAATAAAAGGAAGATACTGGAAGCTAAAATTTCCAGCATGCTTGCTAATTATACTTTTAAGGGTGGAGTACCAAAGAAATTAGGAGATCGAGGAATACCAACTATACCATGATCTATTAAAGGGAATTATGTTAAAACTGCTTTATGTGATTTGGGAGCTGGTGTTAGTGTTATGCCTTTATCTTTATATCATAGACTTGATTTGAATAAGTTGACACCTACTGAAATATCTTTGCAAATCGCTGATAAATAAACTGCTCTACCTATCGGTATTTGTGAGGATGTACCTATCGTAGTTGCAAATGCCACTAACTTAATGGACTTTGTTATTCTTGATATTCCTGAGGACAACCATATGTCTATAATCCTTGGTAGACCCTTTCTGAATACTGCAGGGGCTATTATTGATTGAAACAAAGGAAATGTCACTTTTCATATTAATGGTAATGAGCATACGGTACACTTTCTGAAGAAACAACCTCAAGCTCATAGTATCAACTCCATTGAAAAAATTCCAATGATTATTATTGGAGACTTTGAATTCCCTCTTCCTACTATCAAGAAGAAATATGATATACTTATTGTTGGGAAAATGCATATCCCCATTGAGGTAACTTAGTGTTATTCGAAAATTCTCCAGTTTCATGTTATTCAAAAGAAGTTTGTTAATAAGACTTGATCAACCTTATTGATGGATTCCTTTTGATGAGCATGAGATGGTTGAATTTAGAAAGCACGACTTTCTGTACCCAACTTTTACTTTCTATTAGTTAGATTAAATTAAGTAAAATGCTATTATTTTTTCTACTTTCTGAGTTTTCCATGCAATAGAAAATGACCTGAACAAAAAATTCTTCAAATGCCCTCAAAATGTAGTATGATTTTTTCTGGAATATTTAAAAATATCTGGCACTGAGCACACTACAGGGGGCTGCACCTGTGGGTCACATGCCCACAAGGTGCGGCCACCCCCCTAGCCACGCCTTGTAGGCTTGTGGGTCCCATGTGGACCCCCTTCACTTATTCCAACACCCATCCACTTCATCTTCCTCCAGAAAAAATCCCACCATTGCTCAAACTCGTGTTCTAGCTCATTTTGCTGCCATTTTCGATCTCGTTATGCAAAGCTTCATTCGCAAAACTGTTATGGGAGATTGTTCCTCCATATGTGACTCCTCCAATGGTCCAATTAGTTTTTTTTCTAGTGCCTTATATATTGCAAATTTTTGCTGCTATGGTGACCTTGTTCTTGAATTTGCATGTCACATTTGTATGGTTCCAAGTAGTTATGATGCATAATATAGCCTCTAGGCACTTGTAGGAGTAGTTTCTATGAGTTTTGTTCACTTTTATTTTGAGTCACTAAAAATTTCAGAATTTTTTCAGAAAAGAAAATAATGTTGAGGAGGGCGTTTCAAGGGGGTTCATCAAGCAAGAAGGCCCCGAGACTCGCGATATGTGATCCCGGCCTTGAACCACTAAGGGAAGCACAAGTACGACCTTGTGAATGGCTATCGGAAGAATTCATGAGTGATGCTAGTTTCAAGGAAGAATTCTACGCATACATAAGAAATGCTGACCTTGAGGAATTCGTTTCGGACAAATGCAAGCAATACTATCAACTGATGGAGTTTTTTCGTGTGGAGGTTTGAATTTTCGCTCAACCGTAATAAACCTTCCGTCCTATTTGACCTTTATGACAAATCATATACTTTGGACATGGAGGATTTTAATTATGCATGCAAAATTCCACAATGGGGAAGGTATAGTGATCCGCACAAAACTGAATATGATGATTTTCTTGCTAGCATTACCGTCGGAGAAACTAGAATTGTTACACAGGCTACCATGTGGAGCATTCACTTTCCTACTTTAAACTATTTTGCTCTGTTCATAGGTAGATGTATTAACGGTAAAACTGAGCATAGACACCTTTGTGCAACCGATCTTAGTATTCTTAAAAGTGCAGTAGTGGGTGAAAGGCGATATAGCTTAGGAGCCATTATTGCTAGAAGGTTGCATAATAATGCTAAGGATGGAGATCTCTTTGGTGGGATTTATGCCACTTGTTTAGCTATTTATCTTGGAGTACCCATACGGGGAAATGATATTGAGTTACCACTTGCTTTTCTTGATTATGAGGCTTTAGTATGTTTTCAGTTTCTTGAAAGGAATGAACAATCCCTCTGGTACCGACTAATTTTTGATAGACTGCATGTTGTCCATGTTAACCTTCCTGCTCCTGCCTTCTTTAACTTTCAAGAAAAACATAGATACTTTATAACCAGAGAGGAGGCAAACAAGTATCACAGAAATGCGGAAGCACCTCGCCTTCCCGCTGCAGTCATTCAGGCGGTGGCCGCCGGAGCCCAGCACAACCCCGGCTATGACTTCGGATATTACCTGAGCCATCCATGGCCATAGACCAACTTAGGCCAAAATCCTAAGCTTGGGGGAGTACGTATCTCTCACCGACATTATGTTCATGTTCACAAATCTTAAGTAGTCGGTGTTCATACTTTTTGATTGTACAATCCATGATAGATTATTTCCTTGTTTTGCTTTATTCTTGTGTGTTTAATTAAATTTGAGAAAAATACAATAAACTTAGTTGGTTAGTTGTAGCATTAAAATAAAACCCAAAAAGATTTTTCATTCTTCTTTTGCTTGTTGGGAGCTTTCCCGTGTAAATTGTTTTTCTCGTTCTTGTTTTGATTTGTCTTTATTTTGGTCATAAGGAAAAGACCACAATGAAAATGTCGGGTGGCTCTCATATGCATTATTCTTTACCTATTAGAGAGCCCATGTTACCTTGTCTTCTCCTTTGAGTTATTGTTTGCAGATTCCAGCTTAGTCCAATGCACGTGCACTCTTATTATTATCCACATCGTTCAGTCGTGCAAGTGAAAGGCAATAATGACGATATTTGATGAAAAGACTGAGATGGAGAAAAGCTGGTATGAACTCGACATATCTTGCTTTTATAAATATGATTAGCTAATCATTCTGAATTCAGTTCATTATGGGTGAAACATATTTGCAATGACAATTAGATATTATAGTTACTCATGCCATGCTTAATTATCTAAGAGTGGATAGTGGTTTTTCTTGGGTGCCAACATGCATATTAAAATGGTTGTGATGTAGTATGATGGGATGGTATCCTCCTCTGAATGATTCAAGTGGCTCGACTTGGCACATGTTCATGCATGTAATTGAAACAAAATCAACATAGCCTCTATGATATTTATGTTCATAGTGATTTATATCCTACTCATGCTTGCAGTCAATGTTGGTTATTCTCAAAGCATGTTGATGACTGTGTCGCTCTCTAGTTGGTCGCTCCCCAGTCTTTTGCTAGCCTTCACTTGTAGTAAGCGAGAATAATTCTTGTGTAGCCGATCCCTCAAACCCAAAGTTGTTCCATATGAGTCCACCATACCTGCCTATATGCGGTATTTTCCTACTGTTCCAAGTAAATTTGCATGTGCCAAACTCTAAACCTTCAAATAAACACTCTGTTTTGTATGCCCAAATCGCTCATGTGGCGACTGGGGGCTGTCAGTATCTTCCATGCTAGGTTGGTTATTCTCACAATATGTGTTGATTCACTATCATTCATGAGAAAGTGGTTCGTAATCGGCATGCCCAGTTCCATGCTCGAAATAAAAACAAAATATAATTAAACAAAACTCCCCCAAGACTATGTTTGTATGGATGGTACCCGTGGATTCGGCTAGCCGTGGAGTGTGACTGATTGGTGGAGGGGAATAAAAAAGTTTATCATTCTGTTTGGGAACCGCCTATAGTGTATCTAGCATGGAAGATGTTGAAAACCTTTTGGTCGTTATGTGAGCAATGAAAGCGTACCTCTCAAAAAAATCATTACTTATCTCTATTTTTAAAAACCTCGAGCTCTGGCATCTCTGCAAATCAATGCTTCCCTCTGCGAAGGGCCTTTCCATTTACTTTATTGTTGAGTCATCCTCTCCACATAAAAGGCACCAGTTAGAGAGCACCACCGTAGTTTGAAATTGCTGTTAATTTATATTGAGTATGAGCATGACTGGATCTCTTTCACCGTGAATTACAATGTCTAGTCAGTCCTTGTTATTTAGAGATGCTCTGCATTTATGTTTTGATGTCTCAGAAAGGGCTAGCGACATATCATTTCATCATATTGTATCATGATTGTTTTGAAAAAAGTGTATCATCTTAGAGTTATTATTATTGCTCGCTAGTTGATTATGTCATTGATATGAGTAAATGTGACACATAACTGTTATTGTGAACATGGTTAGTCCATGATCTTTGGTGAAAATATGAACATCAGTTAGATGTATTTACAACAACAAGATCAAACAGAGTTTGTAAAAGTTTCTCTTTACCACTTTCAGTTTATCAACTGAATTTCTTGAGGACAAGCAATGGGTTAAGCTCGGGGAGTTGATACGTCTCCATCGTATCCACTTTTCCAAACTCTTTTGCCCTTGTTTTGGACACTAATTTGCATGATTTGAATGGAACTAACCCGGACTGATGCTATTTTCAGCAGAATTGCCTTGGTGTTATTTTTGTGCAGAAATAAAAGTTCTTGGATTGACCTAAAAATTTACGGAGAATATTTTTGGATTTAATAAAAAATATGAGCTCAAGAATCAACCAGAGGGGGGCCACCCACAGTCCACAAGCTTTCTAGGCGCGGCCACCCCCCTGGTCATGCCTAGCAGGCTTGTGGGGCCCCTGCTGATCCACCGACCTCAATTCCACTCCTATTTATTCCTATTCGTGGATAAAAAATCATAAAGAAGAGTTCATCGCGTTTCACGATACGGAGCCGTCCCCACCTCCCGTTCTTCCTCAGGAGACCAGATCTGGAGTCCGTCTTGGGCACCGGAGAGGGGAAATCGACGCCATCGTCATCACCAACCATCCTTCATCACCAATTCCATGATGCTCTCCGTTGTTCGTGAGTAATCCCATCATAGGCTTGCTGGACGATGATGGGTTGGATGTGATTTACCATGTAATCGAGTTAGTTTTGTTAGGGTTTGATCCCTAGTATCCATTATGTTCTGAGATTGATGTTGTTATGACTTTGCTATGCTTAATGCTTGTCACTAGGGCCCGAGTGCCATGATTTCAGATCTGAACCTATTATGTTTTCATGAATATATATGTGTTCTTGATCCTATCTTGCAAGTTGTAGACACCTATTACGAGTTATGATCCGCATCCCCTAGGGTGACAATAACTGGGATTCTTTCCGGTGATTACCGTAGTGTGAGGAGTTCATGTATTCACCAAGTGCTAATACTTTAGTCCGGTTCTCTATTAAAAGGAGGCCTTAATATCCCTTAGTTTCCATTAGGACCCCTCTATCATGGGAGGGTAGGACAAAAGATGGCATGCAAGTTCTTTTCCATAAGCGCGTATGCCTCTATATGGAATACATGCCTACATTACATTGATGAATTGGAGCTAGTTCTATGTCACCCTATGTTATAACTGTTGCGTGATGAATGCCATTCAAGCTAATTATCCATCACTGATCCATTGCCTACGAGCTTTCCACATATTGATCTTTGTTAAGTTACTTCTCCGTTGCTACTGTTACAATCACTACAAAACTGCTACCGTTACTTTTGTTATCATTACCGTTACTTCCATACTACTTTGCTGCAGATATTAAGTCTTTCAGGTGTGGTTGAATTGACAACTTAGCTGCTAATACTTGGTAATATTCTTTGGCTCCCCTTGTGTCGAATCAATAAATTTGGGTTGAATACTCTACCCTCGAAAACTATTGCGATCCCCTATACTTGTGGGTTATCAAGCATACCCTCTTGTCCCTGCGTGGGGCAGGGAAATTCTCTGCAAAGGCCTCGCCATTCATGGAAGTCAATCCGTGGCGAGTGGGGATTAGATCTGAAGCGGGAGATACCTTTGTAACTCAAGATTGCGCACTTGAAGAAGGGAAACAGAACAACTCGCCCAATAGCCTGGGAGGGAGCCATGAGGGTGTGAGGAGGGGCCTGGGGCACTCGCCATATCTCCAGGCTCTCTAGATTTAGGGCTTTTGGATGGTGAGAGAGGGGGAATTTTGCCTACGGCAAGTTCAGACTGCTTAAATGGGTGTTTTCCCCTTGACCTACTAAGGGGAGTTGTGTAAAAGACTGATGGGCTACCTATATCCTATTGGTGCACAGGAATCGAGGGGTGTCGTTGATCCTCAGGCAGAAAAATTAATGTTGTGGGCCCCGTGACGTTTCGATAGTCGAAAACTTGTCAATAACTGGATTATTGTTCGATGAACCAGGGGGGAGAGAGGAACTTTCCTCGCAAAGCAAAGACCTTGGATGTGTGAAGCTGTAGAAGACTATATCCTTCGGCATTGGAGGCTAGTTTGGGGCTACTGAGGGAATCCGGGACTAAGGGGTCCTCACGCGGTCGACCTATCCCATATGGGCCAAACTAATGGGCCGCTCGGTGGCTACTGTGGGAAGACCGAACTACAAGAGTACTCCACGATCAGGAAGGAAACCTCAAGTGTCGTGGTGTGTCCGCCAAGTCATGGATGGTAGAATAGGCGTGTTTAAACCCTCGGTAATGACCGGCTACATGTAACCCTAGGTACCCCTAGTGTCTATATAAACCAGAGGGTATAGTTCGTAGAGACAGGTTAACTCATCTAGGGTTTTAGCTCATCTGATCTCGAGGTAGATCAAATCTGTAATCATCATACACATCACTATAACCAAGAAGTACGTAGGGTTTTACCTCCTCAAGAGGGCCCAAACCTGGGTAAACATCCTCTCCTTCGTCCCGTGTTACCCATCTATCCCAGATCCACAGCTCAGGACCCCCTACCCGAGATTCACCGGTTTTGACACAGACACCAGGGATAACAAAGACACAAAATTGGAATTTACAGAGGTTGAGGAATCAAGAGACCACAGAACATGATGCCGAGAAACAAAGAGATAAATTATTTAGTGACACTCGGCCCATGATACCTACAAAACAAGTTTGGAAGCCTAAACAAATAAAAGATGCAGCGGCTTCTACATCTATCACAACAACAATTGGGAAGTACATAACCTTCTGGTCTTGTTTGACGACTTGAACAACGGTGTTCCGGAGGAAGACGAGGCCGACACAGGCTACCGCCGCCACAACAATTAGTTTTCTTTATGTTGTATCTCCATCGTATGAATTTAAAGTCACAGTTTGACTAAATGAAGTCTATGGTTTAATCAACTCGGTATTTATCTCTTAATGCACATAGTAATCAAAGTAAATAAAAATATCAATGTTTTTTCTGAATAAACACTCATCGCAAACGTTTCAGATTGAATACCCATATGCAGATCGACAGCTATGCTTCCTTCGCCAGTGAGCCAAGTAAAAATTTGGAGCGAATAGATTGGTGGATCTCATCATCACAAACGGTTTTGTTTCTGACCCGTGTACTTTGTTAATGGGTAACATTGTCATTTGTCAATTTGGTAAGATCTGCATCTGTCATATTAGGTAAATTGCCATTTGTCAAATCGCAAACATTGACATTTGTAATCATTGTAACACTAACATTTCTCAAATTTAGCAGGAACAAATCACTAGTATGGTGTAATTTTGTAAATGAAATTCAGAAAAACATAGATTTCATTCATAGATTAAACAGACGTTCTTTATACAAAACAGTTCAACTCGACAGTTGAACCGAAGAAACTTCTCTCCAATTGTTGTCAACCACATACTAAAATAGCTAGTTTAACTATATATATATATAATTGCTAATTTAAAGTACGGGTTATAGATCGACCATATCTATAGTTAGATGCACTGAACAAAATAGCCCCTAAATATTACTATGGAAGGGGCTTTGCATTACTTCCAACATCCTCTGCTCTGTCAAGCACGCTCGGTAAGAGGTAGAGGAGGAGGAGGCTACCGACGAGCCAACGGAGTCTACCGACGAGCCAATGGAGTCAAATCCATTGCATGTCACTGCTGCCCTCCGCTGCTCCAGACGCGCCTCCTGGAAGCGGCAAGACTCAGTGTAGATCTCTGCATTCCGTGTCGTTGTCGTGGCTTCTCCTGCGGCCATGGCATCGGTGAGTGATGACCCAAAAGTATAGGGGATCTATCGTAGTCCTTTCGATAAGTAAGAGTGTCAAACCCAACGAGGAGCAGAAGGAAATGACAAGCAGTTTTCAGTAAGGTATTCTCTGCAAACATTGAAATTATCGGTAACACATAGTTTTGTGATAAGAAAATTCGTAACAGGTAGCAAGTAACAATTATAACAAAGGTGCTGCAAGGTGGCCCAATCCTTTTTATATAAAAGGACAAGCCTGGACAAACTCTTATATAAAGCAAGGCGCTCCCGAGGACACATGGGAATTTCAATCAAGCTAGTTTTCATCATGCTCATATGATTCGCGTTCGTTACTTTGATAATTTGATATGTGGGTGGACCGGTGCTTGGGTGCTTCCCTTACTTGGACAAGCCTCTCACTTATGATTAACCCCTCTCGCAAGCATCCGCAACTATGAAAGAAGAAGTAAGATAAATCTAACCATAGCATGAAACATGTGGATCCAAATCAGCCCCTTACGAAGCAACGCATAAACTAGGGTTTAAGCTTCTGTCACTCTAGCAACCCATCATCTGCTTATTACTTCCCAATGCCTTACTATAGGCCCAAACAATGGTGTAGTGTCATGTACTCGATGTTCACATAACACCACTAGAGGAGAGACAACATACATCTCAGCAAAATATCGAACGAATACCAAATTCACATGATTACTTATAACAAGACTTATCCCATGTCCTCAGGAACAAACGTAACTACTCACAAAGTATATTCATGTTCATAATCATAGGAGTATTAATGATGATCAAGGATCTGAATATATGATCTTCCACCAAGTGAACCAACTAGCATCAACTATAAGGAGTAATCAACACTACTAGCAACCCACAGGTACCAATCTGAGGTTTTGAGACAAAGATCGGATACAAGAGATGAACTAGGGTTTGGAGAGGAGATGGTGCTGATGAATATGTTGATGTATATTGACCCCCTCTGGATGAGAGGATCGTTGGTCATGACGATGGCTTCGATTTCCCCCTCTCAGAGGGAAGTTTCCCCGGCAGAACAGCTCCGCTGGAGCCCTATATTGGTTATGCCCAAGTTCCACCTCGAGACGGCGGCACTTCGCCTCGAAAGCTCTGTTATGATTTTTTCTAGGTCAAAACCCTCCATATAGCAGAAGATGGGCATCGGAGGGCTGCCAGGTGGGCCAGAAGCCACAGGGGCGTGCCTAGGGGGTAGGGCGCGCCCCTGGCTTGTGACTTCCTGGTGGGCCCCCTAATGTATTTCTTTCACCCAATAATTTTTATATATTCCATAATAATTCTCCGTAGATTTTTAGGACTTTTGGAGTTGTGCAGAATAGGTATCTCAGATTTGCTCCTTTTCCAGTCAAGAATTCCAGTTGACGGCATTCTCCCTCTTCATGTAAACCTTGTAAAATAAGAGAGAAAAGGCATAAATATTGTACCAAAATGTGTAGTAACAGCCCATAATGCAATAAATATCAATATAAAAGCATGATGCAAAATGTACGTATCAACTCCCCCAAGCTTAGACATCACTTGTCCTCAAACGAAAGCCGAAATCGATAAATATGCCCACATGTTTAGAGACAGAGGTGTCGATAAAATAAAATACGGACATGAAGGCATCATGATCATATTTAGAACAACAACATATATTGACATATAATTTCTTATGCTAAAGTAACACTTCATTCACAATGGTAAAGTACGAATCAAGAACTCTATTGAGAGCCGACAAACTACTATCTCAGTCATTGAAGCAATTCCAATTTATCATAACGTAGGAAAGAGTAAATATAAGAGCTTGTAAAGCAAATCCACATACTCAATCATCTTTTAGTCTTTCACAATTCCTAACACTCATGAGGTACCTATGAGGTCAAAGCTTCAATCGGACACAGAGAAAATAGGTGCTTATAGTATTGCCTCCCAACTATTTACCTCAAGGGTAATTCAACAGTAATAACTCATGATCGCCCACTTCTGAGTGGATATATGTGTCTAGATCATTCCCCAACACATGACACTTGCGAGAAGATAAAGGAGAAATAGATAAAGTGATGGAGATCACCACGACTCTTGCATAAAGGTAAGTACTAGAAAATAAAAGTAATAGATAGGCCCTTCGCAGAGGGAAGCAGAGGTTGTCATGTGCTTATATAGTTGGATGCACAATCCATTAATGCAAAAGAATGTCACTTTATATTGACCCTTGTGATAGAGAACTTTATTATGCAGTCCGTCGCTTTTATTTCTTCCCTATCACAAGTTCGTATAAAGTTTATTTTCCTCACACTAATAGATCACACATATTTAGATAGCAATTTTTATTGCTTGCACTGATGACAACTTACTTGAAGAATCTTACTCAATCCATAGGTAGGTATGGTGGACTTTCATAGCAAAATTGGGTTAAGGGTGTTTGGATGCACAAGTAGTATCTCTGCTTGGTGCGGAACTTTTGGCTGATATGAGGTGGAAGCAAGCGACACATGTTGAGGGATCTATAACAATATAACTTCTATTCGGAAGTAAGAAAACATAAACCATTATGTTGTCTTCCTTGTCCAACATCAACTTCTTAACATATAATATTTTAATGAGTGCTCACAATCATAAAAGATGTCCAATATAATATATTTATATGTGAACCTATCTTTCTTTATTACTTCCTTTCAATTGCCACAGTGACCAACATCTATGTTTGTCAACCCACAACAGGTTTCAATCGACATACTTCTTATATGTGAAGTCATCACTCCCCATAAGATCATCATATATACTCTGTGCTTTTATTCTATACTTCTTTCTATTTCATCTTTCTCAAGATCAAGATCATACCAAACAAGCAAAGCCCTCAACTCAAAAGTACCTTTTATTATATAACTCTCGAACTTGCTTACATAGGAGGAATCATAAAGCAAAAACTCAAAACTAGATCACACGAAAAATTTATTCTACTGGATCAAGATATAACCAAAAGGATTGAGCTAAGAAAAACGATAAAATTAAAAATAAAAGGTGTGATGGTGATACTATACCGGGGCACCTCCGCAAGCTTGGCACAAGCCAAGGGGAGTGCCCATACCCGCGTGTTTAGTTGTCTTGCTTTGGAGATGTTGATGTTACATTCTTGGCGATGATGCCCTTTAGAATGCGATTCTCCTCCTCAAGCTTGTCATTTTGTTGTCTGAGATCGATTATTTCCTGGTGAAGTTTTCCAGTGATGGTTAGAGCGCCCTTAACCCATGGATGTTTCATTTTTGCGGGGGAAGAAGCAACACTCCTTCTCATATTTTTCAGAAGTAAGAAAATTAGCATTGGAAGGGATAACCGAATTCGGAATTGTTGAGCTCTAAAGTTCTTCCAGCATGGCTCCATGTTATGGATGAGAGGTAAATTCTTGGTATTCCTCCATGGCATCTATCCTTTTCAAGTAGCCTGAAACGGTTCTCCCCGACCGACTCTTGCAAAGACATCTTGCTCTAAATCTGCTACAGAAACAGCATAAAAACAAAATAGGAGGTATTGTCGTGATACGAGAGTCAAAACCTTCAGGAGATTATATAATGAATTTTTACCGACCAGAAGGAGTATACCACAAGAAAACGGAGTCCGGATGGTACACGAGGTGACCACAAGCCACATGGGCGTGCCCAGGGGGGTCGGGCGTGCCCCCTAGCTTGTCGCCTCCGCGTGCACTATTCAGACTACTTTAAATTTTCCTAATTTTTTAAATATTCCAATATAGATAAAAATTGCCATTGACAAAGTTTTGCAATCTATTTACTTACCGTACCACATACCTATTCCTTTTTGGAGTCTGAAACATTCTGGTAAGTATCCCTAATGTACTCCTCCGGAGTTATGGTATTGATAATATTGGTGTCAACATTTATGGGAGTACCTGAGATATAATGTTTGATTCTTTGACCGTTCACCACCTTCGGGTTTGTGCCTTCGGCTTTGTTAATCTTGATGGCACCGGAACGGTATACCTCCTCGCTAACGTAAGGACCTTCCCATTTAGAGAGAAATTTTCCTACAAACATTCTTAAACAAGAATTGTATAGCAAGACATGATCACTTGTATTAAATTCACGCTTTTGTATCCTTCTATCATGCCATCTCTTAACCTTTTCTTTAAACAACTTGGCATTCTCATAGGCTTGGGTTCTCCATTCGTCAAGTGAGCTAATGTCAAATAACCTCTTCTCACCAGCAAGTTTGAAATCATAATTGAGCTATTTGATTACCCAATAAGCTTTATGTTCTAGCTCTAGAGGTAAGTGACATGCTTTCCATAAACCATCTTATACAGAGACATACCCATATGGTTTTTGTAAGCAGTTCTATAAGCCGACAATGCATCATCAAGTTTCTTGGACCAATTCTTCCTAGATCTATTAATACTCTTCTACAAAATCAATTTAGTTTCTCTATTGCTCAATTCTACTTGACCACTAGACTGAGGATGATAAGGAGATGCAATTCTATGATTAACATCATATGTAGCGAGCAATTTACGGAAAGCGCCATGAATAAAAGTGTGAACCACCATCAGTCATCAAATATCTAGGGACTCCAAATCTTGGGAAAATAACTTCTTTAAGCATTTTAATAGAAGTGTTATGATCAGCGCTACTAGTTGGAATAGCTTGTACCCACTTAGTAACATAATCAACAGCAACTAGAATATGAGTATACCCGTTAGATTGTGGAAAAGGCCCCATATAATCAAAACCCCAAACATCAAATGGTTCAATAACAAGAGAGTAATTCATAGGCATTTCCTAACGTCTACTAATATTACCAATTCTTTGAGATTCATCACAAGACAAGACAAACTTCCGAGCATCCTTGAAGAGAGTAGGCCAATAAAACCCAGATTGTAGTACCTTATGTGCAGTTTTATCTCCAGCGTGGTGTCCTCCGTAGGATTCGGAGTGACACTTGCGTAAGACCTGTTCTTGTTCATGCTCAGGTACACAACGTCTAATAATACCATCTACTCCTTCTTTATAAAGGTGTGGATCATCCCAAAATTAATGACTTAAATCATAGAAGAACTTTTTCTTTTGTTGGTATGTGAAAGTAGGCGGTATAAATTTGGCAACAATGTCATTGGCATAATCAACATACCATGGAGCATTGTGTGAAGCATTTACGACAGCTAATTGTTCACTAGGAAAGCTATCATCAATAGGTAGTGGGTCATCAAGAACATTTTCTAACCTAGACAAGTTATCTGCCATGGGGTTATTAGCACCCCTTCTATCAATAATATGAAAATCAAATCCTTGTAGCAGAAGGACCCTCCTAATAAGTCTAGGTTTAGCATCTTTCTTTTCCATAAGGTACTTAATAGCATCATGATCGGTGTGAACAGTTACTTTGGAATCAACAATATAAGATCTAAACTTATCACAAGCAAACGCAACTGCTAAAAATTCCTTTTCAGTAGTAGCATAGTTTCTTTGAGCACTATCTAGAGTTTTACTAGCATAATGGATAACATTTAATTTCTTATCGACTCTGTGTCCAAGAACAGAACCAATAGCATTATCACTAGCATCACACATAATTTCAAAGGGTAGGTTCTAGTCGGGTGGTTGAACAACAGGTGCGGTAATCAAGGCATTCTTAAGAATTTCAAATGCTTCTACACAATCATAATCAAAAACAAATGGAACATCTTTTTGCAAGAGATTTGTGAGAGGCCTAGAAATCTTAGAGAAATCTTTGATAAACCTCCTATAAAAACTAGCATGACCAAGGAAACTTCTTATGCCTTTGATATCCGTAGGGCAAGACATTTTTTCAATAGCATCAACTTTAGCTTTATCAACTTTAATACCTCTTTCGGAGATCTTGTGACCCAAGACAATACCTTCATTAACCATAAAGTGGCACTTTTCCCAATTCAAGACAAGATTAGTTTCTTCACATCTCTATAAAACTCGGTCAAGGTTGCTCAAACAATCATCAAATGAAGTTCCGTAAACGGAAAAATCATCCATGAAAACCTCAAGAATATTTTCACAAAAGTCAGAGAATATAGCCATCATACATCTTTGAAAGGTAGCAGGTGCATTGCATAAACCATAAGGCATACGTCTATAAGCAAAGGTACTGAAAGGGCAAGTAAAAGTAGTTTTTTCTTGATCCTCTCTTGATACAGGTATTTGAGATAAACCAGAGTAACCATCTAGAAAGCAAAAATGAGTATGTTTGGATAGTCTTTCTAGCATTTGATCAATAAAAGGTAAAGGGTAATGATCTTTGTTAGTAGCTTTATTTAATTTCCTAAAATCAATTACCATTCTATAACTTGTAACAATTCTTTGCGGGATCAATCCATTTTTATCATTAGGAACAACGGTAATACCTCCCTTATTAGGGATAGAATGAACGGGACTAACCCATCTACTATCAGCAACGTGATAAATTATACCTGCCTCCAGAAGCTTTAGTATTTCTTTTCTTACCACTTCTTTCATCTTAGGGTTCAATTGTCGTTGGTGATCAATAACTGGTTTGGCATCAGGCTCCATATTAATTTTATGCTGGCATAGAGTGGGACTAATGCCCTTAAGATCATCAAGAGTATAGCCAATAGCAGCATGATGCTTCCTCAGAGTTTTCAATAATCTCTTTTTTTCATGCTCTGAAAGGTTAGCACTAATAATAACAGGATATATCTCCTTTTCATCAAGATAAGCATATTTCAACGTACCGGGTAATTGTTTGAGCCCAAACACGGGATCACCCTTGGGTGGAGGAGGATCCCTAAGTATTTCAATAGGTAAGTTGTCTTTCAAAATAGGCTGTTGATCAAAGAAATTTTCATCTATTTCATTCCTCTCATTCATATGCGTATCATTTTCATGGTCTAGCAAGTATTGTTCTAAAGGATCAGTAGGAGGCACATCAATAGAAGCAAGACCAATAATTTCATCTTTACTAGGCAATTCTTTGTCATGGGGTTGTCGACGAAATTTAGAGAAATTGAACTCATGAGACACATCCCCAATACTCATAGTAACTGTTTCTTTCTCACAATCAATCCTAGCATTAACAGTATTCAAGAAGGGTCTGCCAAATATAATGGGACAAAAATCATCTTGTGGGGAACCAAGAAGAAGAAAATCAATAGGATATTTTATTTTCCCACACAAGACTTCAACATCTCTAACAATCCCCATCGGGGCAATAGTGTCTCCATTAGCAAGCTTAATAGTAACATCAATTTCCTCTAGTTCAACTGGTGCAATATCATGCATGATTTCTTTGTATAAGGAAAAGGGAATTGCACTTACGCTAGCACCCATATCACACAAGCCATGATAACAATGATCTCTTATTTTAACAGAAACAACAGGCACGCCAACAACTGGTCTATGTTTACTCTTAGTATCAGGTCTAGCAATTCTATCCGCTTCATCATTGAAATGAATAACATGCCCATCAATATTATCAACCAAGAGATCTTTAACCATAGCAATACTATGTTCAAATTTAAATTGTTCAGGGGGTGTAGGTGTTCGAATACAACTCTTACGAACCACAGTTGAAGCTTTAGCATGTTCCTTTATCCTAACAGGGAAGGGTGGTTTCTCAATGTAAGAAGTAGGAATAACAGGATCAACATTATAAGTAATAGTTTCCTCTTCAACTTGAATATGTTCAACTACTTTCACTTCAATGGGAGGATGGTATTTAAACCACTTCTCATTAGGGAGATCAACTTGAGTAGCAAAAGATTCATAGAAATAAGCTACTATATCAGAGTCAAGTCCATATTTAGTGCTAAATTCACGAAAAGCATCGGTGTCTATAAAGGATTTAACACAATCAAACTTAAGGTTTATACCTGACTCCTTACCTTCATCGAGTTCCCAATCTTCAGATTTGCGTTTAATTCTTTCCAATAAGTCCCATTTGAATTCAATATATTTCTTCATAAAAGAAACGGAGCAAGAAGTATCGAGCATGGATCGGTCATTATGAGAAAGCTGAGAATAAAAATTCTGAATAATAATTTCTCTTAAGAGCTCATGGTTGGGGCATGAATATAACATTGACTTAAGCCTCCTCCAAGCTTGAGCGATTCTTTCTCCTTCACGAGGCCAACAATTGTAAATATAACTCCGATCACGATGAACCAGATGCATGGGATAAAACTTCTGATGAAATTCCAATTTCAATCGGTTGTAGTTACATGATTACTTATAACAAGACTTATCCCATGTCCTCAGGAACAAACATAACTACTCACAAAGCATATTCATATTCATAATCATAGGAGTATTAATGATGATCAACGATCTGAACATATGATCTTCCACCAAGTAAACCAACTAGCATCAACTACAAGGAGTAATCAACACTACTAGCAACCCACACGTACCAATTTGAGGTTTTGAGACAAAGATCGCATACAAGAGATGAAATAGGGTTTGGAGAGGAGATGGTGCTGATGAAGATGTTGATGGAGATTGACCCCCTCTCGATGAGAGGATTGTTGGTGATGACGATGGCTTCGATTTCCCCCTCCGAGAGGGAAGTTTCCTTGGCAGAACAGCTCCGCTGGAGCCCTAGATTGGTTCTGCCCAAGTTCCGCCTCGAGACAGCGGCGCTTTGCCCCGAAAGCTCTGTTATGATTTTTTCCAGGTCAAACCCCTCCATATAGTAGAGGATGGGCATCGGAGGGTTGCCAGCTGGGTAACAAGCCATAGGGGCACGCCTAGGAGGGTAGGGCGCGCCCCCTGAATTGTGACTTCCTGGTGGGCACCCTGATGTATTTATTTCGCCCAATAATTTTTATATATTCCAAAATAATTCTCCGTAGATTTTCAGGACTTTTGGAGTTGTGCAGAATAGGTATCTCACATTTGCTCCTTTTCCTGTAAACCTTGTAAAATAAGAGAGAAAAGGCATAAATATTTTACCAAACTGTGTAGTAACAGCCCATAATGCAATAAATATTAATATCAAAAGATGATGCAGAATGGACGTATCAACTCCCCCAAGCTTAGACCTCGCTTGTCCTCAAACGAAAGTCGAAATCGATAAATATGCCCACATGTTTAGAGACAGAGGTGTCGATAAAATAAAATACAGACATGAAGGCATCATGATCATCTTTATAATAGCAACATATATTGACATATAATTTCTTATACTAAAGTAACACTTCATTCACAATGGTAGAGTACAAATCAAGAACTCTATTGAGAGCCGACAAACTACGATCTCAGTCATTGAAGCAATTCCAATTTATCATAACATAGGAAATAGTCAATATAAGAGCTTGTAAACCTAATCCACATACACAAACATCTTTTAGTCTTTCACAATTGCTAACACTCAGGAGGTACCTATGAGGTCAAAGCTTCAATCGGACACAGAGAAGGATAGGGGCTTATAGTATCGCCTCCCAACTACTTTGAAGAAATTTATATTATCATCGTCTTGATTGAAATAATATATTTTTAGTATTTTTATGTCATGTTGAGCTTATTCCATTGAAATAATAATCATAGATTTGTAACTTATAACAATTCATTTAGCTCGAAATTAGCTCGATATTGACTCGAGATCGTTACAAGCTGAGCACGAGTCACATTCTACAGCTCGACCTTGAGCTTCACTCACTCTAAGCTCGCTTGACTTTTAATATGAGTTGATCTGGGCCAACTTCAACTCGCTCATACTCGACTCGTTTGCAACCCTACCAGCAACCGTGTGTCAACGACACACAAAACGTATTAGGAAGAATCACATGTGTCATTATTGGTCTTCTCAATTACATACCTATTTGCTGGGTATCACACACATCTTGTTAAGCACAATTATTTGTGTTCTGCTAGATCGTCACAAACAATTTTTCAGATGAGTTGTATGTTGCCTATCACACACACATCCGGATCTGTACAACCCTTTGTGTTAATTCGGCTAATCGCAAACAGTTTGTCTGGATCAATTGTTTGCCACATATCGCACACGCAATTCTTTTCTGAACTGTATTTGATGGATCTGTCATCGCACGTAGTTCGCATTATTGGTGACAGAGCTATAACTATATCGTTTGTGATTCATGCTTCACACATAGTTTGGTCGAAGAGTCTCAAATTGATGTGTCATCTTTGGACCTTCCTACAGTAGTGCGAGAGAAACTTATTGTTAGGCGTCCTCGAAGTAGCGAGTAAATCTATCAAAAAGGTTTGTTCATTTCAGCAAAGAGTGTCCTAGCACCTGGTGGGGAACGTTCGATGGGAAACAAAAATTTGCCTACGAACACCCAAGATCTACCTATGGGGATCAACAGCTACGAGAAGGAGAGTGGGTCGACATACCCTTGTAGATCGCTAAGCGGGAAGCATTAACAAACGCGATTGATGTAGTCAAACATCTTCATGATCCAAATCGCAATTCGTCCCGCGATCCAATCACGATCCCTCCCGATCTAGCGTCAAATGGATGACACCTTCGTGTTTAGCACACTTACAGCTTGATGATGTCTCCTCCTTCTTGATCCAGCAAGCAAGTGCGAAGAGGTAGATGAGTTCTCCGGCAGCATGATGATGTGGTGGCCGTGGATCAATCTCAACAGGGCTTCGCCAAGCATTGTCGTAGACACGCTGT
Organism: Hordeum marinum; assembly: GCA_022496015.1. Classification (NCBI taxonomy): domain Eukaryota; kingdom Viridiplantae; phylum Streptophyta; class Magnoliopsida; order Poales; family Poaceae; genus Hordeum; species Hordeum marinum. The sequence continues at coordinate 97,530,583 of CM039675.1, forward strand.
CGTGGTTTCGTCACGGCAGATGCCATGGGTAGGCTTATCGAGAGGGGCTGAAGGACGTCGGCAGGCTCCGGGAGCGGGGTTTGGCACAAGCGGTGGTGGACACAGGACGTACCCATGTTCGGGGCCCTCTCTAGGAGGTAACACCCCTAGTCCTGCTTGGTCTAGTTGAGACAATGGTTGGATTACAATGGCGCTCCTTGAGCTATGTGGATCGTGGAGGAAGAAGGAGCTAGCCCGCTCTTCTGCCTCCCTACGCGTGTGTGTGGAGTGGACGTGAAGAGAGCTGGGAGATCCACCAACCCCTTGCATGGGGGTGGCCCGGGGTTTTTTATAGGCCAACCCCCCGGATTACAATACAAATAGAAGGTCAAGGGGGGCCCCAGCCGGCAGCCTCTCTGGCCGGCTGCGGGGGCCGCCGGCTGTGGGGTCCTGTCGCCGGTAGGCCCCACCGGCTGAAGTGTCCCGTCAGGAACCGGCGAGGCCCACTCAGCGGGTCCCGACACCGGTCACGTCACGGCACGGGCCGCCCCTTGTGGCATCGTCTTGCAGCAACCAGCCGAGGTCAGCGGTGCGGCCGGTCGCCCTGTAGCCATGCCGGGGCAGGTAATGGAGTGGTTGGGGCATGTCGGCATTGTTGGAAGCCCGGTCACCGTCCACCAGGGTCAGAGGCCCTGAAACCTTCACTATGGCCACTCCGGCGCTAACCCCCGATGGGATGGGGGACACTATCGCCACGCATGCCCTGTCGATGGTATCCAATGCGCAACCGGCTGGGGGGGCCAGGCGGCAACGCCCCCAGCTGGCCGGCACGTCGTAACCGGCGGGGCGTAGCCAGCATTCTCTGGCCAGAGGGCCGCTACCGGAAGGGCGTAGCCGGACCGTAGTGGGAGGCCTCCTGCCCTTTGATTGCGTTAGAAGGCCGGGGCAAAGGGGGCTCTTGAGGCTACCCCGGGGTCATGCCCCCATCAGTAGTCCCCGAAGCCGCGGAGGCCCGCCAACGAACCGTGGCGGTCCTCGCCGGCTTGAAGGTCGTACTTGCGGCGCGAGGTGCCTTGAGAGTCGAGCGATGCCGGCAAACGACGGCCGGCTCCATAGCCGGACGATGCCTCGCGCGCCGCCTCAGGTTCCCCATCGGGTAGAGAAGACACGCCACGCGGCGGAAAAGACCGGGCCACGGGGCGGGGCCCTCCACGACCGCGGACTCGGCTCGCGCGCAGGGATCTTTTACGGCGTGGGTGGACGGTTGGCGTTCCCGAGCGCCATAATATCCGCCCCGCATGCCACGGGAATCGCGGGGGTCGTGCACAAAGAATCCGGCCCCCACGATCACCCGCGTAGGGTTTAAATGGTGAGAGGAGGGGGCAGAATGGCCTGTTCGCTCCCCCCACTGTCGTCGCATCGTCGTCATCGTCTTCCTACGCCCGCCACGAGAGAGAGAGGGAGCAGGAGGCTAGAGCACGCGGACAGGCTGCGCCGCCGTCCGCTGCCGAAGAAAGCCCGGGCTACCGCCGAGCACCCGCGCCCGTCGTCACGACCGCACGCCCCCTTGAGGACCATAGCATGCAAGGGCGCCTGGGATGGCAACGACGTGGATGAGACCTTCATCGAGCACCTCTGCCATCGCCACAAGCTTCCGGTAGAGGCACACTTGGAGGCACGCCCAGCCAGGCTGGAGAACTCCCCGGCACCGCGGGAAGGCCAGGTGGTCGTCTTCGCCGATCATTTCCTCCGCGGGCTTGGGCTGCCGGCGAGCGCCTTTTTCTGCCGTTTCCTAGCGCGGTTCGGTCTGCAGCCGCACCACCTCCCCCTAATGCCGTCTTGCAGCTAGCGGCGTTCGTCACCCTTTGCGAGGGGTAGTTGGAGGCTTGACCTATGGTGCTGGCTCTTCTTCCTCAAGTGACATACGATGAAGGATCCGGTGACGAAGCAGATGGTTATGACCGCCTACGGAGGCGCCATGATCCATATCCGCAAGGGGACCGGCTTCCCGAAACTCCTGTTGCACAAGTTAGTGAAGCGCTGGTAGCGGGGGTTCTTCTATGTGAAGAACGCGAAGCCGGAGGAGGATTACATCAACCTCCCTGACTTTGCCAACCACCCGCTGACCGCGATGCTGAACTGGCGGGCAGTTCTGCCTCCAGCGCCCGAGATGGCGGACCGGCTCTGCGAGTGCCTGCTCGTGATGACCGGGACAGAGGGGCTGAAGGCCACCGATCTGTTGGCAGTGATGGTGGCATGCCGGGTGCAGCCGTTGCAACACCGGCCACACCTCATCTACCAGATGGGATGTCATCATGACCCCTGCCGGCTCTCCACCAAGGATATGAAACCGGCCCACGTGGCGAGGAGGGTGAATGCCATCTCGACGGCGAAGATGCTGGAGGGCGAGTGGAGATGGGGGAAAACCCCGTACAGCCGGAGCCGCCCGGCACCGCGGGTAAGTGTCTGGCCACCTCCTTCCCTCCATCTTTTTTCAGAGGCAGCGCCCCTCCCCCCTTGGGCCTGACGGCGCGTTGCCCGGCATGCCCGCAAATTTTCCCGCTGCTGCAGAACTACGAGGAGCCGGCCCCCGACACGGCAGAGTTGGACCCTGAGGAGGTCGAGGATGCCGACAACGTGGAGCCAGCTGACTCCGAGCGAGCCGGTGCGTCTGAAGCCAGCGACGCGAAGACGGAGACGGAGGGGGCTAAAGAGGCCAAATCGACGGGTGAGTCTCCTCCCCAGATGCACCTACGAGACTGGACCGATGATGACGCTGAGGCAAAGACGTCACATGTTGCAGAGGCTCCGGAGAAGCTCGAAACTTTGGAGGACGAGGTCACGGTGCCGCGGAGGCGCCAACCTCGAGCTGGTGGCGGCTCCAGCCAGGGAGGCCCGGACGCGGACGGCAAGGGGAAACGTCCGGCTGCCACCAAGCCGGTGCAAAAGTGCACGGCGACCGTGTAGCCGGGCAGTAGCCACGGAGGTGGGGGCAAGAAACAAAGGGTCGCCCAGGCGGGACCCACGAGGAGGTCGGTCCCCGTCGTCGCCGGGTAAGTCCATCTCCTCCTCCACCTTGGTCCGTTCCGTCTTCACCCCAGTCCCTTATTTGGTCGTCACAAGGGAGGCGTGCGCCCTGGGGAGGACCCCGGGTGGTGGGACGGAGAGGGCGGCGCCGTTGACGGCTGCCGAGGAGAGGGAGCACCAGGCGTAGCTCGACCTCGAGGCGGCTGAGCAGGAGCAGCGCATCGAGGAGCTCCGCCCATCGGAAGAGGCGGCAAAGAAATGGGGAGGAACCAGCGGGGAGGCCGCTAGTGGAACGTGGGAGCCGTTCCCCTGTGGTCGGGAGAAGAGGTCGAAGGACCACCACGGTCCCGGGCGACGGATGGAGGCAGGCGCGAAGGCCACGGAGGACGTGGCGGAGATGGACTGTGATGCCACCCAGCCGGTGGCGGACGACGTGCCGCCGGGGGCGGAGGTGCCGGCCCCGGCGCCGGCTCCAGAGGTGCCTGCACTGGAGGCGAGTCAGCCCGGAGCCGCCGGAGGCGGAGCACCGGAGGTTAGGGCCACGACGGCCGGGGAAACGGCCGCCACAAGCGCGTCGACGACGGCCCCCGGCGCAACGGCGACAGGAGGGGCCGGTCCCATCGCGGTCTTCGACAAGGGAGGACCTGCGGATGGGGGCCGGGCGCAGTAGACCTGGGTGGCAGTGTCCGCCGTTGGGGATGCGTTCGCCGCTTGCCGCGCCCAGACATCGTAGGACGCTCGAGCCGCCAACGACCAGCTGGTCAACTTGGAGCAGGCGGTCGCGGTGAGCTCTCTTCTTTCCTTCTTCTCTTGACTTGGCGTTTTCTGTCTTTTCTAGTGGGGGCGCGCCAGCGCACCCACTGGGTGTAGCCCCCGAGGCTCAAGCCGGCTGGGGCGCAGGCGGGTCGAGCCTAAAGCTGTGTACTCTTGTTGTTTTGCAGGTGGCGTATGACCTCCGGGAGGCCACGTACAACACCCTGCTAGGGTTGTACCGAGGAGCCGAAAACCGCCTCGCCGTCGTGTTCGCTGATTTGTGAGGTATGTGCTCTTGCGATCTTTCAGTGGGGGCGTGCAAGCGCACCCACTGGGTGTAGCCCCCAGGAATCAGGCCGGCTGCCCCGGAGGTGGGCTAAATCCTTTTTGACAACGGTGACTTCTTCTTGTGAAGCTACCCATGCCGAGACGGTCAGCCTCCGGCGCCAGGTGGTGTGTCTTTACAAGGAGCAGGAACTCCTAACGACGGAGCACGACCGGCTCCGTGGGGAGGCAGACCAGGTGAAGGCGGAGTGGGAGGGGCGCGAGGCGGCCCACCACCAAGCGTTGGTCGACCAAGGGGCGGCCCTTCGTCGGGAGGCGGAGGAGCGGGAGAAAGTTCTCTGCGAGAGGCTGGAGGCCAAAGACGTCGCGCTAGCCAAGGCGACCGAGGATGCGCAGGCGGCTCGGGACGAGCATGAGCGCCAGCGCTAGGAGTGGTCAGCCAGGGAGGTGCAGCTGCAGGAGCAAGGGCATGAGGTGGATCAGATGCTGCACGGTAAGCTTCTGCTGCCTTGTTCTTCTCGTGCCTTCCTTCTGGGTTTTCTCGCTTGCCTCCCTGCTCATCCCTTGTCTTCTTCTTAGGGCTTTTCCCCGGCACGCAGGAGGTCGCGGAGGCGGCCGTGGAGGCTGACCGTGAGGCTCGGCGGGCGCAAGTAGAGGCCGTTGGGCCGCTTGCCCCTGGACCCTGGACGAGGTGGGGATCGCCGCCGAGGCGCGTCTGTCCGAGGTGCTCCGCGCCCTGAGGCGGCTACAGGCGGCCGGCTTGGCGCTGATTCGCACCCTTTGGACCAGCACGGCGGACCCGGTCTCCATGAACCGGCTGTCGAGGTGGCTGGAGTTTGGGACTGCGCGGGTGAAGGCGTGGAGGGCCTCCGCGGCACGCGCCGGTGCGGACATGGCGCTCCGCGTTGCCAGGTCATGGTACCCCGAGCTGGACTTGGGTTTGCTCATGGCCCAGCGTGCCGGCACCGACACGGAGTTGGAGGCAGTGGCCGACAAGCTGTTGGTGAGGGCGAGCGACTCGCGTCCTTCGCCGCGTGGGACGAGTACGTCCCAGAGCACGGGGCAGATGGCATGGTGGTCTCGGAGGACCGGTACGGGCTCACCCGGGACGACCCGGAGGGGAGCACTGCCGAGACGGCCGATGGAGAGTCCAACACCGACGACTATGCCGAGTCCGATCCGGCTTCGGACGTGGGGGCGGGGGCTTCTACCTCAGCCGCCCTGGAGGTGCCGGCCTCGGAGGTGCCAGCACCGCCAGCTCCAGAGGCATCAGCACTGGAGGAGGGCCGGCCCGAAGCTGCCACCACTTAGGATTTTTCTTTCCTGCATTTTGTTTAAGACTAGAATTCCACCCAGTCGATGTGTATATGTAATGAACTCGTGGCCGTGGGCCTTTTATCGTTATGACTTTTGCCGTTTTTCTTAAAAATAATGTGCGTGCCGGCTCTTCTTTTGCCTTTTGCCTTTTGACTTGTGTTCACGCGTCGGGATTCCTTCCGGCTTCTGCCCCACCTGCCAGCCAGCCGGGAGCCGGTCTGGGACAGGGACGGGGCTTCACCCTTAGGGAAAACCAGCGGGCTCTTAGAGTCAACCGGCTAGGGCTAGGTTGAGCCAGTAAAGGCCGGTTACTATGAGTAACAAAGCTCGGCTGGGCCGGACCGGCTGCCGTGCGTCGGCTGACCTCAGTGTGAGAAGTTCCTTCGCACCCCATGGTCCCTTCAGCCGGACAGTCGGGAGCCGATCTGTAGCTGGTTACGGAAGGGAGGCGAAGGGTTGCTTGCTCACACTACTTGTCTGCCTCGAGGGGGAGTCGGGCGATCCCCCAGGCCCGGGAGCCGAACCCGGTTGACGTGCCTTAAATAACAGGAAAACTTTGGAGGAATCATAAACGGGCGTGTCCCAAGTGCCGGCTTGGGGCCCCCATTGCATTCATAAGCCCGAAAGGGGAAGGATACATACACTGGTTTTCAGCAATAAAATGGATGGAGGAGCGCCGCATTCCATGGGCGCTCCGTCTCCTCTCCGGAGGCGTCTCTCTTGCGCTTCTGCGGCTTCTGGGCATCTATTAGATAGTACGCGTTGTTGTGCAGTGCCCAGCTAATGATGAACGGGCCCTCCCATGGGGAGGATAGCTTGTGCTGGCCGGCGGTTCGCTGGATCTGCCTGAGCACCAAGTCTCCTTCGCGGAAGGAGAGTGGCTAGATCCGCTTGTTGTGGTAATGTTGGAGCTTCTGCTGGTAGATGGTTGTCCGGCTCAAGGCTAGCTCACGGGCCTCCTCGAGGAGGTCGACGCCGCCTTCCCTTGCCTCCCTCGCATCCTTCTCGGTGTACAGGGTAACCCGAGGCGAATCGAACTTGATGTCGGTGGGGATGATCGCCTCGGACCCGTAAACGAGAAAGAACGGAGTGTAGTCGGTCGACTGGTTGGGCGTGGTCCGGAGGCTCCAAAAGACAGCCGGCAACTCCTCGACCCAACAGTCGGCCAACCGGACTAGTGGTGTCATGAGTCGGGGCTTGATGCCGGACAGGAGCAGGTCGTTTGCCCTCTAAACCTGGTCATTCGACTGTGGGTGGGCGACGGATGCCAGGTCGAGCCGGATGCCCCGCCTCAAGCAGAAACGTGCTAGCGCGCCCTTGGCGAAGTTCGTGCTGTTGTCAGTGATGATGCTACGGGATGCCGTAGCATACTGTGATGTCTTCGATGAATCGGACGGCCGTGGGGCCGTCTAGTTTCTTGATTGGCCGGGCCTCGATCCACTTGGTGAATTTGTCGATGGCTACTAGCAAGTGTGTCATGCCGCCTCGTGCGGTCTTGAAGGGTCCCACCATGTCCAGCCCCCAAACGGCAAAGGGCCACGAAAGGGGGGATGGTCTGGAGGGCGCTAACCGGAAGATGGCTTTGCGTGCTGAAGTGCTGGCAGCCCTCGCACTTGTCAACCAGTTTCTTGGCCGCGTCTAGAGTAGTCGGCCAGTAGATACCGTGACGGGATGCTTTGGCCACCAGGGACCTAGAGGCAACATGATGCCCGCACTCGCCCTGGTGGATGTCGAGGAGGATTTCTTGCCCTTTCTCCGGCTCGACGCAGCGTTGGAAGACACCGGTGGTGCTGCGAAGAACCAACTCGTGGTTGACGATGTTGTAGGACGGGGCCCGGCGCTGAATTTGCCTTGCAGTGGCCTCATCGGAGGGGAGCTCGCTGCGCTGGAGGAACGCCAGGATGGGTTGGACCCATGAGGGAGCCAAGACAGGGGCCGGCTCAGCCCCCGGGACCCGCTCGTCAGCCCCCGGAACCGGCTCGCCAGCCCCCGGGAGCGAGGCGGTGGCAGGAGCGTCGACCTTCATCATGACGGTGACGAGCCCGGTGCCGGCATGTGTAGACGTGGCCAGCTCAATTGCCGTGGCGGACGGCGCCAGCCCGACGGCTGGTGGTGGCGGAGCAGGCAGGGCTACCGCAGCCGGCAGGGCCGGTTGGGCAGCTGGTTTCACTGAGGTGCCGGTCGCATTTGCCGGTACGAAGATGGACTCCGATTCGGGAGAAGGCTTGATCGAAGGCTTTAGCAGCCGCTCGAGGGAGACGCCGGCTAGGATGCCCTGCCGGGTGGAGCCGATCTTGGCCAGCGCGTCGGCCGCCTCGTTGTCCGCACGGGGGACGTGGTGGAACTCGCAGCCCTCGAAGGAGCCGATGAGCTGCTCGACGAGGAAGCGGTAGCTGGCCATGTTGGCATCCCTGGCGTCCCATTCGCAAGAGTCCTGGTGCACCATGAGGTCGGAGTCGCCGAAGCAAATGATGCGCTGGATGCCAATCTCCTTGGCGAGCCGGAGGCCGTGGACGAGGGCCTCGTATTCGGCCACATTGTTGGAGGCGGCGAAGTGGATCTGGCGGGCGTAGCGGAGCTGGTCTCCTCTAGGAGATGACAAGACGATGCTGGCTCCCAGGCCGGCTCGCATCATTGAAGTGCATGTGCCAGTGCGTGGAGTCGGGCGGAGGCGGCACGAACTGGGTTTCGGCCCAATCGACGAGGAAGTCGACCATTGCCTGGGATTTGATGGCGGTGCGCGGCTCGTACCGTATTTCGTAGTCGGCCAGGGCGATGGCCCATTTGGCAATCCGGCCGGTGGCGTCCCGACCGGCCATGATTTCGCCCAACGGTGCTGTGCGCACGACGGTGATGACGTGCTCCTGGAAGTACTACTTGATCTTCTGGGCGGCGAAGTATATGTCATAGCACATCTTCTGGTAGTGGGTGTAGTTTTGCTTGGAGGCGGAGAGGACCTCGCTAAGGTAGTAGACGGGACATTGCGTCGGCAACGCCTTGCCTTCCTCTAGCCGCTCCACCACCATGACGACGCTGATGACGCGTGTGGTCGCCGCAATGTAGGCGAGCAAAGGCTCCTTGGCAGCCGGTGCGGCCAAGATGGGCGCGCTGGTGAGAGCCTGCTTGAGGCCGCGGAACACCGCGTCCGCCTCGTCGGACCAGTCGAACAGGGTCGGCTTCTTCGAGAGGTCCCGGCCCGGCTCGACCAGGGCCGACTTGCGTAGGAGCCCGTAGAGGGGCAAGGCCTTCTCGCCCAGCCGGTTGATGAACCGGCTGAGGGAGGCAAGGCAGTCGGTGAACTTCTAGACGTCGTGGAGCCGAACCGGCTTGGGCATGCGCTCGATCGCCTGGATCTTCTCGGGGTTAGCTTCGATGCCGCGAGCAGACATGAAGAAACCTAGGAGCTGGCCGGCTAGGACGCCGAAGACATACTTCTTCGGGTTGAGTTTGATCTTGTATTCGCGCATGTTGGCGAACGTCTCCCGGAGGTCGTTGAGGAGGCTGAAATGCTTCTTGGATTTGACGACGATGTCGTCCACGTAGATGTGGACATTCCTGCCTATCTAAGGCATGAGGCACTTCTGCATGCAACGCTAGAAGGTAGCGCCTGCATTCTTCAGGCCGAAGGACATGGTGATGTAGCAGTAGGCCCCGAAGGGGTGATGAAGGAGGTCTTGAGTCGGTCGGCCGGGTCTAGCTTTATCTGGTGGTAGCCAGAGTAGGCGTCCAAGAAAGACAGTAGATCGCAGCCGGTTGTGGAGTCGATGACTTGATCGATCCGCGGTAGGGCGAACGGGTCCTTGGGGCACGCCTTGTTTAGGCTTGTGTAGTCGATACACATGCGCCAGGTCTTGTTTTTCTTCAGCACTAGGACTGGGTTGGTCAGCCAGTCCGGGTGGAATACTTCCATGATGAAGCCGGCTACGAGCAGCCGAGCGATCTCTTCTCCTATAGTACGCCACTTCTCCTCGGAGAAATGGCACAGGGGTTGCTTGACCAGCTTCGCATCCGGCCGTACGTGTAGCTTGTGCTCGGCGAACTTCCTCGGAACACCCGGCATGTCCTTGGGGGACAATGCAAAGATGTCCCGGTTCTCACAGAGGAAGTCGGCGAGCTCACTTTCCTATTTGCTGTCGAGGCGGGAGCCGATGGTCACGCACTGGGTGGGGTTGGCCGGATCGAGTGACACCTGTCTGGTGTCCTTGGATGGCTGGAACGAGGCTTCGCCGACCGACTGGGATGGAGGGGCCGGCACGGCCGGCTGGGCAGAGGCGAGGGCCACCATCCGGTCGAGCTACCGCTTCTCCTCCACTATCTCTAGGGCCTCGGCCAGCCGGCTGCCGTCTCGCACGCACGCCATTGACATCTGGTATTTGCCGGCAACAGTGATGATGCCCCTGGGACCCGACATCTTGAGCTTGAGGTAGGCGTAGTGAGGGATCGCCAGGAACTTGACAAGAGTCGGCCGGCCCAGCAATGCGTGGTAGGGACTATCGAGGTCCACTACCTCAAACAAGATCGGCTCGCGGCGGAAGTGACCGGCGTTGCCGAAGAGGATGTCGAGCTTGATCTTGCCGACAGGGGTGCAGGACTTCCCCGGCACGATGCCGTGGAAGACGGTCCAACTGGTTTTCAGATCCTCCACCTTGAGCCTTAGCTTGAGCAAGGTGTCAAGGTAGAGGATGTTGATGCTGCTGCCCCCATCGATCAACACCCGCGAGAAGCAGCACGAGCGTCTCTCAGAGGCGATGGTAGGATCGAGGACGAGGGCGTAGCTGCCAGGGTTCGGCATCACAGTCGGGTGGTCCGCCCGGCTCTAGGTGATCAGCTTCTCGGACCAATGCATGAACTGGGGAGCCGGCGCTGGGCGTGCTTGTCCGTCTCTTCACTGGTGAAGATGATGTAGCAGTCGTCATGTTCGGGGTACCGGTCGGGCAGCCGGCCGTCGTTCTGAGCCGAGGCCGGGTCCGCCTGGACCAGGCCGGGAGCCGGGGCCAAAGCCGGAGCCAGAGCCGAAGCTGGTGCCGGAGCACGGGCTGGCTGCACGGAGGGAGCCGGGAGGCCGTCCCCCCGGGCCAATCGCTTTGAGAAGCTGCACTGTCGGAGCGTGTGCGTGGCCGGCTTGGCACCGGAGTGGTTTTTGCAGGGGAGGTCAAGCATTTGCTTGAAAGTCAGCTTGGGATGCAAGGCTTGCCGGTGCGCTGGCGCTGACCGGAGGCTTGGCCAGCTAGCTGCTGCTCCTCGATGGAGCGACCTACCGGGTCCCGTAGCGGGAGTCGGGCTGGTCATTCTTGCGCTTGCCGTTCTGCTGCTGTCAGTTGTCGGCTGCCGCCCACGGCGCGGCGGGGAGCATAGCCGGCTTGGCTGGTGCAGCCGGCTGCTCGTTTCCGCACGACGGGGGGCGCTGAGCGTTGCTCCCCCAGGCGTTCCGGCCGGAGGGACGAGGGGTGCTGGAGTGCTGATCCGGCCGGCGGTCAGCAGCCCCAGTGTCCTCGCCCTCGGGACGGGGAAACTCGGAGATGGCCCCAACGGGGTGAGGACGACCTGTTACGCGTTGGCGGTGTCGATGAGGTCCTTGACGTGCCGCTCGTGTGCGGCCGGTCCTCGCCCTCCAAGGTTGCCAAATCCTCGTAGGCAACCTTGGCGGCATGCAGGTTGGTCACGGGGGTGTCGTAGACGGGGAAGCGGCCGCCGCGGATTTCTGCGACCACGCGGCCGCGTTCTCGCACAGCACCACGCCGGCTGGGCTCGTGGCCACCCGGGGTGAGACCGTACGCGGAGTTGTATTCCCGCTGCGTGGCCTCCATCCGGCGCCGCTCGGCAACGAGGGCGCTGGCGTCTTCGAACAGCAGGTGGCGGGCCACCTCTAGCTTGGCTCTGGCGGTGGCCGGGTCCGCCGTCGTAGCGATAGGAGTGCCCAGACCCCAGAGGGTGGCGGCGAGTGGGTCGGAGGTGCCAGCGCGAGCAGCGGCCGCGTCGGCCTCGGCCGCCCGCACACGGCCCGAAGTGGTGAAGGAGGCGGTGACCATCACTCCCACGTGGGAGTGGGGGCCGATGGCCTCGCCCATGGCGAGCGCACCCACAAACGAGGGAGGATCGGTGCAGTCAAACACCCAACTAGGGTACTCGTCGGCCGTCGGCTCTTCGGCGAGGCTCGGCTAGCTGAACCGCCCAGCGAGCGCGGCAACGTCAAGCATGAGGTCGCGACCAAGGCACTCGTCAGAGATGCCGGCTGCATTGCCCACAAGACCCGCTGGAGCAAGCCCCACGAGCACGCGGTTCCGCCCGGACGCGAGGCGGCCGGGGGAGGTGGTGAAGGCCCCCGCCCGGAGCGTGACTCTGGCCGGCGCCGCGAAAGGCCCCACGGTGGGCGCCAACTGTCGTGGTTTCATCACGGCAGATGCCATGGGTAGGCTTATCGAAAGGGGCCGAAGGACGCCGGCGGGCTCCGGGAGCAGGGTTTGGCACAAGCGGTGGTGGACACACGACGTACCCAGGTTCGGGGCCCTCCGTGGGAGGTAACACCCCTAGTCCTGCTTGGTCTAGTTGAGACAATGGTCAGATTACAATGGCGCTCCTTGAGCTGTGTGGATCATGGAGAAAGAAGGAGCTAGCCCGCTCTTCTGCCTCCCTACACATGTGTGTGGAGTGGACGTGAAGAGAGCTGGGAGATCAATCGACCCCTTGCATGGGGGTGGCCTGGGGGGGTTTATAGGCCAACCCCCGGCTTACAATACAAATAGAAGGTCAAGGGGGCCCAGCCGGCAGCCTCTCTGGACGTCTGCGTGGGCCGCCGGCTATGGGGTCCTGTCGCCGGTAGGCCTCGCCGGCTAAAGGGTCCCGTCAAGAACCGGCGGGGTCCGCACGGCGGGTCCCAACGCCAGTCACGTCATGGCACGGGCCGCCCTTTGTGGCGTCGTCTTGCGGCGACCAGCCAAGGTCAGCGGTGCGGCTGGCCGCCCTGTAGCCACGTCGGGGCAGGTAATGGAGTGGTTGGGGCGTGCAGACACTATTGGAAGCCCGGTCACCGTCCGCCAGGGTCAGAGGCCCTGACACCTTCACTGTGGCCACTCCGGCGCTGACCCCCGATGGGATGGGGGCCACTGTTGCCACGCATGCTCTGTCGGCGGTATCCAATGCGCAGCCGGCTGGGGGGGCCAGGCGGCAACGCCCCCAGCTGGACGGCATGTCGTAACCGGCGGGGTGTAGCCGGCGGGCTCTAGCCGGAGGGCCGCTACCGGCAGGGCGTAGCCGGACCGCAGGGGGAGGTGGCCCGCCCTTTGATTGCATTAGAGGCCGGGGCAAAGGGGGCGCTTGAGGCTACCCCGGGGTCATCCCCCCGTCACACGCTTTGAGGGAGAAACATATCTAGAGAGAGAGGAAGGGCTGCACCTATGCCTTAGGGTGTCGCTGCCCTCCCTCTCCCTTTATATATAGGAGGAGGGGGCATCGGCCAAGAGGGAGGAGTCCTCCCTCCTCAAGGCACCTCCTAGGTGCCTTCCCCTTTAGGGGTTTCTACCCCCTAGCCACATGGCCCCCTTGGGGGCTGGCCCAACAAGGCTTGGACGCCCCCTTACAGCCCATGCACGTCCTAGAGGGACACTTTCGGACTCCTCCAGAACCCCCTGCAACCTTCTGAAAGCTTCCCAGTAACCGGAAAAACCCAAAACTTTACCAGGAGCCAAAATATGACTTCCCATATATAATTTTTTACCTCTGTACCATTCCGGAACTCCTTGGCGTTCGAGATCTCATCCGGGACTCCAAACAACCTTCGGTCACCAACATAATAATGATACGTCTCCAACATATCTATAAATTTAGATTGTTCCATGCTATTATATTATCTGTTTTGGATGTTTTATATGCATTAATATGCTATTTTATATTATTTTTGGGACTAACCTATTAATCTAGAGTCTAGTGTCAGTTTCTGTTTTTTCCTTGTTTTGAGAATTGCAGATAAGGAATATTAAATGGAGTCCAAACGGAATAAAACCTTTGGAATGATTTTTTTGGAACGAAAGGAAATGTAACATACCAAATTTTGGAATGTTATAATAAATATTAGAATGATTATTTGTTTGATTGAGTGATTGAAATTTGAGTGAAAATTTGAAACTTTTTGAAAACTTTTGAATGAGAGGGAATGACATGACTTTCCCATATGCTTTTGGAATTCAAATTCCTACATTTCAAATCAGTGAGAGCAGATGACATGACTTCTTCAATATAAAAAGATTTGAAGAGTGAATTTGAAAGCATTTGAAATTTTCTGATATGGACTTCATTTCATATTTGGTTCCATTTTAAATTTTGAAAGAATTCAAATACCTTTGACAAGTTTTGAGAGGAGTAACATGACACTCCACACCAGGGTTATTTTTATGAAATATTTGAACCCTAAACCCCAGGGGGTTATTTGAAAATTTATTGTAAAAGAATTAAAATAAATTAGGCATTTTCTGAAAATAATTTTTTAAAGTATTTATTTTGGCCATGGAAAAATGTTCATTAAATTGCATCTAATTCCCTGATCATTTTGGTATATAAAACATTATTTTTTGGAATGTTTCCAATGCCTTAATGAGATTTTAATTCTCTAGAAATTAGAAAAGGAAAAGATTTTAAAGTTTTAATAAAACCGGCCGGCCCACCTTCCTTAACTCCCCGAGATTGCTCCGAACTGGCCATCGGCGCCATCCTCTCTCCCTCTCTCTCTCTGACGCGCTGGTCCCATCGATTGACCGAAAACTCCGCCGCGGTCATCTCTTTCCTTCCTCCCCTTACCTCGCCGGCGATCCATCCGCGCCGGATCTCCCTCTCCTTTCCTTCCCCGTGCACCTCGAGGCCCCTATATAAACCCCCGACTCCTTCTCGAGCCGTTCCGCCCATTTCCCCTTCATCCGACCCTCTCCCCTCGCCGGAATCGCTCACCGGAGCGTAGCCGCCGCCGCCGCACCATTTGACATCCTGTGATCATCCTCGACCCCCTCGTCGTCGTCCGAGCCCACCAACCACCCTGCCACCCTTGCCCGCATCCCCTAGTGCACTCGCTCGTGCTCTGCACCCACCAGAGCTCCTTCACGGACGACCACCCGAAGACCCTCGCTGCTCCCAAACTCGTCGTCGTCGACACCATCATCCTTGAGCCTCGCCGACGCCACGTACCTCGTCGCCGTCCTCACATGCATCGAACGGAGCAAACCCCATTGCCGACAGACCACCGCAGCACCGTCCCCGACGACCATGCCGCCTCAGCCTCGCCGCAGAAGCTTCATCGCCGGCGACCCTCCCTCTATGAGCACCCCCCCCCCCCGTCCCTTAACCGTTGGATCTGGATCTAGCGATCCAGATTAGAAGTCTTAATACCCCGAACCGTTTTCTTTTAGTTACCGGTCGTTCGCTCCGTTGCATCTAGCGCGCACCCCTGTAGCCAATGAGAAACTGCCACGTAGCACCCTCTCCGTTAGTTAGGATTTTTTTTCTTTTTCTGTTTTCTGTTTTAAAAACAGAATAGTTCTGTTTTTGTTTTCTTTATATCTTTTAAGTTTTTAGTTTTTTTAATTTGTTTCTTTTTGCATTGTGTCACAAATTTTATGTAGTTTCTGCAGATATAAAGTTTGACCATCTTTGAATAATTTAAAATAGATTTCAAACAGATTTGTTTCAAACTTATTTTCTGAATATCTTGAGTTTAAAAATACATATTTGGTTGATTCATTTTGCTACTGGTCACTACTGCTGTTGTTTATCAATAGGTAAAATTTTAGAATTTTTCGAATATTGTAAATTTGTATTTTTAGCAAAACAGATTTTGTTTCAGTTTTTTATAGAATTATTTATATTTCCTTTGTTTTAAATTGTTTTAGTTTATTTTCTATTATATTATTTAATAAGTTTTACTTTTTTTGTTAGTTAACAGTAGTATCTCAACCAATTTATTTTTGTGTCAATCATTATAGCATGAAATCAATTCTAGTTCTATAATAACTTGCAAGTTGATTTCATTGCTAGTTTGATTTCTTATTTGAAAATATTTTTATACATTATTTTATAAGTTTTACTTTCTGTGAACTTAATTTTTTATAATTGTTTTTCTCTTATTTTATTTTTTCAATTGTTTTACTTGTTGTTAAGATTATTAGCTAGAAAACTTATAGTGTTTAGTGTGTTACTTATCATAGTTCTAAGTTGATTTTCAAAAGTAATTCTTTTGCTAAGTAAAATATTTACTAAAATAATTTTGTCATATTTTACTTTGTTTTTGTTTTATTAATTTTGAAAATAGGATTATTTGTAGAGAAAACCAACCCTTGGTTGATTTGATGAAGTTTTGTTGATTTTAACTTTTGTCTTAAGTATTTCCTTCATCACAACCCATTTGTGTTTGGTTTTGTATTACTTGTTGATTGTTAGTATTGATTGCTAGTATGATTGCTTATATGTATGCAATGTTTGATTGTATAGATTTTTATCGGAGATTGACGAATAGTCTATCAAGTTATTTGTAAGAGCGATATTATTCTTCATCAACTGTACAGGCAAATCACTTTAACCATCTATGTCAAGTAGAATGCATGAGGTAGGATCCCACCACTTGTTACTAAATCCCCGGGAATGTTAGTTATTTCAATGCTATGCAAAAGTAGAGGGGGTTTGGTATGAGTGTTCATGAGTGGTGTGAGAAGGAGGACTCTACGTCAAGATGACAACTTCATGAAGGCATCATCAAGTCCTACATCGTCAAGACCTCAAGACTTCAAGACTCGAGAGACAAGTTTTCATTACACACTACTGGGTGAAGGATGGTTTATTGGGCATCCCTGGAGTAACCAGTGGATGGCCGGGATGCATGGAGAAGCGCCATGACATCTTGCGGAAAACTTCATCCAGACTCAAAGAGACGGATGAATACTTCATGCCCGGAAGCTTACCAGTGTAGCCACAAGTCATTATGGGCTCTGGCTTGGTTGATCTTTGTTGTGACTCTGGCTGGTTAGTGCTACGAGATGTAGTCAACGTTAGGAATGGATGGGCACTAACAGTAGTCAGGGAAACACTCTGAAAGACCATGTTTCGTTCATCCTGTTCTCGAACACCTGGCAGTGCGAGGACTTACCAGGAGGGAACGAATCTTGTGGGTAAAGTACACAACACTCTGCAGAGTTAAACCTAATCGATTAGCCGTGTCCCCAGTTACAGACAATTTGAGCCTCTAGACTTGGATCTATCTCTGAACTCTCAACACTGGACTGATAATTAATTGTGGGCCACTTATGTTACTTGTGGGTATTAAGACATCGGTTGCTAGAACCATGTCATGTTAGGTACCTCTGTAGTGCAAATTCCTGATATTCCTTTGTTGTGGGAAAATAAATAAAAGCAGCTTTTATGCAAAAACTCAAACACAGAGCCACAAAGCCTTACTGCATATAGAATAGTTTTTATCTTCTGTTCTACTATGGTGATCTTGCCGGTACATTCAATGTACTGACCTACACGACTTCAACGTCTCATGTTGCAGATACTCTTCTTCGACGAGTAAGAGTATGATTCAGGGTTACGGTCTACACTCAACCTGCTGTTGGTGTTTATAGGGACTCCACTCCCGTTGACTGTTTCCGCTGAGATTTTAAGGTATATATCAGTTTTACGTTATTACATGTGATTGCACTTTGATATATACATTGATGTACTATGTGTGCCAGCATAGTGAGCCAGGGATGGCACAGAACACACAGAGGCTTGACCTTTCCATGTCGGGTCGCGACAGAAATGGTATCAGAGCACATGTTGACTGTAGGACGTGACCCTAGAAACTAGAAAGCCCTTAGGAAACGATTTCTCAAAAAACTTTGTTTTCAAAAGACCCTTTACTTCTCATCTTATTTGAGATTTATCAAATGATCTCTCTTACCTCAACTAGTTAGATAATACCCTTGTCCCTTTGACCACTATGGAAAGAGCCACAAAAGATTGAAGACTATAAGGACGTGAAGAAATTGAAGACCATGAAGAATTTCCAAGATATTATACCCTAGAAGACCAAACCCCTGTTGTATACTTACATTAGATACGATGGTTTGTGAGCTGTTATTTGTGTGTAAATTTTTCGACAGCCACAACTAAAATCTATTTTTAAAACCATTGTTTGTATTTTGTGTACTCCCTCCTCTCTGTCTCTCGCATCTCATCCAAAGAAAACCTGAACGCAATAGATGATGAATGAAGCTGGACTCGTGTATCCTGGATCGATGACTCGTTTAGAGAGAGAAGAATGGATTCAGAACATGGAGGATCACCTAAGGAGTAACCGTGTTGCAAGGATCGAGATGGTCCAGTATGATCTTCGGTACTTTGCAAAAGGTGCTGCCAATTTGTGGGAGATGCATGAAGCTATCTATGATAGGCAAGCATCAATCACTTGGGAAGAATTCAAGAGGACTCTACAAAAGTCTCATGTTGTCACCAACACCCAGAAGCCCCGTTGCAAAGATGTGAAGAAGATTTGCGCATGCAAGATATGTGGAGAGATAGGACACACCCAGAAAGAACAGAAGGAAGGATGCCCTCATTGTGAACAAAATCACCGAGCAGAGGAATGCCCAACTAGGCAGGTGACATTTTCTTGTGTGAAGGAACTATGCATTAAACGGCTCAATGCCAAATGTACCCCAAGGTACAAGAAGTCATCAAGCAGCAAAAGGAAGCCATGAAGGAAGCCTTCAGAGAAAATTTGGGAGAACTTGTGATGAAGGAAGATGTTGAAGACCCTAATGGAGAAGGCCTAACCAGATTTTACTCCAATGCCTGCTAGTCATGTGGACAAGAAGGACATTTCTCACAGGACTGTATGAAGGGAAGAAAAGAGTATCTGGGAAACTTCCCAACAGAAGAAGTGGAGTTTGATCCACAGGAAATTGAAGGTTTGATCGGAACAAAGAAGCTTAGGAAGAGACAAGCCCCTGAACAGAGGGACCTGAGTCATATCAGATGTTTCAAGTGTAAGGATATGGGCTACTACGCCAATAAGTGCCCAAGAAAGGAACCATAACTCCAAGGAGCAAACATCAACATCAAGAAGCCCCGAGACTTGTCAGAAATCATCTGTTTTCGTTGCAAGGAAGCAAGACATTATGCTAGTAAATGTCCAAAGGAGAAGAAAGCTAGAATGGAGTAGTTAAGATGGCAATAACTATATCATGAAGCATTCTTGTTTTCTTGAGATTATTATGTAACGGAAGTCGCAGAATTTGTAATAAATTCATGAGTCAATGGAATTATGGTGTCATGATTCTCGAATGTTGAATTATAAGAACTATTACTCTATGAACAAAGATCTCCAACCATTTTCGAGGATATGAGAAAATATGGTTCATTTCATTTAAGTGTGGTAGTAACCATAGGGACCAATGAATGAAGAAAGTACCATTCTTGTTAAGGAGTTTCGATAAGTGAATACAGGTGAAGAGAATGTGGAACCATATCAAACTATGTGGATGATAATCTTTGTGACAAAGTACCGTTGAAGTTGGAATATTGGGAAAAGGAATGATTGTGATGAAACCATACCCAAGGTTAAACAGACCAATGGAAAGGAAAATGAATTCCGCAGAGTGGAATCTAGACAAGAATAAGTCTGTGAATTGTTACCTCAAGGGCGTGGTGGAGTGAACTGAAGGTAATGCTGGAATATCAAACGATAGTAACCCCAAGAGTGAGTTAAAGGAGTTCAAGTATTCAAGTGAACCCACAACTCACTAACCTCGGGATTGATAAGGATCAAGCCCTAACTTTATGAAGGAAGAAACTTGGGAGAAGTTGTGATTGGATCAACAAACGTTTTCTAAGGAGTATACGACAACCTGAGAGTTGTGAAGGAACGATAGATGTTTTGCTTTAGCTTGCAGAATCAATGGATTTATCCAAACTTTGTTCGTTGACAAGAGAAATTTCTGCAACACTTGTGAGGAAGCCAAAGTGTTAGAATACGAGATTCACTGAACCTTGTACAAGGAAATGATTTCAGTGCGGCATGGATTGATCACCATGACGACTTACTCTTATCATTTCTCTTGCTATTCGGAATGGTAAATATGAGTGACTTACCCATAGTAAAGAGACGATGGTCTTTGAAGCTTTCGTTTAAGCCTTAGAATGGTATGATGAAAACCCCTTGTACACCGCAGTTGCTGCCACACGTAGGAATTTTATGGCGAGGAATGAAGCCAAGACCCATTTCACTGCGGGATAACCACAAATGGTAGACCACCATGAGGTATTCGATAAGTTATTTAGAATGATCACGAGACCTGTCAGTTAAGAAGACCCAGTATCGGAGGAAAGTGCATTTTGTTATGAGAACACAAGATTTTGATTAAACGGAAGAGCATCGCCGAAGGAGCTATCATGAAGAATGTGAACAAACAGATGCACCCAAAGGACTGTCAGGATTTTGAAGGACCAGTAACTCTCATTTTAAGTGTGGTAGACCTCACCCTTCCTGGACAATGGATTTGTTAGAAGACCCCAAACCCTAACCTTTTCTTTTTAGCCCTTTCGAATCTCGAGGACGAGGTTCATTTTAAGTGTGGTAGGTTTGTAACATCACAAATTTTGGAATGTTATAATAAATATTAGAATGATTGTTTGTTTGATTGAGTGATTGAAATTTGAGTGAAAATTTGAGACTTTTTGAAAACTTTTGAATGAGTGGGAATGACATGACTTTCCCATATGCTTTTGGAATTCAAATTCCTACATTTCAAATCAGTGAGAGAAGATGACATGACTTCTTCAATATAAAAAGATTTGAAGAGTGAATTTGAAAGCATTTGAAATTTTTTGATATGGACTTCATTTCATATTTGGTTCCATTTTAAATTTTGAAAGAATTCAAATACCCTTGACAAGTTTTGAGAGGAGTAACATGACACTCCACACCAGGGTTATTTTTATGAAATATTTGAACCCTAAACCCGAGGGGGTTATTTGAAAATTTATTTCAAAAGAATTAAAATCAAATTAGGCATTTTTTGAAAATAATTTTTTTTAAAGTATTTATTTTGGCAGTGGAAAAACGTTCACTAAATTTCATTTAATTCCCTGATCATTTTGGTATATTAAACTTTATTTTTTGGAAATTTTTTGAATGCCTTAATGAGATTTCATTTCTTTGTAAATTAGAAAAGGAAACGAATTTAAAGTTTTAATAAAACTGGTCGGCCCACCTGCCTTAACTCCCCGAGATTGCTCCGAACCGCCCACCGATGCCACCCTCTCTCCCTCTCTCTCTCTGACGCGCCGGTCCCACCGACCGACCGAAAACGCCACCGCGGTCGTCTCTTTCCTTCCTCCCCTTACCTCGCCGGCGATCCATCCGCGCCGGATCTCCCTCTCCTTTCCTTCCCCGTGCACCTCGAGGCCCCTATATAAACTCCCGACTCCTCCTCGGCCCGTTCCGCTCATTTCCCCTTCGTCCGACCCTCTCCCCTCGCCGGAATCGCTCACCGGAGCATAGCTGCCGCCGCACCATTTGACATCCCGTGCTCGTCCACGACCCCCTCATCATCGTTCAAGCCCACCAACCACCCTACCACCCTCGCCCGCATCCCCCAGTGCACTCGCCTTGCTCCGCACCCACCAAAGCTCCTTCACGGACGACCAGCCGAAGACCCTCGCCGCTCCCGAACTCGACGTCGTCGACACCACTGTCCTCGAGCCTCGCCGACACCACCTACCTCGTCGCCGTCCTCGCCTCCATCGAACGGAGCAAACCCCATCGCCGGAGGACCACCGTAGTGTCGTCCCCGACGACCACGCCGCCTCGGCCTCGCCGGAGAAGCTCCATCGCCGGTGACCCTCCCTCTGTGAGCACCCCCCCTCCCTTAACCGTTGGATCTGGATCTAGCGATCCAGATTAGAAGTCTTAATACCCCGAACCATTTTCTTTTAGTTACCGGTCGTTCGCTCCGTTGCATCTAGCGTGCACCCCTGTAGCCAATGAGAAACTGCCACGTAGCACCCTGTCCGTTAGTTAGGATATTTTTTCTTTTTCTGTTTTCTGTTTTAAAAACAGAATAGTTCTGTTTTTGTTTTCTTTATATCTTTTAAGTTTTTAATTGTTTTAATTTGTTTCTTTTTGCATTGTGTCAAAAAAATTATGTAGTTTCTGTAGATATAAAGTTTGACCATATTTGAATAACTTAAGATCGATTTCAAACAGATTTGTTTCAAAATTTATTTTCCGAATATCTTGAGTTTAAAAATTGATTTTTGGTTGATTCTTTCTGGTACAGGTCACTAGTGCTGTTGTTTATCAATAGGTAAAATTTTAGAATTTTAAGAATATTTAAATTAGTATTTTTAGCAAAACAGATTATGTTTCAGTTCTTTATAGGATTATTTATATTTCCTTTGTTTTAAATTCTTTTAATTTATTTTCTATTATATTAGTTAATAAGTTTTACTTTTTTTTGATAGTTAACAGTAGTATCTCAACCGATTTATTTTTATGTCAATCATTATAGCATGAAATCAATTCTAGTTCTATAATAACTTGCAAGTTGATTTCATTGCTAGTTTGATTTCTTATTTGAAAATATTTTTATACATTATTTTATAAGTTTTACTTTCTGTTAACTTAATTTTTTTATAATTGTTTTTCTCTTATTTTATTTTTTCAATTTTTTCACTTGTTGTTAAGAATATTAGCTAGGAAACTTATATTGTTTAGTGTGTTATTTATCATAGTTCTTAGTTGATTTTCAAAAGTAATTCTTTTGCTAAGTAAAATATTTACTAAAATACTTTTGTTATATTTTACTTTGTTTTTGTTTTATTAATTTTGAAAAGAGGATTATTTGTAGAGAAAACCAACCCTTGGTTGATTTGATGAAGTTTTGTTGATTTTAACTTTTGTCTTAAGTATTTCCTTCACCACAACCCATTTGTGTTTGGTTTTGTATTACTTGTTGATTGTTAGTACTGATTGCTAGTATGATTGCTTATATGTATGCAATGTTTGATTGTATAGATTTTTATCGGAGATTGACGAATAGTCTATCAAGTTATTTGTAAGAGCGATATTATTCTTCATCAACAGTACAGGCAAGTTCGTTTTGACCATCTATTTCATACCTATGTTTTATTGCGTGTAGTGATATCTTTCAACAAATCCGTCAAGTAGTGTTATTGAAAACTCTTGTAGTCAAGTAGAATGCATGAGGTAGGATCCCACCACTTGTTACTAAAGCCCCGGGAACGTTAGCTATTTCAATGCTATGCAAAAGTAGAGGGGGTTTGGTATGAGTGTTCGTGAGTGGTGTGAGAAGGAGGACTCTACGTCAAGATGACAACTTCATGAAGGCATCATCAAGTCCTACATCGTGAAGACCTCAAGACTTCTAGACTTGAGAAACAAGTTTTCAGTACACACTACTGGGTGAAGGATGGTTGATTGGGCATCCCTGGAGTAACCAGTGGATGGCCGGGATGCATGGAGAAGCGCCATGACATCTTGCGGAAAACTTCATACAGACTCAAAGAGACGGATGAATACTTCATGCCCGGAAGCTTACCTGTGTAGCCACAAGTCATTATGGGCTCTGGCTTGGTTGATCTTTGTTGTGACTCTGGCTGGGTAGTGCTATGAGATGTAGTCAACGTTAGGAATGGATGGGCACTAACAGTAGTCAGGGAAACACTCTGAAAGACCATGTTTCGTTCATCCTGTTCTCGAACACCTGGCAGTGCGAGGACTTACCAGGAGGGAACGAATCTTGTGGGTAAAGTACACAACACTCTGCAGAGTTAAACCTAATCGATTAGCCGTGTCCCCGGTTACAGACAATTTGAGCCTCTGGACTTGGATCTATCTCTGAACTCTCAACACTGGACTGATAATTAATTGTGGGCCACTTATGTTACTTGTGGGCATTAAGACATCGGTTGCTAGAACCATGTCATGTTAGGTACCTCTGTAGTGCAAATTCCTGATATTCCTTTGTTGTGGGAAAATAAATAAAATCAGCTTTTATGCAAAAACTCAAACACAGAGCCACAAAGCCTTACTGCATATAGAATAGTTTTATCTTCTGTTCTACTATGGTGATCTTTCCGGTACATTCAATGTACTGACCTACACGGCTGCAACGTCTCATGTTGCAGATACTCTTCTTCGACGAGTAAGAGTATGATTCAGGGTTACGGTCTACACTCAACCTGCTGTTGGTGTTTATAGGGACTCCACTCCCGTTGACTGTTTCCGCTGAGATTTTAAGGTATATATCAGTTTTACATTATTACATGTGATTGCACTTTGATATATACATTGATGTACTATGTGTGCCAGCATAGTGAGCCAGGGATGGCACAGAACACACAGAGGCTTGACCTTTCCAGGTCGGGTCGCGACAGAAATGGTATCAGAGCACATGTTGACTGTAGGACGTGACCCTAGAAACTAGAAAGCCCTTAGGAAACGATTTCTCAAAAAACTTTGTTTTCAAAAGACCCTTTACTTCTCATCCTATTTGAGATTTATCAAATGATCTCTCTTACCTCAACTAGTTAGATAATACCCTTGTCCCTTTGACCACTATGGAAAGAGCCACAAAAGATTGAAGACTATAAGGACGTGAAGAAATTGAAGACCATGAAGAATTTCCAAGATATTATACCCTAGAAGACCAAACCCCTGTTGTATACTTACATTAGATACGATGGTTTGTGAGCTGTTATTTGTGTGTAAATTTTTCGACGGCCACAACTAAAATCTATTTTTAAAACCATTGTTTGTATTTTGTGTACTCCCTCCTCTCTGTCTCTCGCATCTCATCCAAAGAAAACCAGAACGCAATAGATGATGAATGAAGCTGGACTCGTGTATCCTGGATCGATGACTCGTTTAGAGAGAGAAGAATGGATTCAGAACATGGAGGATCACCTAAGGAGTAACCGTGTTGCAAGGATCGAGATGGTCCAGTATGCTCTTCGGTACTTTGCAAAAGGTGCTGCCAATTGGTGGGAGATGCATGAAGCTATCTACGATAGGGAAGCATCGATCACTTGGGAAGAATTCAAGAGGACTCTACAAAAGTCTCATGTTGTCACCAACACCCAGAAGCCCCGTTGCAAAGATGTGAAGAAGATTTGCGCATGCAAGATATGTGGAGAGATAGGACACACCTAGAAAGAACACAAGGAAGGATGCCCTCATTGTGAAGAAAATCACCGAGCAGAGGAATGCCCAACTAGGCAGGTGACATTTTCTTGTGTGAAGGAACTATGCATTAAACAGCTCAATGCCAAATGTACACCAAGGTACAAGAAGTCATCAAGCAGCAGAAGGAAGCCATGTAGGAAGCCTTCAGAGAAAATTTAGGAGAACTTGTGATGAAGGAAGATGTTGAAGACCCTAATGGAGAAGGCCTAACCAGATTTTACTCCAATGCCTGCTATTCATGTGGACAAGAAGGACATTTCTCACAGGACTGTATGAAGGGAAGAAAAGAGTATCTGGGAAACTTCCCAACAGAAGAAGTGGAGTTTGATCCACAGGAAATTGAAGGTTTGATCGGAACAAAGAAGCTCAGGAAGAGACAAGCCCCTGAACAGAGGGACCTGAGTCATATCAGATGTTTCAAGTGTAAGGATATGGGCTACTACGCCAATAAGTGCCCAAGAAAGGAACCATAACTCCAAGGAGCAAACATCAACATCAAGAAGCCCCGAGACTTGTCAGAAATCATCTGTTTTCGTTGCAAGGAAGCAAGACATTATACTAGTAAATGTCCAAAGGAGAAGAAAGCTAGAATGGAGTAGTTAAGATGGCAATAACTATATCATGAAGCATTCTTGTTTTCTTGAGATTATTATGTAACGGAAGTCGCAGAATTTGTAATAAATTCATGAGTCAATGGAATTATGGTGTCATGATTCTCGAATGTTGAATTATAAGAACTATTACTCTATGAACAAAGATCTCCAACCATTTTCGAGGATATGAGAAAATATGGTTCATTTCATTTAAGTGTGGTAGTAACCATAGGGACCAATGAATGAAGAAAGTACCATTCTTGTTAAGGAGTTTCGATAAGTGAATACAGGTGAAGAGAATGTGGAACCATATCAAACTATGTGGATGATAATCTTTGTGACAAAGTACCGTTGAAGTTGGAATATTGGGAAAAGGAATGATTGTGATGAAACCATACCCAAGGTTAAACAGACCAATGGAAAGGAAAATGAATTCCGTAGAGTGGAATCTAGACAAGAATAAGTCTGTGAATTGTTACCTCAAGGGCATGGTGGAGTGAACTGAAGGTAATGCTGGAATATGAAACGATAGTAACCCCAAGAGTGAGTTAAAGCTGTTCAAGTATTCAAGTGAACCCACAACTCACTAACCTCGGGATTGATAAGGATCAAGCCCTAACTTTATGAAGGAAGAAACTTGGGAGAAGTAGTGATTGGATCAACAAACGTTTCCTAAGGAGTATACGACAACCTGAGAGTTGTGAAGGAACGATAGATGTTTTGCTTTAGCTTGCAGAATCAATGGATTTATCCAAACTTTGTTTGTTGACAAGAGAAATTTCTGCAACACTTGTGAGGAAGCCAAAGTGTTAGAATACAAGATTCACTGAACCTTGTACAAGGAAATGATTTTAGTGCGGCATGGATTGATCACCATGACAACTTACTCTTATCATTTCTCTTGCTATTCGGAATGGTAAATCTGAGTGACTTACCCATAGTAAAGAGACGATGTTCTTTGAAGCTTTCGTTTAAGCCTTAGAATGGTATGATGAAAACCCCTTGTACACGGCAGTTGCTGCCACACGTAGGAATTTTACGGCGAGGAATGAAGCCAAGGCCCATTTCACTATGGGATAACCACAAATGGTAGACCACCATGAGGTATTTGATAATTTATTTAGAATGATCACGAGACCTGTCAGTTAAGAAGACCCAGTATCGGAGGAAAGTGCATTTTGTTATGAGAACACAAGATTTTGATTAAACGGAAGAGCATCGCCGAAGGAGCTATCATGAAGAATGTGACCAAACAGATGCACCCAAAGGACTGTCATGATTTTGAAGGACCAGTAACTCTCATTTTAAGTGTGGTAGACCCCACCCTTCCTGGACAATGGATTTGTTAGAAGACCCCAAACCTTAACCTTTTCTTTTTAGCCCTTTCGAATCTTGAGGACGAGATTCATTTTAAGTGTGGTAGGTTTGTAACATCCCAAATTTTGGAATGCTATAATAAATATTAGAATGATTGTTTATTTGATTGAGTGATTGAAATTTGAGTGAAAATTTGAAACTTTTTGAAAACTTTTGAATGAGAGGGAATGACATGACTTTCCCATATGCTTTTGGAATTCAAATTCTTACATTTCAAATCAGTGAGAGAAGATGACATGACTTCTTCAATATAAAAAGATTTGAAGAGTGAATTTGAAAGCATTTGAAATTTTCTGATATGGACTTCATTTCATATTTGGTTCCATTTTAAATTTTGAAAGAATTCAAATACCCTTGACAAGTTTTGAGAGGAGTAACATGACACTCCACACCAGGGTTATTTTTATGAAATATTTGAACCCTAAACCCGAGGGGGTTATTTGAAAATTTATTGCAAAAGAATTAAAATCAAATTAGGCATTTTCTGAAAATAATTTTTTAAAAAGTATTTAGTTTGGTAGTGGAAAAATGTTCATTAAATTTGATTTAATTCCATGATCATTTTGGTATATAAAACTTTATTTGTTTGGAAATGTTTGGAATGCCTTAATGAGATTTCAAATCTCTGGAAATTAGAAAAGGAAACGAATTTAAAGTTTTAATAAAACCGGCCGGCCCACCTGCCTTAACTCCCCGAGATAGCTCCGAACCACCCACCGATGCCACCCTCTCTCCCTCTCTCTCTCTGAAGTGCCGGTCCCACCGACCGACCGAAAACGCCGCCGCGGTCGTCTCTTTCCTTCCTCCCCTTACCTTGCCGGCGATCCATCCGCACCGGATCTCCCTCTCCTTTCCTTCCCCGTGCACCTCGAGGCCCCTATATAAACTCCCGACTCCTCCTCGACCCATTCCGCCCATTTCCCCTTCGTCCTACCCTCTCCCCTCGCCGGAATCGCTCACCGGAGCATAGTCGCCGCCGCCGCACCATTTGACATCCCGTGCTCGTCCCCGACCCCCTCATCGTCGTTCGAGCCCACCAACCACCCTACCACCCTCACCCGCATCCCCCAGTGCACTCCCCATGCTCTGCACCCACCAAAGCTCCTTCACGGACGACAACCCGAAGACCCTCGCCGCTCCCGAACTCGTCGTCGTCGACACCATCGTCCTCTAGCCTTGCCGATGCCACCTACCTCGCCGTCGTCCTCGCCTGCATCGAACGGAGCAAAACCCATCGCCGGAGGACCACGGCATCACCGTCCCTGATGACCATGCCGCCTCGGCCTCGCCGAAGAAGCTCCATCGCCGGCGACCCTCCCTCTGTGAGCACCCCCCCCCCCTCCCTTAACCGTTGGATCTGGACCTAGCGATCCAGATTAGAAGTCTTAATAACCCGAACTGTTTTCTTTTAGTTACCGGTCGTTCACTCCGTTGCATCTAGCGCGCACCCCTGTAGCCAATAAGAAACTGCCACGTAGCACCCTGTCCGTTAGTTAGGATATTTTTACTTTTCTGTTTTCTATTTTAAAAACAGAATAGTTATGTTTTTGTTTTCTTTATATCTTTTAAGTTTTTAATTGTTTTAATTTATTTATTTTTGCATTGTGTCACAAAATTTTATGTAGTTTCTGTAGATATAAAGTTTGACCATATTTGAATAATTTAAAATCGATATCAAACAGATTTGTTTCAAATCATATTTTCCGAATATCTTGAGTTTAAAAATAGATTTTGGTTGATTCTTTTTGCTACAGGTCACTAGTGATGTTTTTTATCAATAGGTAAAATTTTAGAATTTTAAGAATAATTAAATTAGTATTTTTAGCAAAACAGATTCTGTTTCAGTTCTTTATAGGATTATTTATATTTCCTTTGTTTAAATTGTTTTAATTTATTTTCTATTATATTAGTTAATAAGTTTTACTTTTTTTTGTTAGTTAACAGTAGTATGTCAACCAATTTATTTTTATGTCAATCATTATAGCATGAAATCAATTCTAGTTCTATAATAACTTGCAAGTTGATTTCATTACTAGTTTGATTTCTTATTTGAAACTATTTTTTATACATTATTTTATAAGTTTTACTTTCTGTTAACTTAATTGTTTTATAATTGGTTTTCTCTTATTTTATTTTTTCAATTTTTTTACTTGTTGTTAAGTTTATTAGCTAGAAAACTTATAGTGTTTAGTGTGTTATTTATCATAGTTCTTAGTTGATTTTCAAAAGTAATTCTTTTGCTAAGTAAAATATTTACTAAAATACTTTTGTTATATTTTAATTTGTTTTTGTTTTATTAATTTTGAAAAGAGGATTATTTGTAGAGAAAACCAACCCTTGGTTGATTTGATGAAGTTTTGTTGATTTTAACTTTTGTCTTAAGTATTTCCTTCATCACAACCCATTTGTGTTTGGTTTTGTATTACTTGTTGATTGTTAGTATTGATTTCTAGTATGATTGCTTATATGTATGCAATGATTGATTTTATAGATTTTTATCGGAGATTGACGAAAAGTCTATCAAGTTATTTCTGAGAGCGATATTATTCTTCATCAACAGTACATGCAAGTTCACTTTGACCATCTATTCCATACCTATATTTTAGTGCATGTAGTGATAACTTTCAACAAATCCCTCTAGTAGTGTTATTGAAAACACTTGTAGTCAAGTAGAATGCATGAGGTAGGATCCCACCAGTTGTTACTAAAGCCCCGGGAATGTTAGTTATTTCAATGCTATGCAAAAGTAGACGGGATTTGGTATGAGTGTTCGTGAGTGGTGTGATAAGGAGGACTATACGTCAAGATGACAACTTCATGAAGGCATCATCAAGTCTTGCATCGTCAAGACCTCAAGACTTCGAGACTCGAGAAACAAGTTTTCAATACACACTACTGGGTGAAGGATGGTTGATTGGGCATCCTTGGAGTAACCCGTGGATGGCCGGGATGCATGGAGAAGCGCCATGACATCTTGCGGAAAGCTTCACCCAGACTCAAAGAGACGGATGAATACTTCATGCCCGGAAGCTTACCTGTGTAGCCACAAGTCATTATGGGCTCTGGCTTGGTTGATCTTTGTTGTGACTCTGGCTGGGCAGTGCTACGAGATGTAGTCGACGTTAGGATTGGATGGGCACTGAGAGTAGTCACGGAAACACTCTGAAAGATCATGTTTCGTTCATCCTGTTCTCAAACACCCGGCAGTGCGAGGACTTACCAGGAGGGAACGAATCTTGTGGGTAAAGTACACAACACTCTACAGAGTTAAACCTAATCAATTAGTCGTGTCCCCGGTTACGGACAATTTGAGCCTCTGGACTTGGATCTATCTCTGAACTCTCAACACTGGACTGATAATTAATTGTGGGCAACTTATGTTACTTGTGGGCATTAAGTCATCGGTTGGCGGAACCATGTCATGTTAGGTAACTCTGTAGTGCAAATTCCTGATATTCCTTTGTGGTAGGAAAAGAAATAAAATCATCTTTTATGCAAAAACTCAGACACAGAGCCACAAAGCCTTACTGCATATAGAATAGTTTTTATCTTCTGTTCTACTATGGTGATCTTGTCGGTACATTCAATGTACTGACCTACATGGCTGCAACGTCTCATGCTGCAGATACTCTTCTTCGACGAGTAAGAGTATGATTCAAGGTTATGGTCTACACTCAACCTGCCTTTGGTGTTTATTGGGACTCCACTCCCGTCGACTGTTTCCGCTGAGATTTTAAGGTATATATCAGTTTTAAGTTATTACATGTGATTGCACTTTGATATATACATTGATGTACTGTGTGTGCCAGCATACTGATCCAGGGATAGCACAGAACACACAGAGGCTTGACCTTTCCAGGTCAGGTCGCTACAGGAAACCAGGAGACTTGAGAACCAAGGTAGGAGAGCCACCGTGGGGCCACAAGCCCTAGGGCACGACCAGAGGGTAGGGCGTGCCGGGCAGGCTTGTTGGCCCACGGCAGCTCTCCCAACCCTGATCTTCAGCCTATAAATTCCCAAATATTCCATCATTATCAGAGTGAGCCACGAAAACACTTTTCCGCCGCCAGAAGCCTCCATTCCCAAGAGATCCAATCTTGCAGCCTTTTCCGGTAATCTACTGGAGGGGGATTCAATCACGGAGGGCATCTACATCAACTCCATTGCCCCTCGGATGATGCGTGAGTAGTTCACCATAGACCTTCGGGTCAGTAGCTAGTAGCTAGATGGCTTCTTCTCTCTCTTTGCTCTTCAATACCATGTTCTTCATGATCTTCATGGAGATCTATCCGATGTAATACTCTTTTGCGGTGTGTTTGTCGAGATTCGATGAATTGTGGGTTTATGTTCAGATTATCCATGAATATTATTTGAGTCTTTTCTGAATTCTTATATGCATGATTTCATATCTTTGCAATTCTCTTCGAGTTATTGGTTTGGTTTGGCCAACTAGATTGGTAATTCTTGCAATGGGAGAAGTGCTTAGTTTTGGGTTCAATCTTGTCGTGTCCTCACCCAGTGAAAAAGTAGGGGTAGCGAGGCACGTATTGTATTGTTGCCATCAAGGATAACAAGGTGGGGTTTTCATCATATTGCTTGAGTTTATCCCTCTACATCATGTCATCTTACCTAATGTGTTACTCTGTTCTTCATGAACTTAATACTCTAGATGCAGGCAGGAGTTGGTCGATGTGTGGAGTAATAGTAGTAGATGCAGAATCGTTTCGGTCTACTAGATACAGACGTGATCCCTATATGCATAATCATTGCCTTGGATATCTTCATAATTATTCTCTTTTCTATCAATTGCTCGACCGTAATACGTGTTATCATGAGAGAAGCCTCTAGTGAAACCTATGGCCCCCGAATCTATTTTACATCTTATACTTTCAGATATAAAACCAAAAATACGAAAATACTTTGCTGCATTATTTTTACCTTTTGTTTTACTTTCCGTTCAAGCAATCTATCTCTATTAGATCTCATCCTTGCAAGTAACCTTAAAGGGATTGACAACCCCTTTATAGAGTTGGGTGCAAGAGTTTGATTCCTTGTGTAGGTACACCTATTGGGGACTTGCTTGTATCTCCTACTGGATTGATACCTTGGTTCTCAATAACTAAGGGAAATACTTATCTACTTTGCTGCATCACCCCTTCCTCTTCACGGAAACCAACGCATGCTCGAGAATAGCAAGAAGGATTTCTGGCGCCGTTGCCGGGGAGATCTACATCAAGCCTACCAAGTACCCATCACAAACTCATCTCTTGCATTTACATTATTTGCCATTTGCCTCTCATTTTCCTCTCCCCCACTTCTAAAATGATTTTCAGAAAATACCAAAAATATTTGCCTTTTTTGTTTGCCCTTCTTTCGCTTGCCTTTTCGTTACCCTAACTATGTCTAACATCACCACATCCCCCTTGTCACCAGACTTTGAAATTCTTTACTTCAAACAAAAACAAGGGGAAAATTTGAAGGATGCTTGGTATGGGCTAATGGAATCTTATCGTGTTTCCAATCTAAAAGGGATACAAACGTTTTGCTTAGAAATTTTTACATTGGTTTAGCTTTGCATCATAGGGAGCTTTTAGATTTCGCCTCAAAAGGAAATTTTATTGAGCTTGACACGAATGCTGCCTATGAAGTTTTAGAACGGATTTTGGGGGTTCCTTCGCCAAATAAGGGGTTTTCTTTCTCTCAAGAGGGAGTTCAAGTTCTCGACAAATTGGGTGACTTATATAAGCACTTGGTCGAGTTACAACAATATCACGAACCCCTCAAACATATTAATGGGGACCTTAATCGCTTGAATACTTTGATTACCCTTTGCAATAAGAGTTTGGACATTTTGGACACCAAGATGGATCCTCCCCCTAAAAGTGGGGGGAGTGTAAAGAACCTCCTAGCTTTGAGAAGTTCCTCACAAAAGTTGCCAATACCAAAGATGACAATACTTAGATCGATTGCGTTTTGGATAGCTAGGGGCGTTACACAATAGTGCTTGTTGGGAGGCAACCCAATTTTATTTTAATTTTTGATTTTTTCTTCTGTTTTGGTGTGGATTGCACATGAATTATTTTGTAGTAATTGTGTTTTGTGTTTTAATTAGTGTTTGAGCCAAGTAAAACCTTTGGGGTGATCTATGATGGTTGTTGATTTGATCTTGCTGAAAAATAGAAACTTTTGCGATCAGTACAGGAATTTTCTAAATTTTTCAGAGCGTTGAATCAATATGCAATTTTTACACAAGATTGATATACAAATTTCCCTAACTTTCCTAATTTTTCAGAAGTTTTAGAGTTCCAGAAGCATTCGTAGTTACAGATTGCTATAGACTGTTCTGTTTTTGACAGATTCTGTTTTCTTTGTTATGGTTGCTTATTTTGATGTATCTATGGGTCGTATCGGGGGGTATGAGTCATGGAAAGTTCGAATAAAGTAGGTATTACACAAATATAACTAAATAAGGAGTTCACAAAAGTACCTAAAGTGGTGATTTATCTTTTTATACTAATGGATCTCATGAATTTTCTATTGAGTTTTGTGTTGTGAAGTTTTCAAGTTTTGGGTGAAGATTTGATGGACTATGGAATAAAGAGTGGCGAGAGCCTAAGCTTGGGTATGACCAAGGCACCCCAAGTCATATTCAAGGATACCAAAAAGCCTAAGCTTGGGGATGCTTTATACGTCTCCAACGTATCCATAATTTATGAAGTATTCATGCTATTATTTTATCATTCTTGGATGTTTTACAATCCTTTTATAGCAACTTTATACCATTTTTTGGGACTAACGTATTGACCCAGTACCTAGTGTCAGTTGCTTTTTTGCTTGTTTTTTACATCGTAGGAAATCAATATCAAACGGAGTCCAAACACCATGAAACTTTTTGGAGATTTATATGGACCAGAAGGAACCCAATGGGCCAGAGCTGCAACTAGGGGGTGCCCCGAGGGGGCACAACCCACTAGGGCGCGCTAGGGCCCCCTGGCGCACCTAAGCGGGTTGTTCCCACCTCGGTGGCCACCCACACCCCCTATTTGCACTATAAATTCCCAAATATTCCGAATCCCTTCGGGGTAGCCCTAGATCAAAAGGTCTGCCGCCGCAAGGCTCTGTAGCCACCGAAAACCAATCTAGACCCCGTTTCGGCATCCTGCCAAAGGGGGGGAATCATCTCCGGTGGCCACCATGATGAGGAGGGAGTAGTCCACCCTCAGGGCTGAGGGTTTGTACCAGTAGCTATGTGTTTAATCTCTCTCTCTCATGATCTTGAGATGTCACGATCTTGATATATTATGGGCTTTGTTAACATATATGGAGCATATGATGTTTCTCCCCTCTATACTCTTCTTGTGATGAATTGAGTTTTCCCTTTGAGATTGCGTTGTTATCGGATTGAATACTTTAATGGATTTGAGAACACTTGATATATGTCTTGCAATTGAATACTCGTGGTGACAATGGGGTATCGTATTGATTCACTTGATATGTATTTTAGCATTCAACTTGCATATTCCTGCGGTGACATTGGAGTAATCTATGCATAGGGGTTGATGCACGTTCTTGTCTTTGTTTCTCCGATATAAATCTTGGGGCACTCCTCAAAATTCTTTGCGTTGGATTGAGTATTATGAATCTGAAATTATTTGGTGTTGTTTTAGTACGAACTCTTGATTAGATCGATCGGAAAGAATAGCTTTTGTTATTTTAGTACGAACTCTAGGATAGATCGAACGAAAAGAATAGCTTTGAGGTGGTTTCGTCCCCTAAAAACAATTTCTTCTTATGTTCTCCACTAGATAGGAACTTTGGAGTGATTCTTTGTTGCACGTTGAAGGATGGTTATATGATCCAACTATGTTAGCATTATTGAGAGATTGCACTAGTGAAAGTACGGACCCTAGGCCTCATTTTCAATCATTGCAATATCGTTTGTGCTCACTTTTGTTATTTGCTACCTTGATTTTTTTATTTATTCAGATTATAAAAATATATTTCTACCATCCATATTACACTTCACCGAACTAGTGCACCTATACAATTTGCCATTGTATTGGGTGTGTTGGGGACACAAGAGATATCTTGTATTTGGTTGCAGGGTCGTTTGAGAGAGACCATCTTCATCCTACTCCTCTCACAGATTGATAAACCTTAAGTCATCCACTTGAGGGAAAATTGCTATTGTCCTACAAATCTCTGCGCTTGGAGGTCCAACATGTGTCTACAAGAATAAAGTTGCGCAGTAGACATCAAGCTCTTTTCTGGCGCCGTTGCCGGGGAGGTAAGTGCATGAAGCTATATCTTTAGATCGTGCAATCGAATCTTTTAGTTTCTTGTTTTATCACTAGTTTGGTTTATAAAACAAAACTACATAAAAATGGAATTGAGGTTGCATCATATTATTCATCATCTTTATAATATCTTTCTTGAAAATGATGGATCGGAAAATTGTGCTCAATTGATAGAAGAGGAATTCAATAAAATTATTGTAATTAATGATGAGAATGATTGCAATGTTTTTAGTATGAATTCTTTGAATATCCATGGTGCTAATGATATGCCAAGCCATAAGCTTGGGGATGCTATGTTTGATGAAGATGATATTTTTTGTCCCCCATGTTTTGATGTGGAAATTTGTTATAATGAAAGCATGCCTCCTATTTATGATGATTATATTGATGAGAGTGGATTTGGAGAGGTCATGACTTTATTTAATGATGAATCCACTATTTTGGAAGAGGTTGCAATGTATTATGACAACAAAGTTCCTATATATGATGATTATGGTGATGACATGTACGCTATAAATAATAATGATAACCATGAAACTTGTCATCATGATTTTAATTTTCAATCACATGATAGTTATTTTGTTGAGTTTGCTCCCACTACTACTGATGAGAATAAATTTGCTTATGTGGAGAGTAAAAAAATCTCTATGCTTATGCACCATGAAAAGAATGCTTTATGTGATAGATATATTGTTGAATTCATTCATGATGCTACTGAAAATTATTATGAGAGAGGAACATATGCTTGTAGGTATTGCAATAATATCAAGCTTCCTCTCTATGTGTTGAAAATCTTGAAGCTATGCTTGTTTTGCCTTCCTATGCTAGTTGATTCTTGCTCCCATAAATTGTTTTCTCACAAAATCCCTATGCATAGGAAGTGGGTTAGGCTTAAATGTGCTAGTCATATGCTTCATGATGCTCTCTTTATGTTTCAATTCTTTACTTTTATGCGAGCATCATTGAAATCATCATGCCTAGCTTAAAAGGCATAAAAGAAAAGCGCTTGTTGGGAGACAACCCAACACTTTTACCTACTGTTTTGTGTCTTCACATGATTAAGCTACTATATTAATCATGTTTTATTTCTATTGTTTCCATAAAGTACCAAGTAAATCCTTTGGGATCATGTGGGGTGATAATTGATTTGATCTTGCTGAAAAACAGAAACTTTTGCGCTCACGAAAATAATTCTAATTTTTAAAAGACGAGTGATTTTGAGTTGATTCTTTTTGAAGAAGATTAATATACAAATTTCACACAAATAAATTGTGGAAATGATATGATACAGTAGGCATTGTGTGATAACAATTATGGATCTTGTCTTGGCAGTACCAAAGTGAAATGGTTTGCTCTTTATCATACTAACCCATCTCACGAAGTTCCGTTAAGTTTTGAGTGATTGAAGTTTTCAAGTTTGGGGTGAGATGTCGATATGAGGAGAATTAGGAGTGACAAGTCCCTAAGATTGGGGATTCCCAAGGCAACCCCAAGGTAACATTCAAGGAATATCCAAGCAAATAAGCTTGGGGATGCCCCGGAAGGTATCCCCTCTATCGTCTCCAACATTATCGGTAACCTTACTTGGAGCTATGTTTTCATTCGTCACATGATATGTGTTTTACTTGGAGCGTCAATTTATTTTGTTATTGTTTGTTTGATGTTATTTATAATAATGTTTTGCATATTTTATTTCAATAAAAATGTCAAGGATAGCCCTCACCATGCTTATTTTGCAAGTATACATGCTACTGTTTCAAAACATAAAGTTTACCGCTGTTGCAAAAATTCCCTAGTAAAGTTAGAATGTGATAAAATGTTGAAACTTTTTTAATAATAAGCTCTGATAAATTTTCTACAGTCTGGTAAATTTTCATAACATTTGGAGTTTAACAAGTATTGATACCCTTGCATTATTTACAGACTGTACTGTTTTGGCAGATTGCTGTTATGTTTGCATTGTTTGCATATGTTTGCTTGTTTAATGATTCTATTTGAGGATAGGAGTAATAAATATGCAAAGGCGTTTAGTATGCAATGTTGAATAATAACTTTTGTGATTTGCTACAGTAGAGAATGATAAGGTTTTTGCATTGGTTTATACTAACTTATCTCACAGGTTCTTGTTGAGTTTTGTGTGGATGAAGCTTTTGAGATTTAGGAAAACCGTGCTATGCGAAGAATTAAGGATACACAAAAGCTCAAGCTTGGGTTTGACAAAGTCATACCAAGATAATATTCAAGAAGTATCAAGCATCTAAGCTTGGGGATGCCCCGGTAGGCATCCCACCTTTCTTCTTCAACAATTATCGGTTAGTATCGGTTGAGCCTAAGTTTTTGCTTCTTCACATGAGTTGTGCCATTTTCATAATGTCATTTTATTTTTATTTTACTTGCTGTTTTAATAAAATACTTAGATCTGAAATTTTTAAATAAAATAGAGTCCTCAAATAGTCTCCAAGGAGGCTAAGTAAGCGGCATTCATATCCCGTCAACGAAGCTCTTTTCTTTGGAATTGCTCTAGTGCTTCACTTATATCCTATGACTAATTTTTTTAATAAATTGAATGCCACGAAGTTGAAATCATATCATGCTTAGTGGTAGCTTCATATTGGGGTTAGAAAGTGAAATCTTTTGAGGCTTGACAATCACAATATTGGTCGTACAAGCAATTCATGAATAATTAGTATAAGGAAGAGAACTTTCACGTGCAAATACACTATCTTGGAAATCTTTTGTGATTGTGAGCCCCCATCAAAATACACTATGACGTTGGACAAGGAAGACAACGTAATGATTTATGTTTGTTCATATTCACATAGAAGTTATATTTTCATAGATCCTTCAACATGTGGTGCTTGCCCCCCATCT
The DNA here is from genome assembly GCA_022496015.1 of Hordeum marinum. NCBI lineage: Eukaryota > Viridiplantae > Streptophyta > Magnoliopsida > Poales > Poaceae > Hordeum > Hordeum marinum. Next base: position 97,568,310 of record CM039675.1, read on the forward strand.
TTGCTAACCAAAAATTCCGCACCAAGTAGACATACTACTTGTGCATCCAAAAACCCTTAAACCAAAATCTTATTTTCAAGAGTCCACCATACCTACCTAAGGATTGAGCAAGATCCTTCAAGTAAGTTGTCATCGGTGCAATAAGGCAATAAAAATTGCTTCTAAAAGTGTTAGATCATTTAGTGTAAGAGAAAATTGAGCGTTGTACGAACTTGTGATGTCAAAGTAATAAAAGCAACAGACTGTATAATAAAGATTGCTGTCATAAGGGGCAATATAATGTGACATTCTTTTGCACTAAGGGGTTGAGCATACAAACAAATAAGCACATGGCAACCTCTGCTTCCCTCTGCGAAGGGCCTATCTTTTAATTTATGTATTTACTTTTATGCAAGAGTCAAAGTTTTTCTCTCTATTCCTTTTTATTTTTCTCCTTTGGCAAGCATCATGTGGTGACGAAATATGTAGGCACATATATCCAGTTGAATATGGGTAGCATGAGTTATTATTGTTGACATAACCCTTGAGGTGAATACGTTGGGAGGCAAAGCAATATGCCCCTATCTTTCTATGTGTCCGGTTGAAACGTTTTGCCCATGTGTATGCGATGAGTGTTAGCAATCATAGAAGACTATGTGATGGTTGAGTATGTGGAGGTCTTACTTAAACTCTGTTGAATAAGTTGAATTGCAATTGCTTGGTGACTGAGAACATAGGTTGTTGGGTTTCAAGAGAATTCATTGTTTGAACCTTAACATTTGAATTGGTTGCTACTTTAACATGAGAGAACTTTATGAGAAAAGAATTGTTGTAATGATGCTAGGAAAAGTGATTGAAATTATCATTGATCAAACTTATGCACTTTGCTAGCATTCACGATTCATAAATTATTTCTTTTATCATTTACCTACTCGAGGATGACTAGGAATTAAGCTTGGGGATGCTGATACATCTCCAATGTATCTATAATTTATGAAGTATTCATGCTGCTATTTTATCATTCTTGGATGTTTTACAATCATTTTATAGCAAATTTATACCATTCTTTGGGACTAACCTATTGACCCAGTGCCCAGTGCTAGTTGGTGTTTTTTTGCTTGTTTTTTACATCGCAGGAAATCAATATCAAATGGATTCCAAACACCACGAAACTTTTTGGAGATTTTTTTGGACCAGAAGTAACCCAATGGGCCAGAGCTGCACCTGGGGGGTACCGCGATGGGGGCACAACCCACCAGGGCGCGCCAGGGCCCCCTGGCACGCCCTGGTGGGTTGTGCCCACCTCGGTGGCCTCCCGCACCCCCACTTTGCACTATAAATTCCCAAATATTCCGAGACCCTTCGGGGTAGCCCTAGATCAGATGTTTTGCCGCCGCAAGGCTCTATAGCCAATGAAAACCAATCTACACCCCATTCCGGCACCCTGTCGGAGGGGGGAATCATCTTCGGTGGCCATCTTCATCATCTCGGTGGCCACCACGATGAGGAGGGAGTAGTCCACCCTCAGGGCTGAGGGTTTGTACCAGTAGCTATGTGTTTAATCTCTCTCTCTCTCTCTCGTGATCTTGATATGTCACAATCTTGATATATCATGGGCTTTGTTAACATAGATGGATCATATGATGTTTCTCCCCTCTATACTCTTCTTGTGATGAATTTAGTTTTCCTTTGAGATTTCGTTGTTACCGGATTGAATACTTTAATGGATTTGAGAACACTTGATATATGTCTTGCAATTGACTACTCGTGGTGAAAATGGGGTATCGTATTGATTCACTTGATATGTATTTTGGCATTCAACTTGCGGATTCCCGTGGTGAAATTGGGGTAATCTTTGCATAGGGGTTGATGCACGTTCTTGTCTTTGTTTCTCCAGTAGAAATCTTGGGGCACTCCTTGAAGTTCTTTGTGATGGATTGAGTATTATGAATCTGTAGTACGAACTCTTGATTAGATCGATCGGAAAGAATAGCTTCTGTTATTTTAGTATGAACTCTAGGATAGATCGAATGGAAAGAATAGCTTTGAGGTGGTTTCATACCCTACAAACAATTTCTTCTTATGTTCTCCGCTAGATAGGAACTTTGGAGTGATTCTTCATTGCACGTTGAGGGATGGTTATATGATCCAACTATGTTAGCATTGTTGAAAGATTGCACTAGAGAAAGTACAGACCCTAGGCCTCATTTTCAATCATTGCAATATCATTTGTGATCACTTTTGTTATTTGCTACCTTGCTGTTTTTATTTATTCAGATTATAAAAATATATTTCTACCATCCATATTACACTTTGCCGAACTAATGCACCTACACAATTTGCCATTGTATTGGGTGTGTTGGGGACACAAGAGATTTCTTGTATTTGGTTGTAGGATCATTTGAGAGAGACCATCTTCATCCTACACCTCTCACGGATTGATAAACCTTAGGTCATCCACTTGAGGCAAACTTTCTACTGTCCTACAAAACTCTGCGCTTGGAGGCCCAACACGTGTCTACAAGAATAAAGTTGCGTAGTAGACATCAATGCCCCGGAAGGCATCCCGTCTTTCGTCTTCAATCCATCGGTAAATTTACTTGAGGCTATATTTTTATTCACCACATGATATGTGTTTTGCTTGGAGCATCTTGTATGATATGAGTCTTTGCTTTTTAGTTTGCCACAATCATCTTTTATGCACACATGTTTTGAGAGAGAGACGCTGAATCGTGAATTTATTAGAATCCTCTATGTGCTTCACTTATATCTTTTGAGCTAGGCAAAGTTGCTCTAGTGCTTCACTTATATCTTTATAGAGCATGGTGGTGTTATATTTTATAGAAATTATTGAACTCTCGTTCCTCACTTATATTATTTTGAGAGTTTCTTAAAACAGCATGGTAATTTCTTTAGGTTATGAATTTAGTCCTAATATAATGGGCATCCAAGAGGGATATAATAAAAACTTTCATATTAAGTGCCTTAAAAACTATGAGAAGTTTGATTCCTTGCATATAGTTTTGAGATAATAGAGATGGTAATAAGAGAGTCATGCTAGTGAGTGGTGGTGAATTGGAAGGGATACTTGTGTTAATTCTTGTGATTCCCGTAGCATGCATGTATGGTGAACCGTTATGTAACGAAGTCGAAGCATGATTTGTTTAATGATTGTCGACCTTTGTGTGAGGGTTGGGAGCATGCAATGGTTAACTCCTATCAACCTCTGCCCTAGGAGCATGCGTCTAATGCTTTGTTTGATAACTAATAGACTTTTGCAATAAGTATGTGAGTTCTTTATGACTAATGTTGAGTCCATGGATTATACGCACTCTCACCCTTCCATCTTTGCTAGCCTCTCTAGTACCGCGCAACTTTCGCCGGTACGTCAAACCCTCGTTCCTCAAAATAGCCACCATATATTCCTCAAAACAGCCACCATACCTACCTATTATGGCATTTCCATAGCCATTCCGAGATATATTGCCATGCAACTTCCATCATGTAGTTTTTCATGACTTGCATCATCACTTCATATTGCATATAGAGTCATACTTTGTCATAGGTATCGAGTTGTAATTTTATTTTTGAGTTATAAGTAAATAAAAGTGTGATGATTTTTCATTAATAGAGCATTGTCCCGTGAGAGAAAAGGACAATGGAAGCCATGACTCCCTCACAAGTTGGGATGAGTATCCGAACTTCACAAAAAAATAAAAGAGGCCAGCGAAGCCCAAACAAACAAAATAAAAGAGACCAAGGAAGCCCACCAAAATAAAAGAAGAAGAAAAAAAAGAAACAAATGAGAGAAAGAGAGAAAGGACAATTGCTACTACCTCTTTCCACACTTGTGCTTCAAAGTAGCACCATGATCTTCATGATAGAGAGTCTCCTATTTTGTCACTTTCATATAACTAGTGGATATTCATTTTGCACGACCACTTATTTTTATTTTTGAGCTTTCATACACTTATAACTTTAAGTGCATTTGTTGCATGGAAATCCCTACTCACTCACATTGATATCTATTGATGGGCATCTCCATAGCCCGCTGATACGCCTAGTTGATGTGAGATTATCTTCTCCTTTTTCTCCTTGCAACTCCTCCATATTCTATTCCACCTATAATGCTATATCCATGGCTCACGCTCATGTATTGCATGAGAGTTGAAAAGGTTTGAGAACACCAAAAGTGTGAAACAATTGCTTGACTTGTTCATCGGGGTTGTGGATGATTTAGATACTTTGTGTGGGGAAGATGGAGCATAGCCACACCATATGGTTTTGTAGGGATAACTTTCTAAGGCCATGTTATTTCGAAAGAACACAACTACCTTGTTGGTGTTCTCGAAGTATTACTGTTTTTATGTCAATATTAGACTATTGTTTTGAATCTTACGGATCTGAATATTCATGCCACAATAAAGAATATTACATGGATAAATATGTTAGGTAGCATTCCACATCAAAAATTCTGTTTTTTATCATTTACCTACTCGAGGACGAGCAGGAATTAAGCTTGGGGATGTTGATACGTCTCCAACGTATCTATAATTTTTTATTGTTCCATGGTATTATATTATCTGTTTTGGATGTTTTATATGCATTAATATGTTATTTTATATTATTTTTGGCACTAACCTATTAATCTAGAGCCTAGTGTCGGTTTCTGTTTTTTCCTTGTTTTTGAGAATTGCAGATAAGGAATATTAAACGAAGTCCAAACGGAATAAAACCTTCAGAATGGTTTTTTCTGGAACGAAAGGAAACTAGGAGACTTGAGAACCAAGGCAGGAGAGCCACCATGGGGCCACAAGCCCTAGGGGCGTGCCCAGGGGGGTAGGGCGTGTCGGGAAAGCTTGTGGGCCCACGACAGCTCTCCCAACCCTAATCTTCGGCCTATAAATTCCCAAATATTCCATCATTATCAGAACGAGCCATGAAAACACTTTTCCGCTGCCAGAAGCCTCCGTTCCCGAGAGATCCAATCTTGGAGCCTTTTTCGGTAATCTGCTGGAGGGGGATTCAATCACGGAGGGCATCTACATCAACTCCATTTCCCCTCCGATGATGCGTGAGTAGTTCACCACAGACCTTCAGGTCCATACATAGTAGCTATATGGATTCTTCTCTCTCTTTGCTCTTCAATACAATATTCTTCATGATCTTCATGGAGATCTATCCGATGTAAAACTCTTTTGCGGTGTGTTTGTCGAGATCCAATGAATTGTGGGTTTATGTTCAGATTATCCATGAATATTATTTGAGTCTTTTCTGAATTCTTATATGCATGATTTCATATCTTTGCAAGTCTCTTCGAGTTATTGGTCTGGTTTGGCCAACTAGATTGGTAATTCTTGCAATGGGAGAATTGCTTAGTTTTGGGTTCAATCTTGTGGTGTCCTCACCCAGTGACAAAGTAGGGGTAGAGAGGCATGTATTGTATTGTTTCCATCAAGGATAACAAGATGGGGTTTTCATCATATTGCTTGAGTTTATCCCTCTACATCATGTCATCTTACCGAACGCGTTACTCTGTTCTTCATGAACTTAATACTCTAGATGCAGGCAGGAGTCGGCCGATGTGTGGAGTAATAGTAGTAGATGCAGAATCATTTCAGTCTACTTGATACGGACGTGATGCCTATATGCATAATCATTGGCTTGGATATCTTCATAATTATTTGCTTTTTTATCAATTGCTCGACAGTAATTTGTTCACCCGCCGTAATACTTGCTATCATGAGAGAAGCCTCTAGTGAATCCTATGCCCCTCGGGTCTATTTTCCATCTTATACTTTTAGAGCTAAAACCAAAAATACTTTGCTGCATTATTTTTACCTTTTGTTTTACTTTCCGTTTAAGCAATCTATCTCTATCAGATCTCATCCTTGCAAGTAACCTTAAAGGGATTGACAACCTCTTTATAGCGTTGGGTGCAAGAGTTTGATTCCTTGTGTAGGTACACCTATTGGGGACTTGCTTATATCTCCTATTGGATTAATACCTTCGTTCTCAACAACTGAGGGAAATACTTATCTACTTTGCTGCATCACCCGTTCCTCTTCACGGAAACCAACGCATGCTCGAGAAGTAGCACATAACTAAACAATACCAAATCGTCACTGACGTTAAGTGTGCAGACCATGTGGGTTCGAGAACTATGTAGGCATGACTGAGACAACTCTATGGTCAATAACCAGTAGCGGAACCTAGATGCCCATATTGGTTCGTACATATTCTATGAAGATCTTTATCGATCGAACCACGATGCCAAGGATTCAATCAACATTTTATGCAATTCCCTTTGTCCATCGTTATGTTACTTGCCCGAGATTCGATCGTTGGTATCTCCATACCTAGTTCAATCTTGTTACCGACAAGTTTCTTTACTTGTTCCATAACATAAGATCCCATGACTAACTCCTTAGTCACATTGCTTGCAAGCTTCTTGTGATGTTGTGTTACCGAGTGGGCCCAGAGATACCTCTCCGTCATACGGAGTAACAAATCCCAGTCTCGATCCTCGCCAACCCAACAGATACCCTCGGAGATACCTGTAGAGCACCTTTATAGTCACCTAGTTACGTTGTGACGTTTGATACACACAAGGCATTCCTATGGTGTTAGGGAGTTGCGTGATCTCATGGTCGTAGGAATAAATACTTGACAGGGATAAAGCAGTAGCAATAAACTAACACGATCATATGCTATCTTACGGTTGGGTCTTGTCCATCACATCATTCTCCTAATGATGTTATCCCGTTATCAGATGACAACTCATGTCTATGGTCAGTAAACCTTGACCATCTCTGATCAATGAGCTAGTCTAGTAGAGGCTTACTAGGGACATGGTGTTGTCAATGTATCCACACATGTATCTGAGTTTCTGATCAATACAATTCTAGCATGGATAATAAATTATTATCATGAAGAAGGAAATATTATAATAACTAATTTATTATTGCCTCTAGGGCATATTTCCAACAACACCATCACGGATAATATTAAGATTCTATTGGATGTACCAAATGAATCCTTTAACGAGTGGTATTTGGGCCCTCGGACATTGGTAAGAGTAAGAATGGTACATTCAAATATCTCTAGGATAGGGCGTGGAACCATACCCAGGGATGTGTGGAACAAATTCTTTCTGCATGAGGCATGGAGGTGTTTGTAAAATCAATTGCGCACGTGGTTCCAACTTAGTCTATGGTATGTTTCGGCTGTCAAGGGGATTATGTGAGAAGATCAACTCGACGATCAAAAAATTTTGTGCGGCAGTAGGAGCGGAAAGCGCAAGCTCATTGGGTTTCATGGACATAACAACTATGCCAAAATACATTGGAGGCTTAGACTTCATTTTACATGTAACCATTTAACATGGCTTTGCTTGGTCCTCAAGCCCGGTGAATTCTTTAGTCTCGTGAAACGTCGAGCGCAAGGATTATGAAAGCTGTATATTTAGATTTTCTTTCTAAATATAAACAAAATAAAATGAAAAGGGAAAAATGAGAGAAAAGGCAAAACAAAGAGGAGATTTTTTTCTTAGAAAAGGAGGATTACCCCCAGTCTCTGCATCTGGACGATGCATGCAACCATTTTATTAATTATTCATAAAGACCTTACAAAGTAGTACATCGGTTTGTCTGAAGCCACCATCTTAGCAACAACTAGGGATGGCAATTTTATCCATGGATCTGGATACCCGCGGATACCCGACCCGGTTGGGTAAGGGTATGGAGTGCATTTCCGCCCATGGATCCATGGATCTGGATACCCACGAATAGCCGGTCTAGGCATGGTTGTAACTTTTGCTCCATGGATATCCAATGGATACCTGTATGACATGTGAGCCCCTATGACAGTGAAATATTAAACTAAGCAAATGTATAACTCCAAGTCACTCACAGCCATAGAAGGTCAAAGTCTAACCCATGTTCCCTAATGCCCCACAACTCCACTAACATAATTATTAAACCTAATATTAGTTAATGAACAATGATGAGTTAATTTGATCTTTGGAAGGCTTCATGCTGATTTTTTTATGCCCATGGAGCTTCATGGGTATCTGGATATCCAATGGCTTTGTGCATGGGCACAATTTGTGCCCATGGATGCTTTGGTGGATGGGCAGAGGGTAGGAAGATGGTCATGGGTTGGATTTGGACCAGCTCCACCCGCCCCAAACCCGACCCATTTCCATCCCTAGCAACAACTGTCGCTACTCCTAACCACTTGATGAAGGGGTGCCGATAGTCCGAGCCTAATACCAAACAAACATCACACCAAAGCCTAACATCTAAAGTCGGAGTCCCCAACCGAGCCACATACCGGGTTTGGGGTACAAACCGGTCCAACGCACTCTCATGTGTCATCATCACCGTCTTCCACCAATCCATCTTCAAAGAAACTAACACACCAACCTTGTCAGACCTCTTTGCCATCGACGCCACCATGATGCTATAGAGCATCCTCCTCCTACGCAAGTCCATCTCCATGCATTAGACGCCGAGTCTCCACTGCACCATGCTGCCGAGATCCACCACCATCAATGAGTAAGATGAAGCACCCCTCCACCAAAGAGGCTTTCCACTGATCCCTCAAGCCCATGTACACCTCCAAGAATGATGCCCCAAGGGGGGAATGACACCAGAACACCGCCTTCATCCGATCTACTGATCTAGGGCTTCCCCCGGAGGTAGCAGATAGAAGTCTTGAGCTTCTCCACGGCGATGCCTTCAAGAAGGTAACAACACAAAAGATTTCCGCCATCGCCGGTCTTGGCAACAAGCCGAGAACGAGGTTTTCACCCAGATCCGCAAGATGAACCTATGTCTCGCATCGTGTGCATGGACCACCACCAGTCTCCGCCGCCGTGGAGCGAGCAAGCCACTCTGGCCAGATCAGATCTGACAGAAGGACCAACCATGCCCGTAGCTGACCAGCCCACCAAAGCCCTCCACACCACCGATCCAAGATGTCGTAGCGCCGCAGCCAGATATAGCAGCTCCACCACTAGTCATCGGCCGCCGCTCGCCGCCAGGAGGGAGCCACCGCTGCGGAGGCTCAGATCTGGGGCTATGCGAGCTTCTACTTCGCTGTAAGCTACATAGTTGTACCCCTGTTTCACCCCGTATTTCTTTCACCTGCCCCATTATCTCGCAAAGGCAGTTGTCCCATCCAAACAATTTTTTCAAATCCCTATAGTTGAACTATAGTTCAGGATTCCGGGTTCAAATAGTTCCAAGCACTAAAACGACATTCTCAATTATTGGCATTTTCCCTACAATTTGCATGAAGTACATGGATAGGGGACTTATCGATAAGCTGGAAAATAATAATAAAATAATGATAACAAAGAAAAAAAAATACTCCAGAGCTTAATAAATTGCCAACATATATTACATAAAGTGTTTTAGGAGAAAAAACCCAATGAGCCAAAGATGGGGGCGGGGCTATGAGGCGGTGTGCCTATGTGGATTTTTTTAAACTATGACGTATTTTATATCAAATTCGGAAACTATATGCCCGAGCGCAAAAAAAATCAAAAATGTCACCCCGTCGGCCTCTGGTGGGCCGAAGAGGGGCCTTTCGGCCTACGGACGGCCGAAGAGGGGCCCGTTGGCTTGCGGGCGGCCGAAGAGAGCCTGTCGACCACTAGCTGGCCGAAAAGCGTCTTGTCGGCTTGCGGGAGGCTGAAGAGGGCCCGTCGGCCTCCAGATGGACAAAAATCCCTTGGATAAGCTCAACCGAACGGCTTCTTCCTCCTCTGGTCGCTGCCTCCTCTATCTCTCTCGTTTTTCAGCCGTTTTCCACCCCCACGCCGATATCCTCCCTCGTCCACCCATTTTCTATTCCAATCCGTAGAAACAATAGATCTCCGCATTCTCCATCGGCCTACGTTATTTGTTTTTGCCATGGGGTAGTATTTTTTGCTTGAGGAGGAGCCATGGTGGGGTGGAGGAGGTGTGGCTGGTGAGGAGGTGGTGGGGTGGAGAGGAAGAAGAAGGGGACACATGCATCGAAGGTATACCAATGTCGTCACAAATTTTCTATGAGTTGTACATTTTACTTAGTGTACGTCGTCATTTTAGCGGATAGTTAGTGTACATAGTAATATTTGTAGGTAATTTTGTTTGTTGCGATTAATGAGAAGGTGGCAATGGTAAATTTGACTGTTTATTACGGCCTTGGTAATGTTCGACGTAATGAGTTGGGGGTTGATCTTAGCGAGTTTAAAAAAGGCGTCATCACACTTTCAGACCCGGACAGACTGGACATTAGACAGTTGAAGCACTGGTTGACTACTAGTTTTTGGCTGGATCCTGAAGTATGTTCCGTTAGTATTCATGCATTGTGGACCAAATCCTGTAAAAATGTCAAGTGGGAGTTGATGCCCATAGATAGGAGCCAACATTGGTCGACCTTGTTAAGTCGTTGCCGAGACCAAAGAATCCACCCATATGCCCTAGTGCAACAAGTGGCGAAGGAGGAGAATATCGTACAACTCCACATGGGGTATGAACCAGGCCAGGGTAGTCAAGTGGCTAATGAGATTTGTTTATCTGGGTCACAACCACCGGATGTGGATGCTAGCCAAGCCAAGAAAGAGTCAGACTATGTGCCACACAATGTTTGTGGTCATGACACTAGGCAGAGTATTCAGTTGATAGTATTAGCTGGTTCAGGTGTTGCTGATGGGGATGAGGAAGGCGATGAAATGTAGAGGGTGATGGAGGAAGAGGACAAGGATAGATTTGCGGAGGATCTAGATTCTAAAAATTCCGAGGATGAAGTGGAGGTACCGATTCCTTCTGCATTGGATCGGGATATATCCACTAGCATTACTGTCAACGATGGCCTTGAGACTCCATGGCAGTATAATCTGAACCAAGTCCAGATAGGGGCTATGTTTGACACAAATAAAAAATTGAAGTATGCGGTGATAAAGTGGGTTATGTCTATGTAAAGGGTTTTCCGGACACACATATCGAGTCCAACAAAATATATCGTGAAGCATGTTGAAACATATTGTCCTGCGAAGGTGCATAGGCACGTGCCGAAGTATAACATCCACTGAGTTGTCACCAATGTGGTCCCACATAATTGTGTGAGGAAAACCTGTTGGTTCGTCATCCAAACCTGACTTCAACTCTCATTGTGCAACTCATGTATACTGAGATAGTGGAGAAGAAAGATATGGAAGCAAAACACATCCAGATAGCAGTGAAGGTCAGATGGAATTATGACATTCCATATGGGAAGGCTTGGAGGGCTAAGCAGAAGGATATGGAGGAAAGGTTTGGGACGTTCTTCGACTCATATGATAATGTTGCCCGTCTCCTCGACATACTGAAGGAGAGGAATCCCAGCACTTATGTTAACATACAACACATGAGGTTGGAGGTTACCAGATTACAAGGTGTTGAAATGAGTATTGTTCTCTTTCGCTATGTGCATCCAAGCTTTCCGGAATTGTCCTCCTGTGGTGTTTGTGGATGGTACATTCCTGACTGGTCAATACAAAGGGCAAATCCTGACTGCTATTCGTGTGGACGGGAACAATAAAATCATCCCACTAGCCATGGCATTTGTGGAGGGTGAGAACTTTCCGAGCTGGGTATGGTTCTTCCGGCAAGTTAAAATTGCGATCGTGAAGGACCGACCAAACATGTGTGTCATTCATGACAGATATCCTGGTATATTGAAGGCCATGAAGACAGTATGGAATCCAGCAGCTGGCAAACCAATACCTTGGAAGGACTTGCAAAGCCGGTGGTGCATGCGCCATCTTGGTGCTAATTTTTTCTCACAGTTCAAGAACAAACGCTTGATGAACTTGTTCAAAAAATTATGCAAGTAGAACCAGTAGCACAAATACGAATTTATTTGGTCAAAATTAGATGAGTTTACTAAGAAGCAGGTCTTTGCAAGGAAGAAAATGGAAAAAGACCAGGTTAAATTAGCATCACTCATCGCGGAGCTAGAGGAGCCAGTAGGTCTTTGTGACTTACCAGCAATTGACCCTCCTAATACTCAGAGAAAGAAGGGCAGGGCAATAAAGAATTTTTCTGAGTGGATAGAGAAAGAGCCACCGGTGAATTGGTCTTTTCTGCATGACACCCATGGAGCTACGTATGTCCATATGACAACCAATCTTGTAGAGGTTTCTAACTTTGTACTTAGAGGGAATAGAGCATTGCCACTCACAGCTATTGTGGGGGGTGTATTCCATGGCACTTTGAGATATTTTAGAGAAAGGCACGAGTTAGCAAAGAAGCATATTGTAGGTAATCAGAACACACCTTATTGTAGCCGTGTCATGGAGTACCTGGCTCAGAAGATAGAGAAAGCAAAAAAGCACACTGCCAAACTCATAGGTAATCACGAAAGGAGGTATGAGGTTCAGCTTCCTACTGATTGTTTTGGTTCTGCAAATGAGGTGAAGACGGGTGAGGTTAAAATTGGAACGGAATTTTATCCAACTTGTGAGTGTACATGCAACAAACCGAAGTTGTTGCACCTACCTTGCTCACATGTGTTGGCTGCCTGTGGCCAGATTGAGTTGGACGCTATCTTCTTTGTGTCCCCATACTATTCAAAAGAGGCAGTACTCAATGTATGGACAGGTGAGATGACAGGGTTTAGAGTCGTCGGTAATTTCAACAAGGTAGACGATGGGGAGAGAGTGTACATCCTGGATCCAGGACTTCGGTGAACAAGCAGGGGCAGACGTAAGGTAATGCGCATCCGAAACGATATGGACCAATCTGAGGCTGGTGGAGCAACCAGACAATGTTTGCTATGCGCGGCTTATGGGCATAAGATGAAATATTGTCCCGACCTGAACAAAGACAGTGCTTCCACATCGACGATTGCGACAACAATAGCAAGAGGCGGACGTGGTCGTGGTAGTCGTGGTGGTCATGGCAGTCAAGGCCGAAGGGGCGGACGAGGAATAAATAACTCACAAGCTATATAATGTGTCGGCCTATGTTTTAATTTGTAATATGTCGGCCTATGTTTTATTTTGTAATATGTCTGGACTATGTTTTAATGTGTAATATGTCGGACTATGTTTTGATGTGTAATATGACGGACTATGTTTTATTTTGTAATATGTCTGGACTATGTTATAATGGAAGATATGGCTTCGTATCCATTGCTTAATGGTAATATTGATACAGGGCATCGGGGCGCACTTATGGAAGCGGGCAAGAACTTAGACGCGTTGATCACTCACACCCCAAAGTCTAACTGGATGATACACCCTTTATGGGTTGATAGGTATGTGTCAGTATAATGACTTACTATGTTTGACATCCTTTTGATAGACGCTAACTATTTATTTTGTAGGTTAAGTTGGGCTAGACTTCTACCCTTTGCACGGATGGTTGAGGGTACATTGGATGAGTGTGTTGAACATCCGGAATTGGATGAGGCATGTGAACCAATACAGTTACACAAGAGGCAAGTCACACGTTTCTCTTACAACAGGTCACTCCTTACCTGCTTAGTAGATAGATGGAGACCAGAGACACATACATTTCACTTTCCCTAGGGAGAGATGGCACCTACTTTACAGGATGTGTCTTACTTGTTGGGATTACCTCTGGTCGATGCTGCCATAGGTCCTTTAGAGGAAGAACCTGGTTGGCTAGCATCGATGCAGGCCCGTTTTTTGGCTGTGGTGCCAACTACTACGGTGCTAGACAACGATTGTCACGGGCCTCTTTTTAGGTGGTTGAGCCAATTTCAGATTGTCTCCTTAGGATATCTCAATGTTCAGTTGTCAGAGGCACAGATTGACCGATCCCTAGAGGCATATATTATGTGGTTGTTTGGCAAGACGATGTTCATGGAGAACCACGTGACCACTGTCGATGCACGACTCATCGGTATTGCATGTGAGAGAACTGACACACGTTGCTCGGGGGACATTGTGCAGAGGAGTTTTGGTTCTATTGTGTTAGTGGCTACGTATAGAGGCTTGTTCAAAGCTTGCTAGTTGAAGTCTAGAAAATCAGGTCTTGTTGGATGTCCACTATTGTTGCAACTCTGGTCATATGAGAGATTCCCTATGGTTGACCATATGTTAGCGTTGAAAAAACTTCTCACCAGCGATCTGTTCGCAACTGCCTCTGTTGTGGGAACCAGACACCACGCGGTATGTGCTATGGTTCTCACATGTTAAGTTTTTCCTTAGCCCGGACATATACAATTGGTTAACTCTCCGTGTACAGGGTGAATTGACATGTGAGGCGCTAGAGGAGGTTTCCGCTTTAGTGCAACGCTTTGAGAGGCGAGATAATGTCCCACCACGAGAGCACGTCTCATGGTTGAGGGGTCTTCAAGGGAAGCTACGCGGGATTTACACATCTGTTACATGTAGAGGATCTTCGGATGTTGCTAACCCTCTTCCAACACATCGTCCGCCACGCCCCTCTCTGCAGCATTCAGAACCTCGACCCTCTGTGCACCGTTCGGAACCACGACCCTCTGTGCAGCGTTCAGAACCATAACCTTCACAACCAGGGAGATCTTCCTGGCAGCAGACACCTCCTTCACAACCAGGGAGCTCCTCCTGGCAGCAGACACCTCCTCCACAACCAGGGAGCTCTTCCTGGCTTAATCATATGGACATAGGTAACACTACTTTGTACATTCTTTTAAACATTGTAGGCTCACAAATCAAATTTACATGTTTTACTTTACCGCAGTCGGCAGCCAGTCGCAACCGTTCATGACTTCAGTCCAGTCACCGATGTTTAGTGGTCCTGGTTCGTTCTTAGACGACGACGGCGACAACGATGACCGAGCTGCAAACACCTATGATTTCTGTTGGAAATATGCCCTAGAGGAAATAATAAATTAGTTATTATCATATTTCCTTGTTCATGATAATCGTTTATTATCCATGCTATAATTGTATTGATCGGAAACTCAGATACATGTGTGGATACATAGACAACACCATGTCCCTAGTATGCCTCTAATAGACTAGCTCATTGATCAAACATGGCTATGCTTTCCTAGTCATGGACATGAGATGTCATTTGATAACGGGATCACGTCATTAGGAGAATGATGTGATGGACAAGACCCAAACTACAAACGTAGCATATGATCGTGTCAGTTTATTGCTATTGTTTTCTGCATGTCAAGTATCTGTTCCTATGACCATGAGATCATGCAACTCACTGACACCGGAGGAGTGCCTTGTGTGTATCAAACGTCGCAACGTAACTGGCTGACTATAAAGGTACTCTACAGGTATCTTCGAGCGTGTCTGTTGGGTTGGCATGGATCAAGACTGGGATTTGTTACTCCGTGTGACGGAGAGGTATCTCAGGGCCCACTCGGTAATACAACATCACAATAAGCCTTGCAAGCAATGTGACTAAGTGTTAATCACGGGATCTCAGGGCCCACCCGGTAATGAGGTTGAACTAGGTATGGAGATACCGACGATCGAATCTCGGGCAAGTAACATACCGAAGAACAAAGGGAACATCATACAGGATTAACTGAATCCTTGACATTGAGGTTCGACCGATAAAGATCTTCGTAGAATATGTAGGAGCCAATATGGGAATCCAGGTCCCGCTATTGGTTATTGACCGTAGAGGTGTCTCGATCATGTCTACATAGTTCTCGAACCCGCAGGGTCTTCACACTTAAGGTTTGGTGACGTTTCGGTAGTATAGAGTTATGCATGGTGGTGACCGAAGGTTGTTCGGAGTCCCGGATGAGATCTCAAATGTCACGAGGAGCTCCAGATTGGTCCGGAGGTAAAGATTGATATATAGGAAGTCCTGTTTTGGTCGCCGGAAAAGTTTCGGGCTCATCGGTAGTGTACCGGGAGTGCCGGTAGTGTACCGGGGGACCATCGGGAGAGGTATTTCGACCCAAGAGGCTACATGGGCTGTGGGAGGAGGTAAACCAGCCCCTGGTGGGCTGGCCGAAGCCTCCTCTAAGGGACCATGCGGCTGGAATGGTTTGAGAAGGAAAAAATCCAAAGGTGGAGAGGTGGAAAGAGTTTCCAAGTGGAAAGGAGGAATCCTACTCCTAATAGGATTGGAGTAGGACTGCTCCACCTCCAATTTCGACTAAACCTTGAGGGTTTGAGGCTGCCTCCTCCCCTCCCTCCCTCCTATATATACTAGAGGATTTAGAGGAAAAAGCTAACCATAATAGCCACGTGCTACCTCTCCTCTAGTGCATAGTTTCTCCTCTAGATTGGTTTTCTGCAGTGCTTAGGCAAAGCCCTGCCAGAATAGCTCCACCACCATTGCCGCAAGGCCGTCGCACTACCAGAGAACTCTTCTACCTCTCCGCTCTCTCTTGCTGGATCAAGAAGGCGGAGACCGTCATTGAGCCGTACATGTGCTGAACGCGGAGATGTCGTCCGTTCGGCGCTAGATCGGAAGGACCGTGATCAAAATCGCGAGACAGATCGTTATGAGATCACGGGACGGATCGTGATGAGTTCGCGGGACGTATCGTGATTGGATCGCGGGACGGATTGTGATGAGATCGCGGGATGCTCGGCGATTTGGATCGCGAATACGTTCGACTACACCAACTTCGTTTCTTAACGCTTACCGCTTAGCGGTCTACAAGGGTATGTAGATCGACTCTCACTCGTAGATGCTCATCACCATGGATAGATCTTGCGTGTGCATAGGAAATTTTTTGTTTCCCATGCAACGTTCCCCATCAGTGGCATCATGAGCTAGGTCTATGTGTAGATGAGATCTCGAGTAGAACACAAAGAATTTGTGGGCGTTGATGCTTAGATTGCTTCCTCCCTTAGTCGTGTTTTGGTTCAGCGGTATTGTGGTATGAAGCGGCCCGGACCAACCTTACTCGTACGCTTACTAGAGACCAGTTTCATTGACTGACGTGTAACCTCGTTGCACAAAGATGGCTGGCGGGTGTCTGTTTCTCCTACTTTAGTTGGATCGGATTCGACAAAGGCTGTCCTTGAGAAGGTTGAAAAGCAACTTATGTATCACTGTTTTAGTTTTTGCGTAGGTGAGAATTGGTCTTGCTAGATACCCGTAGCATCCACGTAAAACATGCAACAACAATTAGAGGACGTCTAACTTGTTTTTGCAGGGTATATTGTGATGTGATATGGCCAATTACATGATGAGATATATGTGATGTATGAGATGATCATGTGTTTTATAGAATATTACGACTTGCATGTCGATGAGTACGGCAACCAGCAGGAGCCATAGGGTTGTCTTTAATTATTGTATGACCTGTGTGTCAATCATTAAGCGATGTGTAATCCTTTACTTTATTGCTAAACGGTAGCAATAGTAGTAGAAGCATGGTGGGTGCTACAACCCTGATGGCAACACGTTGATGGAGATCAAGATGATGGAGATCATGGTGTCATGCCGGTGCCGATGGAGATCATGCCGGTGCTTTCAAGATGGAGATCAAAAGCACAAGTTCGTGGCCATATCATGTCACTTATGATTTGCATGTGATGTTAATCCTTTATGCATCTTGTTTTGCTTAGGACGACGGTAGCATTATAAGGTGATCCCTCACTTAATTTCAAGATAAATTGTGTTCTCCCCGAGTGTGCACCGTTGCGAAAGTTCGTCGTGTCGAGACACCACGTGATGATTGGGTGTGATAGACTCTACGTTCACATACAACGGGTGCAAGCCAGTGTTGCACATGCAGAACACTCAGGTTAAACTTGACGAACCTAGCATGTACAGACATGGACACTGAACACAAGAGACCGAAAGGTCGAACATGAGTCATATAGTAGATATGATCAACATGATGATGTTCACCATTGAAACCACCTCAACTCCCGTGATGATCGGACTTGAGTTGGTGAATTTGGATCATGTATCACTCGAATGACCGAAGGGATGTCAATTTGAGTGGGAGTTCTTCAGTAATATGATTAATTGAACTCATTATCATGAACATAGTCAGTAGTGTCTTTGGAAATTATGTTGTAGATTACTTGATCGCATTGTAGATCCCTTGAATTTTTATATGTTCCTAGAGAAATAGAGTTGAAAGATGATGGTAGTAATATTGCGGACTGGGTCCGTGATCTGAGGATTGTCCTCATTGCTGCACAGAAGGCTTATGTCCTTAATGCACCGCTCGATGCACCAACCCCTCTAGCGTCATCTGTAGATGTTGTGAACATCTGACAAGCACGTTCTGATGACTACTTGATATTTTAGTGTGTCATGCATTACGGCTTATTATAGAGGCTCCAAAACGTTTTGAACGTCACGGAACATATGAGATGTTCTAAGAGCTGAATTTAGGATCTCAGGCTCGTGCCCGTGTTGCGAGATATGAGATCTCCAACAAGATTCTTTGCCTGCAAGATGAAGGAGAATAGCTCAATCGTTGAGCATGTGCTCAGATTGTCTCGGTGCTACAATCGCTTGAATCTAGTGGGAGTTGATCTTCCAGATAAGATAGTGATTGATATAGTTCTCCAAGTCACTGTCACTAAGCTACTAGAACTTGGTGATGAACTATAAAACGCCAGGGATAGAAATAATGATCCTGAGATGTTTGCGATATTTGACACCACGAAGGTAGAAATCAACAAGGAGCGTCAAGTGTTGATGGTTAGTCAAACCACTAGTTTCGAGAAGGGCAGGAGCGAGGAGGGAAACTTCATGGATAGAAAGTTAGTTGCTGCTCCAGTGAAGCAGCCCAAAGTTGAACCCAAACCTGAGACTAAGTGCTTCGATTATGAGGAGAGCGGACGCTGAAGCGGAATAACCCTAGATACTTGGTAGATAAGAAGGCTGGCAACGTCGACAGAAGTTTATTTGATATACGTGTTATTGATGTGTACCTTGCTAGTACTCCTAGTAGCACCTGGGTATTGGATACCGGTTCGGTTGCTAAATGTTAGTAACTCGAAATAAAAGCTACGGAATAAACGGAGAACTAGCTAAGGGTGAGGTGACGATGTGTGTTGGAAATGTTTCCAAGGTTGATGTGATCAACATCGCACGCTCTCTCTACCTTCGGGATTAGTGACAAACCTAAATAAATGTTATTTGGTGTTTTGCGTTGAGCATGAACGTGATTAGATCGTGTTTATTGCAACACGGTTATTCATTTAAGTTATAGAATAATGGTTATTCTGTCTACATGAATAATACCTTCAATAACATGCACCCAGTGAGAATGGCTTGTTGAATCTTGATCATAGTAATACACATGTTCATAACATTGATGCCAAAAGATACAAAGTTAATAATAATAGTACCACATACTTGTGGCACTGTCGCTAAATGTCATATTGCTATAAAACGCATGAAGAAACTCCATGCTGATGGACCTTTGGACTCATTCGATTTCGAATTTGTTGAGACATGCGAACCATGCCTCTTGGTCAAGATGACTAAGGACCCCGTTTTCTGGTTTGATGGAGTGGGCAAGTGATTTATTGGAAATGATACATGTTGATGTATGCAATCCAATGAGTCTTATAGCGTGCCGTGGATATCGTTATTTTCTTACCTTCACTGATGATTTGAGTAGATATAGTGTATATTTACTTAATGAAACACAAGTCTGAATCGTTTGAAAGGTTCAAGCAAATTCAGAGTGAAGTTTAAGATCATCGTCACAAGAAGAATTGTCTGTGATATGATCGTGGAGGTGAATATCTGAGTTACAAGTTTGGCATACAACTTTAGACAATGTGAAAGTTGTTTCACAACACACGCCACCTGGAACACCATAGCATGATGGTGTGTCCGAACGTCATAGTCATGCTCTATTGGATATGGTGCGTGCTATGATGTCTCTTGTCGTTTTGCTACTATAATTTTGGGGTTATGCATTAGAGACAACTACATTCACTTTGAATAGGGCGCCATCTAAATCCGTTGAGATGACATCGTGTGAATTATGGTTTGATAGAAACCTAATATGTCATTTCTTAATGTTTGGGGCTGCGACGCTTGTGTGGAAAAAAAATTCACCTAATGAGCTCGAACCCAAAGCGGACAAATGCATCTTCATAGATTACCCTAAGAACAGTTGGGTGAACCTTCTATCTTAGATCCAAGCATAAAGTGTTTGTTGCTAAAATGGGTCATTTCCCGAGAAAAATTTCTCTCGAAACAATTGAGTGGGAGGAAGATAGAACTTGATGAGGTTGTTGAACCTTTGTTTCAACCAGAGAGTAGCGCAGCGCAGAAAGATGTTTCTGTGGAACCTACGTCCGTTAAAGAGGAAGTAAATGATGATGATCATGAAGCTTCGGATCAAGTTACTATCGAACCTCGTAGGTCGACAAGGATGTGTACTGCTCCTGAGCAGTACGACAACCCTATCTTGGAGGTCATGTTGTTGGACAACGATGAACCTACAAGCTGTGGAGAAGCGATGATGGGCCCGGATTCCGACAAATGGTTAGAGGCCATGAAATCCGAGAAAGGATCCATGTATGAAAACCAAGTATAGACTTTGGTAGACTTTCTCAATGGACGGCAGGTCGTTGAGTACAAATGGACCTTTAAGATGAAGACAGACGCTGATGGTGAATGTCACCATTTATAAAGTTTGACTTGTTGCAAAGAAGTTTCCGCCAAGTTCAAGGAGTTGACTGCAATGAGACTTTCTCACTCGTAGCGATGCTAAAGTCTGTTGGAATTATGTTAGCAGTTGCTGCATTTTTCAATTATGAAATCTGGCAGATGGATGCCAAAACATTGTTTCCTTCCTTAAGGAAAGGTTGTATGAGATACAACCAGAAGGTTTTGTCAGTCCTAAGGATGCTAAAAGGTGTGCAAGCTTTAGTGATCCTTCTATGAACTGAAGCAAGCATCTCGGAGTTGGAATATACACTTTGATTAGGTGATCAAAGTTTTTGAGTCTATACAAAGTTTATGAGAAACTTGTATTTACAATAAAGTGAGTGGGAGCACTATAGAGTTTCTGGTAAGCATATGTGGTTGACATATTGTTGATCGGAAATGATGTAGAATTTCTGGAAAGCATAAACGGTTGTTTGAAAAGAGTTTTTCAAAGGAAGACCTGGATAAAGCTACCTAATTGTTGAGCATCAAGATCTATAGATATAGATCAAGATGCTTGATGAGACTTTCAATGAGTACATACCTTGACAAGATTTTGAAAGAGTTCAAAATGGATCAGTTAGAGAAAGGGTTCTCGCCTGATTTGTAAGGTGTGAAGTTGAGTGAGACTCAAATCTCGACAACGGCAGAAGAAAGAGAAAGGACGAACATCGTCCCCTATGCCTTAGCCATAGGCTCTATATTATGCCATGCTGTGTACCGCACCTGGTGTGTGCCTTGCCATGAGTTTGTCAAGGGGTACAAAAGTGATCCAGGAGTGGATCACTGGACAACGGTCAAGATTATCCTTAGTAACTAAAAGACTAAGGAGATGTTTCTCGATTATGGAGGTGATAAAGGGTTCATCGTAAAGAGTTACGTCGATGCAAGCTATAACACTAATCCGGATGACTCTTAGTAGCAATCCGAATACGTATAGTGGAGCAGCCATTTGGAATAGTTCCAAGTGGAGTGTGGTAGCAGTGTTTACAGTTTGACATAGAGATTTGCAAAGTACACACGGATCGGAATGACGCAGACCCGTTGACTATAATCCCTCTCTCACATGCAAAGCATGATCGAGCCCCAGAACACATTGGGTGTTAGATTCATAATAATGCGAATCACATGGTGATGTGAACTAGATAATTGACTCTAGTGCAAGTGGGAGACTGTTGGAAATATGCCCTAGAGGCAATAATAAATTAGTTATTATCATATTTCCTTGTTCATGATAATCGTTTATTATCCATGCTATAATTATATTGATTGGAAACTTAGATACATGTGTGGATACATAGACAACACCATGTCCCTAGTATGCCTCTAATAGACTAGCTCGTTGATCAAAGATGGCTATGGTTTCCTAGTCATGGACATGAGATGTCATTTGATAACGGGATCGCGTCATTAGGAGAATGATGTGATGTACAAGACCCAAACTACAAATGTAGCATATGATCGTGTCAGTTTATTGCTCCTGTTTTCTGCATGTCAAGTATCTGTTCCTATGACCATGAGATCATGCAACTCACTGACACCGGAGGAGTGCCTTGTGTGTATCAAACGTCGCAACGTAACTGGCTGACTATAAAGGTACTCTACAGGTATCTCCGAGGGTGTCTGTTGGGTTGGCATGGATCAAGACTGGGATTTGTTACTCCGTGTGACGGAGAGGTATGTTAGGGCCCACTCGGTAATACAACATCACAATAAGCCTTGAAAGCAATGTGACTAAGTGCTAGTCACAGGATCTTGTATTACAGAACGAGTAAAGATATTTGCCGGTAATGAGGTTGAACTAGGTATGGAGATACCGACGATCGAATCTCGGGCAAGTAACATACCGAAGAACAAAGGGAACATCATACGGGATTAACTGAATCCTTGACATAGAGGTTCGACCGATAAAGATCTTCGTAGAATATGTAGGAGCCAATGTGGGCATCCAGGTCCCACTATTGGTTATTGACCGTAGAGGTGTCTCAGTCATGTCTACATAGTTCTCGAACCCGCAGGGTCTGCACACTTAAGGTTTGGTGACGTTTCGGTAGTATAGAGTTATGCATGGTGGTGACCGAAGGTTGTTAGGAGTCCCGGATGAGATCCCGGACATCACGAGGAGCTCCGGAATGGTCCGGAGGTAAAGATTGATATATAGGAAGTCCTGTTTTGGTCGCCGGAAAAGTTTCGGGCTCATCGATAGTGTACCGGGCGACCATCGGGAGAGGTATTTCGACCCAAGAGGCTACATGGGCTGTGGGAGGAGGTAAACCAGCTCCTGGTGGGCTGGCCGAAGCCTCCTCTAAGGGCCCATGTGGCTAGAGTTGTTTGAGAAGGAAAAAATCCAAAGGTGGAGAGGTGGAAAGAGTTTCCAAGTGGAAAGGAGGAATCCTACTCCTAATAGGATTGGAGTAGGACTCCTCCACCTCCAATTTCGACCAAACCTTGAGTGTTTGAGGCTGCCTCCTCCCCTCCCTCCCTCCTATATATACTAGAGGATTTAGAGGAAAAAGCTAACCATAATAGCCACGTGCTACCTCTCCTCTAGTGCATAGTTTCTCCTCTAGATCGGTTTTCTGCAGTGCTTAGGCGAAGCCCTGCCAGAATAGTTCCACCACCATCGCCGCAACGCCGTCGCGCTGCCGGAGAACTCTTCTACCTCTCCGCTCTCTCTTGCTGGATCAAGAAGGCAGAGATCATCATTGAGTCGTACGTGTGCTGAACGCGGAGGTGTCGTCCCTTCGGCGCTAGATCGGAAGGACCATGATCAAGATCGCGAGACGGATCGTGATGAGATCGCGGGACGGATCATGATGAGTTCACAGGAAGGATCGTGATTGGATCGCGGGACGGATCATGATGAGATCGTGGGATGCTCGGCGATTTGGATCGTGAAGACGTTCGACTACACCAACCGAGTTTCTTAACGCTTCCCGCTTAGCAATCTACAACGGTATGTAGATCCACTCTCCCTCTCGTAGATGCTCATCACCATGGATAGATCTTGCGTGTGCATAGGATTTTTTTTGTTTCCCATGCAACGTTCCCCAACAATTTCTCAGAGACAGTTCTGGTCACTCCACCACCACCATGGACGTAGGAGACACAGACACTAACAGACGAGGTGGTCTATGGTCGTGGTCATCGTGAGACTCGTCCACCGCCTGAGCGCTTATCGCCTTCCGATCCTCATTCGAGGAAGCCCAAGATTCGTTGCCGTCCCCAGCAGTGATATGGTTATCTATGTATGAGACATGACTATCTAATTATGTATGAGACATATGTCTATTTTATGTATGGGACAAATTACTATGTACTTATGTATGAGACATATTCATGTTCTATTTCAGTGGTCAATTGGTTTAGAGGGATAACACTTGTACTACAATTAAACGTAATGCAAAAACAATACAGTTGAATAAAATGGTACAAGTGAATTAAATAGTACTACATAAAACATAACGCCCACAAAACAAGACAATACACAAAGATAATGTAAAATACAACTGAATTAAGCAGTACAACTGAAATTACAAATTATAGCTGAAAAACTACATGAATGCATCCTCCTCCTCCTCCGTGCATGCAGAGCTCTTGCCCTTTGTCGATGCAGAGCTCTTGCCCTTTATCGATGCAGAGCTCCTGCCCTTAGTCAATTCAGAACTCTTGCGCTTCGACGATGCGGTAGTCTTGACCTTGGTGCTCGGCATGAAGACGTCGTATTCATCCTCCGTTGATGCAGATATCTTGCCCTTCGTTGATGTAGAACTCTTGCCCTTTGATGATGCAGTAGTCTTGACCTTCGTGCTCGACATGAAGAGGTCGTCTTTGTCCTCACTATCTGCTGACCATAAATCTGAATTATTTACAGCAATCTTGAGGTAAGATTCACCCTTATGCAGTTGCTTCTGCCATCTGCCATGCAACCTGAGAAGTTCTTTCCTTACCTCCTCAAATGTCCTAGGAGTTCATTCATTATGGTGTCACTACTGATGAGTTCCTCCCATGGAACTACTCTATCATCGGTCTTGAAATTGGCGGCTAGATGGAGAAGACGATCGGACATACCAGAGTGAAAACTACGATCAAAAGGATAATGAGACATCTCCACGAAAGGATGACGGGAGAGAAAGGCAGGAAAGAAGGGCCTGCTCACCCACCTTACTACGAAGGGGGTTATATAGGTTCAGAAGAGAAGATGGCGGGAAAGAATGACGGGAGAGGAATGCGGGAAAGAAAATGGCGGGAGAGAATGGCGGGAAAGATAATGGCAGGACTTAAGGGCGGGAAAGAAAATGGCGAGATAGTAGGGCGGGAAAAGAAAATGGCGGGAAAGAAGGACAGGATAGTACGATCACTGCGGCAGATGGCTGAAAACAACAACAAGCTCCTGATCACGTTCTTTGAAGGTTATGAGCACCAAATTGTTGACTTCAATAGACGATGCCTGAAGAAAATTATCGAAACCTTCCTTCTTGAACACCATTCTACCACCCAAGCCAATAAAGTAGGAACAAGGAATGCTCACACATATATCATCATCTTTAGAATCCAAAGTAATTTCAAGAGTTAAAGAACTCGTCATAGGAATTGACAAAAAATCCTTCAAACTCCTCACAACCATGCTCGGAATAACCTGACAAAAAACATCAAGTTATATGATGTTCAGCTTACAAATTTAAAACGGTATACTAGAGCAAAGAACAAATAAATAAACGATACAAAGCTCACCATATGTTGAGAAATAACATTCTTGGAATCCATCCTATGAACAAAAGGAGTACGCAATATGTAGTTGTCATCAAAGAGCTGTCGCGACATGACATACATTTGCTGATAATTCAGAATGACACCACGACTATAAAAACAACCGTCAACAAGTTCCTTCTGAGTTTCACTTAGATCTTCAAGAGCTACAAAAAAATAATTTTACAAATTGAGCAAAACGGCAAAACGTATAAGCTAAAACAAAACTTAAAATCAGTCAGAAAAAACTTACCAACATAGGGTAAAGGGAACAACATAACACCATCCCGATGAAAATAAACACCAATCATAGTTCCATAGTGCTCAAGCCTAACAGTCATCATGTCACGATGACGGAGACCATAATCATTCACAAGTTCCTCCCAGGAAAGACCATGGAATTTACTGCTCACCTGACCATGTCTAAACAGAACACCATATAAGTTACCCTTACTGTTGTGAAGAGCAAGTTCAATATCTGTGTCACCCCTCCGAATAGCTAAAGCGTTGTCCTTAATGTACCGAGCAAGATGTGATACAACACTGCACGAAACATATTACAACAAGAATGTAAGCAAACATCATAATCATATAAACAAAGGCATTAGAATACATTCCAACCAAAACAACATCAACCATATGCCACAATCAGATAAATAAGATATAGAATCTTACAACACGCCTTGAACATCGACGATCCAGCACCATAGTGAATACAGACGCACCAGAATCAAAGGAAGAACAAGGGCTACCTGGAGCTCGACAAAAGGGGCAAGCCATTACCTGTAAAGAAACGGTGACCAATAAGAACTGAATCCACAACCGAGTTGAAAGTTGACATTTGATTGTGTTGGAAGAAAAAAGTATCGTAGACCAGCGGAGAATGATATGATCTATTGTTTATGCAAGTTGGATAGGAAAATGGGTGGACGAGGAAAGAGATCGACGCGGGGGTGGAGGCACCAGAGAACAACAGGAAAGAGAGGAGGAGCTAGCGAGCAGATGAGGAAGAAAGGAGTGGCTCGGCCTTATCCAGGGGCTCTTCGGCCGCCTGGAGGCCGACCGAGGATCTTCGGCCAACCAGAGGCCAACAGGACCCTCTTCTGCCAGCCAGAGCCCGGCAGGCCCCTCTTCGGCCAACCAGAGGCCGACGGGGTGACATTTTTGATTATTTTGCATTCGGACCTAAAGTTTCCGAATTTGCTATAAAATACGTCACAGTGTTAGAAAAAAAATCGCCCATGTGGGCCACACGCATTGCCTCCGGACGCCTTTTTTTGATCTATATACTTTATTTGTTTGAAAACCCCTTAAGGAAGCCATGTCAAAACGATTTGCTTCTATAAAAAAATTTTGAGGATCATTTTCTTGTATAATTAATACTGTACCAAATTGTTTTCTGAAAACCAGTTACACACATTCAGTTCAGAGATGCAGAATAGAGCTGAGGGATTATTCTAAAATTTGGTGTCAGAGAGAGTGATTCAGTTTCTATAGCATTTGGCGTCAGAACTGAATCTTGAAAGCGCAACGAAACAACAGCGGATCACGCATCAGTACGCGCCGAGCTATCTCCTAGATTATCAGTGGCGTACGCAACGCGCTTCTTGGCATCAACTTGCGCAAATCGATGGCCGATGGTAGCTACGGTTGCCGAGGTAGGAGGAGCTCCTCCGCTCCGACCTTCATGCTGGCCGTTGCCGCGACGAGCTTGACCATCTTGGCCGCGCCGTCGAGGACGGCGATCTCGACGATGAATGCGCCGCACACGGGTCGGTGGTCGGAGAACTTGGACTCCCCGCGGACGTACGCCACCTGCACGATCCCATCGCCCCGCCAAAGAATCCGGTCGCACCACGCCGGCGTCCTCCGCTTCGTCTTCTTCTTCGACCCCACGCCATCGTCGTCCTCGCCGGCGTAGTAGCTGTCGGAGTTCCACGAGTACTTATACGTCGGCGCGAAGGAGATTACGCCCTCGCTCCATCCCCGGAACACCCCGCCCTCCCTCTCCGTCTTGAGCTGATCCTTCTCGAACAGAGCCGCCCAGTCGCTGACATCCACCAACTTCTTCGCGTCCGCGTAGCCCAGCGCGATCCGGTAATTCAGGTCGCCGAGCCAGATCACGCGACTGGACAAATCGAATTGCTCGACATTAATGGCAGAATCCGATGCAAGAATTAAATCAGTGGTGATTTTTTTTTTTTGAAAATAATTGAATCAGTGGTGATGAGAGACTGTGACGTACTCGTGGTCGAGGATTCGTTCCGGGATGCGGCGGCCGGAGCGCTTGCAGACGCGGCGGAACTGGGTGTTCTTGAGGATCTCGACGACGTCGGAGTTGCGGCGGATCTCGTCGCCGTCCTTCTCACCGGAGGCGAGGTGGCTGCACACGAAGCAGAGGGATGTCTGGTGCAGCGACATGCTCACGGAGATGCACCCTTTGTTGCCAAGGCGGCCCATGATGCCGCGGCCGACGCAGCTGAGCCGGACGTGGCCGATGTGCGCCACCAGCTCCCGCCGCGCCCACACCGTTGCAAAGAGACCGACCATCTGCTTGCACGCCACCAGGCAGTACCTCCTCTGCAGGTTCGCCGCCGCCGGCTGCAGCAACAGCGTGGCGTCGGACGCCATGGACGATGCCTCCGCACCGCCGTCGACGACGACGTCCATGTCCTCCTCGTCTGACGTGGTCGTGTCGCCCTCGACAGCATGCGGGCGCCGGTTTTTGCTGCTGCCGCAGCGCATCATCAGGCACGATGACGGCGATTTGGAGTACGGCCGGCGTCGGGGCGGTCTCTCCGCTGGGCAAGTGCACGACTTGAGCCGGCGGCCGCGGGTAATGGCAGCGCGGCGAACCTCTCTGGGGGAGGACCCATTCTTGTGAAACAGCGACGGGTCGAGCGGGCTGGAGCTCGCCGTGTGCAGTGCAGAAACGGGAGAGGCGGACTGGCTGAAGGACCGGCTCGCCGGCGGCGACGACGAAGTCCGGTTGAGCGCCTGGTTGATGAGCGCGAGCCATCTCGACGCCGGCTCGTTATCCTCGATCACAAGCACGTTCCCGGCGTTGAGAGGGACGACCTCCTGGAATCTGCATCACCATTACAGCATATTAAGCTTTCGATTAATTGAGATTAACTGCAGTTGATACTGATGGTACTATAGTGAAATCTTGCCATGTATCCGGTGCAAATTCTGTGAAACTGAAACTTCAAAAATTCTTGAAACAAAATCTACAAAATTGGTGAGATAGTAAACGTTCACCAGGTTCTTCTGAATTCTCAGAATATTTCACATTTTCCATTGATTAAATAAAGTATTTACTTGTTATCTGAAATTTCTGAGTCAAAAAATTCAGAGTTAGCAACTGGTGTTGTTAGTAGTAGTTGAAACATAGCTTTCCGAAGAATAGGACCTTTCAAGCAAAACAACCCCACAAGAAAACATGCCAATAATTTGCATAGTACACAGTTCGACAACAGGAGATGTGATGAAATTGTTTGTGGTGCAGAGGAACTGAAAATGGCAATGTTTTTCTCTACACAAACACGCAGAGCTCTTGTGTGTTAATGCATTGACAATGATGTAGCCCCAAACCGAAGCTGTCCAAGTCCAATGCTGTTCTCCATCTGACAAGAGATAGAAGATTGTGCAAAATTATGATATAAGATATTGTAACATACCCTAGAACATAGATATCCGAGTGGTCATCAGAAGGCAGGAAATCATTCAGATTCAGCTCCATATCTGGAGTTTTTCCGGCGACGTTCCATGTTGCTGCAAATACCCTGTGAGAAAACAGACCACCGAAGGAGGAAAACTATATGAATTTGATCCTCACACAGAAATACAAATTTATTTGCGGCATGCAGTGTGATAATTGCCTAAATTTAGGATATCAAAACTCATGAGCGTACCTAAAAGGCTCGATATGCGTGCTGGTTGATGCAGGAGAATTGAAATTGCTGAATTTCAGGCTTGTACTTTTGAAGAAGGATGAAGATGACGCTGACGGCGAAGCCACCGGTGATTGCTCTAGACTCTCTTTCAAATCAACTGAAAAAAATTCAAACACGGAAATACTTTAGCACCTACACGCAAAATTAGCATTTTGGATTGCTTTTAGTCTTAACTAAAGATGAACTTTGCATGGTAACCATGCCCAGGTCAGGCTTCAACTTTGCACATCACAGATGGGAATGGGTTGTTCTTATCATGAATTACTGAAGAGAGGAACATGGTGACTTTGCGTCGTCGAAAAATGTAACAATGTTCTAAACTTCAGGACCTACCTGTGCTGTTCTTAGAGTGCTCAGCACCATGTCCGGATGAAGAATTCCTACCCTTCATAACAGGAATCCTTCCAAAGGGAGACTGAAGAAGGAGAAGAATTAAATCGAGTGAAAATTATCTGGATCAATGGAACTTGCTGCAATGGATGAGAAGGCACGTTACCTTCTTCCTCCTGTTGGTTTTCTGGTCCACTTCTGAGCTCAGCTTCTTCTTCCGGCCACAAATGAATGGCTCTTGTGGCAAATCAATTACTTGGCAGCTAGGAGACCTAATCTAATTCCTGAAAAATTGTTCCAAGGATAAGTCAGGCAGATGGAAACAACCCAAAGCTGGTTGTTCTGAAACACAGCCACCAAAAGTTTTTCAAGGCCAAACTAAGAAACAGGACAAGCAACAACTGTCTATTTGGAAACAGTAGTAGTACTATTTAAATAGGACCAACCTATCAGAAAAGAAAGGAACAACCAAGGAACAACTTCTAAAAGGAACCCATTCCCTCAAATACCAAATATATTGGTAATTATTTGAGCATTCATAGACAAAACACCAAATGGAACAATCATACAAAATTTGTGTCGCTATCACGCAGATGATAGCAAAGCATGTGCACCCCACTTATAAGAAGGAAGAATCTATACCGTGAAAGAAAGAAAGAAAGAAAGAAAGAAAGAAAGAGGCTTATTTGAATAAAAATACAGAAATAGGTGTCCTAGTCTTCTTTGATGCAATCAATTCAGTGGAATAGTAGAAGTTGACCTGAAGAAATTTAAAGCAACCACTGGAAGTTCAAACTGGGGTGATGCTACTGCTGCTGCCACGACGACGGCACAAGAACAAGAAGTTTCAGAAAACTTCAACAAACCAATGATAACGAAACGAAACCGCAGAAAGTAAACTCCTCAAAACAATGTGAGATGGACATGACTACCCGTCGAAATCACATTTGATAGCACACTATAGCAAAGCATATCGTACTAACCTGCATCCTAATTCCTCGCAGGTACTACTAAGTTTCTGTTGCAAATAAAGTCGGATCATATAGTTGGAATGGCAACCAAACGTATATGAAGCCAAAAAGCCTAGCTACAGATGGAAATATAATTCCTTGAGACAACATATCGCCTTTTTCCGTCGAGAAAAGGGAATTGTATATGTATGTGTGCAATAGATCTTGTAAACTATGTTGGCAAGCTCAAGGCATAGAAGGTGATGGAGTTTGACCAACCTTTTTCAAGCAATTGGGGAAAGATCCAAATTGAATAGACTAAGCAGCAGCTCAAACCAAAGCTGTCATGAAACAGCATAGAGCTGCCTTAACAGCTCCTTGGAACCATCCAGCAAGTGGTAAGGTGAGGGGGCTCTAGGAACTGTATAAACATAAACATTGGAACCTTTGAGAGAGAAAACAAATGTTTGATAGTACAAGTGTACAACAGGAACAAACAAACGAAGTTGCACTTTTAAAACAAATTCGTAACAAAGTGCTATAAGTATTTGGTAGTATAATTGTCAGTCCAATTACACGCCAAAACCGAGAATGGGGGAGGAGACCACACTGATTCCCCGAGGCAGCCGTTTTGGCCTTGGAAGCTCCAAAGCAGAGGGTGGTCGATCGATGCCCCCAAGAAAACATAGACTAGAGTAAAGTATTCATAGAAAAATGGGTGAATTGCAGCATGGTTTTGGGCATGCATGCAGGAAGAATTCAGAATGACAACCGGAGAATGTTGTGGGGCAAGAAAGAAGTGGGATACCATACCAAGCTAATTACTGTACTTCCTAATGATCAAGTTTAATTTTCCATGGGATACAGCAGCGGTATAGATGAGAAGAAAAGAAGAGAGGCTAGCCATGGAGGAGGAGGAGGAAGAAGAAAACCTTGGTGAATGGCGATGGCTGTGGTTCCATGGAATTGGAATGGAAGCCCACGGCGAGAACGATGCCAAATGGACGCGGCCTAATAATACTACTAGCAGAAAGAGCGAGAGAAAACGCACGTACGTACTATTTTTGCAACGAGGTGGCGGCCTGCGAAACCGCCGGCGGGCTGGCCGGCTGTGTATCGCCGGTGCGTCCTTCTCGTGGTTGCCTTTGCCTGAGGCTGCCGGCGGAGACGAGCGGTTGACGAGGAAGGGGAGGAAATGGAGGGGGACGTGGTTGGTTGGTCAGGTCAGATGAGGTCAAAGTGTCAAACCCAAACGGAGCCGTGGGAGGGAGGAAGAAGGGAGCAGTTCCTGTTACCCGCGCGTGCATGCGTTGCCTTTTCCCCAGGTTTCTGGAGGAGGAGTAATTCTCTTCTCCGTTCCGTTCCACCGTAAAATGGCAAATTTTACGTGTGGTCACACATCAGATCTTGTTACTAGTAGTACCAAAATTTCGTGGTGTAGCTATAGATGCATGTTCAAAACATCAAGTGAAGCATTCTTGGACCACTTTGTTGGAGGAATAGTCATGTCACATGACTGTTTTTACACGTTCTTGCCTCATGAAACTCATAGTTTGATTTGTGTTCGATCAAGGTCTTTTGAAACGCATGGATTTTAGACCAAGTTTACATGGTTTGCAACCTTTTCACAATATAAGCAGTCTTGGTAGTAGTATGTGAAACAAAACTAAGGGAAATTATATTACATAAGTCATTGTCATGCGGCATTGTATGGGCATCTGTAAAAGTCTACTCTTCTCTTAATTAATATATAAGACAAATCTTTTGTCTTCGTTTAAAAAAGAAACCCGATGATTCCTCATTTTCCCCCCTCATAAGCAAGTTATTTTTCCTAGGCTAGAAGGACTAACTATTTTTGAGCTAGGCGGTACCAACATTGAATCTGGCAGCACGTATTGCGCAGCTGCTAGTTGCATGTTGGTTCGATGGACCACTTTGACTTCTTGTTTGGGATGGATGGATCATGGACCGCGTCTCGCGTTCCTACTACCAAGACGTGCAGGCGTGTCCGGCCCGGCCCGGATCAGATCGATCATGTATGTCACCGTGCTGTCCTGTTGATGCCATGCATGATCACATATATTCCCTTCCGCTCGAACAACAAACATCACATATATTCCCTGTGATTACATTGATAATATTGTTAAGGCGTTGCCTTAATTATTTGCTGGACGACCTATATACTACCACTGTCTTCCAATAACCAAAGACTCGAAGTAGGTAACCAGAGAGGCATGCATGAAGTAGGCCATGCATGCAGTGGATAAGAAGAGGAGGAAAATGAGTTTGACTAATCGGTTACACTAATCAAAGTACTAGGACTTACATCAACGCACTCTTTAGATGCTTTGGTTTACTTATTTTGATAAAGAGCTATCTTGGATTAGGTTGAGACTCTTTTATTAGATATATGCTCTTTTCCACGAGCACAAGTCAAAGAGAGAATTCCTTATTTGACACCCACTTAAAATCACGTTCGTTATTTGACACTGGACAAATTTTTCTTTCCTATATGACCTCTACTTTTAATTGTGTTCCCTATACGACACTCTAGTTCATTTTGTATAAGTGAAGAGACCTTTTTACCCATGTGCATAATGTGACCAGAAATGTGCCAAGAAATCTGTCGTGGTTAATTTTTGGACGTAGCGTGCGCAAAGGCCTCCCCGTCCCAGTCGCTGACTCGCGGGTCCGCTTTGCGCCGTAGCTGACGCAGTGAATGGCGACGCGCGCAGCACGTATGTGGTCTCCCTTGCCGTGTGCCCCAGTCTGCCATCTTCAAAAAAACATGTGAGCAGTTGTACGTGCACTTTGCCTTGGCCACGAATTGCTATCTAGCTATCTCCAAACGTAGCGTAGCACTGGATGTTCGGTAGTGAATTCCGGCATTTGCGAGCTCTATACATAGTAGCTTGCGAAGTATGCTACTCAAAAGGTAGTTTATAATTAGTTTATCCCTTAATAATAATTAACATTTTCTTTTGTTTCTGTTGCGGGAGGAGCTTGGACAGTGGATACACACATGTCGGGCCTGGCTTTTCTTACCTGTGTATCTACTTGGCGAACAAAAGATATTAAATGGCATGTCAATTAGGCTCAATGCTGTCTGATCCATGATAGATTTCTTGTGCACAGCTATTATTATTTTTGGTCACATTTTTGGTCACATTATGCATCTGGATAAAAAGGTCTTTTCACATGTACAAAATGAACTAGAGTGTCATATAAGGAAACAAATTAAGACTAGAGGTCATGTAGGGAAGAAAATTTTCTTCAATGTCAAATAAGGAACATGATTTTAAGTGAGTGTCAAATAAGGAATTCTCCAAGTCAAACACACGTAAAGAACCAACCAGTGTGTTGAATGGTTAGGAGGGCGATGAGATGTCCAAGGATATTAAACTCGGGTTTGCGTTATGCTTTCACGTTAACACGGATTATTCTTTCAATGGAAGGCAATGTTTTCGCCATTACTGAGACCTTTGTGGTAATTTCGTCAACCATAAAACTCCGCAACTCCAACTCTTGTATGAGTGTGTGTATTACTATTGTCTTTCATTATCCGAAAACTAGAAGCAGGCAACTAGATATGTATGCATGAAGAAAGCCATGGAGTTTCTGACTAATTGTCCCCGATAATCGTAGTATGTACTAGGATTTGCATTAATGAATTCTTCAGATGCTTAGGTTTCTGATAAGGAGCTAATGTTAATTAGATTAGGTTGACACTTTTTTATGAAACATGCGATCTTTTTTATTTCTTTTAGAGCATCTACAGTCGGACTTGGGGAATCTGACCCCTCAAACGCCCGCGGACGCGTTCACGGACAATGATCGATCATTCCTCATAAAACGCATTACACATCCGGACATCTCAAATTAGAAATCTCAAATCCATATTATTACATGCAACGTGATCCGATCTTTGAGCGGAGCTCGTCCGGTTACGCTCCCAGCTCGCCCCTCCGCCGTGGCCATGTCCAGCGGCCGGCTGCACTCCCTAGAGTGTTGGTCCGATCGCCGACAAGTTAGAGTAGGGCATGGGACGCGAGCTGGCTCACGGGACTCGATGCCCCGCCGTCTCCCATGCCCTACTCTTCCTCGTCGGAGACCGGAACCCAAACGGTGCCGGTGGACGTCAGATCGATGATGGATCCGTCCGGGGAAGAGCCCCCAACATCCACCACGACGCGGTTGTGGCGCCCGGACTGATGCGCCATACGGGGCGCCGGAGAATGCGACTCCGCCTTGCTGACGTTTGCCGTCACGAGGGCTTTCGCCGCCTCCCGCGCCCGCTACCTTGCACGACGTCCACGCTGAGCCATGCCTTCATCCCGAAAATCAGTGCGCCACCGGAGGGGTTGCACGTCCGTCAGCGCGTCCGGACGCCAGTCGGACCGCACGGCCTTCGGTGAGGCTGCGGCAGCCTGCCTAACACCGGATCCATGCGCCATTTGGGCGGACGCAATGAATTCACAACGGAGAGAATCCGAGCCGAGCCGTCCATGGGCATCCTCCTACGCATGGCGGAGTGCAAGACGGATGACGATCTCCTCCTCGGGGCCGCGCGGGATGAGTTCGGGGTCGATGGATCTGGAGTTGAAGGATTCGGATCCACTGCCCGCCATGCCGAAGACGACCGGAATCCGCCGGAGGAGAGCTCGGGTGGCGAAGGGGAGTGGAGGGGAGGGAGTGAAGTGGCTAGGGTTTGGTCCGGCGAGTGGATGGGGACGAATATATGTGGGGTAGGGGTGGGCCAGCATGGACCGGCTCCAACGTGGCGGGCGTGCCCCGGCGTCCCTATATTAGCCCCATATTTGGGCTGGATATGGGGGGTGCCGGTCAGCCCGGGCGTTTGAGGACCATTTGAGAGATCCGTCTAGGTCAAAAAAAATGACTGGGCAGTGTCCGGGCATATGAAGCCAGTTTGAGAGGTCCGGCTGTAGATGCTCTTACATACAAACCCGTCGGTGTTTGAATGATTAGAACAATGGTGGTATCCCTAGCACACCCGAGATCAAACCGCGGGTTTGAAGCATTGGTGTCTCATTAATACATATTTTTAGAAGAGTTTCTTTTCGAACAACACATTACGAGGCTTTTATCATGATCGGTCAATCTTAAAGCATCGCAACTCTCTTCAGTAGGTGTTGTGTGGGTGCAGATTTTTGTGTGTGCAAGCGTGGGCATTTTCCTTTGTTGTAATCAATGTTTTTCAAAGAAAATAAAAACCAAACACACATTGTAGATCGCATGTCATGTCAGCACGCACTAGCCCACCAATTTTTTGGAAGATGATAACCCTAGCCTTTCTACCGGTTGCTATACATTGTTTACTATTAAAATAGGGCCATGCATTAAGCCATAAAAATTGGCTTTGAAGGAAAAACTCATTCCCATCGATATAGGACCCGCCTCACATCAACATCTCTAAACACATGCCACAAACTCTATCATAGTGGACCATAATCCTCTAATTGATCAACATCCGAGTTGTGAAACGGTGCCACGCTCCAAGACAACCCATCCAAGAAGCAATAATTGTTCGCACGCCGATGCCGCCTGGTCTCACCATAAGTTGTACATCGAGCCATAATCCCCAAAATTAGAACTTTGAATAAACACCTTGCTTCCTTCCAATTAGGAAGGTGTTGGGCCTTGATACGTTCATTTTACATCATAATTTACTATTGTTATTTATTTTATTTTAAATTTATATTCTATATTATGATGCAATTATAATGCATTTCTCTCTTAAAATGCAAGCTAAATCAAAAGAGGGAGATTGCCACCAGCTAGAATTCTGACCTGAAAAAACTACATTAGAAGTAGCGAAGCTCAAAATGTCGTGAAATTTTGTGGAGATTTTTTTTGCAATATATTATTGGAAGAAAGAAGCACCGAAAAAGAGCCACGGTCGGTCGACAAGCCAAGGGGATGTGCCCTACCCCCAGGGCACGCCACCCATGCTTGTGGGGCCCACAAAGGTCCACTGTTGACGCCCTTCTCCCACATGAAACCATTTACACTAGAAAAATTAAAGATAACACTTTTGGGACTTTTCAACACCATCTCGAGGCGGAACCAGGGAAGGAGCACTTTTGCTCTTTGGCGGAGCGATTCTGCTGGGGAAACTTTCCTCCAGGAGGGGGAAATCAAAGCCATTGTCATCACCAACGTTCCTCTCGCCGTGGGAGGCTTCATCTTCACCAACATGTTCACTAACACCATCTCATGTCCAAACCCTAGTTCATCTCTTGTGCTCACTCTTTGTATCAAACCTCAGATGGGTACTTGGGGCATGCTAGTACACTACTTCAGAAGCTCCAAAGACGACACATCAATCAGAGACCGTTCAACCAAAATGTGTGTGATGCATGAATCGCAAACGATATAGTTCTAGCTCCATCGCCAATAACACAAAATGTGTGCGATGGCGGGTCCATCAAGCACGATTCAGAAAGGACTTGCGTGTGCGATGAGTGCCATACAGTTCTTCCATACGAACTGTTTGCGATTAGCTAAAATAACACAAACAGTTATAAAGATCCAGATGTGTGCGGTAGAGGGCACACAACTCACTATGGGAAATTGTGTGCGATGATACAATAGAGCACACACGATTTAACATAAGAAGGTGTGGGTGATATGCGACAAACATGTTAACAATCAGAGTCGTGTGGAAAGACAGATAATAGCACATACAAGTTATAATGACAAAATGTGTGTGTTGTGGACAGACGGTGGTTGGTAAACAATTGTGAGGGATTGTTGAAATCATTGCCGACGTGTTCCTTAATTTAATCGCATAGGATGTGATTTGCAGTGTTTGCACAACATCTATATGATGTGTATATATACGGAACAACATATGTGTTTATAATAACATGATTGCATAACCAAAAAAGAACACAATGCCATTTCAAATATTGCATCACAAATACCAGAAATATTCCAAGGTTCAAATTCCAGCTTTACAAGGCCCAAATCAAAAGATTACAAGGTTCAAACTGATATTAAAAATCAAATTCATCTACAGAATCCGAGTCATGCAATATTTTTGCAAAGGGATCTGCCATCGAGAAGTCATATATGGTCTTGATACAGTGAGTTCCAAATAATCTGTCATTTGAAGTTCCAAACTGGATTTCAGCTTCTGTAGAGGCTTTTCCATTCAGGTATAGCGCCTTGGCTGATCAACAAACCATTCATTCCGACGCACTAAATATAGGTCAAACCCCACTACCTTGAGCACCCTTGCTTTCTGAACAGAGAATGACGTCGTGGCAATGCTTCGTAAGGGTGCGTGAGACCGTCCCCTTGGCCCCGAGCGCTCCCGCCTCTGCCAAGAATGTGACCGCGTCGACCGAGAGCGCAACCGCATTCGCCTTGAGCGCGTACGCGTCCGCCAAAAGGGCCTCTACATAGGCCGAAAGGGCATCTATAGCCACAAAGATGGAAGCTGCAACTGTCGGGACGACGGCTGCAAACGCCAAGAGCACTCGAGCAGCGTACTGTGCCGCGAAGGTCGCCCTAGCCCGGGTCGAGGCCAGCGAGGCCAATATTGAGAACACCCATGCCGCGATACTCCAGGCTTCCTCGGAATCCAGCATGCACCACACGTCCGAAGAGGCGACTGTTGCGGATGATGAGATGCATGCCGACGATGCGGCGATGGAGGTCTTGGAGCCCCTTGCCACGAGTTCTCCGAGTGAGAGCTGGCACTGGTGCAGGAAGGTCCTAAGCAAACAATTTTTTAACCCCTTTCAGGGACACAGTTTCAAACCGTCACCTTACTAGTGTGGGCGATAGGGGGTCCATCCCATACGCTACCAAAACCTTTTGTGATTAGGGTTACATTCCACAAAGTTCAACACAAAAACTATTCGTAATTTGGATTAGCATAACACACGGTTATTTAACAAAAAATGTATGTATAATAAGTCTCCAACATATCTATAATTTTTGCATGTTCCATGCTGTTATATTATCATTCTTGGATGTTTTACCATCATTTTATTACCACTTCATATCATTTTTTGGGACTAACCTATTGACATAGTGCCAAAGTGCTAGTTGCTGTTTTTGCTTGTTTTTTACTTCGCAGAAAATCAATACCAAACAAAGTCCAATCGCGACGAAACTTTTTAGAGATTTTTTCTGGACCAGAAGACACCAAATGGACCAAAGAAGTGCCGGGGGAGTGGCCTGAGGAGACCACAACCCACTAGGTCATGCCAGGGGGGGCCTGCCCGCGACCTGGTGGGTTGTACCCTCCTCAGGGCCCCTCTCCACCGCCTATGATGCCTATAAATTCTCAAATATTCCAGAAACCCTAAGGGAGTCGACGAAACAAAACTCCAGCCGCCGCAAGTTCCAGAACCTCGAGATCAAATCTAAACACCATCACAGAGGGGTTCATCTTCATCATAGGCGCCTCCTCCGATGATGCGTGAGTTGTTGGGGAACGTTGCATGGGAAACAAAAAAATTCTATGCTCACGCAGATCTATCCATGGTGATGAGCATCTACGAGAGGGAGAGTGGATCTATGTACCCTTGTAGATCGCTAAGCGGGAAGCGTTAAGAAACGCGGTTGGTGTAGTCGAACGTCTTCGCGATCCAAATCGCCGTGCGTCCCGTGATCCAATCACGATCTGTCCCACGATCCAATCACGATCCGTCCCGCGATCCGATCACGATCTGTCCCACGAACTTGATCACGATCCGTCCCACGAACTTGATCACGATCCTTCCGATCTAGCGCCGAACGGACGACACCTCCGCGTTCAGCACACGAACAGCTTGATGACGATCTCCACCGTCTTGATCTAGCAAGAAGGAGTGGAGAGGAATAAGAGTTCTCCGGCAGCGTGACGGTGCTCCGGCGATGGTGGTGGAGCAACTCCGGCAGGGCTTTGCCTAAGCACTGCAGAAATCCAATCTAGAGGAGAAACTATGCATTGGAGGAACGGGTAGCACATGGCTGAAATTCTAGTGCAAAACCCTAAAACATCCAGTATATATAAGAGGAGAGGAGGAGAGGCTTTGGCACAAGGGCCAAGGCCTCCTTGCTTCGGCCGAAGGAGAGAGGGCGACGTGGAGTCCACCTCCAATCCTAGTAGGACTAGGATTCACCCTATTTTGCCTTTTTTTCACCTTTCCTCTTAGGCCTTTTTCCTCTAGTCGCATGGGACTCTTGTGGATGTTCCACCAGCCCACTAAGGGATGGTTTACACCCTTCTACAGCCCATGTAGCCTCTTGGGTCGAAATACCCCTCCCGATGGCCTCCCGGTACACTACCGGCACTCCTGGTACACTACGATGAGCCCGGAACTTTTCCGGCAACCAAAACAGGACTTCCTATATATGAATCTTTACCTCCGGACCATTCCGGAACTCCTCGTGACGTCCGGGATCTCATCCGGGACTCCGGACAACCTTCGGTCACCACCTTACATAACTCTATACTACCGAAACGTCACAAAACCTTAAGTGTGCAGACCCTGCAGGTTCGAGAACTATGTAGACATGACCGAGACACCTCTACGGTCAATAACCAATGGCGGGACCTGGATGTCCACATTGGTTCTAACATATTCTACGAAGATCTTTATCGGTCGAACCTTTATGTCAAGGATTCAGTTAATCCCGTATGATGTTCCCTTTGTTCTTCGGTATGTTACTTGCCCAAGATTCGATCGTCGGTATCTCCATACCTAGTTCAACCTCGTTACTGGCAAGTCTCTTTACTCGTTCCGTAAAACAAGATCTTGCAACTAACACTTAGTTACATAACTTGCAAGGCTTATTGTGATGTTGTATTACCGAGTGGGCCCTGAGATACCTCTCCGTCACACGGAGTAACAAATCCTAGTCTTGATCCATGCCAACTCAATAGACACCTTCGGAGATACCTATAGAGCACCTTTATAGTCACCCAGTTACGTTGCGACGTTTGATACACACAAGGCACTCTTCCGATGTCCGTGAGTTGCATGATCTCATGGTCATAGGAACACGTACTTGACATGCAGAAAACAGTAGCAATAAACTGACACGATCATATGCTACGTTTGTAGTTTGGGTCTTGTCCATCACATCATTCTCCTAATGATGTGATCCCGTTATCAAATGACATCATATGTCAATGGCTAGGAAACCTTGACCATCTTTGACCAATGAGATAGTTCACTAGAGGCATGCTAGGGACAGAGTGTTGTCTATTTACCCACACATGTAATGTGTTTCCAATCAATACAATTATAGCATGGATAATAAAATTATCATGAACAAGGAAATATAATAATAAACACTTTATTTATTGCCTCTAGGGCATATTTCCAACAGTCTCTCACTTGCACTAGAGTCAATAATCTAGTTCACATCACTATGTGATTTACATTGTAATGAATCGAACACCCATGCAGTTCTGGTGTTGATCATGTTTAGCCCTTGGAAGAGGTTTAGTCAATGGGTCTACAACATTCAGATCGATGTGCACTTTGCAAATATTTATGTCCTTCTCCTCGATGTAATCGCGGATGGAGTTGAAGCATCGCTTTATGTGTCTGGTCCTCTTGTGAAACCTTGGTTCCTTGGCTAGAGCAATGGCACCAGTTTTGTCACAAAACATGCTCATTGGATTCAGTGCACTGGGCACTACTCCAAGATCTGTCATGAACTGCTTCATCCAGACACATTCCTTCGCCGCCTCCGAGGCTGCGATGTATTCCGCTTCGCATGTAGAATCAGCTACCACGCTTTGCTTGGAACTGCACCAGCTTACCGCTCCCCCGTTAAGAATAAATACGTATCCGGTTTGCGACTTAGAGTCATCCGGATCAGTGTCCAAGCTTGCATCGACGTAACCCTTTACGACGAGCTCTTCATCACCTCCATAAACGAGAAACATTTCCTTAGTCCTTTTTAGGTACTTAAGGATATTCTTGACCGCTTGCCAGTGCTCCATTCCAGGATCACTTTGAAACCTTCCGGCCATACTTATGGCAAGGCTGACATCGGGTCTTGTGCACAGCATTGCATACATGATAGAGCCTATGGCTGAAGCATAGGGGATGCCACTCATCTTTTCTCTATCTTCTGCAGTTACTGGGCATTGAGTCTTACTCAACTTCACACCTTGTAACACAGGCAAGAACCCCTTCTTGGACTGATCCATTTTGAACTTCTTCAAAACTTTATCAAGGTATGTGCTCTGTGAAAGTGCTATTAAGCGTCTCGATCTATCTCTATAGATCTTAATGCCTAATATGAAAGCAGCTTCTCCTAGGTCCTTCATTGAAAAACTCTTCTTCAAATATTCCTTCACGCTTTCCAGCATTTCTATATTGTTTCCAATCAGCAATATGTCATCCACATATAATACTAGAAACGCTATAGAGCTCCCACCCACTTTCTTGTAAATACAAGCTTCTCCGTAAACTTGTATAAACTCAAACGCTTTGATCACCTCATCAAAGCGCTTATTCCAACTCCGAGATGCTTGCACCAGTCCATAAATGGATCGCTGGAGTTTGCAAACTTTGTCAGCATTCTCTGGATCGACAAAACCTTCGGGTTGCATCATATACAACTCTTCCTTAAGGAAACCGTTGAGGAATGTTGTTTTGACATCCATCTGCCAAATTTCATAGTCGAAATAAGAAGCTATTGCTAACATGATTCTGACAGACTTAAGCATCGCTACGGGTGAGAAAGTCTCATCGTAGTCAACTCCTTGAACTTGTGAAAAACCCTTTGCCACAAGTCGAGCTTTATAGACGGTGACATTACCGTCCGCGTCTATCTTCTTCTTAAAGATCCATTTGTTCTGAATGGCCTTTCACCCTTCAGGTAATACTTCCAAAGTCCATACTTTGTTTTCATACATGGATCCCATCTCGGATTTCTTGGCCTCTAATCATTTCTCGGAATTCGGGCCCATCACTGCTCCTCCATAGCTCGTAGGTTCATTGTTGTCCAACAACATGACCTCCAAGACAGGGTTGTCGTACCACTCAGGGGTAGTATGCGGCCTTGTCGACCTACGAGGTTCAATAGCAGCTTGATCTGAAGCTTCATGATCATCATCATTAACTTCCTCTTCTACCATCGTAGGTTCCACAGAAACATCTTTCTGCGCCGCGCTACTTTCTGGTTGAAGTAAAGGTTCAATAACCTCATCAAGCTCTATTTTCCTCCGACTCAATTCTTTCGAGAGAAACTCTTTCTCAAGAAATGTTCTGTTCTTAGCGACAAACACTTTGCCTTCGGATCTGAGATAGAAGGTATACCCAACTGTCTCTTTCGGGTATCCTATGAAGACGCATTTCTCCGCTTTGGGTTCCAGCTTTTCAGGCTGAAGCTTTTTGACATAAGCATCACATCCCCAAACTTTAAGAAATGACAACTTTGGCTTCTTCCCAAACCATAGTTCATATGGCGTTGTCTCAAGGGATTTTGATGGTGCCCTATTTAAAGTGAATGCAGCTGTCTCTAATGCATAACCCCAAAATGATAGTGGCAAATCAGCAAGAGACATCATAGAATGCACCATATCTAATAAGGTTCGATTACGATGTTCGGACACACCATTACGCTGTGGTGTTCCGGGCGGTGTCAACTGTGAAACAATTCCACATTGTCTTAAGTGATTGCCAAACTCATAACTCAGATATTCACCTCCTCGATCAGATCGCAGGAACTTAATCTTCTTGTTACGATGATTCTCAACTTCACTCTAAAATTGCTTGAACTTTTCAAACGTTTCAGACTTGTGTTTCATTAAGTAAATATACCCATATCTACTTAAGTCATCAGTGAAGGTGAGAAAATAACGATATCCACCATGCGCTGTAACATTCATTGGACCGCACACATCAGTATGTATGATTTCCAATAAGTCACTTGCCTGTTCCATTGTTCCAGAGAACGGCGTTTTAGTCATCTTGCCCATGAGGCATGGTTCACATGTGTCAAGTGATTCAAAATCAAGTGACTCCAAAAGTCCATCAGCATGGAGC
Source organism: Hordeum marinum (assembly GCA_022496015.1). Classification (NCBI taxonomy): domain Eukaryota; kingdom Viridiplantae; phylum Streptophyta; class Magnoliopsida; order Poales; family Poaceae; genus Hordeum; species Hordeum marinum. The sequence goes on from CM039675.1 coordinate 97,611,902, forward strand.
TTCCTCATGCGTTTTACACCAATATGACCTGAACGGCAGTGCCACAAGAAAGTGGTACTATCATTATCAACTCTACATCTTTTGGCATCAATGTTATGAACATGTGTGTCATCACTATCAAGATTCAATATGAATAAACCCCTAACATTGGGTGCATGACCATAAAAGATATTACTCATATAAATAGAACAACCTTTATTCTGTGATTTAAATGAGTAACCGTCTCGCAATAAACAAGATCCAGATATAATGTTCATGCTTAACACAGGCACTAAATAATAATTATTCAGGTTCATCACTAATCCCGATGGTAATCAAAGAGAGAGCATGCCGACGGCGATCACATCAACCTTGGAACCATTTCCCACGCGCATCGTCACTTCGTCCTTTGCCAGCCTTCGTTTATTCCGTAGTTCCTGCTTTGAGTTGCAAATGTGAGCAACCGAACCGGTATCAAATACCCAGGCACTACTACGAGAGCTAGTAAGGTACACATCAATAACATGTATATCATATATACCTTGTTTGTCGTTGGCCGCCTTCTTGTCAGCCAGGTACTTGGGGCAGTTCCGCTTCCAGTGACCAGTTCCCTTGCAATGAAAGCACTCAGTTTCTGGCTTGGGTCCATGCTTGGGCTTCTTTACAGGAATAGCAACTGCTTTGCCATCCTTATTGGTTTTACCCTTCTCGCCCTTGCCCTTGACCTTGCCATTTTTCTTGAAACTAGTGGTTTTATTGACCATCAACACTTGATGTTCTTTCTGGATTTCAGACTCAGCAACTTTTAGCATCGCAAACAGCTCGGCGACTGACTTGTTCATCCCGTGCATGTTATAGTTCATCACAAAGCTCTTGTAACTAGGTGGCAATGATTGAAGAACTCTATCAGTGATCGCCTATGGCGAAAGGGCAATTCCCAACTCCGCTAGATGAGTTGAATACCCAGACATTCTGAGTATATTTTCACTGATAGACCCGTTCTCCTCCATCTTGCAAGCATAGAACTTATCGGAGGTTTCATACCTCTCGATCCGGGCGTTCTTCTGAAAGATACACTTCAACTCCTGGAACATCTCATATGCTCCATGACGTTCAAAACGTCTTTGAAGTCCCGGTTCTAAGCCATACAATATTGCACACTAAACTATTGAGTAATCTCCAGTACGTGCCTCCCAAGTGTTCTTAACATCTTCGGAGGTCATGTCTTCTGGTTGGTCACCAAGCAGTGCATCAAGGACATATGATTTTTAGGAAGCCGTGAGGATAATCCTCAGATTACGGGCCCAGTCTACAAAGTTACTTCCATCATCTTTCAACTTAGCTTTCTCTAGGAACGCATTAAAATTCAGGGGTGCTACTGCACGAGCCATTGATCTACAACATAAATATGCAAAGTTTACTTAGACTATTGATCAAGATAATGAGTTTAGTTAATCAAATTTCTAAAGCTCCCACTCAAATTGACATCCCTCAGGTCATCTGAGTGTCACATGATCCAAATCCACCAACTCAAGTCCGATCATCACGTGAGTTGAGGTGGCTTCAATGGTGAACATCATTATGTTGATCATATCTACTATATGACTCATGTTCGACCTTTCGGTCTCTTGTGTTCCGAGGCCATGTCTGTACATGCTAGGCTCGTCAAGGTTAACCTGAGTGTTCTGCACATGCAACACTGGCTTGCACCCGTTGTATGTGAACGTAGAGTCTATCACACCCGATCATCGCGTGGTGTGTCAACACGACGAACTTTCGCAACGGTGCACACTCTGGGAGAACACAATTTATCTTGAAATTAAATGAGGGATCACCTTATAATGCTACCGTCGTCCTAAGCAAAACAAGGTGCATAAAAGGATTAACATCACATGCAATTCATAAGTGACATGATATGGCCATGAACTTGTGCTTTTGATCTCCATCTAGAAAGCACCGGCATGATCTCCATCGTCACCGGCAAGACACCATGATCTCCATCATCTTGATCTCCATCAACGTGTCGCCATCGGGGTTGTCGCACCCAACATGCTACTACTACTATTGCTACCACTTAGCGATAAAGTAAAGCATTACATAGCACTTAATGATTGACACGCAGATCATACAATAATTAAAGACAACCCTATGGCTCCTGCCGGTTGCCGTACTCATCGACATGCAAGTCGTGATAATCTATACATCACATGATCATCTCATACATCACATGTATCACATCATGTAATTGGACATATCACATCACAACATACCCTGCAAAAACAAGTTAGACGTCCTCTAATTGTTGTTGCATGTTTTACGTGGCTGCTATGGGTATCTAGCAAGAACAATTCTCATCTACGCAAAACCCACAATGGTGATACACTAGTTGCTTTTCAACCTTCTCAAGGACCGCCTTTGTCGAATCCGATCCAACTAAAGTGAGAGAAACTGGCACCCGCAAGCCATCTATGCAACAAGTTGCGGTCGAGGGAATCGGTCTCTCGTAAGCGTACGAGTAATGTTGGTCCGGGCCGCTTCATCTCATAATACCGCTGAACCAAAATCCGACCAAGGGAGGAAGCAATCTAAGCATCAACGCCCACAAACCTTTTGTGTTCTGCTCGAGATCTCATCTACACATAGACCTAGCTCTGATACCACTGTTGGCGAACGTTGCATGGGAAACAAAAAAAAAATCCTACGCTCACGCAGATCTATCCATGGTGATGAGCATATACGAGAGGGAGAGTGGATCTACGTATCCTTGTAGATCGCTAAGCGGGAAGCGTTAAGAAATGCGGTTGGTGTAGTCGAACGTCTTAGCGATCCAAATCACCGTGCGTCCCACGATCCAATCACGATCCGTCTCGCGATCCAATCACGATCTGTCCCGCGATCCAATCACGATCCGTCCCGCGATCCGATGACGATCCGTCCCACGAACTTGATCACGATCCGTCCCACAAACTTGATCATAATCCTTCCGATCTAGCACCGAACGGACGGCACCTCCGCGTTCAGCACACGTACAGCTTGATGACGATCTCCACCGTCTTGATCCAGAAAGAAGGAGTGGGGAGGAAGAAGAGTTCTCCGGCAGCATGATGGCGCTCCGGCGATGGTGGTGGAGCAATTCCGGCAGGGCTTCGCCTAAGCACTGCAGAAATCCGATCTAGAGGAGAAGCTATGCACTGGAGGAACGGGTAGCACGTGGCTGAAATTCTAGTGCAAAACCCTAAAACCTCTAGTATATATAAGAGGAGAGGAGGAGAGGCCTTGGCACAAGGGCCAAGGCCTCCTTGCTTCGGCCGAAGGAGAGAGGGAGAGGTGGAGTCCACCTCCAATCCTAGTAGGACTAGGATTCACCATATTTTGCCTTTTTTCAATTTTTCTCTTAGGCCTTTTTCCTCCAGCCGCATGGGCCTCTTGTGGATGTTCCACTAGCCCACTAAGGGCTGGTTTACACCCTCATACATACCATGTAGCCTCTTGGGTCGAAATACCCCTCCCGATGGCCTCCCGGTACACTACCGGCACTCCCGGTACACTACCGATGAGCCTGAAACTTTTCCGGCGACCAAAACAGGACTTCCTATATATGAATCTTTACCTCCGGACCATTCTGGAGCTCCTCGTGACGTCCGGGATCTCATCCGGGACTCCGAACAACCTTCAGTCACCACCATACATAACTCTATACTACCGAACCGTCACCAAACCTTAAGTGTGCAGACCCTGTGGGTTGGAGAACTATGTAGACATGACCGAGACACCTCTAAGGTCAATAACCAATGGCGGGAACTGGATGTCCACATTTTTTCCTACATATTCTACAAAGATCTTTATCGGTCGAACCTCTATGTCAAGGATTTAGTTAATCCCGTATGATGTTCCCTTTGTTCTTCGGTATGTTACTTGTTCGAGATTCGATCGTCGGTATCTCCATACCTAGTTCAACGTCGTTACTGGCAAGTCTATTTACTTGTTCCGTAATACAAGATCCCGCAACTAACACTTAGTTACATTGCTTCCAAGGCTTATTGTGATGTTGTATTACCGAGTGGGCCCTGAGATACCTCTTCGTCACACGGAGTAACAAATCCCAGTCCCAGTCTTGATCCATGCCAATTCAACAGACACCTTCAGAGATACCTGTAGAGCACCTTTATAGTCACCCAGTTACGTTTCGACGTTTGATACACACAAGGCACTCTTCCGATGTCCGTGAGTTGCATGATCTCATGGTCATAGGAACACATACTTGACATGCAGAAAACAGTAGCAATAAACTGACACGATCATATGCTACGTTTGTAGTTTGGGTCTTGTCCATCACATCATTCTCCTAATGATGTGACCCCCTTATCAAATGACATCACATGTCAATGGCTAGGAAACCTTGACCATCTTTGACCAACAAGCTAGTTCACTAGAGGCATACTAGGGACAGAGTGTTGTCTATTTACCCACACATGTAATGTGTTTCCAATCAATACAATTATAGCATGGATAATAAACGATTATCATGAACAAGGAAATATAATAATAAACACTTTATTTATTGCCTCTAGGGCATATTTCCAACATGAGTAGTACACCATAGGCCTACGGGTCCGTAGGCAGTAGCTAGATGGCTTCTTATCTCTCACTTATGATTCTCAATACAAGGGTCTCTTGGAGATCTATTTGATGTAAACTTTTGCGGTGTGTTTGTTCGGATCCAATGAATTTTGAGTTCATGATCAGTTTCTATCCACGAATATTATTTGAGTCTTCTTTGATATTTTATATGCTTGATTACTTATAGCCTCATATTTCTTCTTCAAATATTTGGTTTAGTTAGGCTAACTAGATCGATTTTTCTTGCCATGGGAAGAGGTGCTTTGTGATGGGTTCGATCGTGCGGTATTCTTTCCTAGTGACAGAAAGGGCAGCAAGATACACATGTTTTGTTGGTATTAAGGATAACAAGATGAGTCTATTCCTACATGAATAGATATTTTCTACATCATGACATCCTTATTATTGCATTACTCCATTTTTCCATGAACTTAATACACTAGATGCATGCTGGATAGCGGTCGATGCGTGGAGTAATAGTGGTAGATGCAGGCAGGAGTCGGTCTACTTATCTTGGACGTGATGCCTATATAATGATCATTGCCTTGGATATCTTCATGACTATTCGATTTTCTATCAATTGCCCAACATTAATTTGTTCACCCACCATGCACTATACTCATGAGAGAAGCCACTAGTGAATCCTACGGCCCATGGGTCTACTTTTCCATCATAGTGCTTTCCGATCTACGTTTTTGCACTCTTTGTTTTCAGATCTGAAAAACCAAAAAACCCAAAAATATATTGCTGCATATATACTCTATTTATTTTGTGATCTTGAGAGATCTATCTCTCCTATCTATCACTACCTAATCTATCTTATTACCACAGAGAGATTGACAACCTCTCTTTCGCGTCGGATTGCAAGTATTTGTTGTTTGTGTGCAGATGCTGCTTATTGGGTGTTGGTGGTCCTCCTACTGGTTCGGTAACCTTGGTTTCATAACTGAGGGAAATACTTACCGTCGCTGTGCTACATCACCCCTTCCTCTTTGGGGAAGTATCGACGCAGTCTCAAGCCACGTCAAAGGAATTTCTGGTGCCATTGCCGGGGAGGAAGCAATCTCATCTACCAGGTTCCTAATCACAAATCTCATGTCCTTGTAATTTCCATTATTTCCATTTGCCTCTCGTTTTCCTATCCCCCAGTTCACAAATTTTCTGCTTTATTCGCCCTCTTTTTTGTTTGCCTTTTTCTTGTCAGACCTCTTGTTTGCTATGTGTTCTTGTGTTGCCATGTGCTTTCTATTCCCTTGCATCTTCACTTGATAAAAATATATTGATATGGATCCTCATCGACTTACTAATGTTTTCGAACAGCCAAATTATGATGAACCAATTGCTAGTGAGTTGAGTGCACTTGATTATCTCTATGAAGTTTTGTTTCAAAATCATGAAACTTAAAATTTTGATGAAGTGTTGAAAGAAGAAATTTATAAGGTGGTTCATGATAGCTCCTTGATTGAAAAGCATGATTCAATAATCTTACTATAATTCTATTAATGTCAATTATGTTAATGATATGCAATATTGCAAGCTTGGGGATGATAATTTGGACATGTCCACTTTTTGTTGCAATGGTCATGATTGGGTTGATAATGCTTCTTACGATCCTGAAAATTTATTTAAGCCTCATGTTGAATATGTAATCGATAATAACATTTGCAATAATATCGAAAGTTGGTTTGGAAGGGCGTCAACTTTAGGTAAAAAGAAACCCACATATTTGGAGAGTGTTCAATCTTATGTTTTTTTTATAAAAGTGGGTTTGGAGAGGTCATCACTAGTAGAAATGAGACCTTTTGACCGAAGCATTAATCTCGGTCTCATTTTGGACCGGGACTAATGTGACCACTAGTCTCGGTTCGTGAGTATAAGCATTAGTGCCGGTTCATGAGGACCCTTTAGTCCCGGTTGGTGACACCAACTGGGACTAAAGGGGTGGTGGCAACCATTCACCTAGCGCGAGCCCTTTTAGTCCCGGATCGTGGATGAAACTGAGACTAAAGGTCCAAATTGTTAAATTCCGACACCTTGGAGAACTTCTTCCGCGTGAGATCAAATTCCACACGATGCTACAGTAACCGTGACCAGCGTCTCCATTTCTGTTCGTCTCCCTCTCCTTTCTTCTTCCCCATCCTCCACCATGAATACAATCACTCGCTACAGGAAAGTGTCGCACATGGCATGACCAATCTCCATGTTGTATACACGAACGACAATGCCAAAGGGAAGGTTTTCTTTCCATGTTGAGGACTTGGAATGCAAATATAACATGCAGCAGGAGCAAATCAACAAACTTAGCTAGCAAGATGCATCTCAGCAGCAGCAGCAACCAGATCCAGCATTGGATGGTACCATTCCATCATCTATGCCGAAAAGCTGTGTGGGTTCCATGGAGGTCCCGGCCGATGATACACTGCTGGCTCGCTACCCTGTGGATGATATCCTAGAGTTGACACCTTGTGAGCTACACGTGAAACTGAAGAACATATCCGTGAAGGCGGCGGACGACTTTGCTTTACCTTGTGGACCTGAAGCAACTTTCCACGGCAATCCGATTCCACTTGCCTATGCTCGTGTCGGGGTGGATCAAGTTGTGTCGGCATATGAAACACTAGATCTTGACTACCTTGGAGGTGAAGGGAGCGGACACTGGGAGAAGCCAGGTGTTGTGTCATTTTATGGAAAAAGGAATGTATCGTGTTTGCAAACTCGATGCTAAGGCCACCGACTCCTCCTCCAAGTCCGCCACGTCAGCAGACTCCAACCCTCCCCGAGATGGAGTGCAGGGTGAGTCTGCCATATCCATGTCCGTCGCACATGGTGAGTCCGCCATATCAATCTCCGCCGCGCCAGTCGAATCCATCCCACGCCGAGAAGGAGCGCGGGGTGAGTCTGCCATATCCATCTCCGTCACGCCAGCCGAATCCATCCCACCCTGAGATAGAGTGCATTGCAAGTCTGCAATATCAAGCTCCGCCGCGTCAGCATAGTTCATCCCACCCTGAGACGGAGCCTAGCGCGAAGAGTACGCGATATCAATATCCGCCATCTCCAAAGCGGAAGAGATCAGCACCAAAGAAGAAACCCGAGCCTCCTATGAAAAAGAAGTTAGCTTACGAGAAGACTGACGAGGAAACCGATGAACAAGTGGCTATCGAATTGAACGCCCATTTTGGACCGAAACCGCCCCGCCGCCCAAGGAGAAAGTACCCGATGAGATCGTACAACACTTTATTGATGCAGCTAAACCGGCGGAGAAAAGGCCGGTATCAGACTATGAACGCTGTATCACCAAGTCCTTTGAATCCCGCAACAAACGGAAGACGTCGAGCGTTAGCAATAAATGTGGGAAAACTGTTTCCCAGCTCAGAGAACAACCAGTCCAATCGACCGGCCTACTCAAGGTGAGTGCCAATAAGTGTTGGGAGACGTAGTAGTAAATCAAAAATTTTCCTACGCGTTCACCAAGATCCATCTATGGAGAAACCAGCAACGAGCAAGGGGAGAGTGGATCTTCATACCTTTGAAGATCGCTAAGCGGAAGCGTTACAAGAACGCGGTTGATGGAGTCGTACTCGCAGCGATTCAGATCGCGGTAGATCCGATCAAGTGCCGAACGGACGGCACCTCCGCGTTCAACACACGTGCAGCCCGGTGACGTCTCCAACACCTTGATCCAGCAAGGAGGAAGGAGAGGTTGGGGAAGGGCTCCAACAGCAGCACGACGGCGTGGTGGTGGTGGAGTAGCAAGGTATTCCGACAGGGCTTCGCCTAAGCGCTGCGGAGGAGGAAGAAGAGAGGTAGGGCTTCGCCGTGAGAGAGAGAGAGATCAAATCCCTATCTCAAAACATCCAAAACCTCAAGTATATATAGGAGGAGGGACGTGGAGGGCTGGCTTGGCCTCTACTCCAAAGAGGAGATGGCCGGCCGAATTAAAGGGAGAGTCCACCTCCCACAAGGGAGGTGGATCTCCTCCTTTCAAATCCTTTTTGCCTTATCTCCTTATCTCCAGCCACATGGGCCTTTAGCAAAAGTATTTCCCAGCCCAATAAGGGCTGACACACTTTATCTAACAGCCCATGAAGTCCTCTGGTCGTCACACCCCTCCCGGGGGTCCTCCGGCACCCTCCCGGCACTCCCGGTACAATACCGATGAGCCCGAAAACTTTCCGGTGACCGAAATTGGACTTCCTATATATCAATCTTTACCTCCGGACCATTCCGGAGCTCCTCGTGACGTCCGGGATCTCATCCGGGACTCCGAACAACCTTCGGTAATCACGTATACCTTTTCCCTATAACCCTAGCGTCATCGAACCTTAAGTGTGTAGACCCTACGGGTTCGGGAGACACGTAGACATGACCGAGACACCTCTCCGGTCAATAACCAACAGCGGGATCTGGATACCCATGTTGGCTCCCACGTACTCCACGATGATCTCATCGGATGAACCACGATGTCAAGGATTCAATCAATCCCGTATACAATTCCCTTTGTCTATCGGTATGATACTTGCCCGAGATTCGATCGTCGGTATCCCTATACCTTGTTCAATCTCGTTACTGGCAAGTCTCTTTACTCGTTCCGTAATACATCATCCCGTGGCTAACTCCTTAGTCACATTGAGCTCATTATGATGATGTCTTACCGAGTGGGCCCAGAGATACCTCTCCGTCACACGGAGTGACAAATCCCAGTCTCGATTCGTGTCAACCCAACAGACACTTTCGGAGATACCCGTAGCGTACCTTTATAGCCACCCAGTTACGTTGTGACGTTTGGCACACCCAAAGCATTCCTACGGTATCCGGGAGTTACACAATCTCATGGTCTAAGGAAATGATACTTGACATTGAAAAGCTTTAGCAAACGAACTACACGATCTTGTGCTATGCTTAGGATTGAGTCTTGTCCATCACATCATTCTCCTAATGATGTGATCCCGTTATCAACGACATCCAATGTCCATGGTCATGAAACCGAGACCATCTATTGATCAACGAGCTAGCCAACTAGAGGCTCACTAGGGACATGTTGTGGTCTATGTATTCACACATGTATTACGGTTTCTGGTTAACACAATTATAGCATGAACAATAGACAATTATCATGAACCATGAAATACAATAATAACCAATTTATTATTGCCTCTAGGGCATATTTCCAACAGTCTCCCACTTGCACTAGAGTCAATAATCTAGTTCACATCACCATGTGATTAACACTTACATCACCATGTGATCATATCATCATGTGATTAACACCCAATAAGTTCTGGGGTTTGTTCATGTTCTGCTCGTGAAAGAGGTTTTTAGTCAGCGGGTCTGCGACATTCAGATCCGTGTGTACCTTTGCAAACTTTCCATTTCATATTTGTAGATACTGCTCCCACGCTCCACTTGGAGCTATTCCAAATGGCTGCTCCACTATACGTAGCTGGATTTCTACTAAGAGTCATCCGGATTGGTTTTAAAGCTTGCATCATCGTAACACTTTACGATGAACTCTTTATCACCTCCATAATCGAGAAATATTTCCTTAGTTCTCAAGTTACTAAGGCTAACTTTGACCGCTGTCCAGTGATCCACTCTTGGATTACTCTTGTACCCCTTGACAGACTCATGGCAAGGCACACACAGGTGCGGTACACAGCATGGCATACTATATAGAGCCTATGGCTAAAGCATAGGAGATGACACTCATCTCTTCTTTATCTTCTGCCGTGGTCGGGTATTGAGTCTTACTCAATTTCACACCTTATAATACAGTCAAGAACTCCTTCTTTGACCCATCTATTTTGAACTCCTTCAAAAACTTGTCAAGGTATGTCTTCGTCGAAAAAGCTTATCAAGCGAATAGATCTATCCCTATAGATCTTGATGCTCAATAAAATAGTAGCTTTATCTGGGTCTTCCTTTGAAAAAACTCTTTTCAAACAACCCTTCATGCTCTTCCAGAAATTCTACATCATTTCCGATCAATAATATGTCAACTACATATTCTTATAAGAAATTCCATAGCGCTCCCACTCACTTTCTTGCAAATACAAGTTTCTCATAAACTTTGTATAAACTTAAACACTTTGATCACCTCATCAAAGCATATATTCCAACTCCGAGATGCTTGCTCCAGTCCATAGAAGGATCGCTGGAGTTTGCATATTATTAGCATCCTTAGGATTGACAAAACCTTCTGGTTGTATCACATACAACTCTTCCTCACAGAAACCATTACGGAAACCTTGTTTTGTCATCCATCTGCCAGATTTCCTAATCGAAAAATGCAGCAACTGCTAACAAAATTTTAATAGACTTTTAGCATCGCTACAGATGAGACAATCTCATCGCAGTCAACTCTTTGAACTTGGCGGAAACTTCTTTGCGACAAGTCGAGCTTTATAAACGGTGACAATTCACCATTAGCGTCTATGTTCATCTCAAAGGTCCATTTGTACTCAACGACCCGCCATTCAACAGGCAAGTCTACCAAAGTCCATACTTGGTTTTCATACATGGATCCTTTCTCGGATTTCATGGCTCCTAGCCATTTGTTGGAATCCGGGCCCACCATCGCTTCTCCATAGTTCGTAGGTTCATCGTTGTCCAACAACATGATTTCCAAGACAAGGTTGTCGTACTACTCAGGAGCAGTACGCGTCCTTGTCGACCTACGAGGTTCGATAGTGACTTGATCCGAAGCTTCATGATCATCATCATTAACTTCCTTTTCAACTGAGTAGGCTCCACAGAAACATCTTTCTGTGTTGCGCTATTCTCTGGTTGAAACAAAGGTTCAACAACCTTATCAAGTTCTATCTTCCTCCCACTCAATTCTTTCGAGAGAAACTCTTTCTCAAGAAAGGACCCGTTCTTAGCAACAAACACCTTTTGCGCTTGGATCTGAGATAGAAGGTATACCCAATGTCTCATTAGGGTATTCTATGAAGATGCATTTGTCTGCTTTGAGTTCGAGCTCGCTAGGTGAAAAACCCGTTTTCACATAAGCGTCGCAGCCCCAAACATTAAGAAATGACAGCTTAGGCTTCTGTCAAACCATAATTCTCACGGTGTCATCTCAACAGACTTAGATGGTGCCCTATTAAAGTGAATGGATTTGTCTTTAATGCATAACCCCATAACGATAGTGGTAAAACGATAAGAGACATCATAGTACTCACTATATCCAATAGAGCACGACTACGACGTTCGAACACACCATCACACTATGGTGTTCCAGGAGGCGTGAGCTGTGAAACAATTTCCACATTGTCTAAAATTGCATACCAAACTCGTAACTTAGATATTCACCTCCATGATCATATCATAGACATTTATCTTCTTGTCACGATGATCTTTAACTTCACTCTGAAACTCCTTGAACCTTTCAAACATTTCAGATTCGTGTTTCATTAAGTAAATATCCCCATATTTACTCAAATCATCAGTGAAGGTAAAGAAAAACAACGATATCCACTGTGTGTTTCAACACTCATTGGACCACATACATCAACATGTATTAATTCCAATAAGCCACTTGCCTGCTCCATCATATTGGATGATAGGGTCTCAGTCATCTTGCCCAAGAGGCATGGCTCGCATGTCTCAACCGATTCGAAATCGAGTGAGTCAAAAAATCCATCATCATGGAGTTTCTTCATGCGATTTATACCAATATGACATTACGTGGCAGTGCCACAAGCATGTGGTACTATCATTATTAACTTTGTATCTTTTGGTACCAACGTTATGAACATGTGTACTACTACGATCATGATTCGATAAACCATTCCGAGTGGGTGCATGACCATTGAAGGCATTATCCATGTAAGTAGAATAACCATTATTCTCTAACTTATATGAATAACCGTATCGCACTAATCATGATCTAATCACGTTCATGCTCAACGCAAACACCAAATAACATTTATTTAGGTTTATCACAAATCCCGAAGGTAGAGAGAGCGTGCGATGGTGATCACATCAATCTTGGAAATATTTCCAACACACATCGTCACCTTTCACCTAGCTAGTCTCCATTTATTCTGTAGCTTTTATTTCGAGTTGCTAACACTTAGCAACCGAACCGGTATCCAATACCCAGGTGCTACTAGGAGTACCAGCAAGGTACACATCACTGACACGTATATCAAATATACTTCCATCGACATTACCAGCCTTCTTATCTACCAAGCATCTAGGGTTTTTCCGCTTCAGCGAACATTCTCCTCATAACAGAAGCACTTAGTCTCGGGTTCGGGCTCAACCTTGGATTTCTTCACTAGAGCAACAACTGGCTTGCCATTCCTGAAGTTTTCCCTTCTTTCCCTTGCCCCTTTTGAAACTAGTGGTTTCACTTAACCATCAACACTTGATGCTCCTTCTTGATTTCTACCTTCGTGGTGTCAAACATCACGAACAACTCAGGGATCATCTTATCCATCCCTGGCATGTTATAGTTCATCACGAAGCTCTAGTAGCTTGGTGGCAGTGACTTGGAGAACTGCATTAATCACTATCTCATCTGGAAGATTAACTCCCACTTGATTCAAGTGATTGTAGCACCCAGACAATCTGAGCTCACGCTCACCGATTAAGCTATTCTCCTTTATCTTGTAGACAAAGAATCTTGTTGGAGGTCTCATACCTCTCAACATAGGCACGAGCTTGAGATCACAATCTCAGCTCCTAGAACATCTCATATGTTCTGTGACGTTCAAAACATTTTGAAGCCTCAATTCTAAGCCGTAATGCATGACGCACTGAACTATCACGTAGTCATCAAAAAGTGCCTGTCATATGTTCACAACATCTACAGACAACGCTTGAGGGAGTGATGCAGTTAGCGGTACATCAAAAACATAAGCTTTCTGTGCAGCAATGAGGACAATCCTCAGATCACGGACCCAGTCCGCATTATTGCTACCATCAACTTTCAACTTACTTTTCTCTAGGATTGTATCAATAAAACTGGGGAGCTACATCGCGAGCTATCTACGACATAATTTGCAAGGACATTTTTAGACTAAGTTCATGATAATTAAGTTCATTTAATCAAATTATTAATGAACTCCCACTTAGATAGACATCTCTCTAGTCTTCCAAGTGATACATGATCCATGTCAACTAGCCCGTGTCCGATCATCACGTGAGACGGACTAGTCATCCATGGTGAACATCTCTATGTTGATCATATCTTCTATACGACTCATGTTCGACCTTTCGGTCCTCCGTGTTCCGAGGCCATGTCTGTACATGCTAGGCTCGTCAAGTCAACCTAAGTGTTTCGCATGTGTAAATCTGGCTTACACCCGTTGTATGCGAACGTTAGAACCTATCACACCCGATCATCACGTGGTGCTTCGGAACGACGATCCTTAGCAACGGTGCACAGTTAGGGTGAACACCTTTCTTGAAATTTTATTGAGAGATCATCTTATTTACTACCGTCGTTCTATGCAAATAAGATGTAAACATGATAAACATCACATGCAATCAATATAGTGACATGATATGGCCAATATCATCTTGCTCCTTCGATCTCCATCTTCGGGGCACCATGATCATCACTGTCACCGGCACGACACCATGATCTCCATCATCATGATCTCCATCATTGTGTCTTCATGAAGTTGTCTCGCCAAATATTACTTCTACTACTACAGCTAACGTTTAGCAATAAAGTAAAGTAATTACATGGCGTTTATGATTGACTCGCAGGTCATACAATAAATAAGACAACTCCTATGGCTCCTGCCGGTTGTCATAGTCATCGACATGCAAGTCGTGAACCCTATTACAAGAACATGATCAATCTCATACATCACAATGCATCACATCACATCCTTCTGGCCATATCACATCACAAGGCATATGCTGCAAAAACAAGTTAGACGTCCTCTAATTTGTAGTTGCAAGTTTTTACGTGGTTGCTATAGGTTTCTAGCAAGAACGTTTCTTACCTACGTCAAAACCACAACGTGATATGCCAATTGCTATTTACCCTTCATAAGGACCCTTTTCATCGAATCCAATCCGACTAAGGTGGGAGAGACAGACACCCGCTAGCCACCTTATGCAACTAGTGCATGTCAGGCGGTGGAACCGGTCTCACGTAAGCGTACGTGTAAGGTTGGTCCGGGCCGCTTCATCCCACAATACCGTCGAATCAAGATAAGACTAGTAACGGCAAGCATATTAACAAAATCGACGCCCACAACTACTTTGTGTTCTACTCGTGCATAGATTCTACGCATAGACCTAGCTCATGATGCCACTGTTGGGAGACGTAGTAGTAAATCAAAAATTTTCCTACGCGTTCACCAAGATCCATCTATGGAGAAACCAGCAACGAGCAAGGGGAGAGTGGATCTTCATACCTTTGAAGATCGCTAAGCGGAAGCGTTACAAGAACGCGGTTGATGGAGTCGTACTCGCAGCGATTCAGATCGCGGTAGATCCGATCAAGTGCCGAACGGACGGCACCTCCGCGTTCAACACACGTGCAGCCCGGTGACGTCTCCAACACCTTGATCCAGCAAGGAGGAAGGAGAGGTTGGGGAAGGGCTCCAACAGCAGCACGACGGCGTGGTGGTGGTGGAGTAGCAAGGTATTCCGACAGGGCTTCGCCTAAGTGCTGCGGAGGAGGAAGAAGAGAGGTAGGGCTTCGCCGTGAGAGAGAGAGATCAAATCCCTATCTCAAAACATCCAAAACCTCAAGTATATATAGGAGGAGGGACGTGGAGGGCTGGCTTGGCCTCTACTCCAAAGAGGAGATGGCCGGCCGAATTAAAGGGAGAGTCCACCTCCCACAAGGGAGGTGGATCTCCTCCTTTCAAATCCTTTTTGCCTTATCTCCTTATCTCCAGCCACATGGGCCTTTAGCAAAAGTATTTCCCAGCCCAATAAGGGCTGACACACTTTATCTAACAGCCCATGAAGTCCTCTGGTCGTCACACCCCTCCCGGGGGTCCTCCGGCACCCTCCCGGCACTCCCGGTACAATACCGATGAGCCCGAAAACTTTCCGGTGACCGAAATTGGACTTCCTATATATCAATCTTTACCTCCGGACCATTCCGGAGCTCCTCGTGACGTCCGGGATCTCATCCGGGACTCCGAACAACCTTCGGTAATCACGTATACCTTTTCCCTATAACCCTAGCGTCATCGAACCTTAAGTGTGTAGACCCTACGGGTTCGGGAGACACGTAGACTTGACCGAGACACCTCTCCGGTCAATAACCAACAGTGGGATCTGGATACCCATGTTGGCTCCCACGTACTCCACGATGATCTCATCGGATGAACCACGATGTCAAGGATTCAATCAATCCCGTATACAATTCCCTTTGTCTATCGGTATGATACTTGCCCGAGATTCGATCGTCGGTATCCCTATACCTTGTTCAATCTCGTTACTGGCAAGTCTCTTTACTCGTTCCGTAATACATCATCCCGTGGCTAACTCCTTAGTCACATTGAGCTCATTATGATGATGTCTTACCGAGTGGGCCCAGAGATACCTCTCCGTCACACGGAGTGACAAATCCCAGTCTCGATTCGTGTCAACCCAACAGACACTTTCGGAGATACCCGTAGCGTACCTTTATAGCCACCCAGTTACGTTGTGACGTTTGGCACACCCAAAGCATTCCTACGGTATCCGGGAGTTACACAATCTCATGGTCTAAGGAAATGATACTTGACATTGAAAAGCTTTAGCAAACGAACTACACGATCTTGTGCTATGCTTAGGATTGAGTCTTGTCCATCACATCATTCTCCTAATGATGTGATCCCGTTATCAACGACATCCAATGTCCATGGTCATGAAACCGAGACCATCTATTGATCAACGAGCTAGCCAACTAGAGGCTCACTAGGGACATGTTGTGGTCTATGTATTCACACATGTATTACGGTTTCTGGTTAACACAATTATAGCATGAACAATAGACAATTATCATGAACCATGAAATACAATAATAACCAATTTATTATTGCCTCTAGGGCATATTTCCAACAGTCTCCCACTTGCACTAGAGTCAATAATCTAGTTCACATCACCATGTGATTAACACTTACATCACCATGTGATCATATCATCATGTGATTAACACCCAATAAGTTCTGGGGTTTGTTCATGTTCTGCTCGTGAAAGAGGTTTTTAGTCAGCGGGTCTGCGACATTCAGATCCGTGTGTACCTTTGCAAACTTTCCATTTCATATTTGTAGATACTGCTCCCACGCTCCACTTGGAGCTATTCCAAATGGCTGCTCCACTATACGTAGCTGGATTTCTACTAAGAGTCATCCGGATTGGTTTTAAAGCTTGCATCATCGTAACACTTTACGATGAACTCTTTATCACCTCCATAATCGAGAAATATTTCCTTAGTTCTCAAGTTACTAAGGCTAACTTTGACCGCTGTCCATTCTTTGCTCGGAAGGTAATTTCAATCATTGACGCACTATGTCGGCTTCTTTATTAGTTCATTTCCTCATATGAAGTAATTAGTAACACCTTTATTCATTTTGTTTGTTGGGCAGGGTTTGGAAACGTTTCATCAAAGAGGTCACCGCTGAATGGATACAAGAGTTGAGATGGCAAAAGCCCAGGGTAATTAAGTAGTACTAGCTACGTCTGCACATCTCTTCAATTCTAGTTTCAATACCATTGTCATGCTTCATTATTATCTGATTGAATTCTATTATCGTAAAGTGCATGAGGTAGGCACACGGGACTGAACTATGTGCATATTACGTTTGCGAGAACATTCGCTTTATGACCGAAAGCAGCAAGAGTGCAAGAGATCTTTGGGTACGTAAACACCATTCATATTTTTTTATCATGATCTAATACATATACACACAACTAACATGCATATTCATATTGATCTCCTTCTTTATATATAGACGACCGCATACGAGCAATTCAAGAGGAAATTGCGGGATTTTTGCTTCAGCAAGTCATATGTCCCTACGGAGAATACCATTACCCGATCCCAAAATGATCTGCAAATTGTACGTGAAATTGTATATATATATATATATATGCATGTGGTCGTATGACAAATTCTATGATATATGGTTGTACGAGAAATTTTATGATATATGGTCGGTTCTACGAGAAATTCTATTATATATGCATAACGTGTATAGTATGTAGTAGCGTAAAATATGTTTGAAATGAAAAAGAATTAAATGGAAAACACAAAATGAAAAGAAAAAATGAACAATAAACATTAAACCCCTAAACCCCTAAACCTTTAGTCTCGATTGGTGTTACCAACCGGGGCCAAAGGTCCCAATGCCCTGGCGCGCTCTGCCACCCACGTGGCCAGGATTTTAGTCCCGGTTTGTAGCCAACTAGGAATAGAACCTTAGACCCTTTAGTCTCTATACTTTAGTCCCGGTTGGGGAACCGGGACTAAAGGCCCTTCCCAACCGGGACTAAAGGCCTGTTTTCTACTAGTGCATGACTTTAGTTAATGCTAATCCCACTATCGTGGAAGATTGTAAGACTTTTATGCATATAGATCATGAAGAGAATATTTTATGTGATAGCTACATTGTTGAATTTGAATATGATATTGCATGTAATTATTATTAGAGAGTGAAGTATGTTTATAGAAATATTCATGTTACTAAATTACCTCTCTTCATGTTGAGATTGCCATTGTTTGTTTCTTCTTCCATGCATATGATAGATATTTCTTGTCTTGATAATTTGTTTTCTTATAAAATGCGTATGCATAGGAAGTATGTTAGACTTAAATGTGTTTTGTCTTATGCTACATGATGCTCTCTTTGTGTTTCAACTACTATCTTTCATTTGAGCATCATTGAAATCTCAAGCCTATCTCAATGGCTATAAAGAAAGAGCTTGTTGGGAGGCAACCCAATGAATAAAATTTATTTTGCCTTTTCCTTTATGTTTTTGAGTGTTTACAAAATTATGATTCTGTTATGATTGTGTTTTTATGATTTATTTAGTGTTTGTGCCAACTAAAGCCTTTAGGATGATTCATAGGATGAGTAGAAGTGATGCTGAATCTGAAACAGAAACTTTGCGTCAAGTATATGAATTTTCGTTTTTTACTGGAACGTGATATTGATCTGAAATTTTACCAAAGTGTTTATATACAAATTACTTACGTTCTACTAATTTTTTAGAATTTTTAGAGTTCCAGAAGTATGGATAGAGTACAGATTACTTCAGACTATTCTGTTTAAGACAAATTCTGTTTTCGTTGCATCATGTGCTTGTTTTGATGAATCTATGGTTTGTATTGTGGGGTATAAGCCATGTAAAGTTTAAATACATTAGTTATAATGCAATAAAAAATATGAATGGGTTTGCAACAATACCTAAAGTATTGATTTGATTTCTTACTAACGGATCTCATGGTGATTTTGTTGAGTTTTGTGTGATTGAAGTTTTCAAGTTTTGGGTGAGATCACGATGGATGAAGGAATATGTGAAAGGGATCGAGATGGACCTAGAGGGGGGGGGGGTGAACAGGTACAATTACAAATTTTAATTATACTTAGCAATGTTAGGCGATATTGCGGAATATGAAAGTGAGCCTAACAATTGCAAAGATGAAAGTTAAGCTAGGTATACTAAGCAAGGCAACAAGTAGGGGATAATCAAGCACAAGTAGTACAAGTAAGTACTCAAAGACAAGAAACCACAAGTAGGGAGTTAGGGTTAGGGATAACCGCAACTCCGAGAGAGGAGGATGTATGCCGGTGTTCACTTCCTTGGAGGTAAGCTATGTCACCTTTTAGAGAGGTGGATGTTACCACGAAGGCACACCAACGCCACGAAGGTTCACCCTATTCTCTCCTTGAGATAACACCATGAAGGAGTTTCTCAACCACTAGTGGTAGGCCTTGAGGTGGCCTCCAAACCCTCACAAAATTTCTACGGGGAGAATCACAATGGTTTGATTCCTATCCAAAGAACTCCTACCGCCTAGGAGTCTCCAACCTCCAAGAGTAAAAAGACCACGAGAACCGCTAACTTGCTCAAATCACTAATAGCTTTGATTGAGAGGAGGACGGGAAGACGATCTATCTTTTGATTGGAACAACACTCAAGAATCCTCACAAATGCTCTTGGGATCTAAGATTTGGTGAGGGCAATAGAGAGTGAGGAGAGAAGGTGTTCTTGGAATCTTTATAATGTGTTGGACCACCCCCACACGAGGTAGGAGAAGACTATATATAGTGGTGATGGAAAAGTGTCTGTTGGAGCCACTTATGTTGTGCAGTTGTCGGACATCCAGGGCACGGACGTTCGGAAGGGTCGGATGTCCGACATTTAGAATCTGGTGGGTTTCCACTGATTTCCGGCCGCACCCGGACTTCCAGACGACCGAAGGGATGGGATATCCGAGGATTTGGATCTGATGGCTGGTTCCGGATATCCGGAGAACGTCGGTCGTCCGGCGTCCGAACGTCCGAGAACCACCAGTTGTACGAACAAGAGCAGAACACTATGAAGGGGAATAGAGAAAGGTATTTCCTAGATTTTGAGCAAGTTTCTTGCGAGAACCAGTGATCCCCTCTTAATAGTGTGGGATCCCTATATTCAAGAATGATAAACATATGATAGAACATTCCATCTTGTTTCTCCATTCTTTAAGCATCCTGGACATGGTGGTCACAATCCACACACAATCTCTTGGGAACTAAACCTGAGATCCACTTGATGAAAATGATTAGTTCCCTATATGTATGTTGTCAACAACATCAAGATATGATAAGGGATGATTTCACTTTCAACCTCTCCCTTTTTGGTAGTTGTTGACAACATACATATAGCTCTCAAAAAGTAAAGTAGACTTATATAACTTAGGAGAGACTTGTTGTAGAGCTCCCCCTCATTATATGCATAGTAAAAATAATTGTGGTGAGGGGCTCCCCTTACTTGATAATGAGTGCATAAAAAATATCACATAGATCAATATGATTCATCTCATAAATGGCATTACATCAAGGATAGCATAGCATAAAAGAGTACATCAAGGATAGCATAGCATAAAAGAGGTTCATCATACATAGATGGCATTACAACATAGATAGCAAATCGAATACTAAGATAATCTCCGCCCCCTTTGACATCAAGTACCGAAAAGGGAAGGACCAGGACAACCAACCATGCAATCAGAGATCACTGTCATCATCATCATCACCATGGGTGACACTGCCACTTGCCTTGTCAAGGAAATCAGCCCACTAGGTCCTAGAAGGAAAACCAAAGTCGGAAGGAGGAGCATCAGGAGGACGCTCATCCTCACTCACATCAGTTGCTCCAGAGTCTCTCAGGCGAGCCTTTAGAGAATTCTTAGAAGAGATCATGCGAGTGACCACATTGTGGTTTTGGGAGCACTGAAAAGTGAAAGCCGTCATCATGGCAGAATGGGCCTTCCCAAGAAAACGAGCAAAGCGACCAAAGGAGGCAAAGCCAGATGAGACATGACGAGACCGAGCAGCAGCACATCGAGTAGGAGCGGATGAGGATTTCTTGGGAGCCTAATCATCCGCCATGTGAGAAGGAATGACCCATGGGTTATGCACATGAGTTCGAGCAATGAGAAAGGGGGCCATATGCTCAGTGAGAGCCTGAATAAAAGGGGCATGATGGAAAGCTCGCTTGTATTGAAAACTAGCAAGGCGAATCTCATGCCATAGAAAGTGAGGAACATTGATTTTCCCTTTAGGATGCTCATAAAGGCGAGACATGAGATCAATGCAATACCCGCTACAAGTTCCCTTGTCACCCATCCTGGGATAGATGGTGTGAATGACGCATAGAAAGATGATCAAGAAAGGAGACCTCCAAATAGAAACTTGATTGAGATCCTTGCCCTTTTCATCTTCATCAAGATCATCATGCCCTTTTAAAAGATAGGCAAGGGCTTTAGTGCCTGTAGGATCATGATTTGGATCACTCTTATGGATTTTGAAACTGGTGTCAAGGAAGCCAAGAGCAGTGACAAACTGAGCGGAAGAGGCTGAGAGCTCGGTGTCAGAGGTCATCCAAGTGACAGTCTTGTCAGGACCAAAGAAACAAGTGACATGTAAGATATAACTGATGAATGACAACATGATTGGAGTCATGTTTAAAAGCAAATGGTGCAGCCAGACAAAAAGACTCTATGAGATCAATGGCACCCGAATATTTTGCCGGATGAGTGAGAATATGCTCTAAGTTAATATAATGGTGAACAGACAGACCTTTGGGAACAATGACAGTGGTGAAAATGTCTTCCTGATCATTTGTGCAAAAATGAGAGTCCATAGAGTCATGTTCAACAGAGAATTGCTCAGTGTCGTGACGAAACTTAAAGTAGGCAGATTTAGGGACTTTGGTGAAGTCCTTTATCACGCGACCAAGAGAGGGAGGGGGCTCAAGAGAGATGCGGTGGGCATTACATTGAGGCTGATCTCGAGGCGGAGGAGGCATGTACGACGGCCTCCGAGTACTAGGCTTTGGAACATTTCTACGAATCCCAAAAAATTCAGCCCGTTCATTATACTCCAACTCCTCTTCGTAGTCAAAAGCCTCCGAGGATGAAACAGTTTCACAAACCAGATGCTTGGTGATGCGCTTGAAGGGACGAGCCCTTTCCTGTGCGTCATCAGACCCCACACCATTGGAAGCATGAGAGGAGGAGCCCACGGGGGTCTTGCACGCGGAGTGCTTGATCTTCGGCATGGCGAATCCCCTACAACCATATTTGAGAACACCAAGACATTTAGTCTGATGCATCCTAACCACCCATAGGAAAAACACGAGGAAAGGAACTGGTGGAAAAGAGAAATAAGAAGGGGATCTACCTCGGGACGCAAGGAGGGAGGGACTTCAACCGATGGAGCAACCCGAGGGGGGGTCCGGCAGCGGTCTGGCGGTGCCGTGGTGGCGCAAGGGAGGAAAGGAGGGGAAAGCAGTGCGGGGAGGTACGGTAACTGCCCAGGCCCGTAGGCCTCTAGGTTTTATATGGAGGCCGAAATGTCGGACGCCCAAGACTAGTCGGATGTCAGAGAGGGACAAACAAAAAATAGAGGCAAGGAGGGAGAATTGATAGTTTTCCGTGACACCCATGACAATGAGATGATAGAGGACCAAGATTCTGTCAAATAGTGATGACTCTAGCTAAACAGCTCTAACGATGTTCATGGATAGGGCATGGTGAGGTTAACTCATCATGTCTGAGTAAACGTGCGATGGCACCGTGAAGATATGAACTTGAGCCCATCACCACAACTCCATCATTTAAAGCACCAAGTCACAAAAGCAAGCAAAGTAACTTTGAGAGTGTTGGGTTTATTTATGCATCATATATAGGGTGAGAGTACTCATGAGTTGAACATCTCCCCCTAAAGACATGCCTAAACCTAGACATGACATGAAGTAAATGTATGCAGGTGTGCAAAGATTTCACATAATGCTATCAAGTTCCAAGATACCAAGTTCACGCCTAAGTTGACAGAACCTAGATTCATCCAGTGGCTTGGTGAAGATGTCTACAAGTTGCACGTCCGTGCCAACATGAGCAAGAGCAATGTTACCTTTTTGCACATGGTCTCATAAGAAGTGATACATAATGTCAATATTCTTGGTGCGAGGGTGATCAATAGGGTTTTCAGTAATCTTGATGGCACTTTCATTGTCGCATCGTAGGGGCACATGTCTATAAGTTATACCATAGTCCTTCAAAGTTTGCCTCATCCATAGCAATTGTGTTGCACAACTTGCAGTTGCAATGTATCCAGCTTCAGCGGTGGATAGGGAGACACAATTCTGCTTCTTCGAGGACCAACTTACCAAGGAGCATTGAAGAAACTGACATGCCCCAGAGGTGGATTTGCTTCCTACCTTGTCTCTAGCCCAATCCACATAAGTGTACCCAATGAGATCAAACTTGGCATCCTTGGGGTACCATAGGCCTAACTGTAGGGTGTGAACAATGTATCTAAGGATATGCTTAACCGCCTTATGATGACTTTCCCTAGGGGTAGCTTGAAATCTTGCACAAATGCCTACACTTAACATGATGTCTGGCCTATATGCACAAAGATAAAGCAATGAACCAATCATAGAGAGGTAAATAGATGGGTCAAATGGGATACCATTTGTGTCTTCATCAAGAAAAAACTTGGTTGGCATGGGTGTCTTGGCTGGGCTAGCATTTGTCATTCGAAACTTTGCAAGAATGTCCTTGAGATACTTGGTTTGGGACAAGAATATCCCTTCTTGAAATTGTTGAATTTGAAAGCCTAGAAAGAACTTCAAGTCCGCATTGAGTGACATCTCAAAGGTCTTGGTCATGGATTCCGCAAACTTCTTGTAGAAATGGATGTTAGGAGAACCAAAAATGATATCATCTACATAAATTTGGCATAAGATCAAATCACCCTTTTCCCTTTTTATAAAAAGGGTAGGGTAAATTAATCGTCTCACAAAACCATCATTGAGTAAAAAATTCTTAAGATGATCATACCAAGCACGAGGTGCTTGTTTGAGGCCATACAAAGCCTTGTGAAGTTTGTACACATAATCTTTGTGATCGGGGTGAATGAATCCGGGTGGTTGTGATACATAAACCTCCTCTTGTATAGGACCATTAACAAATACACTCTTCACATCCATTTGATGTAAATTAAAACCATTGAAAGCAGCATACGAATTGATTCAAGATGGGCAACGAGAGCAAAGGTCTCATCAAAGTCCAAACCTTCAACTTGTGAGTACCCTCGTGCCACTAACCTTGCCTTGTTTCTGATGATTATACCATGTTCATCTTGCTTGTTCTTGAATATCCATTTTGTCCAATGGCATTGTGTTCCTTACTTGGCCTTTGACTAACGACCATACTTTGTTGCGTTCAAAGCTGTTCAACTATTCTTGCATTGCAACAAGCCAGTCGTTGTCCATCAAGGCATCTTGCACCTTGTGTGGGACAACATTAGAGACAAACGAAAATTGAGCATAAAAATTGGTTAATTGTTTACAAGTGACTCTACCTTCCGATATGCCAGTGTGAATTTGCTTGACATCAACACGACGGGCCACACGAGGCATGATGGAGGTTAGGGTTTCACGAGGTTCAATTTCATTTCCATCATTAACATCTTCAGCATGAGAAGCCAGTAAGGGTTGTGGAAGATCTTGTTCTTCATGCATCATTTGTTGAGGTTCATCACCACTAGAAGATTCGTCATCATTGACATGTGCATGTTCTTGCTCTTGTTCTGGGTGAAGAGCTTATTCTTGTTCTTGTTCTGGGTGAGGAGCATCTTCTTTTTCTTGTTGTGGATCTCGTGTAGGTCTAGGTTCTTGTTCTTGGATTATGAACTCCTCTTGGGGGATGGGATCTTGTGGTAATGTTGGTGTAGTAGTAGTTTGAGCATGGGTGGTGCTTGTGTCCTCATTTGCACCTTCACAAGGAACATGTTCCATTGGAAGGAGGGAACCTACACCCATGGTCAAGATATCTTGTGAAGGGTCTTCATCACCTACATTACTTAGATCAACTTGCTCCCCATGGGAGCCATTAAATTCATCAAACACCACGTCACAAGTTTCTACAACACATCCGGTGGATTTGTTGTAGACCCTATAGGAATGGGAGTTTGATCCATAACCAACAAATATTCCTTCGGTTGTTTTAGATTGAAATTTTCCTAACCATTCTCTCTTGTTGGAATGAAGCATTTGCAACTTGTTCCCGGTTATGAGTTCATATGGGGTCTTCTTCAAGATTTTGCGAAGGAAAAGACGATTTGATGCATGACATGCTGTGTTGACAGCCTCTGCCCAAAAGCTATGAGGTGATTTGTACTCATACAACATGGACCTTGCCATTTCCACAAGTGTATGGATCTTCCTCTCAACCAGCCCATTTTGTTGTGGGGTATATGGTGCTCAGTATTGATGCTCATTTTCTTCATCACTAAGAAAATCTTCTAGGGTATAGTTCTTGAACTCGGAGCCATTGTCACTTCTTATTGACAAGATTTCTTTGTCAAACTTGCATTGGCTTGCTTGGCAAAATCAATGAAAGTGGTTTTTGTCTCGTCCTTGGACTTGAGAAAGAACACCCATGTGTATCTTGAGTAATCGTCAACAATAACGAAACCATACTTCTTCCCACCAAGACTATCCCATGAAGGAGGCCCAAAGAGATCCACATGAAGGAGATCCAAAGGTCTTGAGGTTTATACTATGTTCTTGGGGGATGCTTTGATTGATGTTGATTCCTTGCAATGCATGCACTACACACACGATCTTTCTCAAAAGATATATTGGTTAGTCCAAGGATGTGTTCACCCTTTAAGAGATCTTGAATATTTCTCATGACAACATGGGCTAGTCGGCGATGCCATAGCCATCCCTTGTCGGCCTTGGCCATGAGGAAAGTTGCATGGAATGTGCTCTCTTTCGAGAAATCAACCGTGTAAAGGTTGCCATCCAACTATCCCACAAAGGCAACTTCAAGGGTATCTCTCTTAAAGACTTTCACAGCCGTTAGTGCAAATAGTGTATCATAACCAACAGAAGCCAATTTTCGAATAGAAAGCAAGTGATATTTTAAGGATTGGACAAGCATGATATTTGTAAGTGACATGTCATTGGTGATAGCCACCTTGCCCAAACCAAGTACCTGTCCTTTTGACCCTCCACCAAATACAATGCTCATAAATGGTTGAATAGCTTCCATGAAATCCATGAGTAGTGTTCCATATCCGGTCATATGATTTGAGAAAACTCTATCAATCACCCATTTCACTCTACCGGAGACACCAACCTACACACAATTCAAGTCTTGGTTAGAGGCACCCATTTTACAATGGGACCTCTCAAGTTAGTAACAAGAGTCTTAGGAACCCAAATTGCATAAAACCGAAAAGCATTTCTAGGACCAACAAACTAAGCATAAATATCTCCATCTTTTCCCTTATGAAGCACACATGATGGCGGCATAAATTCTTTTCGGTTGTTGAGAGTAGGCTTGCCCCTAGTGGCCTTCTTACTCGCAACCTTGTCAACCTTACTCTTTCCCTTTTCTTTGTGCCCTTCTCACACAAATATCTCCTTGAGAGGAGTTGTAGACTTGTGTGTTACTACCTTGCCTTGCTTGCGCTTGGATCAAATCCAAGACCTTCCTTGGCCACCTCCTTGTGTTGACTCAACACTTCATTGAGGTTATTTTGTCCTCGAGCACATGATATGTGTCCTTTCTTAATTTGAGCCTTTAACAACCTATTCTCCTCAAGTAAGCTAGCTAGTTCATCATTGAGGTTAGTAGCATAGGCATCAATATTTACAATGGGAGAGGAATATGCTTTCCCAAGAGAGTTAAGATAAGTGATCTTGAGTTCGTCAAAATTCTTAGTAAGGAGATTGAGCTCATCTTCCTTTGTCTTGAGAGACAAATGTAGGAGCTCACAATCTTTAGTGTGTCTATCAATATTTGCACCTATGTTTAAGCACAATTCATCATTACGTGCTTCCTCATATAGGACTTTCCGCTCAAGGATTTCACATTTTTCCTTTTCCTTAGTGATGAGGGTTTCGAGTTCCTTGATGGATATGGAGTGCTTACTCACCATCTCCATAAGCATACGAAACATAATGAGCTTCTTTCCTTTGAGAGAGCACATGACTTTCTCCATTTTATCAAACATATCATCACTTATTTCATATTCATGATCATGATCCTCAGCATCAAGATATTCATCACTAGGTGTGGTAGGGATAAATAGAGGAGGGTTTAGACGTGGAGTTACCTTCACCTTGTCCGGAGAGGCTTGACCCTCATCATTATCCACCATGGCTTTTTTCCATGAGGCATTTGTGTGTGTTTCCTTCATAGTCGTTCATATAGTTGTATGTGACAACGTCACTGGTCTTGTTTATGAGTCTCAATGTGGTTTGGGTGTCTTGAGCTACACGTGCAACACCTCTAACATCATCGGGGTCGGACTCATCTTGGGCAACCATAGCATTCCCATCTCTCTTCTTGAACTTGGAGTTCAATGGGTTTGGCAACTTCTTCTTCAAAAATGTCTTCAGAAATCTTGGTTTATCTTCTCTCTTTTCATAGGGGCACTCATTTGAGAAATGGTTGGTTTCTTCACAATTGTAGCAAGTCCTTAATTTCTTCTTTTGGAATCTTCCCTTGAATTTTCCCGCACTGAACTTCTTCACAAAGAGAGCCATGTATTCATATGAGGGTCCCTCATCCGAGTCAACTTCAAAGCCTTCTTCTTCAACATCTTCATCTTCTTCTTCCCTCATGTCATCATCCATTATGTGCTTGGCCTTTAAGGCAAGGTTAGTGTTGGGTGATGAGGAACCATGCATGGCAAGGTGTCATGTAGAATTTGCCTTTGATTCTTCAAATAGTTGGAAGGTTGAAATGACATCATCAGGGGACATGTCCTTGAACCATGTTCTCTTCTTATGTCCCACACCATTTGATGGTGATATGGAGCAAGATAATTTAGTAACTTGTCCACAAGAAACCGTTTGGTCAAATTGAATCCATCTTGGCTCTTGTCACAATCATATGATTCAATGTCGTAGGCAAGTGTCATGAGCTGCTCAAGAAGATGCTTGGTGTCTTCACCTTTCTCCATGCAGAAATATTGCAATGCCCATTTTGCAATTTCATATTGTGCAAGACGAAGGGAGGATGTTCCAGTATTGGTCATCACAATGCTATCCCATAGTTCCTTTGCATTTGAGAAGTGAATGTAAGGTCTCTTTTGCTTGTCAGACATGCCCTTTCTTATGAGTATGATTGCAGTGTCATTGAGGTGCTTGTCATACACTTCATGTGGAGTGAGATCCTTAGGGTTCTTAGGGTTGTAACCTTTCTCCAGGATCTCCAGCATCTCATTGTTGGCAAACCTGAGGTGATCCTACATACCAACTCTCCACAAAGAAAAATCGACAGTGTCATCAAGTAAAGGGGGTTAGCCCCATCATTATACTTAGGTTTCTCAACTGTAGGTTTAGCATACAACCATGGGACTCCGGTGTTTTCACCACCTTGAGGTGGTTGACGAGAATTCGATAGAGATGCATTAGGTTGTTGTGTCACACCCCATGGGTTTTTCAGTGGTGGAGCTCTTGCAGTTAACGCATCTAACCTCATTTTGACCAAAGCGTCAATAGAAGCATCATGTTCCTACTTTTGCTTAGAGAGGGCCCTTTCTAGATCCTCAGAGGTGAATGATTGGCACATCCGAGGAGGATGTCCCTCCTGTAGAAGGGAGCGTGACAACCGGATTCCCATTGTCGGGACCCCGATCCTAAGTCATATGATTCCATACTGTAACAAGCCACATCACTTTCCGGCCTCACGCACGGTACTCCACGGCTACCACCTTACCTTGACCAGGACCGTTTGCGTCTTTTGGCTCACGTATGTGAACATGTCGCTGGCAACCACACAACAAAGAACCCGGGCTGACATGACTAGTCATAGAACCCAAGTGGCACATCCGTACGGAAACAGGCATACATAACCCAGCAATGCAGGTGTTGGCCTCAAGCGTGTGTAGACGAGTCATAGCAAGCTACAAGGACTCCATTACGTCGTGGGGCATAAATGCCATCACTGCACGTAGACGAGTCATACCATGCTACAGGGACTCCATTACACTGCGAGACATTTCCCCGAAAGGACAGACACGGCAACAAAGAAGCATACATGCCGGTCAATCAATGTGTCCGGAGCAATAGCAAGCTACCATGGCTCGGTGGAAGCACAAAGAGACAGTTTCCCGTAATGAGTACTACTAAAGGCACACGACTAGGTGTCGGATCCCATACATACCGTTGCACGTCACACGTACACACGACATGCCCGATATGCGTAGATACAACCATGGCATCACAACATAACCATACAATAACATGACTTTTATTTAAGAGGCTCGGACGAGCCTTGCATAATATGTTCATACAGACAGGGGTCACATGACCCGGCACTCAAGTCATACAAACATAGTCATACAAGCCAGCGGAAACTAAAGCTGTCTGGGTACAGATGGCAAAATATAAAAGAGGCACATGGCCTGACTATCTACAGCCCACCACACGGGCAAGATCGTAGCTGGGACACCAACTATTCGGCATCGTCAACGTCTAGATAAAACCCACCTGATGGGTCCTGGTTCTCTTCTGCAACATTAATTAAGCAAGGATGAGTACAATCGTACTCAGCAAGTCTTTAAAACAGACCTAGTCTATTTATGCTCATGTATCAACAAGGGGGTGGTGGAGTTTATGCAGAAAGCCAGCTTTGACTCATGGCTAACCTACACTACTCAGTTTTAAACTCTTTGTTACAATTTCAATTATCGCACACGAGTCCACTAACTCCATCTCAATACACCACCATGGACTCACCTTCCCCTTCCGGAAGAGTGCCATCCACGGTACTCACACTTGTCTTGAGATTTTTAGAAGTCTCCATTTGATTATCTATGAATAGCATAAGTTCTCCAAGTAGTCCACATCCGAGGACGCGGCTATTCGAATAGTTTCATACCCTGCAGGGGTGTACTTCTTCACACACGCTCTCGCCACTTATCGCTGTGTGCCATAAACCATGCACCTCGGCAACCTTCAAGCGGATGCCCAGCGAGGGAGTCGGCCACGACCGTCAATCACATAAGACCTCTAGTCCAGGCTACCGTTTATTTGAGACTGAACCCGCACGGAAGTCCGGCCGAAGTTTCCGCAACGGCCACAAACGATGTGCGTAGGGTTCCCAAGCCCACCATTCGGGTGACCCTTGGTACATCGTGCCACTGCCTACCGCATCGTAACCCACCCCGAGGGTCAGCGCTACGCACGGCCTCCAGCATGCTATAAACACCAGAAACTACGTGCAATACCTGGACCAAAGACTAAGCGACTGATAAGTCGAGAGGGTCAGTTAAGTATCCCAACGTGTGGTAGTATCTAGTCTTGGATCACAAACACGGAACCTAGTTCCTAAGAACGGTCCCATTGAGACAACCCACTATGTACTCCTACATAGCCTCTCATCGCTACCTTTACCAAATCGTATTCATTATAAGCTCATCACATCGGACAACACTGTTTCACTCAGTTCATCACCCAGATGAAACAGACCTGACACAACTCTAAGCATGGCAAGCATAGCATGAAAGTAATCTAAGCACATCATGGCACAAGCATCTACCAGGTATGCTAGGTTGCAAGGTTTAGCTATTTACTGTGACAAGATCAGGTCATGCATAAGAATAGGATCATCTACCGTGTATGTCTGACATGTGATCGTTTATCCTAATGCAATAAACAAGAGCAGGAGCAAGAGTGTGGGATGTTATCGAAATGATCAATGGGGTTGCTTGCCTTGCTGGGTTGCGGAAGAGTGCTCTCCTTCGTCGGGGTACGGGGTAGTATCCTCCGGATTAGGGCCTACCACAACGCAGATAAAAGCATTCAATACAAGCAGATGCAACAATATGATGCATGATCATGGCATAGTAGTATGCATGGATGAGCTAATGTAACTA
This sequence comes from Hordeum marinum, assembly GCA_022496015.1. Lineage (NCBI taxonomy): Eukaryota > Viridiplantae > Streptophyta > Magnoliopsida > Poales > Poaceae > Hordeum > Hordeum marinum. The sequence continues at coordinate 97,643,080 of CM039675.1, forward strand.
GTGGTCATGTCAATTTGAAATGGATTGGAATATAGGTTCAAAGTTGTTCTCATTTCAAATTCCATATATTAACCTAATGGCAAATGTCCATGTTCACCTATTTAGATTGCTCTAACATGCATGAGAATAGCACCATTGGATTCATTGGATTTTTCTGATCAATTTTCATATATAAATTATTTTCATCTGACTTACACATTATTTTATATGATTTTTCAAATTTTTAAATAATTTCTACAATTATTTTTAAACTAGAAATTGTTTTATTGCATCAGCATGATGTCATGATGACATCAGCTGGTCAGCTGACCCGGCCTAGAGTCAAACCTGACATGTGGGGTCCACATGTCAGTGTCTGGTTAATTTAATTAACTGATTAAAACTAATCCTATTTTAATTAACTAACTCGGCCCACCTGTTAGTGTCTAATTAACTTAATTAATTAAAATGTTTAATTAGTACTAATTTCTAATTAGCCAGGGGGCTGGCCCCACCTGTCAGGGGTTAGACCCCGTGGTCAAACTGACCAGGGCCACCGGCGTTGAGCCGCCGGCGACTCCAGGAACGGCGAAGGGGCTCGGAAACCCACCTCCGGCGATCAAATCCACGGCGGATGTCACCTATCTACTCAGCGTCGACGCGCACGTCCATTCCGACCCTTCCCACGAGCTAGGGTGGTTGGAATCGACGCCGGCGATGAGCTGGGCGGCGGCCGGAGCTCGGGCGAGCTCGGGCTCGTCGAACCAGGGCACGACAAAGCTCCTACTTGGCACTGACAGCAACTACGCGACTCCGCAAGCTCAACGGTGGCCTCGGAGGGACCAATTGGTCACCGGAACGCGACCGGCGATGAGCTCAGGCGGCGGCGCCATTCGGGCTCCGATGGAATCCGAGGCTAGGGCACGGGATAGAAGGGGGAAAGAGGGGAAAAAGGACCAGGGGCTCACGGCGAACGCAGGGGCGTCGAAAGCGGGCTCGGGGACGGTCGAAATCGACGACGAGCTTCGATTTCCCCTCCGGCGACCCGAGGAGGAAGAAGACGGCGCAACGACGACAGAGAGCTTCCGGCGACGCGTGGCTCGGCTAGGAGGTAGAGGGGGTTCGGGCGGAGCGTTTGGCTGGCTCAGATGGGATCGGGGTTGGCTAGGGCGACGGCACGACGGCGAGGAGCGGGGCGGCCATGGCGGGAGCAAAGAGGGGAATGCGCGAGGGAGAGACAGAGCGTGCGGGAGAGAAGAGAGAAGAGGGGCCATGGCGGCGAGGTGCTTCGCGCTGGCGCCCTCCCAGCCCTCCAGCAAGGTGTCAGGCAGGGAGGAGGTGGCCGGCGCGCGGCGACCACGTGCCCGGCGTCCTTCTGGCGCGAGGAGGACGACGACTGGCATCGGTTCGCTCCTGGGCCGGGCCTGCTACAGTGTTGGGCCACAGGTAAGCTTTTCCCTTTTCTTTTTATTTCTGTTTTCTGATTTCAACTAGCATTTGTTTATTTTTGCAGGTCCAAATACCCTTTCAAATAATTCCAAAACTTTTATATATTCAAATTTGAATATTTCTAACTTGTATCAAAAGTTTTAGATTATTTTGAAAACAGTGATAATGATAATATTTTTATTTGTCATTTTCAGAGACTTAATTCAATAATTTAAAATATTTCAAATGTTCAAATAATTGAAATGGTCCCTGGTATATCCATGCCCTTAATTATCAGACATAGGGAACATTTTTTATGGGCATTTTGGATTTGTTGAAATTTCATTTGTTTGGAATTCCTTTAATTCATAAAATGCTTAGGGTTTCTTTATTTCTCCCCATTTCATATTGATGCAATGATGATGATGATGATGCAGACACAATGCTAGCCTAGACACTTGCTAGGGTTGTGACACCCATCCTTATCCATCTCGCTCTAGGGCGGTTAAGCCACAAGATTAGAGCACGAGGCTCTGATACCAATTGAAAGGGATCGAGATGGACCTAGAGGGGGGTGTCGGTGTCAAAACCGGTAGATCTCGGGTAGTGGGTCCCGAACTATGAGACTAGAATCGACGGTAACATGAGACGAATGGGACACGAGTTTACCCAGTTTTGGGCCCTCCTATGGAGGTAATACCCTATGTCTTGCTTGGTTGTATTGATGATGTAAGGGGTTACAGAGTTGATCTACCTTGAGATCGTATAGCTAACCCTAGAGGAGTTGTTCTCCCCCTATGCCCTAAAACCCTCTGGCTTATATAGATGCCGAGGATGCCTAGGGTTTACACATGGCCGGTTACATGTTGAAGAGATAAACTTGCCTAACTATTACATTAGACGTGGAGCACAAGCTGTGTTTCCTAAAGCTTCCATCTTGTAGATTGAGCCTTCAAATCCTTCGGTGTTCGGTAATTAGCACTCATAGTCCGGCCCATAACAATAGGTCAGCTATCCGAGGACCCCCTAATCCAGGACTCCCTCACTAGCCCCCGAACTTGCCTCCAATGCCAAGGGTCTTCAGCTCCGACTGCTTTGTGAACAGAGTCTTCGGCTTGCGAGGTGAGTTCCTTCCTACCGAACTATAGTTCAGCCTCCGATGACAAGTTGTCTCCTGATCGGCATTGAAGCCAAAACGTCAGTGGATAAACAATGGCCCTCTGACGACCTTTCTGACGAAAGGCTACGGCCCACCACGATCGCCAGGCCAGTTGCATAGACTCGATTCACGGTTCGAGGCCGTTTTAATCATCATGATCTATCAATATACCGACTGTGTCCTGTTTTATATGGGATATATTTGATCACACACACGCAACGGCTTGCGTGTCTCGGGAAGCGGAGGGATTCACGACACGGCAAGGGGAATCCACATCGACATGCCTCATAAAAAGAGAAGGAAAACCCCAAAGGCTTTTTTACGCCCTCCATTCGACTTCTCCGCCTACCATTCCCTTGCGCCTCCAGAGCACAGATCTAGGTCTCTCCATCCCCACCTTCAAGATCAGCAATGGCGGGTTCCAATGGCAACTGGGAAGCTTCCACGGTCACCAACAAGGACATACTCAACCTCAAGAAGGCCGGTTACCTCCCCGCCAACATTGTGGCACTCCCCTGTGGGCTCGAGAACTCGAAGCCATGACCACAGTCCGGAATCTCTTCCACACTACACGGGAGAAGTTGTGGAAGGCGCTCTTCAAATCGATGAAGAGCTGGCCATCTGAGGAGGAGGACAAGGGTCTGCACGCTGCCAAGCCCGATTCCGAGGTACGATATTCCTCCACTTGGTGGGATTTATTACACAGAGAATCCCTATACCCTCTTATCTGATCTATTCTGGCAAAGATGGCAGAAGAAAGCCATCAACATCAGTAGTCCAGCTCCTCAGCCCGAAGACGATAGGACCGGGTTGTTAGCCAAGATGCTTGTGGAGAAGCCTTACGAGGCTCCCACGAAGAAAGAGAAGAAAAAGAAAACATGCCAGGCTGGCCTTCGCATTAGGGACCAGCTTGATGCTGCATCCGAAGACACCCCCGCCTCCTCAAATCAGGAGGAGGCCGAAGAGAAGGAGGAGATCAAGAGCGAGGGGGGAGGCAACTCCCCCTGGGCTAAGAAGAGAGCTGTGTCTTCGGACGCCCTGGGGAAGGTAGCTTCTCCTACCCTGAAGAGGGCGTGGCAGACGCAGGTTGTTCTGTCCGACGACAGCAGGGACTCGAGCTCGGCGTCCGAAGACCTGGAGGAGGTTCCACGAAGGAGCCTAAGGATCAAGCCCCCCCAAAGGTTAGGATCTGAAGAACCTCTTATTCATCATGAGTAGATTTATAGTTTGTTGACATGCAGGTTATTGGCCTTGTAGCCCCCCGCACATTATCCCCACCAAGGTGGTATCGAACGGGGAGATCCTGCCCACCGAACTAGTGGAGAGCGTGGACGCCTCGCGCCCCGCCACTCCAGGCGCCATGAAGGACGCCGTGGAGGTATCGTCCCAGCCTACTCCAATAGACACAGACACAGGGGCGAGGGAGATCGTATCGTGGCCAAGGCTAATGCTTCGGCCATTGAAGACCGGGGGCTCCACCCCACCCAGACACCGAGGAGGCTAGGCGGCAGACACTCAGTCCCCTCCGAGAACATCTCTGGAGTGCACTATGCCTCTGAAGGCACCGGTGCACTCCCCGGTGGGTGATCAGGAAATCTGATCATCCCCGGCACCGCCGACCAACAGGTGGTCAGCCATGGAGGAGGCTCTATCGAGTGCCTCCATCCCCGAGGATCACCGCACCCTTATGGGTGTGGTACTTCAAAGCGTTCAGTCCATTGACAACGGACTGAAGGAGGACTCCAAAGGTCTCCTTGTAGGTTTTCAAGTAAGTCACCCAATGTTTATGCAAGGATTTTATTTATTCGTATTGTATACATGGCAGACCCCGAGCCCTAGGTGAGGTGAACAGGCTCACCTAGGGGGCACATCTAAATCTAATAACGCACTAGAAGCATTTTAAGTGTTTAACATGCTAGAATAAATCGATATATGATCGGATTGTTTATAATTCGGGAAGTGAGAACCAATCTAATGTATTAATTGTGTGTGTAGCGTAGGCTTCATCATCAATGGCGGCCACAAATGGCACCGAGCTGGAGGAGTTAAATCGGAAGCTGAAGCACTCTGAGGACGAAGCTGCAGCCCTGAACCGCACGCTTGACAAGGCTCAATGTATGTTGAGACAAAATCCGAATATCTTCGTCTCAATTTTATAGTCCGAATACCGTCAATGCGGATTATCTATCTATGTATACTACATGCGTAGCCTCAACAAAGGAGGTGGAGAGGCTCAAGGCCGAGCTCCAACGCACGAAGGACGAGACGGCCGCCGAGAGGGCGGCTGCTAAGGAAACGACTACTGCCCTTTCCGTCATGCGAGACACTAGTGGCAAGCATGAAGCTCGCGTGGCAGAGGTCCAACAGGAGCTCAAGGATGCCAGTGAGAGGTGCGAGGCCTTGGAGTAGAAGAACAAAGTGAGCTTGGCCTAACTGTCCACCATGAAAGCCGACCTCCAGAAGTAGTGGATGGACAGACGGTTCTACGAGGAGCAAGTGCGCCAGGCCAAGGAAATAGCCTATGCTAAGCCGTACTCATTAAAGTGCGTATTCAGGGATAGCAGATTCGAGTTGCTTACCCGGGTGTGGTGATCCTCAGGTGCGTCTGCTGATCTCCAGAAGAGCGTGGCGGATGCCAATCAGCTGTTCACCCCGCGAGGAGAGGAAGATGAAGCTCGGATGTTCTGGGCACAGTTCGGAGCCCCCCGAGCGTCCTCCTCTTCTAGTGGATTAGCTGAAACAGCCGATGGAGCTGCACCAGATGGCAAAGCCGGCCATGAAGGACCTATGCATCCTCCCATGGCCCGGTGAGCCGCTACCAGGCAGCTACTTCGGCCTGGTGCAGAGACTGATCGCTGCCACACCCCGCCTCGACACTGTCAAGCGCTCCTCCTGCATCGAAGGAGTCCAGATGGCCCTTGCCAAGACCAAAGTGCACTGGCCGGGGCTCAATCTGATGAAGGTCGCCACCGACCCGCCACCACCCGGGAAGGAGCACTAACACCCCGAGCTATATTTCGATGGAGTGATGGAGAGTGCTCGGGTGATAGATTCACAGTGTTTGGTTGAAAAATTATTTGAATGAGCTTGTAACGTGTCCGAAGACTCGTGATTACTTTTTAATGATATTAGTATCCGCTCTTATATGGTTTTGCATTCCTTTACAACTCATATGTGGTTGTTTAATATTGAAAGATGCGACTCGTCGGATTCAGCCCCCATGTAGATACTACATGGGGTGTCTATGCCAATGCACTGTGTCCCTTAACCGTACTATTGCAACCCGAAGGCGGTGTAGTGCAGCAGACTAGGCAATCAGACTATAGTGCTTTATTTCTTTCACTTAGCCAAAGGGGCGCGAAAAGGACTACAAGAAGCGTACGATTAGCCATCAGAGAGTTTGTGATGTTCGGACGAACCATGGCCGAAGCCAACATCGTAATGTTTGCACAAAGGGAAAGTTCCTCGTATAACACGAAATAACTGCTTACGAGGATTGAAGTATAATACTTCGATCTTGGGTTCACAGATCGGATCACACATACTATGATAGTCCGTTTTCGGCTTTCTCCCCTGAGGTGCTTGACCAGACTATCCAGAAACACAATCGCAAGGGTGCTCCCTTTGCCCTTTTAGCCGAACGAGCAAAACATAAAGGGGCAAGCACAGGAGCCAGGCAACCCAACTTAATGACCAAAGACATAGTTCAGAACCAATGCATATAAAGCGAACGCCAAGACGCCGAACACACGATAGTTAAGGCGATTTGTGTTTGAAATCGAGCCGCCGGTCTATTGGCCGGTTCACGAGAAGAGGGAGAAAGGAGAAAAAGTATGCGCCTAAAACAGGACAGAAGAGGCGTACTTGCGCCATGCAATTTTGCATTTTCTCAGCAACTCTTATAACTCAGATTGCCGAAGCAACTAATTACAGGTATGCGAAAGAAAGAAATAAAATCATACATGAGTTGTTGTACCAGGGGTCTTCAATTGGTGACTTGACGTCCTCGATATGCCCCCTTGCTAGTTGACTCCTGCTCTTGGATGCACCTTGATGGGTGTTAGTGCAGGTGGATTTTGCTAACAAAATCTTGAGAGGCTGCCGCATTATAGGTGAGCTTTACGCCATAGGTAGGCTCTTTTAGGAGTGCGTGCATCTTGTCCGAAGACATATTGATGCTAGTAGGTCGGGCTAGCCTATAGAGGCGCATGCTTTGTTGGCCCGGAAATTGTGCGGTGGGGGCGAGTCCCTATAGAGGGGAAGAGGAAGGATCTGCATTTTTTGTCTGAAGGCGAACTCGCTTCCCATCCTTATGTGCCTTTATGGTGGATGTCGGAACTTGCCGATCTTCTTTGTAGCTGAATTCGGCCCCTAGGGCCAGTGCATGTTCCTCAGTTCTAAGGGAGCCCTCGGTGTTGCCGTTGATAGTAATGACCCCCTTGGGGCCCGACATCTTGATCTTGACGTATGCGTAGTGTGGGACCACGTTGAAACGAGCGAATGCCGTCCGACCAAGCAGTGCGTGATAGCCGCTGCGGAAGGGCACGATGTCGAAGATCAAGTCTTCGCTGCGTAAGTTATCAGGTGAGCCGAATACAACCTCCAGAGTTACCAAGCCCGTGCATCAGGCCTTAGTGCCCAGGATCACTCCTTTGAAGGTAGTGCTACTGGTTTTGATCCTTGATGGATCAATGCCCATCTTCTTCACCGTATCTGATTAAATTAGGTTAAGGCTACTCCCTCCGTCCATTAGAACCTTTGTGAGGTGATACCCATATATAATGGGGTCTAGCTCGAGGGCCGCCGAATCCCCATGACGGATACTGGTCGGATGATCACGCCGAACAAAGGTGATTGGGTATGCCGACCATGGGTTGTACTTCGGGGCTAGGAGTTCCACCGTGTAGACTTCTCAGAGGGCGCGCTTCCTCTCCTTTGGTATGTGGGTGGCGTATATCATGTTGACCGTTTTTTACTCTGGGAGGAAATTTTTTCGGTCTGCCACCGATTGGACCCTGAGGCTAATCTTCGTCCTTGCTACAAGAGCTTTTGCCTTGGTCTTCGGGTGTTATCTTGCCGACCTATTAAAACACCTAGTAGTTGCGGTGTGTGTGGTTGGCAGGCTTTTCCGAAGTCACATGGATTTGGCAAGGCCTTTCCATGATCTTCTCAAGCTAAGTGGGTCCGTCACGATTGCCTTTAGGGGCCTTCTTCCGCTGCCCATGTCGGGAATTGCGGAATCCGGCATTAACAGCCGTGTCATTGGCATCACTATTATTGTGCCAACAATTATTCTTACTGCGCTTTGGCTTTGAGTTTCCATCCTAGGCTTCAGGTGCCACGAGATCTTCGGAATTGTGGCTACGTCTTGCCAGCCAGTTATCTTCGCCCGTGCAAAAGCGGGTCATGAGGGAGGTAAGAGAGGACATAGTTCGAGGCTTGTCCTGGCCTAGTTGGTGGGCCAACCATTCATCTCGAATATTGTGCCGGAAGGAGGCTATGGCATCACCATCCGGACAGTCAACGATTTGGTTCTCCTTAGTCAAGAACCGATTCCAGAACTGCCAAGCGGACTCGTCGGGCTTCTGGACGATGTTGCTGAGATCGGAAGAGTCCGGCAGGTGGACATAGGTCCTCTGGTAGTTAGAGCGGAATGCATCTTCTAGGTCTTCCCAGCATCCAATGGAGTTTTCGGGGAGGCTGTTTAACCAGTGTCGATACGGCCCCTTAAGCTTAAGAGGGAGGTATTTGATGGCATGGAGATCGTCTCCTCGTGCCATGTGGATATGCAGGAGGAAGCCCTCGATCCACATAGTTGGGTCAGTGGCCCCGTCGCACTGTTCTATATTCACTGATTTGAACCCTTCGGGGAGCTGATGCCGCATTACCTCATTTGTGAAGCACAGAGGGTGAGCGGCGCCTCTAACCCATGCTATGTCGCACCTGTATTCTGTGTCTGTATGGGGCCGGTTGCATTCTGGGACTCTGTTGTTTTGGTCGAACCATGGTCTGTATTTACCGCGTCTATCGGGCGCCCACTCTCTGGATCCATAGATGGTTCTAATGCGTCCTTCTCTAAGATCCAGGTCATCTCGCAGGTCGAACCTGTCATTCGGCTCTAATGGCTCCTTGCCCCGTCTTTGGGGCACTGTTGGTATGTAACCGATGTCATCGACCGTCCTGTCCCGACCACGAGGGGGGTGGTCTGGCTTGTCGTACAAAGTACGGTTTGGATATGGAGTATCAGTAAGTTCGTCATCGAATTGCAGCAGCAACCTTCTCTGAGGATAGCTTTTGGGATGGTTTGACAGACCAGTGCCATATACTTCCTCAGCTAAGAGTACTTTCGTCCATCGATCATTGAGGTCGGCTTGTTCGGCTTTGAGTTGCCGTTTCTTGGCCTTTAGGCTGCGAGCCATTGCTAAGAGCCATTGACTGATTTCTTCCCGATCCTTGAGGTTATCGGGCATGTACTATTCATCGGCTTCCGGTATATCTTCCTCCTTGACGGGGGGAAGGTAATCGTTGCCTTCGGGGTCATTAACGGTATCGGGGTCGTTCGGGTGCTCAGGATCTTCAGGACCCTCGAATGGGTTCTCGGGGATATCGGGATTGCCATAATCGGCGGGGGTATTACCGTCCTCGTTGCTCATAATAGCTTTTCTTCCCTTTTTGATTTTGAACCACTTATGTGATTTCCGGCGCCTTGATGGCGCATCGCCCGATTTGTCGCCATCGTTGTGAGGCGTGTTGTCGTCGTTGGTGGTAGGAGTATCTACCATGTAGGTGTCATATGTAGAAGTGGCGGTCCAATTCCTGGTGTTAACGGGAGTGGGAGCATGGTCCTCTTCATCCATGTACTCTGCATCCTCGAAGGCATAGTCTAGCACGTCAGTTAAATCTACGACGGTGGCTATCAAGTGGGTGGTGGGTGGGTCGAAAAATCTTTCCCTGCCTGCACTATAGCCGGACTGGACGTAGATCGGGGCTAGACCATCGATCATCCTCATCGACGAGAATTGCTCCAAGGTCTCGTCGACCGCTGAGGGCCTGATCAGATCGAGCTGTTCGGAACTCGTGGAGTTAACCCCCATGAAGTCCACCCATGGGGAGTGTTCGGAAGGAACACGTGTCGGTTCATATGGCTCGATGTCCGGACCGGGATGAGAAGTCCGCTTGCCGCCATGGGTAACCCCATTGGCATGTCCGAAGAAGGGGCTCGAGGTTAAAGCCTTAGAGTCCTCGGGGGCCACAGTCGAATCCGTGGGCCCGATTAGTGACAAGTCGCCCCGAGAGTCAATGGAGAACTCTAAGTTTCTGAATCTGACCTCTTGATCAAGGGCGAAGCTCTCAACACGGCCTAGATGGCTGGCAGAATCAGCATGCAGCACAACACTACCGAAGGTGATGATCTGCTCGGGGACGAACATGTCCATGTTCCGGACCTCTTTGTTGATGACAAGGCGAGGCGTCGATTCCATCTCGCTCACAGAGGAACTCTCAATGAAAGCACCAATGTCTGTGTCAAAACCGGCGGATCTTGGGTAGGGGGTCCCGAACTGTGAGAATAGAATCGACAATAACAGGAGACGAAGGGGACACGAGTTTACCTAGGTTTGGGCCCTCCTATGGAGGTAATACCCTATGTCCTGCTTGGTTGTATTGATGATGTAAGGGGTTACAGAGTTGATCTACCTCGAGATCGTATAGCTAACCCTAGAGGAGTTTTTCTCCCCCTATGCCCTAAAACCCTCCGGCTTATATAGATGCCGAGGATGCCTAGGGTTTACACATGGTCGGTTACATGCTGAAGAGATAAACTTGCCTAACTATTTCATTAGACGTGGAGCGCAAGCTGTGTTTCCCGAAGCTTCCATCTTGTAGATTGGGCCTGCAAATCCTTCGGTGTTCGGTAAGTAGTCCTCATAGTCAGGCCCATAACAATAGGTTGTCTATCCGAGGACCCCCTAATCCAGGACTCCCTCAGGGTGAATAGGTACAATTATAATTTTTAATTATTACTTAGCAATTGTAGGCGATATTGCGGAATATGAAAGTGAGCCTAACAATTGCAAAGATGAAAGTTAAGCTAGGTATACTAAGTAGTGCAACAACTAGGGGATAATCAAGCACAAGTAGTACAAGTAAGTACTCAAAGACAAGAAATCACAAGTAGGGAGTTAGGGTTAGGGATAACCGCAACTCCGAGAGACGAGGATGTATGCCGATGTTCACTTCCTTGGAGGGAAGCTACGTCATCGTTTAGAGAGGTGGATGTTACCACAAAGGCACACCAACACCACAAAGGCTCACCCTATTCTCTCCTTGAGATAACACCACGAAGGCATTTATCAACCACTAGTGGTAGTCCTTAAGGTGGAATCAAAACCATCACAAACTTTCCAGGAGAAAATCACAATGGTTTGATTCCTCTTCGAAGAACTCCTACCGCCTAGGAGTCTCCAAGCTCCAAGAGTAACAAGATCACGGGAACCACTCAAAACTTGCTCAAATCACGAATAGCTTTGGTTGAGAGGAGGAGGGGAAGATGATCTATCTTTTCATTGGAACAACACTCAAGAATCCTCACAAATTCTCTTGGGATCTAAGATTTGGTGAGGGCTGGAGAGAGTGAGGAGTGAAGGTGTTCTTGGAATCTTTCTAATGTGTTGGACCACCCACACACGAGGTAGGAGAAGACTATATATAGTGGTGATGGAAAAGTTGTCGTTGGAGCCACTTATGTTGTGTAGTTGCCGGACGCCGGAGGGCATCGGCCATCCGGGGCACGGACATCCAGAAGGGTCGGACGTCCGACATTTTGAATCTGGTGGGTTGCCACGGGTTTCTAGCTGCACCCGGACGTCCGGAGCCCGGACGTCTGAGAACCACCGATCGTCTGAACAAGAGAAGAACACTATGAAAGGGAATAGAGAAAGGTAGTTCCTAGATTTTTAGGAAGTTTCTTGTGAGAACTAGTGATCCCCTCTTAATAGTGCGGGATCGCTATACTCAAGAATGATAAACATATGATAGAACATTCCGTCTTGTTGCTCCATTCTTTAAGCATCCTGGACATGGTGGTCAGGATCCACACACAATCTCTTGGGAACTAAACCTGAGATCCACTTGATTAAAATGATTAGTTCCCTATATGTATGTTGTCAACAACATCAAAATATGATTAAGGGCATGATTGCACTTTCAATAAGGAGTAGGAAAATTCTAAGCTTGGGGATGCTACCGCACCCCCAAGATATATCAAAGAGAAACAAGGAACTAGGCTTGGGGATGCCCCCCCGACTGGCATCCCCTCTTTCTTCTAACGACCATTGGTATTTTACTTGGAGCTATATTTTTATTCGTCACATATCATGAGTTTATCTTGGAGCATCTTGTATCTTTGTTTTGTTTTCTTTTATCCTTGTTGCACACACCTATTGGAGAGAGCCAAAATATTCTATGATTTGTTAGAATTGCTCTTTATGCTTCACTTAAATCTATTTGAGCAAAGGAGTTGCTCTAGTACTTCTCTTATATCTTTTTGAGCGAGGTGTGCTTGGAAACTTTTGTAGAAATACTCTCATGCTTCACTTAGACTAAGTTGAGAGTTATTAAATTTTGAAGAAATCCTCTCATGCTTCACTTATATTATTTTGAGAGATGAAATTTTTATGCTCATGTTCTTCACTTATATCCATGTGAGCTTATCAAAAGCAATTGCAACATATGAAACTAGTCCCAAAGTGATAGATATTCAAGACAGATATAGAAAAACTTTCATGAAGATCATTGGACAAATTAAACTTTATTCTTTGTAAAACTTTTGAGACATGATAATAGTGACATGTGAGTTATGTTGATGAGTAATTATGCTTAAAAAGAATATTGGTGTTAATGTTTGTGATTCCCTATGCAAGCACAAAAGTTAATAGTTGTGCTACGAAATTACATCCTACTTATGGTGCATTATTAAGTGTTAGTTATGCTTAATGCTCGCTTATGTGATTTTTTTGTTTCTTAGTTGGATGCTTCTCAACCTCATGCTAGCCTTCACATGTACTAACTAGAAATACTACTTGTGCATCCAAAATCCTTAAACCAAGTTTTGCCATATGAGTCCACTATACCTACCTATATACGGTATTTCCATGCCGTTGCAAGCAAATTTGTATGTTCCATATCTAAACTTTCAAAATAATTTTTCCTTTTTGTGTGCTCGTACCGCTCATGAAACGATAGCGGGTGACCGGTATTACTTCATGCTAGATGTGTTATTCTCAAGATGAGTGTTTATTCACTTGTCATTGTGCGAGAGTGTGACGTAATAGGGATGCCCAGTCCCAAAATGAAAAAGAAAAAAAATATTTACTTTATGTTGTCAAATAAAAAGTTCCTTGGAAAGTGTTGGTATGGAAGGCAACCGTGGATACGACCCGCCATGGAAAGTGAAAGTTTGGTGGAAAAAAGGAATAAACTTTTTTTTTTGGGAACTAACGAGGATATGTACCTAGGGTAGGGTCCTGGGTAAGGCCTACATACCCTACCTAAGGAAACTACATTGGAGGACTTGAAGATCAAGCATAATCTTCCGACTGGATTCCATGAGATGTTCAAGTCACTCAACATTCAATCCACTCGAAGTCTTCTTCCTTCACTCGACAGTCACCTCGCACTCGGTAGACCTCATTCTCAGTAGACACCAGAAGACCAGGAGCCACCATCTGGAGGCCAACGAGTGGTCGTTAGTCCTTCGTCATTAGTAGCATTTATTATGTACGTTACCAGTAATGCCAGTCTTTAAACCCACGATCGGACCCTTAGATGACAGGCACTTATGAGGGGCAGCGAACTCTATATAAACCGCACCTCCCCTTCGGCACAAGGGTTCGCATACATTGTAATCTTAACATTCTACACGACATAAGCTCCCGAGCACTGAGACGTAGGTCTGTTACCTCCACGGGAGGGGCTTGGACTCATACATACGTGTGCACACCCTCGCCGTAGCTAGGAATCTGCCCTCTCCCTTCGTAGCCCTACCTTCTACTGTCAGGCTCGCTCCCACGACAGTTGGCGCCCACCGTGGGGCAGGCGTCTAAGAGACTTCCGGCGAGGTTGCATTTTTCATCCTTCGACATGTCTTCCAGCGGTGTTTTTGCTCTGGGCCACGAGATCCGTTTCGATGCACTCACCTTCATCACCGATGATTCGGCATGGCTTTAGGAAGCACCTCTCGATGTTGAGGTGCTCCCAGTCCGTGGGGCTGTGCACTTCCGCATGAGTTCCTACGGCGTGTTGCTGTGTCAGCCGTCGACTCCCTATACGTCGGCTCTCCTTGCTGTTCGCAGTCGCAAGCGGTCCGGCCGCTCACGACTCCAGCACTGGGTCAAACACGTAGTGGCGCGTCAAATTTCTTCTCCACAGATTGCAATGCTCGAGCCTGCCGAGTCTCTTCATGGCGTGTTGGAGTCGGATTCCGATCCGTCTGATATCCCTTCCGAGTGCGAGAGCTGCGATCCAGTAGTGGAGGTTCATATCGCGGGCTCTCATCAAAGCCCGCCGCCGGGCTTTGGCCACGGGAAGCGTGATGCTGGTGGCGCGTCAAGTGAACAGCCGCGTCGCGAGGGGAGGTTCTTCACAACCCCATCGTTGGTACGACCGCTAAGGCCCAGGCCTTGGAGGCCACGCGCATTCGGCTGGAAGAGCTTTAGTGCGAACTCGACGAGCGCGCCCGCCAGCGTCCACCTATGGCCGGTCGACAGCAGCGACAGCAGTTCCCAACTGGCTCCCGCAACGATGTTGAGGTATATCAAACTCCTGTGTTAAATGTTGCTACCGCTGCTAGGATAGCAGATTCCATTCAGCCGTCGCGGTCAGAGTTGGAAGAGGGTTGATGTTGATCAAAGCACTGTTAGATGCAGCGCAGCACCAGAATTTTGTAGTTTCACAGTCCCGTAACCAGATACACAACAACTCACCCAGGGACGAAACAGTTCAGTCGGCACATAGCCCTGGATCTCCCCTGCTTCGTAGGGGTGGGGGCTTTCGCGAGGATCAAGTCAGAGATCAGTTTCACCGTGAAGACCACCATTGAGTGCCCGCTCCTCCGCAGGGCGGTCCGCGCATGCCCCGGCACCCGGACGATAGGTGCTCGTTCGGTGATGAGCAGAACATGGAGTTTGATGCTCGAGATCTCCTCACCCAGAAGCGGATTGACAGGGGCGGAGCCCATAGAGAAGGCCAAGATAGAGACTTTTCGAGTGGTAGCTCAGCCATGATTTCTGGTCCTGAGTGTTTCAGCAGAGCCATCCATTCTGTAGACATTCCCCCCAACTTCAGGTTTGCGTCTAGGATCGGAAAATTTTCTGGTGAGTCCAAACCAGATACTTGGTTAGATGATTACCGAGTGGTTGTATAGATTGGTGGCGGCAACGAAAAGTCGCAATGAAGCACTTGTCCTTGATGCTAGATGGTTCAGCTCGAGCTTGGTTGAATCGCTTGGCTCCTTTAGTATATATTGCTAGGAAGATCTTGCCCGAGTGTTTATCCGAACCTTTGAGGGTACTTGCAAGCGTCCTACAGGTCTAGTCGACTTACAACATTGTGTCCAGAAGCCCGATGAAACTATGAGAGATTATATTCAGCGGTGGTCCACTTTGCATCATATAGTGGAGAATGTGTCAGAACACCAGGCTGTGTGTGCTTTCAAGGCCGGTGTGAGATACATGGAGTTGTACTTGAAGTTCGGGCTCACGGGTGATATTTCACTTGGCAAGATGATGGAAACTGCCACTCGGTACGCCAATGGCGAGGAAGAAGACCGCCTCTGTAGAGGCAAAGGCAAGGCAGTTGCCAATAAGGCTGGTGGCAGTAACAATCGGAAACAGAAGCGAAAAGCTGAGGGTCTAGTTCAAGCAGAAGCAGCAGCACTGGCGACCCAGTCAAAAAACAAGGGCAAAGCTAAAGCACAATATTCCCCCAAGAAAGGAAAAAATCAGTCAGGAACTGATATCATGGATCAACCATGTGTAATTCCCACGAGGAAAGATGCGGAAGGCAATGTGATTTTGCCCAAGCACACCACTCGACAATGTCAGACCATTATCAAGCAATTCAAGGGAGACCCGCCGAGTGATAAATCTCCTGAGAAGGGTGATGAAGATGAAGATAAAGAAACATTCCTAGATGTCACTGCTACCCTTGTGATTTTTGCTGATGTCGAGAGTAAGAGTTGTCTGAAAGTCATCAATAGAGAAGTCAACATGGCTATGCCTGCTACCCCCACCTACCTTAAGTGGTCCCAATATGCCATCACATTCGACCAAACAGACAATCCTGCTCATGTGGCCACTCCTGGTCGACAGGCTCTGGTAGTTGATCCGGGGGGGGGGCACTCGACTCAGAAAGGTCCTCATGGATGGTGGCAGCATCCTGAATATCCTCTATGCAGATACCCTGAAAGGGATGGGCATTCCGATGTCCCGACTGAGTGAAAGCAACATGCAGTTTCACGGGGTCATCCCATGGAAGAAGGCCAAGTCACTCGGCTAGATAGCATTGGATGTTACATTCAGGAACGACAAAAATTTCTGAAAAGAAAAGCCGACGTTTGAAGTCATGGATTTCCAGAGTGCCTACCATGCCATTTTGGGTCGACCCACGTATGCACGTTTCATGGCCCGACCATGTTACGTGTATCTCAAGTTGAAGATACCAGTCCCTAAGGGCATGATCACGGTCACTAGCAATCAACAGCGGGCCGAAGAATGCCTCCAGCAAGGCTCCAAGATCGCCGATCACCAAATGGCCATGGTCGAGCTGGAAGAGTACAAGAAAACCGCCGACCTTGCTGATTTGCTCTGCGCAAAGAAGCCGGCTTCCGAGTCGGCATTTCAGTCGGTAGGGTAAATCTTATAAAGTCCAACAGCCAGTCTATTATGTCTCAGAAGTTTTGTCCACCTCAAAGCAAAGATATCCACACTATCAGAAGCTGGTTTATGGTATTTACCTATCAGCGAAGAAGGTGGCGCATTATTTCCAAGACCACTCGATTTCAATCGCCAGTGATGCTCCTTTGTCTGAGATTTTCAATAATCGAGATGCATCAAGCCGAGTGGCTAAGTGGGCAATCGAGCTTGGACACTTTGACATCAGGTTCGAAGCCAAAAAGGCAATCAAGTCCCAAGCATTGGCATATTTCATGGCCGAGTGGATTGAACAGCAACAACCAATCCAAGTTCACTCGGTGCATTGGACAATGTTCTTTGACGGCTCTAAAATGCTGAATGGGTCCGGTGCTGGTGTTGTCCTGATATCTCCCACGGGTGACAAGCTCAGCTATGTCCTGCAAATTCACTTTGATTCCTCCAATAATGAGGCGGAATATGAAGCACTTTTGTATGGGTTGCGCATGGCTATGTCACTCGGCATCAAGCGCCTGATGGTTTACGGTGACTCAGATTTGGTGGTGAATCATGTGATGAAAGAGTGGGATGTTCGAAACTCCGCTATGACTGGGTACTGCAATGCAGTCTGAAAGTTGGAGAAGAAATTCAAAGGCCTGGAACTTCATCATGTTCCCTGACTGAAAAATTAGGCGACCGACGAGCTATCCAAGATTGGGTCCACTCGACGGCCTGTCCCCAGCGGTGTGTTCTTAGAGCACTTGCACACTCCTTCGGTTCCAGAAGATCCTTTCACTGAAGTGCCCCCACAAGCTTTGAGTTCCACTGACCCGACAGAGATCGATGTCCCTGTAGTGATTCATCTGGTCATGGAGATTCTAGTTATCACTTCCGATTGGACTGTGCCTTACATTGCCTATATCCTCAGACAAGAGCTCTCTGAAGATGAAACAGAGGCTCGACAGATTGTGCGTAGGTCCAAGGCTTTTATTGTGATGGGAGATCAGCTGTTCAGAGAGAGTGCAATTGGAGTTACACAGCGCTGCATTTCGCCCGAGGAAGGTCGAATGATTCTGGATGAGATCCACTCGGGAACTTGCGGCCATCATGCGTCCTCACAGACGATTGTCACCAAAGCGTACAAATCTGGTTTTTTCTGGCCACGGGCTAATGAGATGGCTAAAGACATCGTTGATCACTGTGATGGATGCCAGTTCTATGCAAACTTGTGACACAAGCCGACCTCTAATTTGAAGACAATTCCCCTTGCCTGGCTGTTTGCTGTTTGGGGACTCGACATGGTTGGTCCCTTTCGGACCAGAAAAGGTGGTTTCACT
This sequence comes from Hordeum marinum, assembly GCA_022496015.1. NCBI lineage: Eukaryota > Viridiplantae > Streptophyta > Magnoliopsida > Poales > Poaceae > Hordeum > Hordeum marinum. The sequence continues at coordinate 97,660,890 of CM039675.1, forward strand.
CATTTGCTGGTTGTAGTCGACAAGTTTACCAAATGGATAGAAGCCAAGCCCATCAAGAAATTGAACTCCCGTACGTCGGTTACATTCATGAGAGAGATAATTTTCTGGTACGGCGTTCCTCACAACATTATCATAGTAACGGCACCAACTTTGACTCGGAAGAGTTTAGAAACTTCTGCACATCTCAGGGCACTCGGGTAGATTATGCATCTTTCACTCACCCGCAAACCAATGGGCAAGCCGAGCGAGCCAATGGACTCATCTTCCAAGGCCTTAAGCCTTGTCTTATGCGCGACCTGGATCATGTTGCTGGTGCTTGGGTAACTGAGCTGTCGTCTGTGTTATGGGGCCTGAGAACTACGCCAAATTGGTCGACTGGATGGACTCCTTTTTTCCTTGTCCATGGTGTTGAAGCTATCTTGCCGAGTGACTTGTTTCACAATTCTCCTTGAGTGGAACTGTATTCTGAGGCTGAAGCTGAACAGGCCAGGCAGGACAGTGTAGATCTCCTGGAGGAAGAACGAGAGATGACTCTGATTCGGACTACTGCCTATCAGCAGGATCTGCTGCACTTCCATGCGAAGAATGTCAAGAGTCGATCGTTTCATGAAGGAGACTTGGTGCTCCGAGTGAATCAACACCGACCTCACAAGCTTGCTCCTGCATGGGATGGTCCTGTCGTCGTCACTAAGGTGCTTAACAATGGAGCCTACAATCTGTATAATCTCATGAAGCGGATAGACGAGCCATGAGCCTAGAATGCAGATATGCTCTGACGTTTCTATACTTGAGAGATAGAAGAATCTTCTGATGTAATAAGAATACTTCATCAATGCAATTCAAATTTTTGCAATATATATTGTTGATTCCGATCATATAGTTTCACTCTTGGGAATACTCTGAGTGTTGAGCAATCCTCACACTCGGAGGCTTAGCTGCGAACATGCTTTCGCCTAAGTTAAAAACCCTGTCGGGTGGATAGCAGTCCATTCACTCGACGTCTTAGCTGCGAATCGACATTCGCCTAAGTTCGAAAAAACTTCGGGTGATGAGCAATCCTCACACTCGAGGGCTTAGCTGCGAACATGTTTCGCCTAAGTTAGAAACCCTGTCGGGTGGATAGCAATCCATTCACTCGATGGCCTATTTGCGAATCCGTCTTCGCTTAGGTTCAAAAAATACTCCGAGTGGTGAGCAATCATTCGGAGGCTTAGCAACGAACATGCTTTTGCCTAAGTTAAAAACCCTGTCGGGTGGATAGCAATCCATTCACTCAACGGCCTATTTGCGAATCCGTCTTCACTTAGGTTCAAAAATACTCCAAGTGGTGAGCAATCCTCACACTCGGGGATTAGCTGCGAACATGCTTTCGCCTAAGTTAAAAACCTTGTCGGGTGGATATTATTCTATTCACTCGACGACCTATTTGTGAATCCATCTTTGCTTAGGATCAAAAATATTCCGAGTGTTGAGCAGTCCTCACACTTGGGGGCTTATCTACGAACATGTTTTCGCCTAAGCCTAAAAACAAACTCAGTCGAACAAACGATTGAAAGCCAAATACAGATAAAATCCAAAGGATAAATCGCGGATAAATGTTTCGTAAAGAAGCAAACGTGCTCATGCCTAAGGCCTGAATGAAGTTTTAAGGGATACCGTAGAGAGATTGACAACCTCTCTTTCGCGTCGGGTTGCAAGTATTTGTCATTTGTGTGCAGGTGCTGCTTATTGGGTATTGGTGATCCTCCTACTAGTTCGATAACCTTTGTTTCATAACTGAGGGAAATACTTACCGTCGCTATGCTTCATCATCCCTTCCTCTTTGGGGAAATACCGGCGCAGTCTCGAGCCACATCAATGTAATGTGCGATTCATTGCGCACGATTAAAAATAAAAACTATGTGTGATGTAAATGCCCTCACACACAATTGGATCCAAAAAATATGTGCAATTAGTGATCTTAATGACGTGTTGGTTAGTCCTAAAGTCAGCTAGACATAATCAATCTACTATGATCATCTTTTGACAATCAAACGTAATGCAAAAATGCACATTCAAAATCCACTATGTGATTTCATATCAAGCTTTGCCATACAACATACATAAGTAGAAACGTACTATCCCACATCACATGACAGTCAACACATACAACTAGCAATCACGTCTAATTACGTCGTAAAGCTTCATGAATCTCTTGTTCATCGTTGACATCAACCCCCAAAGCTTCCCAAATTTCTTATTGTATATCATCCTGAAAAACCAAGAGAAAAAGGCAATAAGGTCAAAAAAGTAAATCCTTACACAAAGCAGCGATTCAGTGCCCAGGCTCATCTGCACCTTTGATCATAAAAAATAAAAACAAATACAAGGAGATTCAAAAAATTCCAACTTTTTTGCAGGCTAGCGAATTTGGTGCATGAGGTGCGCTCCAAATTTCAGATTATTTGTAAATTTGAGTATCCCTTGGCAAAAAAACAAATTTGGGGTTTGTAAACAACTTTACTTTCATGTATTGTTCTGACCTAATTTGTCTTCTTTGCAAACAACAACTCAAATGTCCAAATGAGCTGTAATTTGGAGCGTACCTCATGCACTAAATTATCTACCTTGTAAAAACAGAATTTGAGTTCTATTTTAATGATTTTTTACATTACCTACACGAGTATACTATTTGAAATTAGTTATTACACTAGTTATGCATACTTTTTTTATCAAAAAGTATTGCAAGAGAAAGTTTAGGATTTCACAAGAGAGATTTTGTGATTAGTTTGATGGCTTGGGGAATCTTGATGGGTGGGAAGAATCAAAAATCGATTAGATGTCTAGTGACATCATACTTAGACATACAAAAACAAGATTAGATTAGTAATATTTGGCAAGCTAGCTAGAAGCCAGCCTCGTGGATGAATCCTTGAAAAGAGATGAATGGGAAGCTAGCTTACATGACCAAGAGTTCCAACTCCATGACGCCGCCTCTCGGGATGCAGAAATTGTTGAAGTGGTTGTGCCACCGGATAGAGACCTGGAGCTGTCTGACTGCTTTGTGCTCGTACTCATGTCTACGACCGACGACGAGCCTCAAGGCGTCCATGGCTCCCGCTTCATGCATGGCCTCCCGACGCCGATCGGCCCCATCGTGTCCTGCTCCTAGTCAAAGCATGGAGTAGACGTCATCTGCCTCGCCGGCCATGGCATGGAAGAAGTGTGTGTTATGTTCATGGTTCTACATGAGGTTGGATTGATGCTAGTTATATATATGTGTGGATGTGGTAGGGTACGTGGTGAAGAAATAAGGCTATATATTTTTCTTAGCTATGAAGTGTGGACAGATGGATTCATGCCATGTCATCGATCCAAGTCTTCATTCTCTTCACCAATAAGAATTCAGTACGCATATGTATACTTTCTTGCTATTTGATTTTTCCCTTACACAATCAAAAAAATTGTGAAACATTCTCAAATTTTTACTATAGTATACTGAGGTCTTATATTGACATCATGTGAAGTTTCATATTTATTAGACATTCTTTAAATTTTCTAGAATGAAAATAACAATAAACTTCATGTTCACGGTTGATTCTTGCCACATAGATATCTGAATTTTATATTTATTTGTTGTATGAGGCATACACATATACTCACTATCATAAATATGATTTTTCAAATCATTTTTGCATACTAGGTTCTCTACTCGTAGTTCAAATTTGAATGTGTCCATTAAATGATTAGAAATGTAGTTAATGACTCAAATATAGCAAATGAACTTTGAAAAGTGATAAATTTTAATATGGAGGATTTTATGATGTATCTTAACTAAAGAAAAAAAAATCAAGGTTAAATGATAAAGGAAAACATAAGTTCATCATCAATTTGGTGCATTCACTCTTGAAACCATGATCTTTCCTTGGAGGTTGTGAGATTTCTAAATGATGTACATCAAAAAAATGTGAAACCTTCTCAAATTTTTACCACATCATATTGAGGTCATATCATGACACTATGCCAAGTTTCATATTCCTCAGACTTCATTTACATTTTTGTAATTTCAATACCAATAAACTTCATGTTCACAGTTGATTCTTGCCACATACGTATAATAAATTTATATTCATTTCTTGTATGAGGCATACATATATATTCAATACCCTAAATATGATTTTTCAGATCATTTTTGCGTACTATTTCATGCATTGATAGTTCAAATTTGTATTATATTCATCAAATGACTGGAAATGCAGTTAATGACTCAAATATAGCAAATCAGCTCTGAAAAATGCCAAATTTTAAAAGGGAGGATTCTATGGTGCATGTTAAAAAATCAAAGTCCAACGACAAAGGAAAATGTCAGTTTGCCTTCAAACTTATCGCACAAACCATTATTCTTTGGAAAAAATAATAATTCCAGGAATCACACGTGGTTCCATTTATGAATGTGTGTGCGATGACATGCTACATCGCACACACAATATATGCAAAAATGTTTGTAAGGCACCACACAAGTTTGCGTTTTTAACACCATGTGCAGTGATATGCTATATCACACACACTTTTTGCAAAAACTGTTTGCATGACATCCCACGCGGTTGCATTATATTAACTAGGTGCAATGACATAATACATCACACACAAATTATTTATAAAAACCATGTGCAAAGCACCACACGCATTTACGTTTTTTCAAACCGTGCGCATTAATAGACAACATCACACATGCAGTTTTTTGGAAAAACTGTTTGCGTGACATCACACACAATTATATTTTCAAAATGTGTGTAATGTTACGACATCACACTCTATGATGTTACATTGCAGATGCTATGATGTACATCGTATTTTTTTTGAAAAGTCTCGGATACATGTGTTATCTTTGGACCATCCTGTAGTAGTGTGGAGACGCGGGAGCCGTCCGAGAGTGACGAGCACTGGGAGGAGTTGCGCGTGGCTCAGGAGGAGGTCGTGAAGCGCCTGTACATCGAGAATTGGTGGTGGAGTACCAACGCGAGATCTGGCGGTGCCACTACTACGAGTACTACAATGATGAGGGCGACGCCGAAGACGAGGGCGACGCAGAGGACGCGGACGCATTGTAGTCGAATTCAGCATGGGGACGCGGTGTCCAGCACCGATGTAATGTCGCCCGGACAAGTCATCGACATCTCATGAAACTACAACTAGGAATAGGGTGGCGGTTCATTGGCATCTTAGTTAAAATTATGCGTAGTACCAATAGCCTTTGTTTAAAGAGTTGGTCTTTTGTTAAACATATGGCTAGTTCTAGCAGCTTGATTATTTAGTGAGCTTTCTCGGTTTAGTAACTGTGAGCTATCTGTTCGCTAATTTGTATAACAAAGTTATAAGTTGATGTTAAATTATGCAATGACGTCAATGTGTACTATAACCAGGACATACATGGGGGGGCGCGAAATTTTGTATGTTCTATATCATCGCACACGCTAAAAGCAGAAAAACCGTGTCTGATGAATCTTTGCGCACGAAGTTTCCCTACATCTAGCAAAAAAATGCTGACCGCCAAAATATCCACCTCCCCCCAAGGACCACATTTCCCCTATTACCCCCCCACTGTCACATTTCTCCCTCTCGCATCCGACCCTGCGGACACTATGGTCTCCTCGAATGAACCTTCAAGCAGTATCTCCTCCTCCGACGAATATCTCACCAATAGGTATTCCTCTCTCTCTTCTCTCTGGCTCAACTAGTCTTAGGGTTTTGGTTTGGAATTGGGTATTTTAAAGCGGCAGACCAATTTGAGCCATTTCTTTTTCTCATATCTCCCTAGGACAATCACTGGGGTAGCTGAAGACTTGCTTGTTCGTGGTCATCATCAATTTCCGTCCTTGAAGTTAGGAGATTTTGAATCTGTGTATAGTGAGAGGAAGTTTCTGGGACCTGCAAAGAAGGTTCACCTAACTCTCGTTGTTAGAAATCATTTGTTATATTAGCTGTGATTCAGACACTTCTCATGTGCCATTTGATTCTGGATGTGATTAAGACACCGTCATAGTTCTACGATTGTGAGTGCCATTTAATTGATATCGGTAGTAATATGTTAAATTTTTTGTTCATGTACATACCTATCACTATTAATTTTATCTCATTCAAACACTTCCGATGTGCATCCTGTAATACAAAGACTCTTGCATTTATATTTAGCTTCCTCATAAAATTGGTAATTTGTTATTACACATGGTAGAAACAAAGGAGGGATGAGAACCTGAGAATCCTACTACAAAGACTTTTCGAGCAGAACCATGGCATGCACGATGAAGAAATTGACCTTACTCTATCTAAGAATAAAGGAGACCCATGTGAAGCACGCAAGTAAAAACATGTCCATCCATTTCTTGTTGGCAAATAAGTTGAGGAGTGTAGTTTCACTTGTTGCAGTTTACATAAATATTCTATGGACAGAATGTCAAAAGGAGAAGATGCTAATATTCTATCACCTTCCGGGTACCATCAATGTGGAATTCGAGGACTTTCATCTCTTCTTCAACTTCGATGAGCTTGTAGTTTCTCTTGTCAAATGCTTGATGTTGTAAGTACTTTACAAACTCTAACCAACATCTCCATACAAGGTTGTAAATGAAAAAATGTCGGGGAACATTGCATGGGAAACAAAAAAATTCCTATGCACACGCAAGATCTATCCATGGTTATGAGCATCTACCAGAGGGAGAGTGGATCTACATACCCTTATAGATCTCTAAGTGGGAAGCGATAAGAAACGCGGTTGATGTAGTCACACGTCTTTGCGATCCAAATCGCCGAGGGTCCCGCGATCCAATCACGATCCGTCCCGCTCTAGCGTCGAATGGATGGCACCTCCGCGTTCAGCACACATACAGCTCAATGATGATATATGCCTTCTTGATCCATCAAGAGGGAGTCTAGAGGTAGACGAGTACTCCGGCAGCGTGACGGCGCGGCGGCGGCGGTGGTGGAACTATTCCGGCAGGGATTCCCCTAAGTAGTGCTGAAACTAGAAGGAACGATCTATCGGGGAGAGAGGGTTGCATCGTGGCTTAGGTTTTTTTGGTGTGGCTGCCCTCTCTCCCCTCCAGTATATATAGGAGGCAGGGGAGAGAGGCCTACGCCCTAGGGTTTCCCCTAGGCTTCGGCCGAAGTGGAGGAGGGAGGAGTCCTACTCCAATCCTACTAGGAGTAGGATTCCTTCCCCCACTTGGAAACCATTTCCACCTTTGGGTTTCTCCACCCTAGCCACATGGGCCTTAGTAGGGGCTTCGGCCAGCCCACCAGGGGCTGTTTTGCCTCCTAACACAGCCCATGAGGCCCTTTGGGGCGAGAGGCCCCTCCCGATGGTCCCTCGGTACCCTCCCGACACTCCAGGTACACTATCGAAGTACCTGAAATTTTCCTGGAGACCAAAACAGGACTTCATGTATACCAATCTTTACCTCCAGACCATTCCAGAGCTCCTCATGACGTCCGGGATTTCATCTAGGACTCCAAACAACCTTTGGTCACCTTCATACATAAGTCTATACTACCAAAACGTCACTGAACATTAAGTGTGTAGACCCTGCGGGTTCGAGAACTATGTAGACACGACCGAGACAGCTCTACGGTCAATAACCAATAAGCCTACGTCCTGCTTGTGTTGTACTGATTGGAGTATCGATTACAAGGGAGTGGATTCGCTTGACCTAGTTCTCGATTAGTTGGTTTTCTGTCTAAGTCGCCCCGGGTCTCGCCTTTATATAGGAGGCCAAGACCGCGGATTACACAGGTCTCATACCGACTCTTACAACGTATCTGAGTCTATCTCTATGTCTCCTTACCATCTTGGGCAAGCCGCCTCCGGGCGGCTAACCACCCAGGTCTTCATGCTATCTTCCGTTCCGAGCCTTGTCTTGGCCCATCTTGGTAAGCCGTCATACGGCCAGGCTTACATCTATTGGCCCATCTGCCTTGGTCTAGATTATGAGCCGCCAGGTATGACCCGGCCCCTCCTGGGAGGGTCTTATCATGGGGTTATATCCCCAACTGGTCAATAACCAATAGCAGGACCTGGATGCCCATATTGGTTCCTACATATTCTACAAAGATCTTTATCGGTCGAACCTCTGTGTCAAGGATTTAGTTAATCCCGTATGATGTTCCCTTTGTTCTTCGGTATGTTACTTGCCCGAGATTCGATCGTCGGTATCTTATACCTAGTTCAGTCTTGTTACTGTCAAGTCTCTTTACTCATTCCGTAATACAAGATCTCGTGGCTAACAGTTTAGTCACATTGCTTGCAAGGCTTGTTGTGATGTTGTATTACCGAGTGGGCCCTGAGATACCTCTCCATCACACGGAGTAACAAATCCCAGTCTTGATCCATGCCCACCCAACCGAGACCCTCGGAGATACATGTAGAGCATCTTTATAGTCAACCAATTACGTTGCGACGTTTGATACACACAAGGTATTCATTCGATGTCTGTGAGTTGCATGATCTCATGGTCATAGGAACAGATACTTGACATGTAGAAAACTATAGCAATAAACTGACACGATCATATGCTATGTTTAAGTTTGGGTCTTGTCCATCACATCATTCAGAGAATGATGTGATCCCGTTATCAAATGACATCTTATGTCTATGGCTAGGAAACCTTGACCATCTCTGATCAACGAGATAGTCTACTAGAGGCATACTAGGGACACAGTGTTGTCTATGTATCCACACACACAATGTGTTTCCAATCAATACAATTATAGTATGGATAATAAACAATTATCATGAACAAGGACATATAATAATAACCATTTATTATTGCCTCTAGGGCATATTTCCAACAGTCTCCCACTTGCACTAGAGTCAATAATCTAGCTCACATCGCTATGTGATTTACATTGTAATGAATCTAACACCCATACAGGTCTGGTGTTGATCATGTTTAGCCCTTGGAAGAGGTTTAGTTAACAGGTCTACGACATTCAGATCCGTGTGCACTTTCCAAATATTCATGTCCTCCTCCTTGATGTATTCGCGGACGGAATTGAAGCGTCGCTTTATGTGTTTGGTCCTCTTGTGAAACCTTGCTTCCTTGGCCAGAGCAATTGCACCAGTGTTGTCACGGAACAGATCCATTGGATTGAGTGCACTGGGCACTACTGCAAGATTTGTCATGAACTCCTTCATCCAGACACCTTCCTTCGGTGCCTCCGAAGCTATGATGCTCTCCGCTTCGCATGTAGAATCGGCTACCACACTCTGCTTGGAATTGCACGAACTTACCGCTCCCCCATTGAGAATAGATACTTACCTGGTTTGCAACTTAGAGTCATCCAGATCAGTGTCAAAGCTTGCATCGACGTAACCCTTTACGACGAGCTCTTCATCACCTCCATCAACGAGAAACATTTCCTTAGTCCTTTTCAGATACTTGAGGATATTCTTGACCGATGCCCAGTGTTCCATTCCAGGATCACATTGAAACCTTCCGACCATACTTATGGCAAGCCTGACATCGGGTCTTGTGCACAACATTGCATACATAATAGAGCCCATGGCTGAAGCATAGGGGATGACACTCATCTTTTCTCTATCTTCTGCAGTCACTGGGCATTGAGTCTTACTCAACTTCACACCTTGCAACACAGGCAAGAACCCCTTGATGGACCGATCCATTTTGAACTTCTTCAAAAATTTGTCAAGGTATGTCCTTTGTGAAAGTCCTATTAAGCGTCTCGATCTATCTCTATAGATCTTAATGCCTAATATGAAAGCAGCTTCTCCCCGGTCCTTCGTTGAAAAACTTTTTTTTTCAAATATTCCTTCATGTTTTCCAGCATTTCTATATTGTTTCCAATCAACAATATGTCATCCACATATAATATTAGAAACGCAATAGAGCTCCCACTCACTTTCTTGTAAATACAAGCTTCTCCGTAAACTTGTATAAACCCGAACGCTTTGCTCACCTCATCAAAGCGCAGATTCCAACTCCAAGATGCTTGCACCAGTCCCTAAATGGATCACTGGAGTTTGCAAACTTTGTTAGCATTCTCTAGATCGACAAAACCTTCCGATTGTATTATATACAACTCTTCCTTAAGGAAACCGTTAAGGAACGATGTTTTGACATCCATCTACCAAATTTCATAGTTGAAATATGCAGCTATTGCTAACATGATTCTGACGGACTTAAGCATCACTACGGGTGAGAAGGTCTCATCGTAGTCAACTCCTTGAACTTATGAAAAACCCTTTGCCACAAGTCGAGCTTTATAGATGGTGAGATTACCGTCTGCATCCGTCTTCCTCTTAGAGATCCATTTGTTATAAATGGCCTTTCGCCCTTCAGGTAACACTTCCAAAGTCCATACTTTGTTTTCATACATGGATCCCATCTTGGATTCCATGGCCTCTAATCATTTCTCGGAATCCAGGACCACCGTCGCTTCTCCATAGCTCGTAGGTTCATCGTTGTCTAACAACATGACCTCTAAGACAGGGTTGCCGTACCACTTAGGAGAAGCACACGCCCTTGTCGACCTACGAGGTTTGATAGTAACTTGATCCAAAGCTTCATGATCATCATCATTAACTTCCTCTTCAACCGATGCAGGATCTACAAAAAATGCTTTGTACGCTACGCTACTCTCTGGTTGAAGTAAAGGTTCAATAACCTCATCAAGTTCTATTTCCTCCCACTCAATTCTTTCGAGAAAAAACTCTTTCTCAAGAAAGGTTCCATTCTTAGAGACAAACACTTTGCCTTCGGATGTGAGATAGAAGGTATATCGAACTGTCTCTTTTGGGTATGCTATGAAGACACATTTCTCTACTTTGAGTTCCAGCTTTTCAGGCTGGAGATTTTTGATATAAGCATCACATCCCCAAACTTTAAGAAACAAAAACTTTGGCTTCTTGCCAAACTACAGTTCATATGGCGTCGTCTCAATGGATTTTGATGGTGCCCTATTAAAAGTGAATGTAACTGTCTCTAATGCATAACCCCAAAATGATAGTGGCAAATCGACAAGAGATATCATAGAACACACTATATCTAATAAGGTTCGATTATGACATTTGAACACACCGTTACACTGTGGTGCTCCAAGCGGTGTCAATTGTGAAACAATTCCACACCGTCTTAGGTGACTGCCAAACTCATAACTCAGATATTCTCCTCCTCGATTAGATCATAGGAATTTAATCTTCTTGTTATGATGATTCTCGCTTGAACTTTTCAAATGCTTCAGACTTGTGCTTCATTAAGTAAATATACCCATATCTAGTTAAGTCATCTGTGAAGGTGAGAAAATAACAATATCCACCACGCGCCTCAATGCTCATTGGAGTGCACACATCAGTATGTATGATTTCCAAGAAGTCGCTTGCCCGTTCAATTGGTCAAGAGAACGGGGTTTTAGTCATCTTGCCCATGAGGCATGCTTCACATGTGTCAAGTGATTCAAAATCAAGTGACGCCAAAAGTCCATCAGCATGGAGCTTCTTCATGTGTTTTACACCAATATGACCTAAGCGGCAGTGCCACAAGAAAGTGGTACTATCATTATCAACTATATATCTTTTGGCATCAATGTTATGAACATGTGTATCATCACTATCGAGATTCAGTATGAATAAACACCTCACATTGGGTGCATGACCAGAAAAGATATTACTCATATAAATAGAACAACCATTATTCTCTTATTTAAATGGGTAACCGTCTCGCAATAAACAAGATCCAGATCTAATTTCCATGCTTAAAGTAGACACCAAATAATAGTTATTTAGGTTCATAACTAATCCCGATGTTAATCGAAGAGCGGGCGTGCCGATGGCGATCACATCAACCTTGGAACAATTTCCCACGCACATCGTCACTTCGTCCTTAGCCAGCCTTCGTCTGTTCCGCAGCTCCTGTTTTGAGTTCCAAATGTGAGCAACCGAATCGGTATCAAATACCCAGGCACTACAAGGAGAGTTGGTAAGGTACACATCAATAACATGTATATCATATATACCTTGTTTGGCATTGGCCGCCTTCTTGTCGGCCAGATACTTGTGGCAGTTCCGCTTCCAGTGACCAGTTCCCTTGCAATGAAAGCACTCAATTTATGGCTTGGGTCCAGTCTTGGGTTTCTTCACGGGAGAGGCAACTGCTTTGCCACTCTTCTTGGAGTTACCCTTCTTCCCCTTGTCATTCTTGTTGAAACTAGTGGTTTTATTGACCATCAACACTTGATGCTCTTTCTGGATTTCAGACTCAGCGATTTTCAGCATCGCAAATAGCTCGGCGACTGACTTGTTCATCCCATGCATGTTATAGTTCATCACGAAGCTCTTGTAGCTAGGTGGCAATGATTGAAGAACTCTGTCAGTGATTGCCTCCAGTGGAAGGGGCATCCCTAACTCAGCCAGACAGTTCGAATACCCAGACATTCTGAGTATATGTTCACTGACAGACCCGTTCTCCTCCATCTTACGAGCATAGAACTTATCGGAGGTCTCATACCTCTTGATCTGGGCATTCTTCTCAAAGATAAAATTCAACTGCTGGAACATCTCATATGCTCCTTGACTTTCAAAACTTCTTTGAAGTCCCGGTTCTAAGCCATACAACATTGCACATTGAACTATTGAGTGATCTCCAGAACGTGTCTCCCAAGCATTCTTAACGTCTTAGGACGACACTAGAGCGGGTGGTTCACCACGTAGTATATCAAGGACATAAGCCTTCTGGGAAGCCATGAGGATAATCATCAAATTACGGGCTCAGCCCACACAGTTACTTCCATCATGTTTCAACTTGGTTTTCTCTAGGAACGCACTAAAATTCAGGGGAACTACTGCGCGAGCCATTGATGTACAACATAAATATGCAAATGTTACTTAGACTATTGTTCAAGATAATGAGTTTAGTTAATAAAATTACTAAAGCTTCCACCCAAATTGACATCCCTATGGTCATCTGAGTGATACATGATCTAAATTCACCAACTCAAGTCCGATCATCACATGAGTTGAGGTGGTTTCAATGGTGAAAATCATCATGTTGATCATATCTACTATATGACTCATGTTCGACCTTTCGGTCTCTTGTGTTCCGAGGCCATGTCTATACATGCTAGGCTTGTCATGTTTAACCCGAGTGTTCTGCACGTGCAACACTGGATTGCGCCCATTGCATGTGATCGTAGAGTCTATCACACTTGATCATCATGTGGTGTCTTGACACGACGAACTTTCGCAACAGTGCACACTCGGGGAGAACACAATTTTATCTTGAAATTTAAGTGAGGGATCACCTTATAATGCTACCGTTGTCCTAAGAAAAATAAGATGCATAAAAGGATTAACGTCACATACAAATCATAAGTGCCATGATATGGCCATGAACTTGTTCTTTTGATCTCCATCTCCAAAGCAGCGGCACGATCTCCATCGTCATAGGCACGACACCATGATCTCCGTCAACATATCGCCATGAAGTTGTCGCGCCAACTGTTGCTTCTATGACTATTGCAAAAATGGCAAAAATGGCGGAAATAATTGAAGACAAACCTATGGCTTCTACTGGTTGCCATACTCATCGACATGCAAGTTGTGATATTCTATACAAAACATGATCATCTCATACATCACATATATCACATCATGTAATTGGCGATATCACATCATAACATACCCTGCAAAAACAAGTTAGACGTCCTCTAATTGTTGTTGCATGTTTTACGTGGCTGCTATGGGTATCTAGCAAGAACGATTCTCACCTGTACAAAAACCACAATGGTGATACACAAATTGCTATTCAACCTTCTCAAGGACCGCCATTGTTGAAACCGATCCAACCAGAGTAGGAGAGACAGACACCCGCCATCCATCTTTATGCAACAAAGTCACATGTTAGTCGATGGAACCGGTCTCTCGTAAGCGTATGAGTAAGGTTGGTCTAGGCAGCTTCATCCCACAATACCGCTGAATCAAAACATGACCATTGGAGGAAGCAATCTTAGCATCAGTGCCCACAAATTCCTTTATGTTCTACTTGTGATCTCATCTACACATAGACCTAGCTTTGATACCACTGTTGGGGAACGTTGCATGGGAAACAAAAAAATTCCTACGCACACGCAAGATCTATCCATGGTGATGATATCTACGAGAGGTAGAGTGGATCTACATACCCTTGTAGATTGCTAAGAAGGAAGCGTTAAGAAACGTGGTTGATGTAGTCAAACATCTTCGGGATCCAAATCGCCGAGCGTCCCGCGATCCGATCACGATCCGTCCCAATCTAGCGCTGAACAGACGACACCTCCGCGTTCAGCACACGTACAACTCGATGACGATCTCTGTGTTCTCGATCTAGCAAGAGAGAGCGGAGAGGTAGATGAGTTCTTTGGCAGCGCGATGGCGCGGCGGTGGTGGTGGTGGAACTATTCCGATAGGGCTTCGCCTAAGCACTACCAACTAGAAGGAACGATCTATCGGGGAGAGAGGGCTGCACCGTGCCTTAGGATATTCTGGTGCAGCTACCCTCTCTCCCCTCTAGTATATATAGGAGGAAGGGGAGGGAGGCCTGTGCCCTAGGGTAGCCCCCTAGGCTTCGGCCGAAGTGGAGGAGGGAGGAGTCCTACTCCAATCCTACTTGGAAACCTTATCCACATTTGGGTTTATCCACCCCAGCTGCATGGGACTTAGTGGGGGTTTCGGCCAGCCCACCAGGGTCTGGTTTACCTCCTCCCACAGCCCATGAGGAACTTCCGATGGTCCCTCGATACCCACCTGGCACTCCCGATACACTACCAGAGTACCTGAAACTTATCCGGTGATCAAAACGGGACTTCCTATATATCAATCTTTACCTCCGGACCATTCCGGAGCTCCTCATGATGTCTGGGATCTCATCAGGGACTCCGAACAACCTTCGGTAACCTCCATACATAACTCTATACTACCGAAACGTCAACAGACATTAAGTGTGCAGACCCTGCGGGTTCGAGAACTATGTAGACATGATCGAGACACCTCTATGGTCAATAACCAATAGTGGGACCTGGATGCCCATATTGTTTCCTATGTATTCTATGAAAATCTTTATTGGTCGAACCTCTATGTCAAGGATTCAGTTAATCCCGCATGTTGTTCCCTTTGTTCTTCGGTATGTTACTAGCGCGAGATTCGATCGTCGGTATCTTATACCTAGTTCAATCTTGTTACCAGAAAGACTCTTTGCTCATTCTGTAATACAAGATCCCATGGCTAAAAGTTTCATCACATTGCTTGAAAGGCTTGTTGTGATTTTGTATTACTAAGTGGGCCCTGAGATACCTCTTCATCACATGGAGTAACAAATACCAGTCTTGATCCATGCCCACCCAACACACACCCTCGGAGATACCTGTAGAGCATCTTTATAGTCACCCATTTACGTTGCGACGTTTTATAAACACAAGGTATTCCTCTGGTGTTAGTGAGTTGCATGATCTCATGGTCATAGGAACAGATACTTGACATGCAGAAAACTATAGCAATAAACTGACACGATCTATGTTATGTTTAAGTTTGGGTCTTGTCCATCACATTATTCTCCCAATGATGTGATCCCATTATCAAATGATATCTTATGTCTATGATAGGAAACCTTGAACATTTTTGATCAACGAGCTAGTCTACTAGAGGCATACTAGGGACACATTGTTGTCTATGTATCCACACCCGCAATGTGTTTCCAATCAATACAATTATAGTATGGATAATAAATGATTATAATGAGCAAGGAAACATAATAAAAACCATTTATTATTGCCTACAGGGCATATTTCCAACAAAAAAGCTAATTGTATTGTATTCTGATGACCCACAAGTATAGGGGATCAATCATAGTCCTTTCGATAAATAAGAGTTTCCAACCCAACGAGTAGCAGAAGGAAATGGTAAGTTGTTTTCAGTAAGGTATTCTCTGCAGGTGCTATGAGTAACAATAATATATAGTTTTGTAGCAAGATAATTTGTAACAAGTGACAAGTGATAATAGTAACTTAGGTGCAGCAAGGTTGCTCAATACTTTTTATAGCAAAGGACATAACCGAAAGTACTCCTATATTAAGAAAGTGCTCCCGAGGACACATGGGAATTTTTGTCTAGTCATGTTCATCATGTTGAGTTGATTCGCGTTCGCTACTTTGACAATTTGATATGTGGGTGGACCGGTGCTAAGGTGACGTTCTTACTTTAACAAAGAACCTACTTATGATTACCCCCTCTAGCAAGCATCCACAAATACGAAAGAAGAATTAAGATAAATCTAACCATAGCATGCAACGTGTGGATCCAAATCAGCCCTTTATGAATCAAAACATAAACTGGGGTTTAAGCTTCTATCACTCTAGCAACCCACAATCTACTTGTTACTCCAAAATGACTACCCTTAGGCCTATAACATAGTGAAATTTCATGTAGTCGACGTTCACATGACACCACTAAGAGAAGTAACACCATAAATATCATCAGAATATCAAACGAATATGAACTTCACAAGATTATTTATAACAAGACTTCTCCCATGTTCTCGGGAACAATAGTAACTACTCACACCTCATCAATATGTTCAAGATCAGATGTATAATAATAATGGTTAAGGATCTGAACATAATGTCTTCAACCAAATAGTCCAACAAACATCAACTACAAGATGTAATCAACACAACTAGTAACCCACAAGTAGCAAATTGAGATTTTGGGACAAAGATTGAATACAAGAGATGAACTAGGGTTGGAGATAAGATGGTGCTGGTGAATATGTTGATGAAGATTGGTTGTCCCATGAAGGAGGAAGCATTGGTGATGACGATGGCTTCAATCTGCCCCTCTCGGAGAAGAATTTTCCCAACATAATATGATTGCCAGAGTACAAAAGGGCCTCTGCCAAGGTATCCGCCTATAGATGGTGGTGCTTCATCCCTTGAGTTTTCTTATGATTTTTCTAGGGTAAAACACATCATATAGGAGGAGAGGTGGGTTGGGAGGTCTGCAGGGCCACACAAGCCATCACAGCGCGGCTAGCAGGTGACCCCCCTATGGTATATTTTTGGCCCAATAATTCTTAAAAATTCCATGAAAATTCTTTGTGAAGTTTCAGGTCATTTGGAGTCTTGTGATTTTTCTGCCTTTTCCTGGTTTCCCTGTCCAGTATTCCAGTTTCCATATATTTTGCTCTCTGTGATGTACCTTGCATATTGAGAGAGAAAGGGTATAAGAATTGTATGATAATAGGGAATAACGGACAAGAATAACACAAATATCAATAGTAAATCATGATGCAAAATGGATGTATCATCTCCCCCAAGCTTAGACCTTGCTTGTCCTCAAGCGAAAGTCGAGCTCGAGAATAATGACCACGTGATTTGAGAAGGAGAAGTCAATAAAAACAAAATAAATACATGAGAGAATCATGAATATTAGCATAGTATCAAGTTTTCCATCATATAGCTTCTCATAAACAAGTAACAATCTATTCACAAATGAGGTAGTATGAATCATAAACTTGTTGGAGATCAACAAATAGTGTCATAAGTCATTGAGATAATCATAATCCATCATATTCAAGATAAGAGACTATGTAAGAACTTTTATATCTAGCAAGTTTACATACTCAACTATCATGTAGCCTTCTATGATTTTTGACACACATTGCATATTTTTGGATCTAATGTTTCTGCCAAACACATAGGAAGATGGGGGCTTTATTTTCTTTGCCACACAACTTATTTACCTCAAGGATAATGTCAACAATAATGAATCATGATCACCCACATTCAACTAGATATATTTTTCTGGATCTTTCCTCAACACAAAATGCTTGCCGACTAAAGAGTTTATAGGTGGGAACAAGGGTAAATATTATTGACACTTGCAAAAAAATAAATTCTTGTAAGAAGATAAAAGATAGGCCCTTCGCAAAGGGAATCATAGGTTGTCATGCACTCGGTTAGTTTTGAATGTGCAAACTCGTAATGCAGAGGAACGTCACTTTGCATTGCCCCTTGTGATAGTGAACTTTATTATGCACTCTGTCGCTTTTATTTCTTCGTTGTCACAAGATCGTACAAAGCTTATTTTACCTTACAATGAAAGATCAAACATATTTGTAGTCAATTTTTATTTATTTGTTCACCGATGAAAATTTACTTGAAGGATCTTATTCAATCCATTGGTAGGTATGGTGGACTCTCATGAAAATAAACTGGGTTTTAAGGGTTATGGATGCACAAGTAGTATCTCTACTTGGTGTGGAAAATTTTGGCTAGTAAAAGATCTAAAGCAAGCACCAAATGTTAAGGGATCCATGACAATGTAACTTCTATGCAAATGTAAACAATCATGGTCATTATGTTGTCTTCCATGTCCAACATCAACATTTGATCATTATATAATATTTGATGGGGGCTCACGGTCATAAAAGGTGTCCAATATAGTGTATTTATATGTAAATCTCCTCTCTCTATCGTACTATTGCATAGATTATATCAATTACTAATGCTATGCTTGTTAGTTCTCAACATCTTTTATCACTTATACCTTTTTCTATGTGAAGTCATTACTCCTCATTAGATAAGAATATGATCTTTTCTATTTTTTTGCGGGGGGTCTTTTCTATTTCTTTTATTTCCATGCTATGATGATGGGTCCATCAAAGTAAATCACACAAAATCAAATAATCTTTATTATATAATTCTCACACCCAATTACAAGGATAGAGAGATCTCGAAGCAAAAATTCTAAGCAAAGACAATCTGAAATTTTATTTCTCTAAATCACAAAAAACTAAGGATCGAACTAAGATACATAGTAGTGATAAAAGTGATGGTGATACGATACCTGGGCACCTATCCCAAGCTTGGAACAAGCTAACGATGGTGCCCATACCCATGTACTCAAGCATCCCTCTTGGGTGATGCAGGTGATGATGTAGCAGACATGTCCTTGGCAATGTTTAATAGGGCAGCCTTTAACTGCCCTATCTCATGAAGTAGTTGTTGAGTCATTGCGGTGTTCTTTTGAACTTCCTCCATCATATGTTTATTCTCCGGCCACCAAGAGCTTTCTCCTACTTCACTTTCACTTGTATGGGAGATGTCCCAATTGGATGATATATTCGAGCGAGAAATATTTTCATCTCCATAATTGTGAATCAAATTGTGAAAGTTATTTGCATGTAACCCGCTGAGGGGCCTCATCGGGATAGCTTCACCTTGCGCTTCACGGGTTAATTGAGATTTTGTCCCCATTGGTGGGCAAGGGTTTGGAGATGTGAGATGCTCACCAGCGTCCCACGTTCTTAGACTAGGGGATGCACATCCATGGAGTCTCCAAGTTCTTCTCCTGACATAACTTCTTCAGATCCTTCTCGTTCAAGCTCCATCTATAACAACCATGCTTGTCCCTCAATGTTGTTGGAGGATGACGAAGACATAACTCCTAAGCCTCCAAAAATCTGCCAGAAAAACAACTTGAAACAAGAACAGACGAGAAACTCATGATGTGGTGGTCAAAATATATGGGAGCATATATAATGAATTTTTTGGGTCAAAATACATGCTCGGGAAGAAAATGGAGTCTATGAGGCACACGAGGGCCACAAGCCATCAGGGCACGCCCAGGGGGGGGTGGGCGTGCCCTGTTGGCTTATGCCTCCATCGTGCCCCCTAACTCCTTTTTAGTTTTTGATTTTTTCTAAAATAAAAAAACCAACATAACATATATTTCCTTGGAATTTTTGGAGTTAGTTTACTTACCATATAATGTGCCTACTCCTTTATCAGGTTTCTAGAGTAGTTTGGAAGGTCTCTTGATGACCCACAAGTATAGGGGATCAATCGTAGTCTTTTTGATAAGTAAGAGTGTCGAACCCAATGAGGAGTAGAAGGATATGATCAGTGGTTTTCATAAGGGTAATTTCTGCAAGCACTGAAATTGTAAGTAGCAAGTGCTTTGATAGCAAGGTAATTTGTAATGAGCAAGTAACTGTAACAATAGGTAAGGTGCAACAAGGTATCCCAATCCTTTTGTGGCAAAGGACATGCCGAAATTATCTCTTATGATGAGCAAAGTGTTCTTTAGGGTACACGGGAATTTCATCTAGTCACTTTCATCATGTTGGTTTGATTCGTGTTCGCTACTCTGATAATTTGATATCTGGGTGGACCGGTGCTAAGGTGTTGTTCTTACTTGAACAAAAACCTACTTATGATTAACCTCCTCGCAAGCATCCGCAACTATGAGAAAAGTATTAAGACAAAGTCTAACCATAGCATTAAACATGTGTACCCAAATCAGCCCCTTACGAAGTAGCGCATAAACTAGGGTTTAAGCTTCTATCACTCTAGCAACCCATCATCTAATAACTACTTCACAATGCATTCCCATAGGCCCAAGGATGGTGAAGTGTCATGTAGTCGACGTTCACATGACACCACTAAGGGAATCACAACATACATATCATCAAAATATCAAACACATATCTAATTCACATGATTACTTGCAACACGGCTTCTCTAGTGACCCCAAGAACAAAAGTAACTCCTCACAAATAATATGCATGCTCAACGTCAAAGGTGTATTTAATAGCATAATGGATCTGAACATATAATATTCCACCAAATAAACCATATAGTAATCAACTACACAAGGTAATCAACACTACTAGTCACCCACAGGTACCAATCTGAGGTTCCGATACAAAGATTGAACACAAGAGATGAACTAGGGTTTGACAGGAGATGGTGCTGTTGAAGATGTTGATGAAGAATGGCCTCCCCAAGATGAGAGGGTTGTTGGTGATGACGATGGCTTTGATTTCCCCCTCCGGGAGGGAAGTTCCCCTGGCGGAATCTCTCCGCGGGAGGGCGAAAGTGCTCCTGCCCAAGTTCCATATCGAGGCGGCGGCGCTTGGTCCCGAAAGACCTCCTCTTATGTTTTTAGGTTCTGGGATTTTATACTAGAAGATGGGCTCTGGAGGTGGGCCTGTCTGCCCACCCTCCACCAGTGCCCGGTTAGGGGCCCTGGCGTGCCCTGGTGGAGGGTGGCCACCTGGTGGCCCCCTCCGATAGTTTTCAGCTCCAGTATTTTTTATTTAATGCATAAAAATCTCCGTAAATTTCCAGCTTCATTGGAGTTGTGCAGAATAGGTATCTCTGACGTGCCTTTTCAAGGTGCTGAATTCCAGTTGCTGGCATTCTCCCTCTTGATGTAAACCTTGCAAATTGTGAGAAAATACATTAGAATTACTCCCCAGGGCATTATTATGCACAAAAACATTAGAAACAACAGTAGTAAAACATGATGCAAAATGGACGTATGAACTCCCCCAAGCTTAGACCACGCTTGTCCTCAAGCGAAAGCCGATATCAAAAAACATGCCCACATGGTTTGAGAGAGAGAGGTGTCGATAAAAACAAAATACTGACACAGTAGCATCATGCTTATTATTATAACATCAACACAACTAACATAAAACTTTGTCCTAAAACTTTTATTTCATAGAGGCATCATATAACTTCGTATAAGAAAGTAACAATTCATCACAACATGGAAGTATAAATCATAAACCTTATTGGAAACCAACAAACTATGTTCTCAGTCAACTTTGCAACTACAATTCATCATATTTTCAGGAAGGGTCTCATGTAGGAGCTTTTTGGCAAGTCCACATACTCCACCATCAATTAGTCTTCTATGATTGCTAATGCTCACATCATACCCATGGACAAAAGGTTTCAACCAGACACATAGAAAGATAGGGGCTTATAGTTTGCCTCCCAACATATTTACCTCTGGGGTGATGTCAACAATAATAATTCATGCCCACTCATATGCAACTGGTAATATGTGCCTAGATCGTTCCTCACCACATGATGCTTGCCAAAGGAGAAAAATAAAAAGGAATATGGGAGAATACTTTGACTCTTGCATAAAAGTATGTCCATAAAAGTAAAAGATAGGCCTTATCAGAGGGAAGCAGAGGTTGTCATGCGCTTTTTAGTTTGTATGCCAAATCCCTTAGCGCAAAATAACGACACATTGCATTGCCTCTTGTGATGGCAACCTTTATTATGCAGTCCGTCGCTTTTATTACTTTGCCATCACAAGTTCGTGCAACGCTCAATTTTCTCTTACACTAATTGATCCAACACGTTTTAGAAGAAATTTTTATTGCCTTGATGCACCAATGACAACTTACTTGAAGTGTCTTGTTCAATCCATAGCTAGGTATGGTGGACTATCAAACATGAGTTTGGGTTTGGGTTTTTGGATGCACAAGTAGTATCTCTACTTAGTGCAGAATTACTCGCTAGCAAAGATATTGGGCAAGCACCACATCTTAAAGGATCTATGGCAATATAACTTCTATGTGATTATGAACAAGCAGAAATCATTACGTTGTCTTCCTTGTCCAACTTCAACAATTTTGGCATATAATATTTAATGGGGGACCACAATCATAAAAGTTGTCCATGATAGTATATTTGCATGTGAATATCCTCTTCCCTAATTTATTCTTTCATGAATTGCATCATTGACTAATGCTATGTTTGCCAATCTCCAATAAATTTTACCACTTATACTTTTCTTTATTATAATGTCATTACTCACCATAAGATTAGCATATGATCTTTTCTCATTTATTTTCTTTTATCAATATTGCGACAAGAAAGTAAAGGGGCAAAGGTATACTAAACTTTTATTATGTAACTCTTACTCGATTACATAGATAGACAGATCACAAATCAAGCACTCGAAAATAGATCACACTAAACTTTTATTCAACTCAATCATGGAAAGGCTAAGGATCGAAATAAGAAACAAAGATAAAAGTGATGGTGATACAATACCGGGGCACCTCCCCCAAGCTTGGCTCAAGCCAACGGGAGTGCCCATACTTGTGTACTCAGGTTTTCTTTGGTGGTGAAGATGATAAAGGTGGTGGTGATGAAGCGTTATTCTTCTTTGCTAGTTTACGCTTGAGGATGAAATTATCTTCCCTGAAATCATCATTATCTTGCTCCAGTTTCAATATCCTCTTGCATAGAGATGCCTTGCTCTCCTGTAAAAAACGAGAAGGGATAAAAGGAGTGTTGGGTGTGCCCCTACCATTAGGGAGGCTTGACTTCTAGAACTCCACGTGCATATCTCCAAGTTGAGGTAGTGGAGGTTCATCTTAATCCGAGACATCGTTCGGCCCAGCGTCTTCTATTTCCTCCAGATCGGTGTCTTGTTCTTCCTCCAAAGTCCACAAGCAGGGGTAAATGTCCCCAAAGATCTTTGGATTAGCAACATAATTGGACACATAGATCTCTATCTTAGAATCTTGCGACGCCATGTCTTTAGATCTACCAGAAAAATAGCATAAAACGAGAATAGAGGAAAATCTCGTGATGCAGTGGTCAAACCAGTCGGGGGGTATATATAGAGAATTTTTTCTTGGAAACCAAGCAAACAAGAGGAAAACGGAGTCGGGAAGGTTCCCGAGGTGGGCACGCTCCACCAAGGCGCGCCAGGGATGCCATGCCGTCCTCGGTTACCTTCCGGTTTATTTTTTATTTCCTAAAGTTTATAAATATTCCAAAACTAATAAAAAATATTTTTGCAGATTTTTCAGAGACTCGTTACTTATCGTACCATGTACCTCTTTATTTTCAGATTCTGGAGCGCTCCTGAAGGTTTCTTTTATGTGCTTCTCCGGTGTCATGGTTTGGATAACATTGCTTTCAATATTAATAGGCATACCTGAGATATAGTGTTTAATTCTTTATCCGTTGACCACCTTTGGGTTGGTACCTTCAGCATTATTAATCTTAATAGCTCCAGAGCGAAAAACCTCTTCGATAACATAGGGTCCTTACCATTTGGAGAGAAGTTTTCCTGCAAAAAATCTAAAACGAGAATTGTACAAAAGAACATATTCTCCAACTTTGAATTCTTGCTTTTGGATTCTTTTGTCATGCCATCTTTTAACTTTTTATTTAAATAACTTGGCACTTTCATAAGCTTGGGTTCTCCATTCATCTAATGAGCTAATATCAAATAACCTCTTTTTACCAGCAAGTTTGAAGTCATAGTTTAGTTCTTTGATTGCCCTAAATGCTTTACGTTCTAATTCTAGAGGCAAATGACAAGCTTTCCCATAGACCATCTTATATGGAGACATACCCATAGGATTTTTATATGATGTTCTATAGGCCCAGAGTGCATCATCTAGTTTCTTAGACCAATGCTTTCGGGACCTATTAACAATTTTTTGTAATATCAATTTTATTTATCTATTGCTAAGTTCAACTTGACAACTAGATTGAGGACGATAGGGTGATGATATCCTATGGTTAACATCATATTTAGAAAGCATCTTACGGAAAGCACCATGAATAAAGTGTGAACCACCATCAGTCATTAGATATCTAGGGACTCCAAACCTGGGGAAAAGAATTTCTTTAAGAATTTTAATGAAATTATGATGATCATCACTACTAGTTGGAATAGCTTCTACCCATTTAATGACATAGTGAACAACAACCAAAATATGAGTGTACCCATTAGAGCAAGGGAAAGGTCCCATATAGTCAAAACCCCAAACATCAAATGGTTCAACAACAAGTGAATAGTTCATAGGCATTTCCTAACACTTATCGATATTACCAATTATTTGACATTCATCACAAGACAAGACAAACTTACAGGCATCCTTGAAGAGAGTAGGCCAATAAAAACCAGATTGTAATACCTTATGAGCAGTTCTATCTCCAGCATGATGTCATCCATAAGCTTCGGAATGACATTTATGTAAGATTTATTCCTGTTCATTCTGAGGTACACAACATCTAATAATACCATCTACTCCTTCTTTATAGAGATGTGGGTCACCCCAAAAGTAATATTCTTGATTTTTTTTCTTTTGTTGGTATGTGAAACTAGGTGAAATATACTTAGCAACAATGTAATTAGCACAATCAACATACCATGGAGTGTTTGAGAGACATTTATTGTAGCTAGTTGTTCTTCAGGAAAACTATCATCAATAGGTAGTGGGTCATCAAGAATATTTTCGAACCTAAACAAGTTATCAGCTACGGGGTTCTCAGCCCCCTTCCTATCAACGATATGTAAATCAAATTCCTGAAGCAAGACAACCCACCTAATGAGTCTAGGTTTATCATCTTTCTTTTCCATAAGATATTTTATAGAAGCATGATCCATGTGAACAATAACTTTGGAATCAACAATGTAAGGTCTGAATTTATCACAAGCAAACACGACCACTAAAAATTCTCTTTGAGTACTGGCATAATTTCTTTGGGCATTGTCTAGAGTTTTGCTAGCATAATGGATACCATTTAATTTTTATCAACTCTTTGTCCTAGAACAACACCAACAACATAATCACTAGCATCACACATAATTTCAAAAGGCAAGTTCCAGTTAGGTGGTTGAACAATAGGTGTTGTGGTTAAGGCTTTCTTTAGTGTTTCAAAGGCTTCCATGCAATCATCATAAAAAACAAAGGGAATATCCTTTTGCAAAAGATTAGTAAGAGGCCTAGAAATCTTCGATAAGACTTTAATAAACCTCCTATAGAAACTAGCGTGACCAAGGAAACTTCGAATACCTTTGATATCTTTAGGACATGGCATTTTCTCAATTGCATCAACTTTAGCTTGATCCACCTCAATATCTCGTTTGGAGATCTTATTCCCCAAGACAATACCTTCATTAACCATAAAGTGCCGCTTCTCCCAATTCAAGATGAGATTAGTTTGTTCACATCTCTGCAAAACTCGATCAAGGTTGTTGAAGCAATCATCAAAAGAAGTTCTGTAAACGAAAAAATCATCCATGAAAACCTCCACAATCTTTTCACAAAAATCAGAGCATATCGCAGTCATACATCTTTGAAAGGTAGAAGGTGCATTGCAGAAACCAAAAGGCATACGTCTATAAGCATAGGTTCCAAAAGGACAAGTAAAGGTTGTTTTCTGTTGATCAAATTGTGACACAAGTATTTGAGAGAAGCCAGAATATCCATCTAGGAAACAAAAGTGTGTGTCCTTAGATAATCTTTCAAGCATTTGATCAATAAAAGGCAAGTGGTAATGATATTTTTAGTAGATTTATTTAATTTTCCAAAATTAGTTACCATCCTATAGCTAGTAACAATTCTTTGCAAAATAAGCTTATTTTTATCATTGTGAACAACAGTAATACCTCCTTTCGTAGGGACACAATGAACGGGACTCACCCATCTACTATCAGCCATAAGATAGAATATACATGCTTCTAGAAGCTTTAATATTTCAGTTCTTACAACTTCTTTCATCTTGGGATTCAATTGTCATTGATGATCAACAATGGTTTTAGCATCAGGTTCCATACAATGCCCTTAAGATCATCAAGAGTATATCCAATAGGAGTCTGGTGCTTCCTCAGAATTTTTAATAATCTTTGTTCTTCATATTCTGAAAGGTTAGCACTAATAATAACATGATATATCTTTTTCTCATCAAGGTAAGCATATTTCAAAGTATTAGGAAATTATTTTATTTCAAACATAGGATCACCTTTAGGTGGAGGAGGACCTCCAAGAGTTTCAATAGGAAAATTGTGTTTCAGTAGAGGTTGTTGTTCAAATAAATTTTTATCTATTTCATTTGTTTCATGAAAGCGCAAATCATTTTCATGGTCTAGCAAATATTGTTCTAGTGGATCAGTAGGCGGAACGACAATATAATCAAGACCAATTATTTCATCCTTACTAGGTAATTCTCTATCACAAGGTTGTCTACTAAACTTGGAAAAATTAAACTCATTATACACATCACCAAAATCAACACTGACAATTTGTTTTTGACAATCTGTCTTAACATTAGCAGTGTTCAAGAAATGTCTACCAAAGATAATGTGACAAAAGTCATCTTTTGGGGAACCAAGAACTAGAAAATCAGTAGGATATTTTATTTTCCCACACAAGACTTCAACATCTCTAACAATCCCAAGTGGTGTAATGGTATCTCTATTAGCAAGTGTAATAGTAACATCAATATCTTCTATTTCAATAGGTGCGATGTCATTCACAATTTCTTGATATAAGGTAAAAGGAATAACACTCACACTAGAACCCAAATCACATAAGCCAAGATAACAATGATCTCCTATTTTAACTAAGACAACGGGCAAGCCAACTACGAGTCTATGTTTGTCTTTTTCATAGGGTTTAGCAATTCTAGCAGCTTCATCACAGAAGTAAATGGCATTCACATCAATATTTTCTACCAAGAGATCTTTAACCATAGCAACACTAGGTT
Organism: Hordeum marinum; assembly: GCA_022496015.1. Classification (NCBI taxonomy): domain Eukaryota; kingdom Viridiplantae; phylum Streptophyta; class Magnoliopsida; order Poales; family Poaceae; genus Hordeum; species Hordeum marinum. Next base: position 97,688,229 of record CM039675.1, read on the forward strand.
CTACTTTAATTTTTTCAGAGGGATTAGGTTCTCTAATATTACTTTGGCAAACCACTGTTGACACCTTAGCATGTTCCTTTATCCTAAGAGGGAAAGGTGGTTTCTCAATATAAGTAGTAGTCACAACTGGATCAACATTGTAAATGATAGTTTCTTCTTTAGCTATGACTGGTTCTTTAATTTCATAAGGGGATGATATTTAAACCACTTCTATTTAGGGAGATCAACATGAGAAGCAAATGATTCACAAAAGAGGTTACTATCTCACAGTCAAGTCCATATTTAGTGCTAAACTTGTGAAAAGCATCGGTATTCATAAAAGATTTAACACAATCAAATTCAAGCTAAATACCTGACTCATTACCTTTCTCGAGTTCCCAATATTTAGAGTTGAGTTTAATTATTTCCAAGATATCCCACTTGAATTCAATAGTCTTCTTCATAAAAGAACCAGTACAAGAAGTATCGAGCATGGTTTGATCATTATGAGAAAGTCAAGCATAAAAATTCTAAATGATAACTCCTCTCGGGATATCATGATTGGGTCGTGAATATAACATTGACTTAAGCCTACCCCAAGCTAGAGAGATACTTTCTCCTTCACGATGACAAAAATTATATATATAATTCCGATCACGGTGAACTAGATGCATAGGATAAAACTTTTGGTGGAATTCCCATTTCAAACGATTCCGGTTCCATGATCCAATATCGTCACATAGCCTATACCATGTCAATGCTTTTACCTTCAAAGGTAAAGGGAAAACCTTCTTCTTAACTTCATCTTCGGATAAACCTGTAAGCTTAAATAGTCCACACATTTCTTCCACGTGTATTAGGTGCATATCACGATGTTCAATTCCATCTCCCGCATAAGGACTAGCTAGAAGTTATTCTAACATACCCGAAGGAATTTCATAACCAATATTTTTAGTAGGTTCTGTAGGTTTAGGGGAAACTAATTGTGGTTCCGGTCGAGGTGAAGATACCCCGAACAAACCCCTCAAAGGATTACTTTCCATAGTAACAAGTGACAGTAAATTTCAGCATGTAGTATAAGTTTTCCCTAACCGATTTCCAATTACCAAGAGCGCTTCACTCCCCGGCAATGGCACTAGAAAAGAGTCTTGATGAACCACAAGTATATGGGATCAATCATAATCCTTTCGATAAGTAAGAGTGTCGAACCCAACAAGGAGCAAACAGATATGCTAAGCGGTTTTCAGCAAGGTAATTTCTTCAAGCACTAAAATTGTAAGTAGCAAGTATTTTGATACCAAGGTAATTTGTAACAAGCAAGTAAAAATAACAATAGGTAAGGTGCATAAAGGTAGCACAATCCTTTGGTGGAAAAGGAGAGGCCAAAACTATCTCTTATGATGAGCAAAGTGTTCTTGAGGGTACACGGGAATTTTTCATCTGGTCACTTCCATCATGTTGGTTTGATTCGTGTTAGCTACTTTGATAATTTGATATGTGGGTGGACCGGTGCTAAGGTGTTGTTCTTAATTGAAATAACAACCTACTTATGATCAATCCCCTCGCAAGCATCTGCAACTATGTGTAAAGTGTTAAGACAAAGTCTAACCATAGCATTAAACATGTGGACCCAAATCAGCCCCTTACGAATTAACACATAAACTAGGGTTTAAGATTCTGTCACTCTAGCAACCCATCATCTAATAACAATTGCACAATGCATTCCCTTAGGCCCAAGGATGGTGAAGTGTCATTTAGTCAACGTTCAAATGACACCACTAAGGGAATCAAAACATAGATATCATCAAAATATCAAACACATATCAAATTCGCATGATTACTTGCAACATGACTTCTCCCGTGACCTCAAGAACAAAAGTAAATACTCACAAATAATATGAATGCATAAGATCAGAGATGTATTGAATAGCATAATGGATCTAAACATATAATCTGCCACCAAAAAACAATATAGTAATCAACTACACAAGATAATCAACACTACTAGTCACCCACAGGTACCAATCTGAGGTTCCGATACAAAGATTGAACACAAGAGATGAACTAGGGTTTGAGAGGAGATGGTGTTGATGAATATGTTGACGAAGAATGGCCTCCCCAAGATGAGAGGGTTGTTGGTGATGACGATGGCTTCGATTTCCCCCTCCGGGAGGGAAGTTTCCCTGGCGGAATCGCTCCGCCGGAGGGCAAAAGTGCTCCTGCCCAAGTTCCGCCTTGAGGCGGTGGCACTTCGTCCCGAAAATCCTCCTGTTAATTTTCTTAGATTTTTTGGGATTTTATACCAGAAGATGGGCTTCAGAGGTGGGCCTAGGTGCCCACCCTCCACCAAGATGCGGTTAGGGGGCCTAACTCGCCCTTATGGAGGGTGGTCACCTGGTGGACCCCCTCCGGTAGTTTTCAGCTCCGGTATTTTTTATTTAATGAATAAAAATCTTTGTAAATTTCTAGCTTCATTGGAGTTGTGTAGAATAGCTATCTCTAACGTGACTTTTCAGGGTGCTGAATCAAAGTTGCCGGCATTCTTGCTCTTGATGTAAACTTTGCAAATTGTGAAAGTAAAGGCATTAGAATTACTCCCCGAGGCATTATTATGCATAAAAACATTATAGACAACAGTAGTAAAACATGATGCAAAATGGACATATCATCTCTCATATGTGCTCATCCGGTGTTATCACTTGAATAATATTAGTTTCATCATTAATGGGTGCACCTGAAATGTAGTGCTTAATTCTTTGCCCATTTACCACTTTTGGATTTTTTGTCTTCAAAGTTATTAATTTTATAGCACCAGAGAGATAGACCTCCTCAACATTATGTGGGTCTTCCCATTTGGAGTGGAGTTTACCTGCAAAAAATCTGAAACGAGAATTATACAAAAGTACCAGGTCTCCTACATTGAATTCTTGTTTTTGGATCCTCTTGTCATGCCATCTTTTAACCTTTTCTTTAAAAAGCTTGGCATTTTCATAAGCTCGTGTCCTCCATCTATCCAATGAGCTAATATCAAACAACCTCTTTTCCCTGACAAGTTTTAAGTCGTAATTAAGTTCTTTAATTGCCCAATAAGCTTTATGTTCTAACTCAAGAGGTAAATGACAAGATTTTCCATAGACCATTTTATATGGAGACATCCCCATGGGATTTTTATAAGCTGTCCTATAATCCCATAAAGCGTCATCTAGTTTCTTAGACCATTTCTTTCTAAATCTATTGACAGTGTTTTGCAAAATTAATTTTATTTCTTGGTTGCTCAGTTCAACTTGGCCACTAGACCGAGGGTGATAGGGTGATGCAATTCTATAGTTAATATCTTATTTAGCTAGAAGTTTACAGAAAGCACCATGAATAAAATGTGAACCACCATCAGTCATTAAGTATCTAGGGACTCCAAACCTCAGGAAAATGATGTCTTTAAGCATTTTAACAGAGGTTTTATGATCAGCACTACTATTTGGGATAGCTTCTACCCACATAGTAACGTAATCAACAACAACTAGAATTTGAGTATACCCATTAGAGGATGGAAAATGTCGCATAAAAACAAAGCCCCAAACATCAAATGGTTCAATAGCAAGTGAATAATTCATAGGCATTTCCTTACGTCTACCAATGTTACCAACTCTTGGACATGCGTCACATGAAAGGACTTACTTACGAGCATCTTTAGAAAGAGTAGACCATTAGAAACCAGATTGCAATACCTTGTGTGCAGTTCCATCACCAGCATGGTGTCCTCCGTAGGCCTCGGAGTGACACTTCCTTAGAATATGTCCCTATTCATGCTCAGGTATACAACGTCTAATAACACCATCTACTCCTTCTTTATAAAGATGTGGGTCATCCCAAAATTAATGTCGTAAATCTAACATAGTTTTTTCTTTTGTTCATAGGTGAAGCTAGGTGGAATATACTTAGCAATAATGTAATTAGCATAATCCACATACCAAGGAGTGCTACATGAAGTATTTATACCAGCAAGTTGCTCAGTAGTAAAATTATCATCAATGGGCAGTAGGTCATCAAGAACATTTTCCATCCTAGACAAGTTATCTGCTACAGAGTTTTCAGCTCCCTTCCTATCGATGATATGCAAATCAAAATCTTGAAGAAAAAGCACCCACCTAATAAGTCTAGGTTTAGCGTCTTTATTTTCCATAAGTTACTTAATATCAGCATGATCAGTGTGAATAGTTACTTTGGAATCAATGATGTAAGGTCTAAATTTATCACAAGCAAAAACAACACCTAAAAATTCCTTTTCAGTAGTAGCATATTTTCTTTGAGCACTGTCTAGGTGAAAATGCGTTATATCAGCTAGAGGGGGTGAATAGGCAATTTTTACAAATTCATCAATGAGGAATTTCAACTTCAGGAATTTGAAACATGATGAATAACTAGCGGCAGAATAACTACTCAAGTGCATGAGAAACATAGCAATAGCATAGTCATCATGATGAAATAAAGCATGCACAAATTATAGGTAGCGTGATAAAGGATAAGTAGGTGAGGAACAAGGTAACTAAAGAATTTGAGGTGAGGAAATTGAGAAAGTCTCGAGTCAAATTCATCAAATAGTAATGATCAATTTCATCAACAAGTATATGAGGAAATGAAAGGGTTGAGGAAATGCAACCAGGTAGCTGGATAAAGACAATGGTTTGATGACACAGTTCAAAATGCTGTGATGGTCGTACGTATGGTTCGGAGCGGCCTGGTATTTAAACCAGAGGACACACAGTCCGAGGACACACAGTCCTTACTATATTGTCCTTGAGCTAAGGTCACACAGTCCTCGCCCAACACTCGTGGTAAGTCTTCATGGTAGACTTCCAAAACCCTCCCAAACTAGTCACTTGGCAATCCACAATTGATTGCTGGATGCTCTAGACCACGGTCACTCAGTGACCCCCAATCGACTGCAGGATGCACTAGACCATGACGCCTAACCATCTAGAAGATACGGCTCTTCAAAGGTAACAAGTGTTGGTTCCACACAGGAACAATCTCTTCACTAATGCTTAATCACTTTCGGTTTGGTGGTTTGGTTTTGGGGTTTTCCCTCACTGATGATTTACTCTCAAAGTCCTCAGAGGATGGGTTGCTCTCAAATGACAAGTGTCAGTTCTCTCTCGGAGCAACCAACCAACTAGTGGTTGTGGGAGGTGGCTATTTATAGCCAGGGTGCAACCTGACATGATAAGACATAAATGCCCCAATGATATGATCATTATGTGGATAGGATGATTGGGGACAGCTGGCGCTAAGCACAACAATGGTCAGAATTTGAACTGTCAAATTCCTCAGGGCTTATCATATTCCTCACTTGTAGGCAATTTTCACTCGCGGAATCCTAACTCCTCAGTCAGACCAATTTCCTCAGAGACCAGAAGAAATAGTCTCTGTCACTGAAGAACTTGACTGAACCATAAGAGATTTCCAAAGGCTTCACTCAAAGGATTGGATAGGTTGAAGCTTTTGAGTTGAGCATTAGTTGGAAATTTTCCTTAGTATTACCTCAGCCCCCTTTAACAGTGCATTGTATCCTTTGACTCAAACAAAGGAAATGAAACTACAAAAATAAAAGTCATCACGCTTCATAGTCCTTGTTCATATCTTCAAGGTCACACCAACTTATTCATTTTCAAAGTCTTCAGGGAATACCAAATTCTTCAGCAAAGTCTTCACCAAATTCTTCAGTTAAAGACATACATTTTTAGGGGTCGATAATCTTTGAATATATCAAACTCCTCATCGACTTATAGAGCCTATGTACACTCACAAACACGTTAGTTCCTTAACCTATATGTCTTCAATACACCAAAATCACTAAGGGTACTAGATGCACTTACAATCTCCCCCTTTTTGGTGATTGATGACAAATAGGTTAAGTTTTCAACAGGGATAATAATATGAGGTGTAATTACTCAGTTTGAGGAATTTGATTGCAATATATAGAAGAACTCCCCCTGAAGATGTTCATATTTGAGGTATTTGCTTTGGACTGCAAATGCACATAGCAGGTTAAAAACATGGAGAACTCCCCCTATATCTTGCAATTCATACGCGCATTTTACATATGATATGAAGAATTTGAAATGCATGATGAAGAATGGTGTCTGACGAAATTCAGCATGCATGCATTAAGGTACTTGAGGACATAAACATGCGGAAAGCAGTTCAAAAGCGTCACACCACCATCGGACTTAAGTTTACAACTCAACCAAGAAAAGCTTCGAAAGAGCAAGAGTTGTAATTTAAACAAAAACAGCCCATATATAGAGAGCCGCTTGAAGACTAACTCAAATCCCCCCCCTTGTCATCGAATACCAAAAGGGATGTAAAAGTGAGGACTAACACCCCTAATGAACTTCATCCAGAAGGTGGTGGAGGAGCGCCAATGTTGTCGGGGTCATTTATCGATGCAGGGCCCACAACAGTGTCGTCGATTTCCTCAGCTTCATCCGCCTCACGCGATGAAGAATATGAGCTTGTTAGTAGCTGAGGAACTTGAACTTTCTTCCACTTCTTCCTTGGAGGATAAGACCAATCAAAGTTCTGCTGAAAGTCCATCTTGAGTTCTTCACGCATCTTGAAGTGAGACAGAATGGCCCATGTGCGATCAAAGACTTCATGAAGATAATAGTGGTTCCTTATCACATAATTGTGCATGGCAGTCATGTCTCGACGAAGTGAACGAAGCTGACACTTGACCCACTTGTGATTGCGATCAACCTTCTAATGAAGATTTAAAAGAAGCTCACGATTAGTCATCACACGAGGGGCAGCAGCTTGAGGATTTTGCGCTGAGGCATTTGCAGTAGAATCTTGGGTAGTAGTGTCATCATTGGTGGAATAGGATGCAGCTTTGCGAAACTGGCCATCCAATGGACGAGTACCTTAATCAATGACAACTTTGCCTTTGCCCTCAAGTGAAGAAAATTTATTTTTGAGGACTTCGATCGGAGGCAGAAAGCTGAAGTGATTCTAAAAGTCAGTCTTGAAAGGAATTCAAGACCTTGATTTGATGAATTTCATGATCCAGGGAGGGTAAGGCTTCAATTCAAATGGTGATGTAGCAGCATTGGCCAAAGTCCTCATGAATAAATCCTGGTAATTGATGGGTATCCCATGAATGATGTTGAATAGCATATTCTTCATGATTCCCTCTACTTCTTCCTCCTCAGAGTTGTGACCTTTGACATGACTGAAGGTGTTGGTCAATATGCGGTATATGGTCCTGGGCACACAGAGAAAATCCTTCACTAGGAAGGTGGTCCTTTGAAGTTTCCCAGGATCCAGAGGCTTCATAAGCACTTGCGTCATGTGATTAGAAAATTCAGGTTCATCAAACACACATCTTGCTCCTTTTGAGGGAATAGCTATTGGCATAACCCGAAGCAATTTCGTGGTTGGGGCAGTGAAGTGAGCGGATCTAGTCATCCGGTCAAGAATCCAAGAATTGACATAAGAAGCATCACCTGTGATGTGCAAGGTTGAATAGAATTGAAGAATTAGCTCTTCATTCCAATCACATATGTTAGCACAGAAGGGAAGAATTCCAGCATCATGAAGAACTGCAAGCACCGGTGTGAAGCACGGGATGGATTCCATATCCACACGAGGAATTTGCTGATGCTCGAAGACTTTCTCTTTGTCAAGCAACACTAATGCATAGTAATTCATTTGCGAAGGGGTCCGAAATCTGGTGCGACCGGCCCTTGCTGAGTCAAATGGATTCGAACCTGTGAAGAATATGTGCTTGTTGAAGAAATTCGCCTTGATGAATTTGGGGCGCTTTGAGCCTTCGAATGTCATTTTTGGCTTCGGCTGAAGATTTGGCTTGAAGCAGCCCACAATTTCCTTTGGCATGGCAGGAACTTCTTCAGCCTGAGAAATTTTAGCAACAATTTCCTCACGTGTTGTTGGGGCATGAATTTCTTTAGCTGATGCAGCTGGAATTTCTCCAGGAATTGAAGTGAGTGGTGCGGCCAAATCATCAAATACTGTTTGAATTTCTTCAGTCTGGGCTAGTGACTGAGGAATTTTGGTGAGGGGAGTGGTCATTGGAGAATTTGTGTGTGTAGCTTCCAAATATTCATCATTGATCAGTGGAGTGGTATTACCAATGTCCACATCCTCTTCAATTACTTCAACACCGACCTCTTCAGAAGTTAACTAAGGTTGGGGCGATGATACCAGAGGGATTGAAGCATTTGCTCCCACCTCAATTTCTTCATCAATATGCTCTGAGGAAGCAGTAGAATGATCTTCTTCATCTTCTTAATTTGGGATGACAAACACCAAATGGAACAATCTCATAGGCAGACACGGAGGAGAATGGAGTAGGATCAATGGGCTCAGTTGAAGAACTTGGCATAGTCTTCAACTTCTTCACAACTGAGGAATCTAAAGTTGATGCTTTCCTTTTCTTTCCAGATTTCTTCTCCGCTGCCTTTGTTTTCTTTACTTTGGATATAGAAGGAAGGTTGATATTCTTCACACTTGAAGATTTTGTAGTTTCAACAGAGGGTGAAGGTGGATCAGTTCTTTAGGCACGACTTATGCAATCGCCCTTGTAGTCTCAATTTCTGTAGGTGGAGAAAAAACTTTAGCTAACCTGGCAATTTCTTGAGTTGCGCTTGTAGTTTCTTCAGTAGGCTGAGCAGAGGATTCAGCCTGAGGAATTTGTGGTTTTGATTGAGTTGCAACCCTTTTGTTGAGGTCCTTGATGGCTCTGTCAGCCACTTTGACGAAGCGGACCTTGGCACCTTGCCAATCAGCATAGTATCGATTGAATTCATCGCTGAGGCCTTTGATCTCAGATTGCATAGCCACAAGTTGTTTTGGAGAAAGCTTCAGAACTTTACTCTTCAAGAACTGTTCCTTATTGTACTGAGCATTTTTGGTTTGTTGAGCCTTCTCATACTTCCACTTTTCTTCAGCAATGAAAGCAGTGAGAACATGATCTGGTCCGGGAGATAGTTTCGAATCATCAATTGGAGTCTTGGGATCCTTGTGCCAGATATCAATGAAGTTTAGCACAGTCTTAGGATCCAGCAGGAGATGAATTTGAGTCCCCATTGCTTGAGCCACTCTCCCTTGCTTGTTCCCGATGATTACCTCAAGTTCTGCATCATCAGCTTCATCATCTGAAGAATTTGAAGATACTTGGGACACAACTTTCTTTTGGTGAGGACTTGGTCAAGCACCTCGTCCAATAGTAGCTTTCACCTTCAGCAGAGAAGGATTTACTTAGGAATGTGCTTGGGATGATGAACTTGTTGAAGCCCCTAAAGCAATTGAAAAACCATTAGTCCTATGACATGTTGCAAGATGTACATGAGTTGAGGAGTTAGTGGCAGCAACTCATGATTGTGCAGCTATTGGAGGCTTTGGGGCAGCCTTTCAAGAACTTGGCCGTGAGGGCACTAAGGTTGAGGACTTTGCCTTCGATTTCTTCGGCACTATAGTTGTAGAGGCAGAGGCAGCAATAGAGGAGGCACCTGCTACAACAACATAGTCTTCATTGAATTTCTTCACTTTAGCTTTGGATGTCCTGGGAAGATTTTTCTGATATTTAGCCCATTAAGTGGGAAAGTCCTCACCATGTGCAACGCTAGTGGGGTCAACTTCTTGATCAACATCAGGAGGGGCCCTTCTGCAAGGAGGTTTGAGGGCAAACTTGTTCATGTATTTGGGGGTGACATATCGGTACTCTCTCTATTCCTTCACCCACCTCCGTTCAATCCTCTGAATCTTGATTTTCCTCTGATCCTTTATTTCCTTCCCATGGATGGCTTCTCGGGTGTACAGTACCTAGGGTATAAATCCTCAGGGATTTCAAATGCAGTGTTTTGTTCAACCTTCTTTCCACCCTTTTGAGGTCCTTTACCATCTGCCATTTTCTTCACTTGATGAATTTGAACCTTTGATGATTCTAAAGATGTATGCAATTTTTCCTCAAGGAACATTGCAAATGAGTTAAGTTATGAGAACCTAGTGATTCATCAGTAGACATGTTGTACCTGTGAACAGAGTATAGGTGTGAGGAATTTGAAGAGGTCATGTGCGTTCTCAGAAATTTTTCAAAATACATCAAGTTGAGGATTTTCACAATAGATGTCTTGACAATTTCACTAAGTGTTCTTGTCTTAGGTTCCAGAGTTGTGCGAATTTCAGGATCCACACAATTGAGAAATCTTGAAGAAAATCATAACTTAGGAAAAACATCAAGGGAATGAAACATATGTGGTGCTTAAGAAGTTGAGTCTTGAAGAATAAACGGCTTTGATGATTTTGTGAAAAACATGAAGATAAAACTAGGGCACTAAAATTAGATTTTAATTACCCTGATGAAGAACATGACGAACAGAAAGAAGAAAACTGAGGAGTTCGTCCATCAGATCTCCCACACCCTATCTTGGCAGAGGGAGACAGCTACAGCGGCGACAGGGTGAAGACTTCTGCGGCCAATGCGAGTACGACGACGGCGAGGTCGAGGCAGTGAAGCTCTTCCTCTCCGGTGACGATGATTTTAGCGGAGGCGCTAGGTCTAAGCTTGGAAGAGAGGGAAGTGAGGAGTAACTCGAGCAAACGGAAAGGGAAGGGGTATTTATAGGTAAGGTGAAACCTGACTAGTTTGATGATTTTGGACTAGATTGCCCCTGACCCTTACTCTCCGAGTGACATGTGTCACCCACGTTCTGAGTAGTGGAGATAGTGGGAGATCGTGGGTTATCTGGTGTGGGAATCGGAACAGTTTGAGTGGGAAGCGTCGAAATTTTGAAGGTAAATTTTTTAAAGTTGTTGTTTGCAAATTCTACACTGACAAGGACATAGTGAAGACTTTGAACGAGTTTCAAAGTAGAACTCATATGAATAATTTGTGAATAGACTGGGTTGAGTTTAGCATGAAGGGGGAACGGGTCCGATCACATTTACTTAGATGAAAATCAACTTGAAGAAGTACCAATGAAGAATTTGTGAATAGACTGGGTTGAGTCTAGTCAATTAAGAACATCAGTTTCATAGTTTAAAGAATTTGAAAATTTGAGAAATTTGGGAACTTGAAGAATTTGCAAAATGATGAAAAACTCAACGTTGAAGAATTTCAACTATGGTTGGTGGCGTGACCCACCGTATAAGAATGATGATTTCAGACACCGTGTACAATTCTCGTAGGGTTCTGAGAATCAATTTATTCATTAATTTCTTCACACTTAGATGGTTATTGTTCATTGATTGAACAAAAATGTTACTCCATGTGTTGCACATCTAAGTCATCAATTTTGCATACGTGTTAGGATGTGTGTCTTTTCAAAGAACATTCAAAGATTCTAGGATATTTAGCTCACACCGCAACTTGCAAAATCTTGTTTCATCCAAGGGTTTGGTGAAGATATCAGCTAGTTGTTCTTCAATGTCCACGTGGTCGATGGAGTTGTCGCCCTTGAGTACATGATCTCGAAGAAAATGCCGACGAATATGGATGTGCTTGGTCTTGGAATGTAGAACTGGATTATAAGCAATCTTGATAGCACTCTCGTTGTCCCGGTAGAGAGGCACATTCTTTACCTTGATGCCATAATCCTTGAGGGTTTGCTTCATCCACAACAACTGAGTGGAACATGAACCAACAGCAATGTACTCAGCTTCAACAGTAGATAGTGACACGTAGTTCTGCTTCTTCGATGACCAACAGACTAAGGATCGTCCGAGGAAATGGCATGTGCCTGAGGTTGACTTGCGATCCACACGATCTCCAGCATAGTCAACATCGGAGTATCCGATGAGGTGAAGATTTGAGCCATTGGGATACCATAATCCAAGCGTTGGTGTGTGAGCTAAGTATTGAAGAATATGTTTCACAACCTTATGGTGTGATTCCTTCGGTGTTGCTTGGAATCGGGCACACATGCAAACACTCAACATAATATCTGGCCTATATGCACATAGATACAATAAAGAGCCAATCATGGAGCGATATATCTTCTGATTGAAATCTTTAATATTTTCGTCAGTGCAGAGATGTCATTTTGAAGGCATTGGAGTTTTGACGCCTTTGCAGTCTTGCATGTTGAATTTCCTCAGAACATTGTGTTGTTGACGAATTTGAAGACCTCAGAAGAATTTCAACTCCCCCATCATAGACATTTTATATTCTTCACTCATCATATAGGCAAATTCATCACTCTAACGTTTGTCAGTACAGCCAAAGATAATATCGTCTATGTACATTTGGCACACGAATAATTCATTGTCATAGAATTTAGTGAAAAGAGTTGGGTCAAGTGAAACGGTTTGAAGCCTTTCTTCATGAGGAATTCCTTCAGAGTGTCGTACCATGCCCGAGGGGCCTGCTTGAGGCCATAGAGGGCCTTATTGTGTCTGAAGATTTTGTCAGGATGCTTAGGGTCTTCAAAACCTGGGAGTTGATCAACATATACTTATTCCTCAAGCTTACCAGTGAGGAATGCACTTTTCACATCCATTTGATATAAGATGATATCATGATGGTTAGCATAATCAAGCAATATGCGAATAACTTCAAGTCTAGCAACAGGTGCAAAAGTTTCTGAAAGTGCATTATATCGACTAGAGGGGGGTGAATAGGCGATTTTTACAAACTCATCACTGAGGAATTTCACCTTGAGGAATTTGAAATGTGATGAATAACTAGCAACGGAATAAGTACTCAAGTGCATGAGAAACACAGCAGTAGCATAGTCATCATGATGAAATAAAGCATGCATAGATTAGAGGTAGCATGATACATGATAAGTAGGTGAGGAACAAGGTAACTTGAATTTGAGGTGAGGAAATTGAGAAAGTCTTCAGTCAAATTCTTCAAACAGTTATGAGCAATTTCATCAACAAGTACATGAGGAACTATAAGGGTTGAGAAAATAGAACCAGACAGCTCGATGAAGACAATGGTTTCATGACCCTGTTCCAACAACTATGACAGTCGTACATCTGGTTTGGAGCGTCCTGGTATTTAAACTAGAGGACACACAGTCCGAGGACACACGGTCCTTACCATATTCTCCTTGAGCTAAGGTCACAAAGTCCTCGCTCAACACTCGATAAGTTTTTAGGGTAGACTTCCAAAACCCTAAAAAATTGGTCACCCGGCTATCCATAATTGACTGTTGTATGCTCTAGACCAAGGTCGGTCCGTGATCCCCATTTGACTGCAGGATGCACTAGACAATGAAGCCTAACCATCTGGAAGATACATAGTCTTCAAAGGTAACAAGCATCGGTTCCACATAGGAACAATCACTTCAGTGGTGCTCAATCACTTTGGGTTTGGTGGTTTGGATTTGGGTTTTTCCTCACTGATGATCTTCTCTCAAAGTCCTCGGAGGATGTGTTGCTCTCAAATGACAAGGGTCAGTTCTTTCTTGGAGTAGCCAACCAACTAGTGGTTTTGGGGGTGGCTATTTATAGCCAGGGTGCAACCTGACATGATAAGACATAAATGCCCCCCAATGATATGACTTGTTATGTGGATAAGATGATTGGGTACAGCTGGCGCTAAGCATAGCACCGATCGGAATTTTGAACTATGAAAGTCCTTAGGCTTATGATATTCCTCACTTGTAGGCAATTCGCACTTGCGAAATCCTAACTCCTCAGTCAGATCAATTTCCTCAGAGACTAGAAGAACTTCGTCTCTGTCACTGAAGAACTTGACTGAACCGTAAGAGATTTCCAGTGGCTTCACTCGAAGGATTGGATAGGTTGAGGCTTTTTAGTTGAGCATCAGTTGGAAATTTTCCTTAGTATTACCTTGGCTCCTTTAATAGTACGGTGTTTCCTATGACTCAAAGAAAGGAAATGAAACTAAGAAAAGAAAAGTCATCACGCTTCATAGTCCTCGTTCATATCTTCAAGGTCACACCAACTTATTCATTTTCAAAGTCTTCAGCAAAGTCTTCACCAAATTCTTCAGTTAAAGACATACATTTTTAGGGGTCAATAATCTCCGAATATATCAAACTCCTCATCGACTTATAGAGCCTGTGTACACTCACAAACACATTAGTTCCTTAACCTACAATTCTTCAATACACCAAAATCACTAAGGGGCACTAGATGCACTTACAATCTCCCCCTTTTTGGTGATTTATGACAAATATGTTAAGTTTTGAACAGGGATAAAAATATGAAGAGTAAGTACTGATTTTGAGTAATTTGATTGCAAGATCTAGAAGAACTCCCCCTGAAGATGTGCATATTTGACGAATTTGCTTTGGATTGCTAATGCACATGGCAGGTTAAAAACATGGAGAACTCCCCCTATATCTTGTAATTCATACACGCATTTAACATATGATATGAAGAATTTGAAATCCATGATGAAAATGGTGTCTTATGAAATTCATCATGCATGCACTAAGGTAACTTGAGGAAATAGCATGCGGAAAGCAGTTCACAAGAGTCAGCCCACCATCAGACTTAAGTTTAGAACTCAACCAAGAAAAGCTTCAAAAGAGCGAGAGTTGTAACTCAAACAAAAAAAATAGCCCATATACAGAGACCCGCTTGAAGACTAACTCAAATTTTCTCCTCCTTTGTCATCGAAGACCAAAAGGGATGAAAACTAAGGACTAACGCCCCTTGAAGAATTTCATCATGTAGGCGATGGAGGAGCGCCAACGTTGTCGGGGTCGTTTGTCGATGCAGGGGTCACCGCAGTGTCGTCAATATCCTCAGCTTCATCTGCCTCGCGCAATGAAGAATATGAACTTGTAACTAGCCAAGGAACTTGAACTTTCTTGAATTTCTTCTGAGGAGGATGAGCCTAGTCATGGCTCTGCTCTAGGTTCATCTCCTTCAGTTCTTCAGGAGTCTTGAGGTGAGACAGAATGGCCCAAGTGTGGTTGAAGACTTCATGGAGGTAGTATTGGTTCTTCCTCACAGTGTTGTGCGTGATAGTCATGCCTCGAAGAATTGAACCAAATTGACGCTTGACCCACTTGTGATTGCGATCAACCTTCTAATGAAGACTTATAAGAAGCTTACGATCAGTCATCACACGAGGGGCAGACTCTTGAGGCTTTTGCACTGAGGCTTTTGCAGCAGAGTCTTGGGTTGCAGTGTCATCATTGGTGGAATAATATGCAGCTTTGCGAAACTAGCCATCCAATGGACGAGTACCTTCATCAATGACTGCTTTGCCTTTTCCCTCAACTAAAGTGAGTGTGTGCTTGAGGACTTCAATAGGAGGCAAAAAGCTCAAGTGATTCTGAAAGTCAGCCTTGATGGGAAATAAAGACCTTGATCTGATGAATTTCATGATCCACGGAGTGTAAGGCTTCAATTCAAATGGGGCTAAAGCTGCATTTGCCAAAGTCCTCGGGAAGAAATCATGGTAGTTGATGGGAATCCCGTGAATGATGTTGAATAGCATGTTCTTCATGATTCCCTCCACTTCTTCTTCTCCAGAGTTGTAACCCTTCTGAGGACTGAGGGTTTTGGTCAGAATGCGATAGACTGTCCTGGGCACATAGAGCAAATCCTTCACAAGGAAGGTAATCCTTTGAGGTTTTCCAGGATCCATTGGCTTCATCAGCACTTGCATCATGTGGTTGGGTAGAGTAGGTTCATCAAATAGGCATCTTGCTCCTTCTGAGGGAATTGGAATTGGGACTGATCGAAGAAGTTTAGAGGCTGGAGCAGTGTAGTGGGTTGATCCACTCATCCAGTCCAAGACCCAAGAGTTCATATCAGAGGCATCACCTGTGATCTGCAAGATGACATAGAACTGAAGAATCAACTCTTCATTCCAATCGCAAATGTCCACACAGAATGGAAGAATTCTAGCATCATGAAGAACTGCGAGCACCGGTGTGAAGCATGGGATCATTTCCATGTCCGCATGACGAATTTACTGATGCTCGAAGACTTTCTCCTTGTCGAACAACACTGGTGCATAGTAGTTCATCTACGTGCGAGTCCAGAATCTGGTGCAACTGGCCCCTGCCGAGTCGTAAGTATTTGGCCCTGTGAAGAAGATGTGCTCGTTGAAGAAATTGGTCTTGAGGAATTTGGGGCGCTTTAATCCTTTGAATGTTATCTTGGGATTCAGCTGAAGGTTTGATTTGAAGTGGCCGAAAATTTCCTTAGGCATGGGAGGAACTTCTTCAGACTGAGGAATTTGAATGACTATTTCCTCAGTTGCAGTTGGAGCAACAACTTCTTTAGCTGATGTAGCTGGAATATCTTCAGGGGCAGGTGCAGCCAAATCATCAGATCATGTATGAATTTCTTCAGTCTGGGCTGGAGACTGATGAATTTGTGATAGAGGAGTGGCCATTGGAGAATTTGGGTGTGCAGCTTCCCAATATTCATCATTGATAAGAGGAGTTGTGTTTCTTATGTCCACATCCTCTTCCATTTCTTCAACGCTGGCCTCTTTAGCAGTCAACTGAGGCTGGGGCGATGATACTAGTGGAGTTGAAGCATTTGCTTCCACTTCAATTTCTCCATCAATCTGCTCTGAGGAAGCAGTAGAATGATCCATTTCTTCTTGTTCATCATTTGGGATGACATAATCAACACCAAATGATACCAATTCATAGGCTGACACAGAGGTAATGGGAGTTGCATCAATCGGATGAGTTGAAGAACTTGGTAGTGTCTTCAATTTCTTCACTGCTGAGGAATCTGAAGTTGATGCTTTTCCCTTCTGTGCCTTCTTCTCCGCAGCCTTTGTTTTCTTCATTGCTGATGCAAAAGGAGGTTGATGTTCTTCACCCTTGAGGATTTTGTAGTTTCTGTAGAGGGTGAAGGAGGTGCATTTTCTTCACACGCGACTGATGCAGTCATCCTTGTGGTCTCCATTTCATCAAGCACAACAAAAGCTTCAGCTGGCGTGGCAATTTCTTCAGGCGCAACAATGGAGGTTGCCCTGACGGGTTCTTTAGCAGCCTAAATTTCTTCATTTGTGCTTGCAGTTTCTTCAGCAGGCTCGGCAGATTCTTTGAGTTGCAACCCTCTTGTTGTGGTCCTTGATGGCTTTGTCAACCACTTTGATGAACCAGACCTTGGCGCCTTGCCAATTAGCATAGTATCGATTGAATTCATCATTGAGGCCTTTGATCTCAGATTGCACGGTCACAAGTTGTTCTAGAGAAAGCTTCAGAACATTGTTCTTCAAGAAGTGCTCTTTCTTGTACTAAGCTTTCTTGGTTTGTCTGGCCTTTTCATACTTCCACTTTTCTTTAGCTATGAAGGCATTGAGGACATGATCTCCAGGAGTCAGCTTCAAATCATCAATTGGAGTGTTGGGATCCTTGTGCCAGATATCAGTGAAGTTCAACACCATTTTTGGATCTAGCCATAAAGGAATTTGAGTGCCCTTCGCTTGAGCCACTCGTTCTATCTTGTTGCTGATGATTGGCTCAAGTTCCTCATCATCAGCTTCATTATCTAAAGAATCTGATGGTACTTTGAACACTACCTTCTTCAGTTGAGGACTTCGTCGAGTGCCACGTCTAGCAGTAGCTTTCATCTTCAGTACAGAAGGACTAGTTGAGGACTATGCTTGGGCAGAGGAACTTGCAGAGACCCCTGAAGCAATTGAGAAGCCTATAGTCCTATGACATGTTGCGAGATGTACGGGTGTTGAGGACTTTGTGGCAGCAGCTGTTGATTGTGCAGCTACTGAAGGTATTGTAGAGGCCTTTGAAGACTTTGCTTTTCTTCACCTCTCTATGTTTCCGATACAATAAAATTGCAAGAAACTACGTATGCTATGCATTGGACTTTACTTGGTGTGAATGAATTGTTCTTGTATGACATTCCAATGCATAGGAAGAGAGTTATACTTTGTTGTTGCATGATATATGTTACTTTGTGTTCACTACTAAATTACAAATCATTGTTAATTAAAATTGGCTTTGATATACCTTGGGATCCGGGTGGATCCATTACTTGAGCACTATACGCCTAGCTTAATGGCTTTAAAGAAAGCACTGCCAGGGTGACAACCTGGAAGTTCTAGAGAATCATTTTATTCTGTTATGTGGTTTTATATAGTTTAAAAACAAAAAATAAAGTGGAGAACTTAAAACTTTTTCAAAAAGAAAAGTGAAAGTGAGAAAGACGAGCATCGTTGAAGTGGGGGCTAGCCTTGAACTTTGTTCATGCCCATGGAAACTTTGTGAATCTTGATTACAGAAACTGTTCAACAAAAATAATTATCCCCTTGTACAAATCCATTGTATTATAAAAATTATGTGCCAAGATTTGCCTTTAGGATGATTAGATTGCTTGTTTGGTGTGTGCGGTGCAAAAACGGAAACTTTGGCTGTAGTGTGTGAATTTACATTTTTTACTGGAATGTAAAAAGTTTCTGAAATTTTTACACAGTACTTCTATGCAAATTATTTGTTTTTTCCTAATTTTCCAGAATTTTTAGAGTTACATAAGTATGGTGAATGTTCATATTACTACAGACTGTCCTGTCTTTGACAGATTCTGTTTTTGATGCATTGTTTTGCTCGTTTGGATGAAACTATCGATTGTATCGGTGGTACAAGCCATGGAAAAATTATATTATAGGAGCTACAATGCAAAAACAAAATATGAATTTGTTGGCAATAGTACTTAAAGTGGTGATTTGTTTTATTATACTAACGTATCTCATGAGGGTTTTGTTGTGTTTTGTGTGATTGAAGTTTTCAATTTTGGGTGAGATCATGATGGATGAAGGAATAAGGAGTGGAAATAGACTAAGCTTGGGGATGCCCGAGGCACCCCAAGGTAATATTCAAGGACTCCCAAGAAACTAAGCTTGGGGATGCCCCGGAAGGCATCCCCTCTTTCTTCTAACAACCATCGGTAATTTTACTTGGAGTTGTATTTTTATTCGTCAC
The DNA here is from genome assembly GCA_022496015.1 of Hordeum marinum. NCBI lineage: Eukaryota > Viridiplantae > Streptophyta > Magnoliopsida > Poales > Poaceae > Hordeum > Hordeum marinum. The sequence goes on from CM039675.1 coordinate 97,707,119, forward strand.
CTCATATGCGTAAATATTGGAGCGTCATGTGCTTTTTATTTTATTTTTAATAATGCACCATGCTGGTATGAGGAAATCCTTGGTCGATTTATAGAAGTCTCTTTGCACCTCAGTTATATCTTTTGAGTATGGCTTTATAGAATGCTTCATGTGCTTCACTTATATCATTTGAAGTTTGGATTGCCTGTTTCTCTACACATAGAAAACCACCATTTGTAGAATGCTCTTTTGCTTCACTTATATTTGTTAGAGTGTGGGCATATATTTTGTAGAAATAATTAAACTCTCATGCTTCACTTATATCTATTTACAGAGTTAACAGGAGTTGGTCATTCACATGGTTAGTCATAAAATCCTACATAAAACTTGTAGATCACTGAATATGATGTGTTTGATTCCTTGCAATAGTTTTGTGATATAAATATGATGATATTAGAGTCATGCTAGTGAGTAATTGTGGATTGGTAGAAATACTCGTGTAAAGGTTTGTGATTCCCGTAGCATGCACGTATGGTGAACCGTTATGGAAGGAAGTCGGAGCATGATTTGTTTATTGCTTGTCAACCTTTGTGTGAGGGTCGGGAGCGCACGATGGTTAACTCCTACCAACCTCTCCCTTTGGATCATGCGTCTAATACTTTACTTTGATGACTAATAGACTTTTGCAATAAGTATGTGAGTTCTTTATGACTAATGTTGAGTCCATGGATTATACGCACTCTCACCCTTCCACCTTTGCTAGCCTCTCTAGTACAACACAACTTTCGCCGGTGCAATAAACCTACTTTCTCAAAACAGACCCCATATACCTTCCTCAAAACAGCCACCATATACCTTCCTCAAAACAACCAACATACCTACCTATTATGGCATTTCCATAGCCATTCCAAGATATATTGCCATGCAACTTCCACCGTTTCCTTTTGTTATGACACGCACCATCATTTTCATATTGCTTTGCATGATCGTAAGATAGCTAGCATGATGTATTCATGGCTTGTCCTTTTTTTATGTCATTTTCTATGCTAGATCATTGCATATTACACTACACCACCGAAGGCATTCATATAGAGTCATATTTTGTTCTAGATTTTGAGTTGTAATTTTCTTTTGAGTTGCAAGTAAATAAAAGTGTGATGATTATCCTTATTAGAGCATTTCCCATGTGAGGAAAGGATGATGGAAGCTATGATTCCCTCACAAGTGGGGATGAGATTCCGGACTTTATGAAAAATAAAAGAGGCTAGCAAAGCCCAAATAAAAAAATGATGAATAAAATAGGCCATAGATGCCCACTAAAAAAAAGATGAGAGAAAAGAGAGAAGGGACGTTGCTACTATGTTTTTCCACACTTGTGCTTCAAAGTAGCACCATGATCTTCATAATAGAGAGTCTCCTATTTTTTTCACTTTCATACAACTAGTGGAATTTTTCATCATGATGCACGTCCACTTAGTTTCTTTTTGAGATTTCATACACTTATAGCTCTAGTGCATTCGTTGCATGGCAATCCCTACAAACTCACACTGATATGTATTAATGGGAATCTCCATAGCCCGTTGATACGCCTAGTTGATGTGAGACTATCTTCTCCTTTTTCCTTGACAACCTCCACCACATTCTATTCTACCTATAGTGTTATATCCGTGGCTCACGCTCATGTATTGCATGAGAGTTGAAAAGGTTTGAGAAAATAAAAGGTGTGAAACAATTTCTTGACTTGTCATCGGGGTTGTGCATGATATAAATACTTTGTGTGGGGAAGATGGAGCATAGCCAGACCATATGATATTGTAGGGATAACTTTCGTTTGCCATTATATTTTGAAGAGATACAATTTCTTTACTAGTATTCTTGAAGTATTATTGTCTTAATGTCAAGTGATAGACGATTGTTTTGAATCACTCACGTCTTAATATTCATGCCATGATTAGATTATATGAACAAGATTATGCTAGGTAGCATTCCACATCAAAAATTATCTTTTTTATCATTTACCTACTCGAGGATGAGCAGGAATTAAGCTTGGGGATGCTGATACATCTCCATCGTATCTGTAATTTTTGATTGTTTCATGCCAATATTTTACAATTTTCATATAATTTTGCAACTTTTTATACTATTTGTGGGACTAACATATTGATCCAGTGCCCAGTGCCAGTTCTTGTTTGTTGCATGTTTTTTGTTTTGCAGAAAATCCATATCAAACAAAGTCCAAACGCGATAAAACTTACAGAGATTTTTTTGGAATATATGTGATTTTTGGGAAAACGAATCAACGCGACACGATGCCCGAGGAGGTCACAAGCCTGCCAGGCATGACCTATCCCTGGTCGCGCCCTGGGCCCTTGTGACAATCGGATAGGTCGGTTGGCGATGTCCTTTTACCGAAGAAAGCTAATTTTTGGATAAAGATCACCTCTAAATTTCAGCCTGATCGGAGTTACGGATATCCGGATAATTAAGAAACGGTGAAAGGCCAGAATATGGGAGCGCAGAAACAGAACGAAACACACACACACACACAGAGAGAGAGAGAGAGAGAGATCCAATCTCGGAGGGGCTCTCGCCCCTCCGCTGCCATGGACGCCATGCACCACCCTTCTCCCATCTAGGTGGGAGGTCAAGGAAGAAGAAGAAGGAGGGGGGCTCTCTCCCCCTCTCTCCCGGTGCCGCCGGAACGCCGCCGGGGCCATCATCATGACGGCGATCTACTCCAACAACTCCGTCATCTTCACCAACACCTCCATCACCTTCCCCCATCTATCTACAGCAGCCCACTCTTCCGCAACCTGATGTATCCTCTACTTGAACATGGTGCTTTATGCTTCATATTATTATCCAATGATGTGTTCCCATCCTATGATGGCTGAGTAGATTTTTGTTGTCCAATGGGTTGATTGATGATCATGATTGGTTTGAGTTGCATGTTTTATGATTGGTGTTGTCCTATGGTGATCTACGTGTCGAGCAAGCGTGAGGGATCCTCGCTGTAGGATGTTGCAATGTGTTCATGATTTCCTATGGTGGGTTGCTTGAGTGACAGAAGCATAAACCCGAGTAGGTGGGTTGTTGCATATGGGAGTAAAGAGGACTTGATACCTTATAACGATATGGTTGGGTTTTACCTTAATGATCTTCAGTAGTTGCGGATGCTTTCTAGAGTTCCAATCATAAGTCCATATGATCCAAGTAGAGAAAGTATGTTAGCTTACGCCTCTCCCTCGTATAAAATTGCAATAATGATGACCGGTCTAGTTATCTATTGTCAAGGGATAATTCTGCAACTCCTACCACCACTTTTCCACACTCGTTAAACTAACTTAATTGTTACTTTATCTTAGCAGCCCCTATATTTTATTTATGTGCTCTTTATTATCTTGCAAACCTAGCCCATTACACCTAGAAAGTACTTCTAGTTTCATACTTGTTCTAGGTAAAGCGAACATTAAGCGTGCGTAGAGTTGTATCGGTGGTCGGTAGAACTTGATGGAATATTTGTTCTACCTTTAGCTCCTCATTGGCTTCGACACTCTTACTTATCGAGAAAGGCTACAATTGATACCCTATACTTGTGGGTTATCAAGGAGCATTATGACGACAACTTCGGAACCTAGGCATCGAATATCACAGCCGCGCAAAGATAGGAGTTATCCAGGTCAGCTGTTCCTATGGGAAATAGAGCCCCATAGACGCTAATGACCCCGAATCGCCTCCGCCACCAACCGCTAGAAAACTTTTGTTGTACTCATAGACCAAAATGGTCTTGTACTTTAGATTTTGTAATTTTGCTTGGAATTTCTGTATCAAGGAGTGTCCGCCAGCTATCAGTAATCCTAGGGCTGGTGAGCACAAGGATCATTTGTTGGGAAATTAATATAATGGAAAACCGGTCCTGACAAGCTTGGTATCAGAGCCAGGCTGACCATTGGCTAATCCTATCTTAGCCAGGTCAATAAACCTAGGTTAACCCACCCACCAGACCTTAACCTAACCACAACCCACCCTATCCTATCCGATAGCCCACAGAGTGAACCCAACAACTTTCGGCAGTTAGTGCCAACCTTATCAGCCTAGCTCATCGATCACGCATCGTGATCAACACCTAAATTGTCCTTTTCGCAAGCGTGCGAAGGAAGACTCCATTTTCTTCTATAAAAGAAAATGTTTCCCAAACCTAGCACACCACAGTCAACCATCCAACACCAAGCCAAGATGCCTGGCGCCATTGTTCACAATGAGACCACCGCAAGCAACCTTGGAGGTTTTGTGACCATCCTAGCTAACCTCACCCGCCATGCCTTTGCATTAGAAGAGCCCCCAGAACATGTTGTGTACTAGGAGTGCACGAATGATGAGAATCGTCACTTCTAGGACACGGTACACATCTACGGCAGGGGTATCTCGCCAGAGTGCCCATACAGGTTCACCGGGATGTCAACTTCCTTTGAGCCTCAAGCCATCCAGCTAATAGCTCGAGAGGCTATAGTTCAACGATGGCACTTGTTGCCACGAGTTAACTATTGCTCGTTCTATTATTACCCCAGCCGCAATAGATATTGTAGGCCACCCCAGATTGCCTATAGAGACCATGAGACGAACCCTGCACTGCCATATCTGGTGCGCTACCTCAGCACACTAGAGGCACTATTCGATCAGGTCACTCTTGTTCTGATCGCAGCTTACCGAGAACTTGCTCGCCAAGCCCTGGCAAGAAGAGAAGTGGCGCCTAACGCCGACAACCCCGTTGTGTTGTTCGGACAACCGATCAAGTCTTTGAGGCCTGCCCCTACAACCGACCGTAATGCATTTGTATCCTCGGAGGAGATTTGTCGCCTTTTGGGGACACACTCCAACGGGATTGTGATCACCAACCCCCGTGATGGTCATCATCGCTACCTCGACCCGACAACTCCCCACCCTAATCCAGCAAACCCCGACGATGAAGCCCAAAGAGAAGCCTCGACGTCCGCAAGGCATGCTCGACTAGATGTTAACGAGGCAGACTAAGCCACTTGAGTAGTACCGGGTCTTAGTATTCCTATGCCATCTAATAGTGTGACCTTGTATCGCCATGAATAAAATGCACACTTCTTGTATGCCATTATTTTAATAGTACTACAAGTATCCATGTGTAAGTAAACTTTGGCGTTCGGTTGCATATTAAATTTTTGGCGTAGCTACCAAAAATCACCCCAGCCGACCACCATAGTAATATGTCACTTTTTGTGAGATATGTATATCTGTGGCATTGACCCCGATTCCCATAGAGCAGAACCACAACATAAGTTGTCCCGGCACCACAATATGTAAACCATCCCAGATGGTATATAAGAGGCCACTCTGTGACCTTACCAAGCATCCCTCACTTTATGCACTGCCCTCACAGCCATTTTTAACCTTGCCAAACCCCAAGATTCATCAGAGAACCCCAGGTGCGATCCCAGGTAGTTTTGTTAAGATATTGTGGGACTTTACCTGCAATGCCATAGGTTCTCCCCATCCACCCCGGTACGAGCTGTTCAAATCGAGGATCACCTCATTCGCCTCGAAATATTGGGCAGTACTGCACATCCCTCCCATGAACCCAAACCAAGACCCAACGGAAGTCTCCTTTGTGGGGAAATCTATGCCGACTTCACAAATAGCCATAGAAGTGGTTGCCTACGAATCGGTTACCAGCCTTCGATTCGTAGTACCCTATGCCAGCGAAAGGGGGTATTATTACTTCCCAAGCCATGCAGCACCCAAGAAAAAGCATATTTTCCCGAAGGACGAATAGAGAGAGACCCTGTACTGACCAACCTCGTTTAGTATGTCATCACTAAAGAGCGTTTGACCTAGCGAGTAATGGATTATCTCCACAATCTCACTGTTATGAATCCTTAGATCTCCATCGGCAGACCACTAAGGCCAGACCACGAAAGGCGCGTTCTTCGACTAGTTCATCCGCTCTCCCCAGAAAAGTAAGAATGTGCCCCAGTGCTAGAAACATTTCCTCAGGACCTGCCATATTTTACTTCTACGCCATAGACACCCAATGGTATGTTTGTTAGCCTAGCAATTTAATCATAGGTTGCAATATGTGTATTGTGTCTTCAAATTGTGCAATGAATAAATTGTTTGATTTCAATTGTATGTGAGTGATTTTTGCTGCTATGATTTTTGGATCAACTGTTTTCACACTCAGTAAATCTCGAGGTGGGATTTTCTTTGAGCCATTACAACAAATATTTCTCCATGACATAGATTAAAATTCATGCATCACCATGACAACATTCTCACAACCACAATCACTCGACCACATGCAGTAAGTGCAAAACCACGTACACATTCTGCACCTAACTGATTACCTCACTAACACACCACAATTTTTCTGAAAGGGAAATTTGTGGGTGACTATTCCTAGGCAGATTGCCGCTAGCATACTGACAACAGTTAACACCGACACCAACACCTTATCCTCGTAATCTTCGCCACCGTGGAGAGCTAACACTCGAGAAGCAACATCACGGCAATCATCGTGGATCATCATGCATAGGAGCATGGAGAATCCGAGCAATGCCGCCACCCCTCCACACAACAGGATCGTGTACCAGTCCGGCATCTGCTCCGTCATTAGAGCCTCGCCTCGAGCCCCTACAAGCAGCAATGAAGGAGAAGGAAGAGGAAGAAGGAACAAGGCCAGGTGTGAGGAAGAATAGAGAAGCACTGCGGTCATTTTATAGCTCGAGATCGGTGTACGGTGGGCGAAGTCCATCAGCGCCACTCATCGCTCGATCGCCGGTGTTCAGAGGAGAATCCGTGAGTAGTGTCGACAGCGAACTGGCCTGCGAGGTGAGTGCACGTTGCGCCGGCAGCTAGTACGCCACGCACTACCATAGTATGACCCTAGATGCCCTATGCACTAGACGCTACAGATGGAGAAAGCGCGAGAAAGCGCACGCGAGAGAGGAAGAGAGGAGGGCCAGAGGTAGAAGAACAGACTGACAGTGGGCAATGGGTCCACCTGTCATCCAAAGAGAGCATTGTGCACTCGGGTACGACCAACGTAATTTGGTATTTAGAATTTCATCAATTCTAAATTTACCGTAGCCCTAAGTAGAAATTCTTCGGTTTCCCCAACCGTAGATTTCTCTCACAGCACCGGTAACCCGCTGTAGTTGCACCAATTATGCGCCCTCTCACTGTAACCACGTCATATCACGTGAGTAGGATAATTGTTTTTGTCTTATTACTGTGTGGTAGTAGGAGTCATAGTTTTGTGACCATCCTTAGCAAATCTTGAGGATGAGATTTTTCGTAAGGGGGGTAGTGTTGTAACACCCCAAAAATTTAACCATGTTTTTATTAATTAGATTTTTGGAAGGAATTAACTTTTTTTCTCTGGACCTTCTATGGATATCAGAACCATTTCATTCCTGTGAATTATATTTTTTTCCTCCAAATAGAAGCTTTTCAAAAATATTGTAAGACTTGGCTGTTTGCTTAAAAACATTTCATTTTTATTTGTCATAATATGTGGAAGCATATTTATAATATTTTGCCAAACTATATTTCTTTAAAATTGGTTTTTATTACTTTAAAGGGTCTCAGTTGCACTGCAACCATTTGATAAGTTCATTTAATAATTCCACAAAAATCTGTAGATGACATATGATGTCCCTACATCACTTTTATGCAAAACCCCAGCTTTGTGTTTTGGAATTTTTGAGCATATCATCCTATTTTCTATTCTGAACCAGTTGGGGTTTTGTACTACAACCCCTTTGTAGTTTGCCCTAATGCCCTTGGTATTTTTCCTTCTATTAGTGAGCCCTATGACACAATTATGTCCATGAGTTCAACTCCATTGACCAAATTTAAGCACGTGCTTTTGAGCTACTTTGTTTCTCTCCAAAACCAAAGTCTTACAAAACTTGCACGACAAACTTTCTGGTTTTCTCAATCCAACCATGCCATCATGCTTAGAATCCAAAGAGACCACAATCTGGAAATTATGGTGGCCAGCAAGATGCCCAAGATGCCCATGGCATTTCATCAAACATGTTATGTGCATAGCCAGATTTGGCATAGATTTTAGTCCGCATTATAAGTTTGCTTTTCTTGCAATTCCAGCATGTCCACTGGACCTCTAGAAATCAAACTCAGAGTCCTGTTAAGTTGCATGTCCATCCAAGCCCTCTAGCCCGCCCTGGCATTTGGTCGAACAGCTTGGGTGCATACCCAAAGCGCGCCCAGAGCGCGCCTGTTGTAGACAGGCAATGCCCGAGCTGCCGCGCTCACCTACCACACAACCCTAGCCCCTTCCCGCTCGAAGGGACATGCCCCGAACCTCTCCAGCTCGCTAGGGCCGCCCAGCCGCCCCCTTGGAGCCCTGCAATGCCACCGTTACTGATGCCTTGGCGGCACGCTGGTGTCTGCAGCAGCCCCCCTGCCATGGCTGGCACCACCCGAGCTACCCCTGCATGCCAGCTCACTCCCATGGATATTATCAAGCTTGTCCCTAGGCCCTGGAGCCAGCCGGCTAGCGCCACATCGCCTGCAGCCATAGTGTTGGATCGTCGGTGATCGTATCCTCGGCCATGACGGGACCGCCTTAGCCCGGATATAAATAGCACCCCAACCTCGGCCTCGCTCGTCATCAGCCGCTAGCCAACCATAGTAAGATGTCGGCGACCCCCTCCACCTACGCGACCCTATCTACCTTCAGGAGGATCGCCCTGGTGCAATGGATCCATTCCCACATGCGAAAGGCCCCTCGGAGCCATCATCCTCCGGCGAGGATCACCGAAGCCCCGTCCCGCTCGGACATAAGATAAAGGAGACGGGGGAGGACCAGTCAAACCTGACTGGTGGACCCGCAGGCCCACCATTAGTGACCACCTGGCCCCGCCGAGGCGCTTAAGTGAAAGCATAAAACCCCGAAGTACGTCTCTCTCTTCTCGCAAGCGTATTTTCTTCTGAACCATTTTTCTTTTCTGTTTTATTTTAAAAATCAGATTTGACCCGTGTTTGAATGCTCATAAGTTTGAAAATAAAAATCCAATTAAATTGATTCTTTTTCCCACCTCTCTCAAATTTCATCTAGTTTATTTTCATATGTATTTGAAAAAAATTCAATACAACTTTTTGCACTGTTTTTGAATTGTGTATTAATTATAATAATTCCTAAAATAGGAAATGGAGGAAGAATTAAGCTTTTAAATTTTTGGAGTGCACCCCCACCTTTCTGCAACATCAAGGCAAGCATTATGAACCTTGGTATAATATATGATGTGTGTTGTTTGATATGATAATGGAACCTCACATTATGTTAAAATGGTGTGAGCTTTATTTCATGTGAGGTTAAGATCATGCTCATAAGTGCATGCTGAAAATTTCTTGTTGTTGAAATTTAAATGCATGTGACAGAACCCAACACCTTGTGCCACTCATGCCTACCGAAAGGAATCTGGAAGGAATCGTCGTCTCGGGTAGACATGAGCTTGGAGATGACATCTCGTTGTGACGAGAATGAGCAGTGAGGCATGATGGGGCAAGATGAGGTGTGGTTCTATCCAGAAGAGTGGACAATATTTGTTGTGCTAATCATGCAGGAAACACTTAAACCTCCTGAGTCGACCGTAGATCGTGTCTTGTTCCAGTAACCCCCATACTTGTTTAGTACTACCACTTGAACCTATCGCGGAAGGGTAAGGTTCAGTAAGTTGTCAACCCCTTTCTTTGCACACACCATATAAAGAGGCCATAGTGACAAGTACCAATGGCCCTTGGTAGGCATGTCACTTGCTCCGGGGGCATGGGTGTTCCGCTTGGACCGAGGGGGTAGCCCCCTGTTTTGCACGCGGTATAAATTTTGTGATCCCATCCTAATCGAGAGAGTGGTCTCCCCACTTAGAGTTTTGCTTGACGGTGTCATGGGTGATTCCAGGCAACAAAAAGTTGAGCTGGTGTGTGCGGGTCAGGTGTGTTTTCAACTAAAAGCCCGTAACCAGAATTAGTCTTGGTGGACTGAATAATTTTGTTACTTGTGGGTAAATAGTACAATCTCTCGAGAGTAAACATCTATTCGAATAGCCATGTACGCAGTTAAGGACTATAGTCTGGGATGGGTCAAGTGTCGGTCTTCGGAGGAATTCTTCTAAACTTGAATAATGATCATGAAGTGTGACGAATGAGGACTATGATTATTGTTATTGTGGACTAACTATTTTGATTATCTGGTATACTGAGTATCCCTACGATGGTTCTACCTCCTGGAAACTCATGTTATTATTTTCACATAAGCGCTTTATGTGGTGTCGCACAGACACCCGACTGTGGCATGCTTGTTATTTACCTTCTTTATAAGCCCTTTATGTGGTGTCGCTCAGACGCCCGACTGTGGCATGCTTGTTACTTACTTTGTTTATAAGCCTTTTATGTGGCGTCGCTAAGATGCCCGACTGTGGCATGCATGTTATTTATTTTTCCTTATAAGCCCTTTATGTAGCGTCACACTGACGCCCGACTAAGGCATGTTATAATCATAACCTTTCAAGGCGTCACTTCACACACCCGATTGGAATATCTTATTTTCATTCCCTGATTGCTTATTCATTTCTAACATGAATGACATGTTGGCTTGTATCATGGAATTTTCTTTGTGACTAACAGAATGATCGTGAATTATTTCATTACATGAATATCACCTGCTATATTATACATGTTTTCATGATGTTTGCAAGTACATTCAAAGTACTCACTGGCTTGTCCCTGGCTATTGTCTTGGCCAGATTGCTTAATTGGAGAGGAGCATTATGACAACAACCTCGGAACCAAGGCATCAAAGATCGCAGCCATACGGAGATAGGAGTTATCCAGGTCAGTTGTTCCTGTCAAAAATGGAGTCACATAGACGCTGATGACCCCAAACCACTACCGCCACCAACCGCTAGAAACCTTTTGTTGTACTCATAGACCAAAATGGTCTTGTACTTCAGATTTTGTATTTTTTCTTAGAATTTTTGTATCAAGGAATGTCCACTAGCTAACATTAATCCTGGGGCTGGTGAGCACAAGGACCATTTGCTGGGAAATTAGTATCCTGGAAAACTGGTCCTGACATTAACTAAGCTAACGGAAGACCTTGCCAAGAGCATCAGGGAGATCGAGGCCCTCAAGGAGGAAGAATAGAAAGTGAAAGGCACTCAGGAAGACGTGCAATCATAGCTTTCCTCCAAGAGCCAAGATCTTAACGTTGCCAATGACACCATTTACGATATGAAATCCAGGCTTGCCTCTTTGGCGAGGGACATTGAATATGCCGGTGCTCGCAAGAAGTTGCTGACGATAGACCTAGGCAATGTGCGTACCTTCCAAAAATATGCAGAGAACAAGTTGGAGAACAAGATTCAACAGCGCAACTTCTGGATCAAGAGCATGACTTACATTGCCAAGCGCCTCACTACACAGATCGCGCGTATGGACATGAAGAGTTGGGACTTCTCCGTTGGCAAGCACGAAATCCCAAGCATCAAGTTGTCGCTCTTCTTCGAAGGCCTGATCGAGTGGCTGAAGATGTACGAGGAAGACAGGGCCGCCTGCTTTGCAAATGAATCCCAGAAGCTGGCTCGTGAGGCTCTCTTCCTGGTTCAGAGCAACCTTGCCTTCTTCCACCGAGAGCTTGACCTCTACGATGGTTTCAAGAAGCTGCCGCCAGCGCCGACACCTCTGCTGCCACAGAGAAGCCTGGTCCCCTTGCTGACAGGATCCTCTCAGTCCCAAGGACCTAGGGAAGTTGCCAGGGTTAGCCTTGAGTCACCCTTGCTGCCATGGTGTCATCTACTTAAGACACAATATGTATCTCGTATTAGACCATGCACTATCTTTGCTTTAATGTTTGGTGAACTGATGTCTGTCGTATAATTATTTTCTTTGTGTGCTATCCCCCTTTTCTTTCCTACTAGCAGTCGTATAATTATTTTCTTTGTGTGCTCTAGTTGCCCGCCAACAATGTGTTGCCGCGATTGCTTTGAGGAATGGGTCCTTAGCATTTTGCTGGCAAAGACACGCTGTCGGTGACTTTTTCCTTAACGGTCTTTGATGCTGCCGCATGTTTTGTTGAGCGGATTTGAAACAAAACAATGGTGCAAGCAAATACGGTAAGGTTCCATCGCACACAATATTCGCCATACAAAACCTTGGTTGCTAGGGGGGTATACAAATGCAAGATTTAATGAAAGTTGGTAATCATGTCAACTTAGCTTTCGTCATGATTCATCCTTCCGTCCTGGCACGTAGTTTATTCATGCACATTGTCTCTCCTCTTTGCGTTTCCCGGCAAATACATGTGCGTGTATCCACCCTTGCCCTGAGAGGAAGGAACAAAATGAAGAGAGGAAAATGGAGAAACCTTGGGACTCGTTAGTTATGAGTACAATCCTTGACACGAGCCTGTCTAGTCAATGTAAACATTCACAACTAACCGAAAATGGGGGAGAAAACATAAATGCTAAGCCTTCTCGCCTTTCCTTCATGTCCAACGGTCCCATAACGACCAATGCGATGGAGGCATTGTCGAATGGGACCTTGCCGTGGTTCGCTTGCCGGGGGTGCCGACCGATGGAGTTGCTCTAGCGTTCGGCTCAAGATTTACCCTTGACATGATAAATGCAAGACTGAGCCTCATACGAGCTTATCGGCATTGGCGGCACCACTGTTATGCGGAACTGATCACAGGTGGGGAAGGAGAGGAGAGAGGAGTATAGTCGTGTACCTTTTTCGCCTATCGTACCGAGCCGCACCTCCGTGGGATTAGGTGGGCTTGCTCGATGACTGTGGTATGGATGGTGTCATCGCTCACTTCGTCTCCTCCTCGGCCATGGTCTACACCGTGGTTGTGTTGTCCATGTCGGACGCATCAACCGTAGCACCAACGCCCCTCATCCTCATCGAAGCCATCATTGCAGCAGCAACACATGACGGGTTCCAAAGAGGAAGAGGCTTAGGGAGCAACATTGATCTTCTCCTTCGACGCTCCTAGCGGAGGGAATGATGACGAACATCGATGCACTGTTCACGATATCGGGTTTTTGCAAATGACACACTCCCATACCTGGCGTGCCAAAGATGTCGGGGCTCGATGCACTCCATCACCTATGGGGCCACGGGCCCCTTTTTGGTTTGGCAGGGGCGAGGTCACATGCACAAAGAGCAGAGGTAGTGAGGCAGTGCAACAATGAGACGACAGTGTTTTACCTAGGTTCGGGCCGCTGAGAAGCATAAAACCCTACTACTGCTTTGGTGGATTGATCAGAGGAACATGAACACATGTAGCGCTACAACCCGACAAGGGTTGCCTTCGGGGGAGCTCCTACATGAGTACAAGTTCCCAAAGGTCTGAATCTTTAGCTAGGTTGTCTTGGGCCTCCTTTTATATCTCAAGGGGCAACCACAATCGCAAAACATACATTACATAGTGATTAGATAGACAACAGTGCTATCATACCTAACTCTGGCACTTAGGACAGAATGCCATAAATGTTAGTCTAGGTGGCATGCGGGGATGCATTCCTGGCAGGCTTCTACTACCGCTTTAGCTAACTATTGCACCATATCTTGACAGGCCTCTGGACGGGTGTCAAGGGGGCATAATCTGTTTTCTAGCATGTCGTCGTGTGCTTAACGAGAGCCACTTAGCCACCTAGGGGCTCGACACCACATCGACAACTGACCGACGTTGTGATGCGGTGGAGCAGTGGCCGACCGACTCGCGCCTGTTGGGGGATGGCTTGCCGGGTCCTAAAGATGTATGCTCCTTGGTCCCCGGAAGGCACCGGGGACGTGCTTGGTGTGGTACGGGCCCGTCCTGGGTCATTGCATTGACCTTGCCGGTGTTGATTAGCTAGCATAGGTTGCTTCTATCGGAGTCTTGGACTTGGATGCTGGTTTGTTGTGGTAGTAGCTTTCCCTGGTAGGCTCGGGCCATTGGGTCAGAGGCTTATTGTCCATGCACAAGTTAGGGGGAAATAAACACCCTTGTTTGTGTACCCCGACACTTAGATTGGGAACTTGGATCAGGTACACTCTTACCTTGTAGAAATGCTTCTCATCTATCGGAAGGAGAAGAACACAGGGCATGTTTTGGATGTGTCCCATGTCATGTGCTCGGAGCTTCACTCGGTCGTGATGGAGCTCAAGTGTCCCATCTATGGTCCCTTCTTGATGCTACTCACTGAGACTACATGGGCATCTACCTTTCCTGATGAGATGTTTATGACTAGTGATTTGACTACTCATGAGGTTGTTCAACCTAGGCAGGAGGACAATTGGGGTACTCCTGTTGCTCCTGAGATGGAGGCTCCTGAGAATGAGAATGGGGGCAGTGATGAGACTGATTACGAGCTGTCCGACAAGGTGCCGTCTTGGGCTAAGAAGATCACGATGAAGATGAATAAGTTGTTTTGTATTAAGGCACATTGTCAGTACAAGGCTCATATGACAGAGAAGAAGGACCACAATCGTGACAAGGCCATCATGAGACAGACTGGGTTGTAGGTTGCCAGTAGGTCTGAGGACAAGATCACATCAGAGTAGGAGTGGACTTCCAAGTATTGCCAGTGGATGGACTCAAAAGTCTACCAACCTACAGCTACAGAAGAGGAGTCTAACGAGCATGATGAGTGGTGAGGATGATCGCATGTGTTGCTCCCACCCTGGATCATGTAGCCCTCTTTGCCCTTTTGTGTCTCGATGCCAAAGGAGGAGAGAGTTTAGGGATTTACCGAGTCATGAGTGTGTCTTGTTTTCTTGCTTTCTTCACTCGTGAACTCTTTTATGATTTGCTTCAGTTTCTTATTTGTGTTTGTGATACCTAGAGACCGAGTCATATGATGTGAGACCTATGCTACCCTTTTACTTATCTATGTATGTCAAAGTACCTTGATAGTATGTGAGTTTATGCTTATCTTGTGCCCTATCTTTATGCTCACATGCTATCTCTTGCATCCATGCTTATCTCTAATATTATGTTGATGCAAGTGTTGTCGTGTCTATAAAATATAGGGGGAGTGTTGATCTTAGTGTGTGCGCTTTGCATTCCAAAAGCATACCTAAATAGTGCACACATCTAGGGGGATCCCATCTATGTTTTGTAGATGTTCGGTTTGCATGTCATCATGTTATTTACTTGGTGAACATCCCGTATTGTCATCAATCAACCAAAAAGGGGGAGATTGTTAGGGCATATTTATCCCTTGGCGGTTTCGGTGATTGATGACAATGCATTTGCAGACTAATCGTGTACATTGAGCATTTCAGATAATCTATCATATGGCACAAGACGATTCGAGCCCCTTGGAGTTCTAAAAGTGAAGACGGATATTTTCTTGTGTTTCTTTTCCAGTGGATTTGAGTCGTAGGAGAACCGTACTATTAATTAGGGGTCCACTTCGGAAAGGTTTGGGTGGAATCAATGTGTACACTGTTTCATTTGCACCCTCGTTTCTTTCCCACATCAATGGAGTTTGCTCCTCTATTTTATGTGCATAGGTCCTGAAGGCCCCAAGCAGTTGTACCGCTCATGGTAGCGGTAGTACCGCTTATTAGTGGCAGTACCGATGTCTACTGCCGCGGGCAGTACCGCTTCTTCTAGGGACTCGATTTTTGTGTTGGGTTGCATGACAGTGGGACAGTGGTACGAGCGGTAGTACCACCTGCCCACTACCGCTCCACTTCCATTTCCTTCTGGTCCCGACATGCTATCAGCAATGGTAGGGCAGTAATGGGTGTGCGGCACTATCTTGTAAGTCGTAAGTGGTCATACCGTTGTTGCGATACTACCATCATCCCCTGTTCCTGACCTTCTTGTGTGGGCTCCTAAGTTGTAACCCCATCGGTACTACCGATGGGGAGAGCAGTAGTACCGCTCTTGCGGCACTACCGCCTCGTGGCTCTGTTCCATCACACTACTCTGCGAGTGCGTCCACGTGGGCGCTTATGTGCGGGCTGTGAGCAAGATAACAATTGAATTCCTTCCCACTAAAAAGGGGTCTTCTTCTCCAAGAAACTTACCTCTTCCTCCCCGAAATCTATTTTTGCTGAAAGCTCCATTTCGCCCGATCTCTCTCCGTATCCAACAATACTTGTTGATTCTCTAGGGTTTGGCTGAGGGGGCCCCAGTCTACACTTCCACTAAGAGAAATTTTATTTCCTCCACTATTCCCTTGCAGATCTTATTACTGTTGGATGTTTTCACACCCTAGATGTTTGAGGTCACCTTAGAGCCACAATCCATTGTTGTGCAGCTTCGTGGTGGTGTTGGGAGCCTCCAATTCAGTTGTGGAGATTGCCCCAACCTTGTTTGTAAATGTCCGATCATAGCCTTAGAGGGCACCACTAGTGGAAACATGGCATCTTGCATTGTGCAAGTGCATGAGGAGAATATGGTGGCCCTAGTGGCTTCTTGGGGGAGCATTGTGCCTTCACACCGCTCCAACGGAGACGTACCTCCCCTCAAAGGGAAGGAACTTTGGGAACACATTTCACTGGCTCCTCTTGTGGTTACTTCTTATCTTTACTTTGTGCAAGCTTTATTTGTGTTGTATCTTTGATTGCTTGTGGTGTAGTTGTTTCTAGCATCATATAGGTTTCTCACCTAGTTGCATATCTAAACAACCTATTTGTTGCTTAACCTAATTTGTTAAGAAAAGCACAAAAATTGGTAGTTGCCTATTCACCCTCCCCCCTCTAGTCAACCATATCGTTCCTTTCAAGAGTGATCAAAGCTTAATCCTAAACATAAAAAATTATGTGAGATAGATCAACATCAAATGCATGCTATAAGAGGAGAGAGAAAACTATATGCTTCTGAGTGGGAAGAAACATATGATTGATGATTTGGTTTTGACCATTCCATATGATCCTTTGTTTTCATTTTATCTCACCCTACCTAATCCCAATATCTACTAGCTAAGATTTAGAGGGAGAGGATGTTCCAAGCTTAGGGAAAAATCATTGGTATTGTATTGCAAATCTGTATTTGAAATTTTGGGGACATGTGAGCTTTCAGGGAAGTATTCACCTAGTGATATCAAACCTTTTACATGTCATCTCTGTCTTGGTACTCTTGAAATTCTTACACTTGAATTGGACAAAAACTCTTGTGTTACCTAATCCTTGTTTTCTCAAGGTTCTTTCTTCATGTAAAATGCTCGGGTACTTCAAGGTAAGCATATGCATACCACTCATGTACATGCTGATCTCTTGCTTCTTGCACATATTGTTTGCAACGGAGACTCGTGATTATGAATATATTTCATTCACATTCTTACAATAATGCATATGGCTAGGATACATGACTTTTCAAGACTCCTACCACTTTGTGCACTTACATTTTAAAAGTAACTTGTCACACCCTGTGTTTTGCCTCATGACTAAGTTAACATAGCTCAAAAGTTAGGACCAATTAAAACTTTTTGTGTGCTTGTGATGCTTGACTTGATTGTTGATTGCTTGTTTGCTTGCTTGTGCTCTAATTCATTAAATTCCTTCTACTCTCAAAACCCATCTCCTTGGTCCAAAGCTTTGCCAGATGATCATGCCATGTGTATAGGACATGAAACTATTTTTATAAAATATTCTTTTGGCCAATTTTTTATTCAATTTAGGTTTAAAAAAAACCTTAATTGAGGTTTATACTACAAGTTCTCAAAATAAGGTGGATGTCCCCCCCCCCAAGACTTTATTTGGAACCTATAAAACTTCCCAAAAACATCAAATATTAATTTTAAAGATTATTTTCCTATTTTATTTAAATCCTTTCTCTTAAGGCGAGAAATGGTCTTTTGTAGGGAAAACTTATTTTTATGCTTTCAAAATATTTGTTTTAGTGAAACTTAGTGGACATATATTTTCCATATATAAGAGTTTCAACACATGGTCATGTTCACAATATTGGACAAAACACTCCAAAACTCCTTTTGCCTATTTCAAGTATTTGAAATATTTATATAAGAAATATTCTCAAATAAATCTAGGGAAATTCTAGCAAGTCAAACATGCCTAATGTGATTATCTTGCAAAGTTTCATTCCAATCCAAGTAGTTTTGGTTCACAAAACTACCCCCAAACCCTCTTTGTCCAGATCCAAACTTGAGCCACTTTACATTGCCAAGTGCCTCCATTCTTGCTCAAACTTTTTGTACATGTTATAACCCTATAATAATGCACCCACACCAAGTGGTGCATCAAGGAGAATAGATCCACTTGTCCAAATCCATCCAAACCCATTTCTGCTGATTTCAAGAATTGTGAATTTTTGCATCAACAAGTTTCCCCATTTGGTCACAAACCTCTAGGACATGCTCTAATACCCAAATGATACCACCACACCAAGTGGCACATCAAGGATATTAGCTTAGCATGCCCAGATCTACAGAAATCTGATTTTGTTGATTTCGAGGGTTTACCAAGTTTGTACTGTCAACTTTCCTAAAATGAGCTTAAACCTTGTGATAAGCCTTATTTTCACCTCCCATTATATCATGTCAAGTCTCACTGCAATTGGGAAAATTAATATTGCCCGAAACAACATCAAACACCTTCTAGTGAAATGGTAAAGCCCATGTTTTGACCACTTCTACTCTTCTCCTTCACCTCAAACTTTTACCAGAGAACCTCATATGTCTCCCCACATCCGGTAAGCCTTGCAAGCCTTTGGCACAATGATTGGGGGTGTCATGCCCAAGATGCGATCCTATCCTTATTTTGGCACGAGGGCCTCAACAGGGATAGAAGCGCATCTCGTCGTGTTGCAAGAATGGATATCATTACAAGTAGATGTACAGAACAGATGAGTATGTGGATTTGGCTTACACTCTCCACAAGCTATATAAATATCACATCAATACATCAACATATTCAACATCATACATAAGAGTAGGGTCTGACTACGGACGAAAACAAACGACAAAATGACATCCATTCTTGCTATCCTAGGCTGCCGCCTGGAACCCATCCTAGATTGATGAAGAAGAAGAACTCCAAATCAAACAAACATCGCGCTCACGTCAAATCATCGCATTACCTATACATGCAACTATTGTTGTAGTAATCTATGAGCCACAGGGACTCAGCAATCTCATTCCCAAGGGTATCAAGACTATTAAAGCTTAATGGGTGAGGTATGGTTAAGTGGTGAGGCTACAACAAGTGACTAAGCATTTATTTGAGTGGCTAACTTACGAATATAGAAAGTAAAGTATGGTGGTCTATGCATAACGGATGTGAAGTAGTAATGATCACTAATTGATCCTGAACACCTACTTACGTCAATCATAACCCCACCGTATTCTCTCTCGGATAAGGACTCACGAGAAGAGATAGTCACGGTGACGCACATAGTTGGTGTATTTTATTTGAGTTTACTTCAAGTTTACTATGACTGGGTGTTAAACAAAGTTTCCAAGTTTGCCACATAACCGCAGGCATGGCTTTCCGAAAGATTTGACCCTGCAGGGGTGCTCCAACTCATCCATCACAAATTAACCACACGCAGCGGGAATAACCTCGACCACTGCTCTCGTGATCTTCCTAGGCAATTCCAAACGAAAAACCGACAACCTCGAGATAGCCCGAAGTATTTTCGGAATTCCTCACTCAAGACGTTCGATAAAGGTAAAACAAGTCCAGCAAGGCCGCCCGGCGTGTTGACGATCCCGATAGGAGCCGCGTATCTCGTTCTCACGACACGATGGATTGTCCAAACTTCCGATAGGCCAATCGAAGAGTTGCCCCTAGTAGACACTGGCGGTTGACAGGTTGGACCAACACTCATGAGGAGCACTGGCCCGGGTTGTTGATTAAAGATCCTTGGGATTATTACTCCCTATGCAGGCTTATTAGTTATTAGGCAAATGTAGTACCAATGTTGGGCCTTGCCAGACAAGCTTTATCCTAAAACAAAAATCAAGGGGGTCCCCATAACAACCCCAAGCATGTTAGGAGCGCTCAATTATGGAACATAACACCGGTTCACAAGTAACTAGGGGCGGCAAAAGCGGAACAAAACATCGAGCAAAAGGCCAAGCCTTCCAAATTTTACCAAGTATATATGTGCATTAAATTAAATAGCAATAAAATTGTGATATAACAAAAGAATGTCCATGTTGTCACATGGAAGCAATTGCACCTGCAGCTAGAAACGCTATAAGAAGGGCTGAGCAAGCGGTAACATAGCCAAACAAGGGTTTGCTGGGAAGGTGGAAGGTTAGAGGCGTTTCATGGCAATGATGGGAGGCTTGTCAAACAAGTGGTAGGCAGCGTGACATAGCGATGGAAAAACAAGACATCTAGCATGTCAATGATAGTAGTAGTATCATTGGAAATGTGTCATCTTGCCTGAGATCTCGCTTGGGAGAAGAACGAATCCATGAAGATGACAAGCCAACACAGTTGAACGAATCCTCACACTCCGAACGCTTTCGGAACTCTATCGAGAAAAAGCAATCCGGAACAAGCAATCAACACACGATAGCACCACAACATATGCATGACATGATGCGCAAACAAATATGATTCATGTCCAGTTTAGTTATGCAAGGCATGACATGGCAAATCATATCGATCAAATACTACACATTAAGTGAAGCTGAATATGCAACAAGTTGAATATTGACGAATCTCCATGATCAAATATTTAGTTGAGCCTGTTTATTTACTTGGCAACATTAAATGTTGTTAAACATGGCAAAAGGTGAAGCAATTACAAACTACATCATCTAGGCATTTTAATGAGGCCGGAAGCAACGAATAACAATTCCGGAACGACCTCATATGCATATTTGAAGTTTGGTACAGATCTGAAATAACAACATTTTAGAGTTATTAAATAGCAAAATAAATGTCACCATGTGATTCTACACATTTTTCTAGTCAAGTTACATATGTGAAACATTAAAATCGGAGCCACGCTTAATTAGTTATGAAATAAATCATTTTAGCATGGTATTTATGCAAAATAAGGAAAACAGCAAGTAAAACATTTTAAACATGTGTGAAAGTTGCAAATTCTGAATCTACACGAAATTCTAGTCATTTTACATATATAAAGTATTTCATTCCGATGCACGGTTAATTATCTATGAGCAAAGCAAAATAATGACATTGTATATAAAAAATATGTATGCCCAAAGAATAAGTGATAAATAAAAAATAAAGAGGCTTCCTTGGGATTCAATCCCAGGACATCCTGATTGTGGGCAAGACGTGGCTCACCAGTTGGGCTATGATAGAACCCCAACCAAGGATGGATACTAGGCAACAAGACTTACGGGTGCGAGCAAATCTGAACGAAATTTATGCCAAACAAACAGATATCAACAACAAAACGAAAATAAAAAAAATGGGGGCAAGCTGAGTTCGACCCCAGGACCCATCGAATGGATAGGAGCAGCGCGAACTACTCCGGCTACTACATGTTTTCGATGCAAAATATGATAACAATGCTATATAACCTCTACAACAAAAACAAATCTAGTAAAAACACGAAGCTTCAAACACGAAGCTCACATCAGGGAAAACAGAGGCCGACGGCCATGGCAGTAGGTCAACGATGTCGGCTGGGACTCGAGGAGGCATGGAAGTACGCCGACGAGGTACGGAATGGGCAGATCGGGAAAAGGGCAGTCCATTCTCGGCAACGTGGAGGCTTGGGGCCGCGCGGTTGAAGGGATCAGGCAGCGCCACCGTTGCTGCAACCTCCTGTTGGCCTGGGGACAGAGCAATTGAGAGATGACCGAGGGAGGGAGCACCAGAGAGGAAAAGGGGGCGCTAGGGAGAGATGGCGCTCACCGGTGGAGGTGTGTTCCGGCGCGTTCTAGCGCGTGTTGGGGTGGCCTTGAGGTGACCGGCGGAGCACCTTCATGGGGCAGCGCCATGGCCATCTGCCCATCTCCTTCAATCTGCGAGAACAGAGAGAGAGAGAGAGAGAGCATGAGAAAGAGAAGAGAGAAACAGGGGAAGAAGAAGGGGGCACGAGGCCGGCAGGGTAGGTGCGGTGACCTGGTCCTGCTCGAGCTCGTAGGAGCGGTGGTCAGGAGGCCCTCGGGCGCCATGGGCAGGGTGCAGGGCGTCCGAAGGCTGTGGGCTGGGCATCTGGGTGTTGGACACGGGTGCCTACAGGCGGCAGACGCGTCCGTGCGGGAGAGCTGTACGCAGGCGGCGCTCGATCCCAAAAATCAGAGGAGGCGGGGCTGGTTGGTCGAGTGGCCGGTTCGGGAGGATCCCGAGGTGGGGGGAAGAGAGGATCCCGAGGTGGGGGGAAGACAGAGAGGACAGTGCGAGTGGTACGAAGGGACAAGCGTCCTCGATTCTAGGGTTAGGCTAGAAATGGACATATATAGTAGGTGGTTTTTGGTAGGGGCTATCTGGACCTTCCGATCGCAATCGTACGACCAAGAAATATAGGATAATGAGTCCAATTCAAAAACGGATGATGGTTTAGGGTATAACGGGGTTGATCCGGACCCAACGGTCATGACTCGATAATTCCGGTTCGAGAAAGCTATCGGGCGCATGCAAAAGGTTTGTGCACTATGTAGAGGGGCTAGGCAATTAGGAAGAGAGGGAAGACGCGGGCACGGGCGTGTGTGGTTGGTCTCGAAACGGTCGATGACACTAACGGAGAGAACCGACGATTACGAACAGATGTAATTTTTCAAAACAAGCAACGATGCTATGCAGATGATGCGATTGATGCGATGATGAATGCAACAACCAAACAAAACATAAGACAACAATGGAATAAATGGGGAATCTTCTAGAGCGTTGGTCCCGGGCTGTTACAACTCTCCGCCTCTACACGAGGATCTCATCCCAAGATTTAGAATGAGAAGGTGAAGAGAAAGAGCGAGAGGTAAAACTTAGTTGCTTCTTTCACAAACGAGTGAAACCAATGAAACATGATGGTTGGAAAGAGATGAAGAATTCACAAGAAATTTCGGCAGCACTTCGGTAGGATAGAGGGGCAAAATTTACTAAGATGGGAGAACTTGAAAAGAAAACACAACACTCTAGTCATATGGATAAGCAAGAATGCACATGATCTTGACAAGGGAAGATGATAGATTGAAGAGAGCAACATCACAAGGCCTGTGTAACAACAGAATAAAAACTCGATTGATGGAAGGAAAAGAACGAATAAGAAAATAACAACTTCTACCACCATCAAACTTGAGAAGCATAGGGTGAACGGAGTTGATGGAGAATCAACAACTAAAAGAATAGCTTGTTATGGGCGTATGAAAAACATCTCAAAATTATGAGGTGACAACCTGCCACAACAGAAACAATTGATTGCTTGAGAGCAACAAGATATGCAAAACTTCTTTATCCAAGAGTAGGAGGAAACTTGCATCATTTATGACACCATGATAGCAACAATCCTTAGGAAATGCTTTAGGTGAAATCCAACCCAAGATAACTCCGAGAAAACAAGATGGGTTTACTAATCTCATTCTTGACAATTTCCTTCGAGACTCCTCATAACCAAGAATTTAATAACACCATCTAGAAATACCATGGAGAAGGAATTTAACTAAGAAACCCAAGATAGAGAACACTTGATCACCTCCAACAAGAATCCTAAAGAACACTTTGAGAAGAATTACATCCTTAACAACCCACCATGAAGAAGCATCTTGAAGAACTCCGGAAACAAATGATGATCAAAGAATGAAGGTTGGGAAGAATAATATGGAAGGCTTGGCATGATTTAGAAGAAGCTACGCGAAGAGATACTTGAGAAAACTTGAAACTCCATAAAAGAAAAGCTGAACAACTTAAAATCAAGAATTTGATGCCATGAACACTCCGTAAGAAGGATTGAAATCACCTTGATGAAACTAGCATAAGAATTATTTTATGCTTATCCTTCGTCAAGTTAAATTCATGACAAGCAACAGATTTTGCACACCACTTATTCTTTTTGCAAAGAATTGAAGAGAGAGAGAGAGAGATCACAAACTTGAAGAAGTCTTGAACGAGAACACCGATAAGAATTGAAATGAACGAGGATACTACGAATGAATGGAATCACATGAGAATGAAGAGATCACGATCCGCCTAATGGAAAACTTGAATGAAGCACCGGAATAATTGAGATACAAACGAAGGAACAGCACTTGAGATGAATTTGAGAAGAAAGCTGAAAGCTGAGAACGAGGAATCTTCTGAAATGATGGCCTTCAGGAGGATCGAGAAATGAAAACAACCCTGAATGCGCCGGATAGATATGGGAGAAATTTCTCATGAATAGAAACAATTTGAGATGATAGCAACGATCTGAAACCATGAATCTTTGGAAGAACGAACAATGATTTAATAGAAACTCCCCTTCAGTCTTCAATGCTGAGAATGATGACGAGAAACAACACCATGAATTACTGAGATACTCCGGAATAACGAATAAAGAACGGTTGAGCCAATGATGAAAATAATTAAAAGCGATCTTGGAGAATGAATATGACTGCTGAAAATCATCATCACAGCATATTTGAAAATAACTTGAAGACATCTCCGGAAATATTCGAAAAGCCAGGTAAGATCCTGGTGAAACCTATGGGTTATGGGCCCACTCAAAGAGATCACCGGTGAAACAGTTGCTTAGGAAGAGAGATTGCACCGGTAGAAATGAAAACTTGAAGAGGTGAGAACCTCAAAATAATTTGGAAGGATTGAAAGAAAACATGAATCTTCTGAGATATCTTCAGCACTCCGGATAGAACATAGAGGGATGAATTAATAAGAGAGGTTTGATGAGAATTCGAACACCGAAAGCATTTAATGAATGAAAAATATATTATGAACACCGAGATCTAGAATTGAATCCACCAGAGAAGAATAACAACGAGAACAAGGAATATGAGGATAGATCTTGAAATTGAAACTCTTGAGAATCTCCACAAGAAATCACTAGATACAATAAGAAGAAATGATAGAGGAAGCATTAATGAAGAGAAAGGCACTTGGAAGAGAATTAATAATTGAAGAAAAAGGGTGGGAGGGTGGGGGAAAACAAAGACAACATGGAATGGATGAAATGAACTCCGGGAAAGAATAAGAGGATTGATCTTGCAAATATTGAAAGGATTGAATTCACTTGAAGAGAGGACACCAAATGAAAAGAATTGATAAGATAACTTGATTGAGCACAAGAATTAGCAGTCCCATAGAAACATGAGAACACTACTTCGAAATGATACGAGATCACCAATTGACATCGAACCAACTCGAATTGCCATATACAAAACAAAACAAAGGATGGGGCTTACGAAACAAGCCTGAACAAATTCATAACAGAGATTTCGCTCGATATTTTCGTGGTAAGGTTCACACGGGCTCGATCTTATAGTAGCCATCATGTACAAGGTAGTGCACATGACATACGAAGCGTCCCCAAGTCATAGGAAGCTCCAAGAACTCTTTAAGACACAACAACCACCGCTGTAAGAAAGACCGTGAACAAACGAATCCACTAGATGTCGAATGGCAACCTCACATCATGATCTGTTGGAAGATAACCTAGGTAACTACTTGAATTCCCACCTAAGAATTCCCGAAAATTTCAGGTTATGCAATCTAGTGTTGGGGAAATAGAGAGGGAAAATATCTCACACAACTAACAAGCCCTACACTCTAACTGCATCCATCCTTCAACACATAACTAGAGGCTTCGGAACTCCATCTATCTCGGACCCTCGAAAACACAACGATACCAAACATGGCAGTACCCCGGACACCTCCCCAGTACTGGGTGAATCCAATCTTATCTCGCCACGAAAAGTATTGAATTAATTTCGAACATCCTCTATCCTGAGATACTAAGGGAACTGAATGATAACGATGTGTCAAGAATCCCCTGGAGCTAAAAACTCCGGAAGAAATCAAGTCAGACAGGAGACACTAAGACAGAACTCTGTCACATTAGCATCATATAATTTCCAAAATACCTGTGTGATCCTAAAAAAAATTTGAGCGAGAAGAGGGTAGAATCATAATTCCTAAGTCGTAATTCCTCACCAGAGTATAGAAGAGGAGTAAAAAGAATCCTACTCTACGATATAACTAGACTCAAAATAGTTTTTCACTAGACTCGACTCGGCCAAGTTCGATCAATCAAGGGGGCTTCTAGGTCGGTACAGGCTCTGATACCAACTTGTCATGCCCAAGATGCGATGCTATCCTTATTTTGGCACGAGGTCCTCAACAGGGATAGAAGCACATCTCATCGTGTTGCAAGAATGGATATCATTACAAGTACACGTACAGAAGAGATGAGTATGTGGAATTGGCTTACACTCGCCACAAGCTACATCAATATCACATCAATACATCAACATATTCAACATCATACATAAGAGCAGGGTTCGACTACGGACGAAAACAAATGACAAAATAACATCAATCCTTGCTATCCCAGGCTACCGCCCAGAACCCATCCAAGATTGATGAAGAAGAAGAACTCCAAATCAAACAAACATCGCACTCATGTCAAATCATCGCATTACCTGTACCTACAACTGTTGTTGTAGTAATCTGTGAGCCATAGGGACTCAACAATCTCATTTCCAAGGGTATCAAGACTATTAAAGCTTAATGGGTGAGGTATGGTTAAGTGCTGAGGTTGCAGCAAGCGACTAAGCATTTATTTGAGTGGCTAACTTATGAATACAGAGAGTAAAGTATGGTGGTCTACGCATAACAGACGTGAACTATTTATGATCCCTAATTGATCCTGAACACCTACTTACGTCAATCATAACCCCACCATGTTCTCTCTCGGATAAGGACTCACGAGAAGAGACAGTCATGGTTACGCACGTAGTTGGTGTATTTTATTTGAGTTTACTTCAAGTTTATTATACCCGTATGTTAAACAAAGTTTCCAAGTTTTCCACATAACCGTGGGCACGACTTTCCGAAAGATTTGACCCTGCACGGGTGCTCCAACTGACCAATCACAAATTAACCACATGCAGCGGGAATAACCTCGACCACGGCTCTCGTGAACTTCCTAGGCAATTCCAAAGGAAAAAACGACAACCTCGAGATAGCCTGAAGTATTTTTGGACTTCCTCGCTCAAGACGTTCGAGAAAGGTAAAACAAATCCAGCAAGGCCGCCCGGCGTGTCGACGATCCCGATAGGAGCCGCGTATCTTGTTCTCAGGACATGACGGATTGTCCAAACTTCCGGTAGGCCAATTACAGAGTTTCCCCTGGTAGCCACCGACGGTTGACAGGTTGTACCAACACTCATGAGGAGCACTGGCCTGGGTTGTTGATTAAAGATCCTCGGGTTAATTACTCCCTATGCAGGCTTATTAGTTATTAGGAAAATGTAGTACCAATGTTGGGCCTTGCCATACAAGCTTTATCCTAAAAAAATCAAGGGGGTCCCCATAACAGCCCCGAGCATTTTAGGAGCGCTCAATTATGGAACATAACACATGTTCACAAGTAACTAGTGGCGAGAAAAGTGGAAGAAAACACCGAGCGAAAGGCCAAGCCTTCCACCTTTTACCAAGTATATATGTGCATTAAATTAAATAGCAATAATATTGTGATATAACAATAGAATGTCCATGTTGTCACATGGAAGCAATTGCACATGCAGCTAGAAACACTATAACAAGGGTTGTGCAAGCGGTAACATAGCCAAACAAAGGTTTGCTGGGAAGGTGGAGGGTTAGAGGCGTTGCATGGCTATGTTGGGAGGCTTGTCAAACAAGTGGTAGGTAGCGTGAAAAAGCGGTAGAAAAACGAGACATCTAGCATGGCAATGATAGTAGTGGTATCCAGGGAAATGTATCATCTCGCTTGATATCCCGCTTGGGAGAAGAACGAATCCATGAAGAATACGGGCCAACGTAATCGAACGAATCCTCACACTTCGAATGCTTTCAGAACTCTATCGAGAAGAAGCAATCCGGAACAAACAATCAAAATATGATAGCACCACAACATATGCATGACATGGTGCGCAAAAAAATATGATGCATGTCCGGTTAATTATGCAAGGCATGACAAGGCAAATCATATCAATCAGATAGTACACATTAAGTGAAGCTCAATATGCAACAAGTTGAATAATGACGAAACTCCACGATCAAATATTTAGTTGAGTTTGTTTATTTACTCGGCAACATTAAATGTTTTTAAACATGGCAAAAGGTGAAGCAATAACGAACTACATCATCTAGACATTTTAAATGAGGCCGGAAGCAACGAATAACCATTCTGGAACGACCTCATATGCATATTTTAAATTTGGTACGGATCTTAAATAACAACATTTTAGAGTTATTAAACAGCAAAATAAATGTCACCATGTGATTCTACACATTTTTATAGTCAAGTTACGTATGTGGAACATTAAAATCGGAGCCACGCTTAATTAGTTATGAAATAAATCATTTTAGCATGACATTTATGAAAAATAAGGAAAAAATCAAGTAAAACATTTTAAACATGTGTGAAAGTTGCAAATTGTGAATCTACATGAAATTTTAGTCATTTTACATATATAAACTATTTCATTCCGATGCACGGTTAATTATCTATGAGCAAAGCAAAATAATGACATTGTATATAAAAAATACGTATGCCCAAAGAATAAGTGATAAATAAAAAATAAAGAGGCTCCCTGGGATTCGATCCCAGGACCTCCTGATTGCGGGCAAGCGTGGCTCACTAGTAGGGCTATGATAGAACTCTAACCAAGGATGGATACTAGGGAACAAGACTTACGGGTGCGAGCAGATCTGAACGAAATCTATGCCAAACAAACAAATATCAACAACAAAACGAAAATAAAAATGGGGCAAGCTGAGTTCGACACCAGGACCCCTCGAATGAATAGGTAAAGCGCTAACCACTCCGGCTACTACATACTTTCGATGCAAAATATGATAACAACGCTATATAACCTCTACAACAACAAAAATCTAGGAAACACACGAAGCTTCAGACACGAAGCTCACATCAGGGAAAATAGAGGCCGATGGCCATGGTAGTAGGTCAACGACGTCGGCTGGGACTCGAGGAGGCATGGAAGTACGCCGACGAGGCACGAAACGAACGGATCCGGACAAGGGCAGTCCATTCCCGGCAACGTGGAGGCTTGGGGCGGCGCGGTTGAAGGGGTCAGGCGGTGCCACCATTGCTGCAAGCTCCTGTTGGCCTGGGGACAGAACAACCGAGAGATGAGCGAGGGAGGGAGCACCAAAGAGGAAAAGGGGGCGCTAGGGAGAGATGGTGATCACCGGCGATGGCGCGTTCCGGCGCGGACGGGGGTGGCCTTGAGGTGACCGGTGGGGCAGCTTCATGGGGTAGCGCCATGGCCATCTGCCCATCTCCTTCAAGCTGCGATAACACACAGAGAGAGAGCAAGCAAGCATGAGAAAGAGAAGAGAGAAACAGGGGAAGAAGAAGGGGGCATAGGGGTCATGACCTCATGGGCCGGCAGGGTAGGTGCGGTGACCTGGTCCTGGTTGAGCTCGTAGGAGCGGCGGTCAGGCGGCCCTTGGGCACCATGGCCAGGGTCTAGGGCATCCGAAGGCTACGGGCTAGGCATCTGGGTGCTGGACGCGGGTGCCTGCAGGCGGTAGACACGTCCGTGCGGGAGAATGTGGACGCAACCGGCGCTCGATCCCCAAAATCAGAGGAGGCGGGGCTGGTTGGTCGAGTGGCTGGGTTTGGGAGGATTCCGAGGTGGGGGGAGACAAAGGCGGCGGTGCGAGTGGGACGAAGGAACAAGCGTCCTTGATTCTAGGGTTAGGCTAGAAATGGACATATGTAGTAGGTGGATTTTGGTAGGGGCTATCTGGACCTTCCGATCGCAATCGTACGACTGAGAAATATAGTCTAGGGAGTCCAATTCAAAAACCGATGATGGTTTAGGGTATAACGGGGTTGATCCGGACGCAACGGTCATGACTAGATAATTCGGGTTCGGGGAAGCTATCAGGTGCATGCGAAAGGTTTGTGCACTGTGCAGAGGGGCTAGGCAATTAGGAAGAGAGGTAATATGTGGGCGCGTGCGTTAGTGGTTGGTCTCGAAACGGCCGATGACACTAATGGAGAGAACCGGCGATTACGAACATATGCAATTTTTCAAAACAAGCAACGATGCTATGCAGATGATGCGAAATATGCGATGATGAATGCAACAACCAAACAAAACACGAGACGACAATGGAATAAATGGGGAATCTTCTGGAGCATCGGTCCCGGGCTGTTACAACTCTCCTCCACTACACGAGGATCTCGTCCCGAGATCTAGAATGAGAAGGGGAAGAGAAAGAGCGAGAGGTAAAACTTAGTTGCTTCTTTGACAAATGAGTGAAACCAATGAAACATGAAGGTTGGAAAGAGATGAAGAATTACATGAGGAACAAGCAAGAATTCACAAGAAATTTCGGCAGCATTTTGGTAGGATAGAGGGGCAAAATTTAATAAGATGGGAGAACTTGAAAACAAAACACAACACTCTGGTCATATGGATAAGTAAGAAGGCACATGATCTTGACAAGGCAAGATGATAGATTGAAGAGAAC
The DNA here is from genome assembly GCA_022496015.1 of Hordeum marinum. Taxonomy (NCBI): domain Eukaryota; kingdom Viridiplantae; phylum Streptophyta; class Magnoliopsida; order Poales; family Poaceae; genus Hordeum; species Hordeum marinum. Next base: position 97,737,716 of record CM039675.1, read on the forward strand.
AACATCACAAGGCCTCTGAAACAAGAGAACAAAAACTCGATTAATGGAAGCAAAAGAACGAATAAGAAAATAACAACTTCTACCACCATTGAAATTGAGAAGCATAGGGTGAACGGAGTTGATGGAGAATCAACAGCGAAAAGAATAGCTTGTTGTGGGCTTATGAAAAACATCTCAAAATTATGAGGTGACAACCTGGCACAACAGAAACAATTGATTGCTTGAGAGCAACAAGATATGCAAAACTTCTTTCACCAAGAGTAGGAGGAAACTTGGATCATTTATGACACCATGATAGCAACAATCATTAGGAAACGCTTTAGGTGAAATCCAACCCAAGATAACTCCGAGAAAAAAAGATGGGTTTACTTATCTTATTCTTGACAATTTCCTTCGAGACTCCTCATAACCAAGAATTTAATAACACCATCTCAAAAGACCATGGAGAAGGAATTGAACTTAGAAACCCAAGATAGAGAACACTTGATCACCTCTAGCAAGAATCTTGAAGAACACTTTGAGAAGAATTACATCCTTAACAACCCACCATGAAGAAGCATCTTGAAGAACTCCAGAAACAAATGATAATCAAAGAAAGAAGGTTGGGAAGAATAATATGGAAGCCTTGCCATGATTTAGAAGGAGCTACACGAAGAGATGCTTGAGAAAACTTGAAACTCCGGAAAAGAAAAGTTGAACAACTTAGAATCGAGAATTTGATGCCATGAACACTCCGGAAGAAGGATTGAAATCACCTTGATGAAACTAGAATAAGAATTATGTTATGCTTATCCTTCATCAAGTTAAGTTGATGACAAGCAACGGGTTTCGCACACCACTTATTCTTCTTGCAAAGAATTGAAGAGAGAGAGATCACAAACTTGAAGAAGTCTTGAACGAGAACACCGGTAAGAATTGAAATGAATGAGGATACTACAAATACATGGAATCACATGAGAATGAAGAGATCATGATCCACCTAATGGAAAACTTGAATGAAGCACCAGAATAATTGAGATACGAATGAAGGAACAACAATTGAGAAGAATTTGAGAACGGAAGCTGAAAGCTGAGAACGAGGAATCTTCTGAAATGATGGCCTTCGGGAGGATCAAGAAATGAAAACAACCCTAAATGCGCCGGATAGATATGGGAGAAATTTCTCGTGAATAGAAACAATTTGAGATGATAGCAACAAGCCAAAACCATGAATCTTTGGAAGAACGAACAGCGATTTAAGAGAAACTTTCCTTCGGTCTTCAATGTAGAGAATGATGACGAGAAACAACACCATGAATTACTTAGGTACTCCAGAATAATGAATAAAGAACGGTTGAGCCAATGATGAAAATAATTCAAAGCGATCTTGGAGAATGAACATGACTGCTGAAAATCATCATTACGCCATATTTGAAAAGAACTTGAGGACATCTTCGGAAATATTAGAAGAGCCAGGTAAGATCCTGGGGAAACCTATGGGTTATGGTCCCACTTAAAGAGATCACCGGTAAAACAATTGCTTAGGAAGAGAGATTGCACATGTAGAAATGAAAACTTGAAGAGGTGAGAACCTCAAAATAATTTGGAAGGATTAAAAGAAAACATGAATGTTCTGAGATATCTTCAGCACTCCGGATAGAACATAGAGGGATGAATTAATAAGGGAGGGTTGATGATAATTCGAACATGGAAAGCATTTAATGAATGAAAAAGATATGATGAACACCGTGATCTAGAATTGAATCCACCAAAGAAGAATAACAACGAGAACGAGGAATATGAGGATAGATCTTGAAATTGAAACTCTTGAGGATCGCCACAAGAAATCACCAAATACAATAATAAGAAATTATAGCGGAAGCATTGATGAAGACAGAGGAACTTGGAAGAGAATTAATAATTGAATAAAAAGGGCGGGAGGGTGGGGAAAACAAAGACAACATGGAACGGATGAAATTAACTCCGGGAAAGAATAAGAAGATTGATCTTGCAAATATTGAAAGGATTGAATTCACTTGAAGAGAGCTCACCGGATGAAAAGAATTGATAAGATAACTTGATTGAGCACAAGAATTAGCAATCCCATAGAAACATGAGAATGCTACTTCGAAATGATACGAGATCACTAGTTGACATCGAAGCAACTCGAATTGCCATATACAAAAAAAACAAAGGATGGGGCTTACAAAACAAGCCTAAACAAATTCATAACAAAGATTTCGCTCAATATTTTCATGGTAAGGTTCGCACGGGCTCGATCTTATAGTAGCCATCATGTACAAGGCAATGCACACCACATACGAAGTGTTTCTGAGTCGTAGCATGCTCAAAGAACTCTTTAAGACACCACAAGAACCGCTGTAAGAAAGACCGTGAACAAACGAATCCACTAGATGTCGAATCCCAACCTCACATCATGATCCGTTGGAAGATAACCTAGGTAACTACTTGAATTCCCGCCTAAGAACTCCCGAAACTTTCAGGTTAAGCAATCTGGTGTTGGGGATACAGGGAGGCAAAATATCTCACACAACTAACAAGCCCTACACTCCAACTGCAACCATCCGTCAACACATACCAGAGGCTTGAGAACTCCATCTATCTCGAACACTTGAAAACACAATGATACCAAACATGGCAGTACCCCGGACGCCTCCCCAGTACTGGGTGACTCCGATCTTATCTCGCCACAAAAAGTATTGAAGTAATTTCAAACATCCTCCGTCCTGAGATAATAAGGGAACTAAATGATAACGATGTGTCAAGAATCCCCTGGAGCTCAACTCCCCGGAAGAAATCAAGTCACACAGTAGGCACGAAGACAGAACTCCGTCACATCAGCATCATATAGTTTCCAAAATACCCGCGTGATCCTAAAAAAATTGAGCGAGAAGAGGGTAGAATCAGAATTCCTAAGTCGTAATTCCTCACCAGAGTCTAGAAGAGGAGTAAAAAGAATCCTACTCTCCGATATAACTAGACTCAAAATAGTTTTTCACTAGACTCGACTCGGCCAAGTTCGATCAATCAAGGGGGGCTGAGCAAGCAGTAACCTAGCCAATCAAAGGTTTGCTAGGAAGGTGGAGGGTTAGAGGCGTTTCATGGCAATGTTGGGAGGCTTGTCAAACAAGTGGTAGGTAGCATGACATAGCGATCGAAAAATGAGACATCTAGCATGGCAATGATAGTAGTGGTATCCAGGGAAATGTGTCTTCTTGCCTGAGATCCCGCTTGGGAAAAGAACGAATCCATGAAGAAGATGTGCCAACGTACTTGAATGAATCCTCACACTCCGAACGCTTTCGGAACTCTATCGAGAAGAAGCAATCCGGAACAAACAATCTACACGCGATAGCACCACAACATATGCATGACATGATGCGCAAACAAATATGATGCATGTTCGGTTTAGTTATGCAAGGCATGACATGGCAAATCATATCGATCAAATACTACACATTAAGTGAAGCTCAATATGCAACAAGTTGCATACTGATGAAACTCCACAATCAAATATTTAGTTGAGTCTGTTTATTTACTCGGCAACATTAAATGTTGTTAAACATGGCAAAAGATGAAGCAATAACAAACTACATCATCTAGGCATTTTAAATGAGGCCGGAAGCACCGAATAACAATTTCGGAACGAGCTCATATGCATATTTTAAGTTTGGTACAAATCTGAACTAACAACAATTTAGAGTTATTAAACAGCAAAATAAATGTCACGATGTGATTCTACAAATTTTTCTAGTCAAGTTACATATGTGAAACATTAAAATCGGAGCCACGCTTAATTAGTTATGAAATAAATCATTTTAACATGGCATTTATGCAAAATAAGGAAAACAGCAAGTTAAACATTTGTGAAAGTTGGAAATTGTGAATCTATACGAAATTCCAGTCATTTTACATATATAAAGTATTTCATTCCGATGCATGGTAATTATCTATGAGCAAACCAAAATAATGACATTGTATATAAAAATAATATGCATGCCCAAAGAATAAGTGATAAAGAAAAAAAATGAGGTCCCTGGGATTCGATCCCAGGACCTCCTGATTGCGGGCAAGCGTGGCACAACAATTGGGCTATGATAGAACTCTAACCAAGGATGGATACTGGGCAACAAGACTTATGGGGGCGAGCAGATCTGAAGAAAATGTATGCCAAACAAACAGATATCAACAACAAAACAAAAATAAAAATGGGGGCAAGCTGGGTTGGACCCCGGGAGCCCTCGAGTGGATAGGAGCAGCACTAACCACTCCGGCTACTACATGCTTTCGATGCAAAATATGATAACAGCGCTATATAACCTCTACAACAAAAAACAAATCTAGGAAAAACACGAAGCTTCATACACCAAGCTCACATTAGGGAAAACAGAGGCCGACGGCCATGGCAGTGGGTCAACGACATCGGCTAGGACTCGAGGAGGCATGAGAGTACGCCGACGAGGCGTGGAATGGACGGATCCGGACAAGGGCAGTCCATTCCCGGCAACGAGGAGGCTTGGGGCGGCCCGGTTGAAGGGATCAGGCGGCGCCACCATTGCTGCGAGCTCCTGTTGGCCTGGGGACAGAGCAATCGAGAGATGAGCGAGGGAGGGAGCACCAGAGAGGAAAAGGGGGCACTAGGGAGATATTGTGCTCACCGGCGGCAGCGCGTTCCAGCGCGGGCGGGGGTGGCCTTGAGGTGACCGGCGGAGCAGCTTCATGGGGCAGCGCCATGGCCATCTACTCATCTCCTTCAAGCTGCGAGAACAGAGGGAGAGAGCATGAGAAAGAGAAGAGAGAAACAATGGAAGAAGAAGGGGGCACGGGGGTCATGACCTCGTCGGCCGGCAAGGTAGATGCGGCGACCTTGTCTTGCTCGAGCTCGTAGGAGAGGCGGTCAGGCGGCCCTCAGGCGCCATGGGCAGGGTGCAGGGCGTCCGAAGGCTGCGGGATGGGCATCTGGGTGCTGGACGCGGGTGCCTATAGGCGGCAGACGCGTCCGTGTGGGAGAAGGTGGATGCAGGCGGCGCTCGATCCCCATAATCAGAGGAGGCGGGTCTGGTTGGTCGAGTGGCCTGGTTTGGAAAGATCCCGAGGTGGAGGAAGACAAAGGCGGCGGTGCGAGTGGGACGAAGGGACAAGCGTCCTCGATTCTAGGGTTAGGTTTGAAATGGACATATATAGTAGCTGGATTTTGGTTAGGGGGTATCTGGACCTTCCGATCGCAATCGTACGATCGAGAAATATAGGATAGGGAGTCCAATTCAAAAACGGATGATGGTTTAGGGTATAACAGGGTTGATCCGGACCCAACGTTCATGACTCGATAATTCGGGTTTGGGGAAGCTATCGGGCACACGCGAAAGGTTTGTGCACTGTGCAGAGGGGCTAGGCAATTAGGAAGAGAGGGAAGATGCGGGCGTGTGCGTGTGTGGTTGGTCTCAAAATGGCCGATGACACTAACAGAGAGAACCGGCGATTGCGAACAAATGGAATTTTTCAAAACAAGCAACGATGCTATGCAGATGATGCGAATGATGTGATGATGAATGCAACAACCAAGCAAAACACAAGACGACACTGGAATAAAAAGGGAATCTTCTGGAGCGTCGGTCCCGGGCTGTTACAGGGGGGTGAAAACCCTATTTTTATCCCCTCGACAGCAAGTTTTTCCCCCTTTTCTCTGCTTTCCTTCTCTTCTCTTCTAAGGAACCCTTAGGGAATTCAAGGTTAGTGGAACTTATTTAATACCCTCCTAGATTCCCTAGACTCCAATGGTGGTTCCCTGCATGCCAAAGACATGCATTGGAATGCAAAGTTCGCGCTCTGGAGAATGCTACAATGCACCCCGCACTGTAGCTTGTCCAATCCAAGGCTCCCGACAACCTTGGGCCTCACGGTTTTGTCTTACGAGGTCGCCTCGATGTCCTCGTTATGCCACACAGTCAGGCCTCTCCTCCCTCGCTCTCCTCTCTCCTCTGTAGAGCTCATCGAGCGCAGCCATAGACTTGGTCCGTGATGCGCCTCGGTCTAGCTACTTAAAGCCTCCCTGAGCGTACTGGTGATTCCCATGGCTCTCCCTCTATCTTGTGAAACCCTAGGACATGCCACTTGCTCTCCCTTGGCCTCCATCGTCATTCATGGCCGAAGCCTGCCGGCGAGCTCCACTCAAAATTTGGACCAAGTCGAGTTCCCCCTCATCCCTGCCCATGCTGGTGTTCCCTCCTTGCCGTTGCAGGCCCATCCCTTCGTCTCCGTTCCTCCCCGAAGCGTCATGCGCTCGAGGCCAGTGGTGGCCGATGGCACCCTTTGTGTTGGCGCCGCTGCGGCCCTCCCTTGTGGGCACGCAACACCAGCACAGATGCGGCATGGCCTCGCAAGCTCGCGGGCGTGTGCAGCAGCGCTAGAGGTGGTGCGGGATCACTAGAAGAGTATGTCTAGAGGGGGGTGAATAGACTACTAGCAGGAATTTAAAATCTACACAAGGTGCAAAGTTATGTGTTGGCAGATTTTATCAATTATAGCAAGTCTAGCACATCCTACACATGCAAGTCATCAAGTATAGCAGCGGAAAGAAAATACATTGCACATGTAAGTAAGGAGTAGAGATAGGTAGATCAAACGCATGAGGGGCACGAAGATTTTCCCATGGTTCCGGTAGGTGGTGCTATCGTACGTCCACATTTATGGAGTCTTCAACCCATAGAGGGTAACGGTCACGAGAGTCCATGGAGGTCTCCACCCAAAAGGGTCCACGAAGTAGCAACCTTGACTATTCCATAAAGGCATCCATCCACGAAGGACTAGCCTCACTATGGGTAGATTTTCACGAAGTAAGCGATCTCCTTGCCCTTAGAAACTTCTTGGTTCACTCCACAACACGAAGTAGGAGGCTCCCAAGCGACACCTAAACAATCTAGGAGGCACCACCCTCCAAAAGGTAATAGGCTCGATAATGTTGATGAACTCCTTGCTCTTATGCTTCAAGATGATAGACTCCTCAACACACAATCACTCTCTCACAGATTTGGCTATGGTGGAAGAGATTGAATGGCTAGAAATCAACTTGGGGATGCTAGAGATCAAGATTCATATGGTTGGAATGGAATGGCATGATCTCAACACATGAGTAGGTGGCTCTGTCTCAGAAAATCAGTTGGGGCAAGTATGGAATAGTTCTGAGTGCTTGTCTCTTGAGTAGGTGGTGGTGGAGGGGTATATATAGGCATCTCCAAAAATTCAACCATTACACCTAATAAGTCAGACTCGGTGACACCAATGTGTTAATCTCGATGGTACCGTGTTGCCTCAAAGGTTGCCAAACTTAGTGACGCCAATTCAATCGGTGGGACCGATTTTGTGAATTTGTGTAACAGAAAGTTGGCAACCGAAACTCGATGGCACCAAAGCAGAATTGGTTGCACCAAATGGACAGGGTTAGGTTGAGTTTGTCTTAGGCTGAGAATCAATGGCACCGAGTGGACAGTGTTGGTTGCACCGATTTTGGGTATTTGGATTGGGACAGACTTTTGTGGAAGAACTGGTGGGTGAATTTGCTTACTATCACTTGTGTGGGATCACTAGAAAAGTGTGTCTAGAGGGGGTGAATAGACTACTTGCTGGAATTTAAAACTACCTCAAGCATAAGTACAAGTTGGCAGATTTTAGCACATATAGCAAGTCTAGAACACCCTACACATGCAAGTTACCACATATAGCAGCAGAAAGTAAAGACATTGCACATGGAAGTAAGGAGTAGAGATAGGGAGCTGAAACGCAAGAAGTACACAAAGATTTTTCCCGTGGTTTCGATAGGTGGTGCTATCGTACGTCCACGTTTATGGATTCTTCAACCCACGGAGGGTAACGGTCGCGAGAGTCCATAGAGGGCTTTACCCACGGAGGGTTCCACGAAGAAGCAACCTTGACTATTCCATAACGGCTTCCGTCCATGAAGGACTAGCCTCACTATGGGTAGATCTTCACGAAGTAGGCGATCTCTTTGCCCTTACAAACTTCTTGGTTAACTCCACAACACGAAGTAGGAGGCTCCCAAGCAACACCTAACCAATCTAGGAGGCACCACCCTCCAAAAGGTAATAGGCTCGATAATGTCGATGAACTCCTTGCTCTTGTGCTTCAAGATGATAGACTCCTGAACACACAATCACTCTCTCACAGATTTGGGTATGGTGGAAGAGATTGATTGGGTGGAAAGCAACTTGGGGAGGCTAGAGATCAAGATTCATATGGTTGGAATGGAATGGCATGATCTCAACACATGAGTAGGTGGCTCTCTCTCAGAAAATCAAATGGGGAAAGTATGGAATAGTTCCGAGTGCTTCCTTTACGAGTGAGTGGTGGTGGAGGGGTATATTGTAACATCCCAAATTTTGGAATGTTATATTATTCACTAGAATGATTGATTGATTGAAACTGAGTGAAATTTGAAACTTAAAAAAAACTTTTGAACGAGAGGGAATAAAATGACTTTCCCTTTGTTTTGAATTCAAATTCCATCCAATGCAAAACAATGAGAGAATGCGACATGACTTCTTCAAATGATGGATTTGAAACTTTTGATTTCCTATTTGGAATTCATTGCATATTTGCTTCTATTTCAAAATTTGAAAGAATTCAAATTTCACATGCCCAATCCAAAGATTTTGAGAGGAGGAACATCACCCTCCAAACCAGAGGTATTTTCGGGAATCATTTGAACCATAAAACCTAGGGTATTTCAATTTTTTTGCAAAAAGAAACAAAATCAATTTAGGCATTTTCTGAAAAACATTTTTTAAAGTATTTATTTGGCCATGGGAAAATGTTCATATTGTTGCTTATATTTTTATGATAATTTTTATATATAATACTTCTATATTTGGATTCTTTTTTATTTTCTTATTCAACTTTCCCTTCTCTGTTTATATTAAAAAGGGAAAAAGTTTATAACAGGAAACCGTCCAGCGAAAGAATCGACCCACATATTTATTAACCGGATCCGAATCCCCTCCGAAACGGTATTCGGTCCCCATGCTAATCTCTCTCTCTCTCTCCCTCTCTCGCTAACCGCGTGGCCCCACCGCCCGTTTCCTTCCCTGAGCGCCCTTCTCCTTCCTTTCGCTCACCCCCTTCCTTCTTCGCCGGAGCAACGCCGGATCCGAGCCGATCTCCTCGATCCCCTTCCATCCCACACTCCTGACCCCTGGCTATATAAGCCTGAACCTCCTTGACCCGTTCCCCTCCAAACCCCTCACGCCCGAGCCTTGTCGTCACTGCCATTGCTCGTCGGAGCAGAGCCTGCGTCGCCACACCATTGCCGCACCACTGCTCCACCTAGACGTCCCCGATGCCATCTGAGCCCACTGTTCGCTCTGACTCCCTCGTCTGAAGCTCCCCATCCTCTCGCTCGAGCCCAATACCCACCAGAACGCCAACCCCGATGACCACCGAACGGCGTCGCCGCACCCGAGCTCGCCCTGTTCACCCCCGGCGCTCCAACCTACCCCAAGGCCACTTTTGAGCTCACCGTTGCCCACAACATCTTTTGGTGGCCTCGCAATCGTCGGAGGACCACCGAAGCACCATCCCCGAGCACCACCGAAGCTGCCATCAACATCGCCACCTCACCGGAGCTCCCCACCACCGCGGTAAGTCGTCGATCTCCTCTCCTCCATTAGATCTCAAATCGGTGCGTTGGATTAGAAGATTTAAATACGCGAAGTGCTTTCCTTTATGGTTCGGAGATATGCTCGTATCAACCTTGCACGCATAGGTCTTGGCCATTCCAGATGCGCCACGTGTAGCCTGTCCGATCGATAGTTTCTTTTTATTTTTGTTTTTCAATTCCAGAATTTGTTCTGTTTTTGTTTTATTTATATCTTTTATGTTTTTAATTTTTTTGAGTGATTACTTTTGCATTGTGTCAAAAATTTATTCTAGATTCTGTATATATCAAGTTTGAACATATTTGAAGTTATTAAATTTGAATTCAAAGAGATTTGATTCAAATCTTGTTTTGCGAATATCTGGAGTTTAAAAATAGATTTTGAGTTTATTCTTTTTGCTACTAATCACTAGTGACCGTATTTATCAATATTTAGAGTTTGAGAAATTTTAGAATATTTAAATTAGGGTTTCAAGCAAAACAGATTCTGTTTTAGTTCTTTTTAGGTTTATTTCTATTTATTTTATTTTAAATTGTTTAATTTATTTTATTTTATATTAGTTGACAAGTTTTATTTTTTTATGTTAGTTATGAGTAGTATTCAACCAAGATTATTTTATGTTATTTATTATTATTTTTCTAGCATGGAATCAATTCTAGTTTCATAGTAACTTGCAAATTGATTTCATTGCTAGTTTGATTTCCTATTTGAAAATATTGTTATAAATTGTTCTGTAAGTTTTACTTTCTGTTAACTTAGTTGTTTGATATTTTGTTTTCTCTTATTTTAGTATTTTATTATTTTCCTGTTGTTAAGTTTATTAGGCAAAAACTAATGTTGTTTGTATTGATTTCTTAGTTCTTACTTGTTCTTCAAAAGTAATTCTTCTTGCTAGTAAAATATTTACTAGAATAATTTTGTTAGATTTTACTTTGGTTTGTCTTGCTGCTATTGAAAATAGGATTATTTGTAATGAAAACTACTTTGGTTGTTTTGATGAAGTTTTGTTGTTTTATCTTTTGTTTTCAGTATTTCCTTCATCACAACCTTGTTGCTTTTAGTTTTGTGTTGCTTTTTCTTTGTTAGTATTGTTTGCTACAGTGAATGCTTATGTGAATGCAATGCTTGGCTATATAGATTTCATCGGACAGTGACGAATAGTTCTATCAAGTTATTTTTCTAAGAGCGATTCTATCTTCATCAACCTATATTTTCAATTTGCATTAGTTTAACCTTTACACCCATTGCATGCAAAGTAGGTACTTGGAAATTTGGTTACTTGAGTAGTATCATGTGGTGGGCACCCCAATAATCTTGTTACTTTGGTCGGGATATTATTTTTATTTTGCTATGCTTTTAGTAGACGGGGTTTGGTTGAGTGTTTCATGAGTGTTGCGAGAATATAATGATTAAGAATCAAGACTACAACAACTTTAAAGACCTCATGATGCAATATACCTCTGGGTGGATGATGGAAGAATGGCACCCTGGAGAACCCAGTGGTGGCCTAGGTGACGCTGGAGAAGTGTCAATATTCACACCGAAAGGTCCAGCCAGGCACAAAGAGATGGATGGATACTTCAAGACCCAAGGCTTACCTGCAGAGCCACAAGCCATTATGGGCTCTGTCTTGGTTGGACATTGTGGTGACTCTGGACAGCTGGTGCTACGAGATGTAGAAGAACAGTAGGAATGGACGGGCATTGACACAGTCTTCGAGGAACCCTTTAAAATACCATGTTTTGGTCATCCATTCTCAAACACCCTAAAGTGTGAGGAATTCAACGGAGGCGATAAAATCTTGTGGGGAATGGGTGCGAAACTCTACAGAGTACTCAAACCTAATCGATTAGCCGTGTCCACAGTTATGGACTACTTGAGCCAAAGGGACTGAAACTATCAGGAAGTCTCAACACAAATAATTATGTTGATGAGGGTATTATTCTTAACTTGGGTATGAGAATTGGTTGGTGGAACCATCTCATTAAACAACCAACATTGTAGTAATAATTTTTGCTTTGCCCCTATCTTGTTGTGGGAAAAATTCGTGTTACGCAAAACTTAAACTTACAACCCCACCTGCCACATATGCATATCATATAGATGATTATTTCTTTCACCCCCTCTTTGGTGACTTGCCGGCATATTCAATATGCTGACCTACACGGCTGCAACGTCTCATGTTGCAGATATTCTTCTATGACAAGTAAGAGTACGATTTAGGGTTACGGTCTGCACCCAACCAGTCATTGGTGTTTATTGGGACTCCACTCCCGTTGACTGTTGCCGCTGAGATTTTGAGGTATATATTAGTTTTATGTTATTTAAATGTGATTTCACTTTGATATATACATTGATGTACTATGTGTGCCAGCATACTGATCCAGGGATGGCACAAAACACACAAAGGCTTGACTGTTTAAGGTCGGGTCGCTATAGAAATGAAATCAGAGCACATGTTGATTGTAGGACGTGGCCCTAGAAACTAGAAAGGCCACAAGATAGGACATCTCCCGAAACTCTATTCTCAAAAAGATCTTTTACTTCTTATCCTTTTGAGTTTTATCAAATATTCCTCTTACCAAAAATAGTTAGACAATACCCTTGTTCCTTTGACCATTCGGAGGAATCAACTAATGTCACTTCAACCAGGACAAGATATCGGACAACTGATGACTAACTCAAACAAAGATGGATTGCACTATGGAAAGGGCTACACAATAAGATTGAAGATTTTAAAGACCTGAATAAATTGAAGACCCTGAAGAATTCCAAGATTTTATGCCCCCTAGAAGACCAAACCCCTGTTGTATACGCACATTAGATACGATGATTTGTGAGCTGTCATTTGTGTGTATTTTCCCGACAGCCACAAATAAAACCTATTTTCAAAACTATTGTGTGTATGTCCCTCTATCTCTTTCGTATCTCATCTCAAAACCCTTGGACCAATAGATGGTGAACGAAGATGAACTTGTATTCTCTGCACGAATGGCCCAGCTGGAGGGGAAGTATGGATTCACAACATGGAGAATCACTTCGGGAGCTATTTGATTTCAATGAAGTATGAGGTTGCACATGCTCTTTAGTACCTTACCCAAAGTGCCGCTATCTGGTGAAGAATGCATCATGCCATACAAGAATTTAATGGAGCAGAAACTTGGGAAGAATTCAAGAAGACTCTGTTAAGATCCCGTCTCATTCAGAAGCACTATGTTAACCCGATGAAGAAGACTTGTGCATGCAAGATCTGTGGAGAGATAGAACACACCGAAGAAGTACACAAGGATGGATGTCGTCATTGTGAAGAAAATCACCCAGCTGAGGAGTGCCCAACTAGTCAGGTGACTTATTTATTGTGTGAAGGAACCACCAACTACCCAGCTTAGTGCCACATTTATCCTAAGGTATGACAAGTTGTCAAGTAGCAGAGAGAGGCCCTCAGGCAAAACTTTGAGGAACCTCTAATGAGTATGCCAGTGCCAATGATGAAAAAATATGTACCATTTGGAGATACCTCAATAGAGAACTACAATGAGTCATGTTATTCATGTGGAGAAGAAGGACATATCTCATAGGATTGTCCAAAGGAAAGTCAAGAAAAATTCCCGACAGTGAAGTTTGAGTATGATCCTCAAGAAATAGAAGCTATGATATGTATGCAAGCGTCTAGGAAGAAGAGAAAGCGTATCAGGAAGAGACAGGCCCCTGAACAGAGGGACCTGAGTCATATCATATGTTTCAAGTGTAAGGATATGGGTCACTACGCCAATATGTGCCTAGGAAAGGAACCAAGAACCCAAGGAGCAAACACCAACATCAAGAAGCCCCGAGACTTGTCGGAAGTCATCTATTTTCATTGCAAGGAAGCAGAACATTATGCTAGTGAATATCCAAAGGAGAAGAAAGCTAGAATGGAGTAGTTAAGTTTTGAGATGGCAATATGTGTAACATGAAACACTTTTGTTCTCATGAGATTATGGAGTTAAATTTTGTAACGGAAGTCTCTCAGATTGTAATAACTTCATAAATCAATGAAATTTATTGTGTCACGTTGATATATATGAGTTTTTACCCATGAATAAAGATCTCCGACCAATTTAGAGGATATGAGAAAATATGGTCTATGCAGGCATATGTACGTTTCATTTTAAGTGTGGTAGTAACCGGTAAAACCACGGGATCCATGGAATAAGAAAGTGCCATATTGCCAAGGAGTCTAGATCAAATGAAAACAGTTAAAGGTAATGTTGTACCATATCAAAATATGTGGATGAAAACATTTGTAACAAAGTACTTTTGAACTTGGAGTCTTGGGAAAAGGAATGATTGTGATGAAAGAATACCCAAGGTTAAACAGATCAATGGAAAGGAAAATGAGTTCCACAGAGTGGAATCCAAACAAGAATAAGGCTGTGATTTATTACCTCAGGGGTATAATGGAGTGAACTGAAGGTAATGCTGGAATGTGAAATGCTATTAACCCCAAGGGTGAGTTAAAGTTGTTCAAGTATTCAAATGAGCCCACAACTCACAGACCTCGGGATTGATAAGGATCAAGCACTACCCTTATGAACGAAGGAACTTAGAAGAAGTTATGGATGATTAGCAAACGTTTTCTTAGGAGAATACGAAACCCCAAGTTATGTGAAGAAACAATAGATGTTCTGTTCAGCTTGCGGAATCAATGGATTTATCCGAACTTCGTTCGTTGACAAGAGAAATTTATGCAACGCTTGTGAGGAAGCCCAAGTGTTAGAATACGAGATTCACTAAACCTTATACAAGGTAATGATTTCAGTGCGACATGGCTTGGTAACCATGACAACTTACTCTTATCATTTCTCTTGCTATTCGGGATGGTAAATCTGAGTGACCCATAGTAAAGAGACGACGTTCTTTGAAGCTTTTGTTTAAGCCTTAGAATGGTATGACGAAAACCCCTTGTACATGACAGTTGCTGTCACACGTAGGAATTTTACGGTGAGGAATGAATCCCAGACCCATTCCACTGTAGGATAACCACAAATGTTAGACCACCATGAGATCATCGATAAGTTGTTTAGAATGGTCACGAGGCCTATCAATTAAGAAGACCCAGTAATAGAAGACCTTTGTGTTGACCAAGGAAACACTAGATTTTGTATGAAATGTTATGACTATAACGGAAGAGCATCACCAAAGGAGTTGTTGTAAAGATTGTGAGGAGACAAATATTACCAAGAACCCGGAGGTTTTTCATGATACTGAGGGACGATTAACTCTCATTTTATGTGTGGTAGACCCCACACTTTCATGGTCTGTGAATTTGCTAGAAGACCCCCAAACCCTAACCTTTTATTTCTAGCCTCTTTGAATCTCAAGGACAAGATTCATTTTAAGTGTGGTAGGTTTTTAACATCCCAAATTTTGGAATGTTATATTATTCACTAGAATGATTGATTGATTGATTGAGTGATTGAAACTGAGTGAAATTTGAAACTTAAAAAATACTTTTGAATGAGGGAATAAAATGACTTTCCCTTTGTTTTAATTCAAATTCCATCCAATGCAAAACACTGAGAAAAGATGGCATGACTTCTTCAAATGATGGATTTGAAACTTTTGATTTGCAAAGACTTCTGAAATTTCCTATTTGGAATTCATTGCATATTTGGTTCTATTTCAAAATTTCAAAGAATTCAAATTTGACTTGCCCAATCCAAATATTTTGAGAGTAGGAACATCACCCTACAAACCAGAGGTATTTTTGTGAATTATTTGAACCATAAAACCCAGGGGCATTTCAAACTTTTTTTGCAAAAAGAAACAAAATCAATTTAGGCATTTTCTGAAAAATATTTTTAAAGGATTTATTTGGTCGTGGAAAAATGTTCATCTTGTTGCTTTTATTTTTGTGATCATTTTGATATATAATACTTCTATATTTGGATTATTTTATTATTTTCCTATTCAACTTTCCCTTCTCTGTTTATATTAAAAAGGGAAAAGGTTTATAAAAGGAAACTGGCCCAACGACAGAATCGGCCCACGTCTTTATTAGCCGGATCCGAATCCCCTCCGAAACGGTATCCGATCCCCATTCCAATCTCTCTCTCTCGCTGACCGTGTGGCCCCACCGCACATTTCCTTCCCCGAGCGCCCTTCTCCTTCCTTTCGCTCACCCCTTCCTTCTTCGTCGGAGCAACGCCGGATTCGAGCCGATCTCCTCGATCACCTTCCATCCCATGCTCCTGACCCCTGGCTATATAAGCCTGAACCTCCTCGACCCGTTCTCCTGCAAACCACTCACGCCCGAGCCATGCCCTCACCGCCATTGCTCGCCAGAGCAGAGCCTCTACCGCCATGCCATCACTGCACCACCGCTCCACCTAGACGTCCCCGACGCTGTCTGAGCCCACCGTTCACTCTGATTCTCTCATCCGCATCTCCCCATCCTCTCGCCCGAGCCCGACACCGACCAGAATGCCAACCCCGCCGACTACCGAATGACGTCGCCGCACCCGAGCTCGCCCTGCTCACCCTCGTCGCCCCCAAGCTACCGTGAGGCCACTTTTGAGCTCGCCATCGTCCGCCGCATATTTTGGTCGCCTCGCAATCATCGGAGGACCACCGAAGCGCCATACACAAGCACCAACGAAGTCGTCATCGACATCACCACCTCGCCGGACCTTCCCACCACCGTGGTAAGTCGTCGGGCTCCTCTCCTTCGTTAGATCTTAGATCGACGCATATGATTAGAATATTTAAATAAGCATGCATAGGTCTCGGCCATCCTCTCGTATCAACCTCACATGCATAGGTCTTGGCCACTCCAGACGCGCCACGTGTAGCCTGTCCGATCGATAGTTTCTTTTTCTTTTTAGTTTTGTTTTCAATTCCAGAATTTGTTCTGTATTTGTTTTCTTTATATATTTTATTCTTTTAATTTTTTTGAGTGATTCATTTTGCATTGTGTCAAAAATTTATTCTAGTTTTTGTATATACCAAGTTTAACAATATTTGAAAATATTAATTTTGAATTCAAACAGATTTGATTCAAATCTTGTTTTGTGAATATCTAGAGTTTAAAAATAGATTTTGAGTTGATTCTTTTTGATACTAATCACTAGTGGCCTTATTTATCAATAGTAAGCGTTTGAGAAATTTTCGAATATTTTAAATAAGGGTTTTAAGGGAAAAAATCTGTTTTAGTTCTTTTTAGGTTTATTTCTATTTCTTTGTTTTAAATTGTTTTATTTTATTTAATTTTATATTAGTTGAAAAGTTTTATTTTTTTTATGTTAGTTATAAGTAGTATTTCAACCAAGATTATTTTATGTTAATTATTTTTATTTTTATAGAATGTAATCAATTCTAGTTTCATAATAACTTGCAAATTGATTTCATTGCTAGTTTGGTTTCCTATTTGAAAATATTTTTATAAACTGTTTTATAAGTTTTATTTTCAGTTAACTTAGTTGTTTTATATTTTGTTTTCACTTATTTTAGTATTTATTGTTTTTCTTGTTGTTAAGTTTATTAGGCAAAAACTTATGTTGTTTAGTGTATTGCTTTCATAGTTCTTACTTGTTCTTCAAAAGTAATTCTTCTTGCTAGTAAAATATTTACTAAATTACTTTCTTTAGATTTTACTTTGGTTTTTCTTGATGCTATATAAAATAGGATTATTTGTAATGAAAACTACTTTGGTTGTTGTGATGAAGTTTTGTTGTTTTATCTTTTGTCTTAAGTATTTACTTCATCACAACCTTGTTGTTTTTAGTTTTGTGTTGCTTTTTGTCTGTTAGTATTTTTTGCTAGAGTGAATTCTTATGTGAATGCAATGCTTGGATATATAGATTTCAACATATAGTGACGAATAGTTCTACCAAGTTATTTTTCTGAGAGCAATTCTATCTTTATCAACCTTAGAAGGCAAGTTCACATTGACCATGTTCTTACCTATGTTTTCAATTTGCATTAGTTTAACCTTTTCACCCATTGCATGCAAAGTAGGTACTTGGAAATTTGGTTACTTGAGTAGTACCATGTGGTAGGCACCCCAATACCCTTGTTACTTTGGTCGGGACGTTATTTTTATTTTGATATGCTTTTAGTAGACGGGGTTTGGTTGAGTGTTTCATGAGTGTTGCGAGAACTTAATGATCAAGACTCAAGACTACAAAAACTTTCAAGACCTCATGTTGCAATATACCTCTGGGTCGATGATGGAAGAACGACACCCTAGAGAACCCAGTGGTAGCCTAGGTGATGCTGGAGAAGCTCTAGTATTCACGTAGAAAGTTCCACCCAAGCACAAAGAGATGGATGGATACTTGAAGACCCAAGGCTTCCCTACAGAGCCACAAGCCATTATGGGCTCTCGCTTAGTTGGACATTTTGGTGACTCTGGACAGCCGGTGGTACAAGATGTAAAACAACGGTAGGAATGGATGGGCACCGACAGACTCTTAGAGGAACCCTTTGAATGACCATGTTTTGGTCATCCATTTCTCAAACATCCTAAAGTGCGAGGAATTCAACGGAGGCGATAAAATCTTGTGGGGAACGTGTGCAAAACTCTACAGAGTACTCAAATCTAATCGATTAGCCGTGTGCACGGTCATGGACAACTTCAGCCAAAGGAACTAAAACTATGAGGAAGTCTCAACACAAATAATTATGTTGATGAGGGTATTATTATTAACTTGTGTATGAGAATTGGTTGGTGGAACCATCTCATTAAACAACCAACATTATAGTAATAATTTTTGCTTTGCCCCTATCTTGTTGTAGGAATAATTCGCGTTACGCAAAACTTAAACTTACAGCCCCACCTACCGTATATACATATGGTAAAGATGATTATTTATTTCACCCCCTCTTTTGTGACTTGCTGGCATATTCAATATGCTGACCTAAACGGCTGCAACGTCTCATGTTGTAGATATTCTTCTATGACGAGTAAGAGTAGGATTCAGGGTTACGATATGCACTCAACCTACCGTTGGTGTTTATTGGGACTCCACTTCCGTTGACTATTTCCGCCGAGATTTTGAGGCATATATCAGTTTTACGTTATTTACATGTGATTTCACTTTGATATATACATTGATGTACTGTGTGTGCCAGCATACTTATCCAGGGGTGGCACAGAACACACAGAGGCTTGACCGTTTGAGGTCGGGTTGCTACATATATATAGGCATCTCCAAAAATCCAACTCTTACTCCTAATAAGTCAGACTCTATGACACCGATGTGTTAATCTCAGTGGTACCGAGTTTCCTTAAAGGAAGCAACTTTTGAATCTCGGCGAGACCGATATATAAAACTCGGTTGCACCGGTCGGGTGACCAACGGTCAGATTGCCAAACTCGGTGACGTCGATTCAACAAACTCGGACGGACCAATTTTGTGAATTTGTGTAATAGGAAGTTGGCAACTCAAACTCGGTGGCGCCGAAATGGAATCGGTTGCATCGAAGGGCTAGGATTTGGCTGAGTTCGTTTGAGGCTGAGAATCGGTGGCACCGATTGGGAAGTGTTGGTTGCACCGATTTTGGATATTTGGCTTTGGACAGACTTTTGTGGAAGAGCTTGTGGGTGTATCTGGTGACTATCACTTGTGCACGTCTCAGCATTTTGTTAACCAACAGTACCTAACCCCCTTTTGATAGTATTGGCTTTCTTATGGACTCAAAGTGATTTCTCACAAAGGTAAAATGTAGAGTCCTCTTGCTTGAAGCTTTGCCAATCCTATTCCTTCTCCTTATTCTTCATGAGGATACTCTCCACACTCCTTTTGCCAACCCATCTCTCTATTGACTTTATCTGAAGTACACTAGATGAAAGTATTAGTCCAAGAGACAATGTATGTTGTCATGAATTATCAAAACCACCAAGGGAGCACATTGTGCTTTCAATCTCCCCTTTTTTGGTAATGGATGACAACATAGAATCAAAGATTCAAATAAAGATATGCACGTATATGATGAAGACTTTGAGCGACACATGAGTTAGGTTTGCTCCCCCTAAATTTATGCAATCCATTTAAAGGATTGTTGCTTTGGAATGCATGGACACACATATAGTAGAAGGGATATAATAAGTCATGTGTATCTTGGCAATATGCATCAAATGTATATGAATGAGGTGTATCCTTGTTCAAGACTTCACTCTTGAAAACAATATGTGCAAGAAGCAAGAGATCATCTTAATCAAACATATGATGCATATACTTACCTTGAGTTCTTGAGCATTCTGGTAGTAGAGATACACTTGAGAAAACAATGTTAGGAAACACAAGAGTATTCTACCAATCAAAAGCAATAGAACTCAAAAGTACCAAGATATGGAGAACATATAGAAGACAGTATTTCATAAGATTGATATGTCTCCAAGAACATTTAGAAGTTTCTTCCCTAGATATGAAATAGTAGGACATCATTTCCCACTGAATCTTAGCATGTAGATATCGTGATTGGATAGGGTGAGAAAATTCTAAAATAATTCAAATGCAATAAACACATCCTTCTCCAAAACAGTTTTCTCCCCCTACTTTGGTATTCTCCCCTTGTTTATATAGGTATAAACTTTTGATATTGTCCTCTCACCCTAAATTATATCTCCCCCTTTGCATAAGCATGTATCTCCCTCTTTAGCTTTGAAGTTTGAAGCTTTGGTATTTCTCCCCCCTTTGGCATTAATTGCCAAAAAGGTCAGACATAGGGTCAGATACAGGGATCATTGATTAAGAAGGGACTTGAGAACAAGGGTCATAGAATTTAGGATTAATAGAATATGAAAATCATGAGAAAAATGAGGGAATCATTAAAAATAATTTCTCTCCCTTTGGCTAACCTAAGAATTTGTAGAACTTATCCTCCTTTGAGTTAGGGATCCTTGAATGTATTTCTCCCCCTTTCCTAGATATGTTTTTAAATGGAAGGGGTCATAGAAGAAATGAGAAATCACAGAAGAAACACAAATATGTACACATACAAACACATACTGAAATATAATAGTAAGTCGGTGGCTCCGAGACGTATTTGTCGGTGGTACCGATATGATGTTATGCAGCTCATCTGCGGAATCGGTAGAACCGAGTCCTTTGTATCGAAGGCTCCGAGGCATAAAACATAAAATTGAAGACCCTACATGAACCAATCTTTGCCAAATTTTTTGAACAAAATTAAATAAGTGTCAAAAGATTTGTACAGAGAGATATCAACTAGAGAAGATTCGAATGGTTCCAAGAAGGTTTGCAATAGAGAATGAACGAAACAAGATTCTTAACTAGATGATGGGTGGTGACTAGGTCACCTATATTAGAGTATATTGACTTAGGAGCCAAACAAGAATACTTGGTCATAGATCATACTCATCGTTAATCTCAAAATGGGGTTACCATTTCTCGACTAAGCATTTTAATGTCTTCATATCACTTGAGTTGCTTTATCTCATGACTTGGAGTAAAGCAATATCAAGGATATGAGTAACTACATTTGAGTGAAGTTGTTGACGTAGCTTGTAGGTGAACTTGATGAGGATGCTCGAAGTTGATGAAGATCATCTTGAGTTAGAAGCAGCCCTTCTTGTTTTTGTTCACTCTTTACCTACATGGGTTAGTCACGCAAGGAAGAACATGATATATCCGAATGAGTAGATATCAATTCGGAGTTGATATCAATTGATAAATATATGTCAAGGATATGTTTTGTTGTCTTCTTCCTTTCATCATCAAAGCTAGGTTGTGGATACTTGGTCATGACAAGATTGCTTAAGATATGAGTCGATGGCAATCTTGTGGAGTGTTGTTCTTCCAAGTACCTACAAAATGCTAAGATGCAATACAAGGGAGCATAGAATTCCAAGATATGATATTCAAGGTAATAATATCATGGAATAGACAATAAAGCTCATCCCCTTGCAAGCATCCGAGTGAGCTTAGCTCAAGTCTGAGGCATCAATGATGTTCAACTCACTCCTCAAATGACAAAACACGTTTTCATCAAGTGTCTTAGTAAAGATGTCGGCCAATTGCTTGTTGGTACGAACATGCTTAAGATTAATATATCCTTTGGCAACATGATCATGAATGAAATGATGTCGAACTTGAATATGCTTGGTTTGAGAATGTTGCACAGGATTATGACCAATCTTAATAGCACTCTCATTGTCACAAAGTAGTGGCACATTTTTAACATAGATTCCATAATCTTTAAGCGTTTGTGCCATCGATAATAATTGCGCACAACATGATCCAACGGCAATGTATTCCCCTTCGGTGGTAGATAGAGATACCGAGTTTTCTTTCTTGGAAGACTAAGAGACAAGAGATCTACCAAGAAATTGACATGTACCCGAGGTGGATTTTCTATCAACCTTGGCACTGTCATAGTCCGAGTCGGAGTAGCCAACAAAATTAAAAGAAGATCCCTTGGGATACCAAAGTCCAAAGTTTGGTGTATGTATCAACTATCTCACAATGCGTTTCATAGCTTTAAGATGACATTCTTTAGGTGCATCTTGATATCCAGCACACATGCAAACACTAAGCATAATATATGGACGGGAGGCACATAGATAAAGCAATGAACCAATCATCAATCAATAAACCTTTTGATCAACGGGTTCACCCTCCTTAGTAAGATCATCATGTCTGCTAATGGTCATAGGAGTTTTCATACCTTTGCACTCCTGCATGTTTAACTTCTTGATCAAGTCCTTGGTGTACTTGGTTTGAGATATGAATGTACCTTCTCCTGTTTGCCTGATTTATCGACCAAGAAAGAATTTCATCTCACACATCATAGACATCTCATACTTCTCGGACATCAACCTTCCAATTTTTCACTAAATTGTGGGTTAGTAGATCCAAAGGTAATATCATCCACATAAATTTGGCACACAAATAATTCACCATTAACTCTCTTTGTGAATAAGGTTGCATCAATTTTACCAATTTGAAATCCTTTTTCAATAATAAACTTCATTAGGCATTTATACCAAGCGCGAGGAGCTTGATTAAGACCATATAAAGCTTTGCAAAGTTTGTAAACATGGTCAGGTTTCTTAGATTTACAAAACCAGGTGGTTGCTTAACATAAACCTCTTCTTCAATCTCACCATTTAAGAATGCAATTTTAATATCCATTTGGTAAACGTGATATCATGGTGATTAGTATAAGCAAGAAGAATTCGAATAGCTTCTAGTCTAGCAACGGGGGCGTAGGTCTCACCATAGTCCATACCTTCGACTTGCATATATAGTTGGGCTACGAGCCGAGCCTTGTTGCGACCGACTTGACCGTCTTCATCTTTCTTGTTCCGAAATACACATTTCATGCCGATGATGTTTTGCTTGTCCTCGGGCTTCTCCACGAGTGTCCACACTTCGTTTCTCTCGGCATTGTGGAGCTCTTCATGCATAGCGTTCACCCAATCCGCGTCTTCAAGAGCTTGTTCAACCTTCAAGGGCTCAATCCTAGAGATGAAAGAATAATGCTCACAAAATTTAGCTAGGCGAGTTTTAGAGAGAGTGATCCTCCCTGTTTGTATGTCACCAAAAATTTGGTTTAGGGGATGATTCTTGGTTACTTGTGCTCGAACTCGGGGTAGCTTTGGCTTGTTGGTTGGAGGAGCTTCTTATTCTTCATCATCTCCTTCATCTCTGATGTTGTCGAAGTGGTCATCTGCTTGAGGTGGTGGTGAAGGAGGTTGTGGTGGATTTGCATGATGTACTTCCTCCTCCTCTTCATCTTGTCGTGTACCACTTTTGGATGCTTCCATAACATTTTGTCAGTAGCCTTGATCCAAAGTAGGAGCTTCCACTTGGGTTGATGAAGTACTTTCCTTCACCTCCTTGGGACGAATCTTGCCGATGCGCAAATCTTGGATAGCTTCCGAAGGATCTTTATCACCTACATCATTTGGCAATTGTTCGACTTGTGAACCATTAGACTCATCAAACTTCACATCTATGGTTTCTTCAACTTTTCGAGTGAAGTTGTTGTAGACACGTTAGGTGTGAGAGTTCGATCCATAACCAAGTAGGAAACCTTCATGAGACTTGGGAGAAAATTTAGCTCGGCGATGCTTATCAAGAATGTAATCCTTGAAGTTTGCCATTAGACTTAGATTCTTCATGATCTTTTCATGCTCGATGTCGAACAACCCATCTTCATCATAGTAGCCATGTTCTTCATTTTTCATCATTTTGTGGAATCTCCTCGTCATAGAAACCAACAGAGTCGTTAGAATCATGACCATGACAATGTTCAAGTTTATGAATGTGAATGGCTTCAATAATAATGTTGTTGATAGTTTTGACATGTCCTTTAGCACGCATGAGATCATGGAGCTCAAATAGGCATTTATCAAAGTTTGGATCACTAGGCTTTATTTTGTGAAAAGCAACAATTTTATGAAAAATTTCATGAAGATTACTTAATGAAAGAAAGTCATCAAGTATAGCAGCGGAAAGAAAAGACATTGCACATGGAAGTAAGGAGTAGAGATAGGAAGATCAAACGCATGAGGGACCCGAAGATTTTTCCCGTGGTTTCGATAGGTGGTGCTATCGTATGTCCATGTTTATGGAGTCCTCAACCCACTGAGGGTAACGATCATGAGAGTCCACGGAGGGTTCCAGCCATAAGGGTCCACAAAGTAGCAACCTTGACTATTCCATAACTACTTTCATCCACGAAGGACTAGCCTCACTATGGGTAGATATTCACGAAGTAGGCAATCTCCTTACCCTTACAAACTTCTTGGTTCACTCCACAACACTAAGTAGGAGGCTACCAAGCGACACCTAGCCAATCTAGGAGGCTCCAAAAGGTAATAGGCTCGATAATGTCGATGAACTCCTTACTCTTGTGCTACAAGATTGTAGCGACCCGACCTGAAAGGTCAAGTCTCCGGTGTTTCCGTACCATCCCAAGATCATGCTGGTACACCCACGGTACATCAATGTATATATCAAAGGGAAATCACACAGCATTATATTAATCGAAATCTCATATCGAGTCCTTTATTACAATAAATATTACAATAAAGTGGCCAAAGGCCAACTCATGAGAATATCTAAATCTTGCGGAAGCGTCGACGGTAGATGAGTCCATCCGACTCCAAGGGCATCTCACTGAGCATAGAACGCGTCCTCACTCCTGGTCGGAAAAATACTCTGCAACATGATACGTTGCAGCCGTGTAGGTCAGCATATGGAATATGCCGGCAAAGTCACAAGAGAGGGGTGAAAATAATCAGCTAGTCTATATGCTTATATGGCAGGTGGTGGGGTAAGTTTTTACGTAAAGCCAAGTTTTTCCTACATCAAGGGAGGGGTTAAGCAAAATATTACTAAGTTGGTTGATTAATGAGATGGTTCCACCAACCAATTCTCATACCCAAAATTGTTAATACCCACATCATCATATTAATTGTGTTGAGAGTTCCGGAAGTTTCAATTCCTTTGGCTCAAGTCGTCCATGACCGTGGACACGGCTAATCGATTAGGTTTTGAATACTCTGCAGAGTTTTGCACACGTTCCCCACAAGATTTGGTCGCCTCCGTTTGATTTCTCGCACTTCAGGGTGTTTGAGAAACGGATGACCAAAACATGGTCTTCCAAAGGGTTTCCCTGCGACTCTGTCGGTGCCCATCCTTTCCTACCGTTCTTCTACCTCTCGTAGCACCGCCTGTCCAGGGTCACCACGATATCCAACCAAGCCAGAGCCCATAATGACTTGTGGCTGTGCAGGTAAGCCTTGGGTCTTAAAGCATCCATCCATCTCTTTGTGCCTGGGTGGACCTTTCCGCGTGAATACTGGCCATCTCTAGCATCACCTAGGCAAATCCACTGGTTTCTCCAGGGTGCCGTTCAACCATCATCCACCCAGAGGTATGTTGAAAACTCGGAGTCTTAAATCTTGACCATTATGTAGGTCTTGAAATTATTAACTCTCTCAACTCTCATGAATCACACAACCAACCCCGTCTACTATTAGCATAGCAAAAGGTAAAACAACGTTTCCCGGGGCCAATGTGTCAAAGAGGTTGAGGGGGGTACCTACCACATGATACTACTACAATGTAACCAAGTTTCCAACTAACCTATCTTGCATGCAATTGGGGAGATGGTAGAACTAATGCATATAAAACATGGGTAAACATGGTCAAAGTGACTTGCCTGATTGATGATCTTCGTACGTGAGTGACTCTAAGTAACAAGCTTCGCACTCCGGATAATCTAACGAAACAAACAAGCACTCAATAAGCATACAACAGAATATTGTAACTCACAAACATCAACCAAGAACTAGTAAACAATCAAGAAAAAAACAATGCACAAATCTCAAGTAAGAAAACACACAAGATTTTGTTTTCAAAAAGGTGAGAGGTGAAAACACTACTGACATAATGAAACCATTAGTATTATCTAAACATTAGTTGACAGAAAGAAAAACAATAAAATATTTTATTTATGAAAAGAATAAAATCAATTTAAGTTTTGTTGGGAAAACTTTAGTAAAGTTTATACAAGTTTGTGATAAACACTATATGAATCAACTATAGTTATATTAACAAAAGAATGAAAAACTAAACTTGTTATTTATTAGCAAAACATGTTCTTAACAGAAAATAATTTAAAATTAAACCGGTCTTAGAAAGCAGAATTAAATTATATAAAACTTTGTTTGAAAGCAAAACTATTACTAGTTAGTTGTTTTAATCAAATTATGCCTATTTGAAAAGAAGTTGTGATTCCTATGTTAAATAAAATTAAACTAAGCAAATTTATATTTTTATTATCAGTGAGTGAAAACACTAAATGTTTACTAACAGAACCTAATAAACAAATAAAACCAAATTCTAAAATCAAACTAATTAAAATTAAGTATATAAAACTATATTGTAATACTAAGCAGATTCTGTTTTTGGTTAAAACAGTAATCAAATATATCCTAAATATCTTCAAACTAAGCATGATGGTAGTCCTAACTAATACCAAACAGTAGCAAAAAGATTCATGTCAAAATCTATTTTCAAACTCTAGTTATTCAGATTTGAAGATTTTGAGCAAATTTGATTAAATTCAAATTTTATAGTTCAAATTTGAAATTTAAAAGTACAGGGTGAAACTACATGAAAATTGTGAGCTATTGCAAAAAGAATCAACTCAAAACACTAAATAAATTAAAAGTTATAAGCAAAACAAAATTTGAAAACATTCTGTTAATTAAAACAAAAACTGAAAAAGGAAAATGATTTGCGACGGTCAGGGGGCTACGTGGCGCTGTCCGATTGGCTAAGGGGGTGTACGCGCGAGTGCTTTCGGGCGGGCGACCGATCGGTAGTGGGTACCGGTTCGGACTTAAGTCCGTTCTAATCTGGGTCGTTGGTTTTGGATCGGAGGGAGGGAAATGCTCACGAGGTAAAGTCGCCGGCGTCGGGGTTCTCCGGCGAGTCCGGTAGCGGCGAATGCGACGGCGAGGCGCTCCGGTGGTCGGGGAAGACAGGGAAGTGGTCCAGGCGACGGCGACGGTTCTCCGGAGTCGATTGGTGGCAATGGTGGGGCGAACGGTGGTCAGAAGTGGTGGCTACGGTCGATGGGAGGTCCGGTGGTGGTGGGAACTCCGGCGAGGAATTGTGCAGCGCCTCGGCGAGGGAGAGAGGGGGCTCGGGGTGAATGGAGAGAGGAGAGGCAGCACTATTTATAGAGGGTGCGGGGAGATGCGGGGGAGGAGAAAGGAGAGAGATCCGGCGAGGGGAGAAGCGACCGGCGTCGGGTCCGGCGCGCGGGGGGGGGGGGGGAAGAAGATGACCGTTTCGAGGCAACGGTCGGTCGGGTGGGGTCCGGTTGCAGTGAGAGAGAGGGAAGTGAATGCGCTCGGTCGGCCGACCGGTAACGGTCTCGGCTTTTAAAGCCGGTGGGCCGGCCCGTTAAATACCGGAAACGGTTACCGTTTCTTTTTAATAATATTCCAGAGACATTCAAAAGCTTTTAAAGCATTCAAATCATCTCTAAATATAGGGGTATTATATATCAAAATTAACAGAATAATAAATGATATTTAATGAACATTTCTATTCTGTCATTTGAACACTTTGAAAAAAATAATATTTTCAGAAATTGCCTAATTGTTTTTAAACCCTTTTTGCAAATATTTTCAAAATAACCCATGGTTATTATTGTTCAAATATATCACCAATTAGTCCCTGGTGTGGAATGTCATGTTCCTCCTCTCTTATTTGAACTTTTAACCAAAATTTCAAATAGGTGAAAGCAACTTAGGGAAAAGTAGAAAGAGCTTTCTGAAATCCAGAAGAGACATTTCAACAAACACATACATTCAAGCAATGATGCTTCTAGATGCATAGCTATAATCATAACATTCCAAAATGAAATTTTGGGATGTTACAAACCTACCCACCTTAAGATGAATCTCGCCCTCGAGATTCGGGTTGGCTAGAAAATAGGTGCGGGTGGTCTCTACGAAGATTTTCTTCGCGTTCCCAGGTGGCTTCTTCCTCGGTATGGTGACTCCAAAAAACTTTACAGAACTTGATAATCTTGCTGCGGGTAACTCGGTTGGATGTCTCGAGGATCTTGATAGGCTTCTCCTCGTAAGTCAGATCACTTTCAAGCTGTATGGCCTCTAGGGGCACGGTGTCTCGAAAAGGGATGTCAGCCATCTCAGCATGACATTTCTTCAGCTAGGACACGTGGAACACATTATGAACTTTGGATAATCCTTCCGGCAATTCCAGTTTGTATGCAACTTCGCCTCTACGTTCAAGAATGTTGTAGGGGCCTATGAATCTGGGTGCTAATTTTCCTTTAACACCAAATCTCTTGATTCCACGAAGCGGGGATACACGAAGATATGCTCTGTCTCCCACTTCATATGTCACTTCTTTACGTTTGCTGTCAGCATAACTCTTCTATCGAGATTGAGCTATCTTGAGTCTGTCACGAATCAACTTGACTTTCTCTTCAGAATCTCGGATAAGGTCGGGACCAAAAAGTTGTCGGTCTCCAACACCATCCCACGTCAGTGGTGTTCTGCATCTCCTTCCGTATAAAGCTTCGAAAGGGGCCATCTTCAGACTGGTCTGATAACTGTTGTTGTACGAAAATTCTGCGTAAGGTAAGTTGTCATCCCAACTAGATCCATAATCTAGCGCACAAGCTCTCAACATGTCTTCCAGAATCTGGTTGGCTCTCTCAGTCTGTCCATCTGTCTGCGGATGAAAGGCTGTACTGAACTCTAACCTTGTACCCAAAGTTTCATGTAACTGATGCCAAAACTTTGAGGTAAATTGTGTTCCTCTATCTGACACGATACTCCACGGAACTCCATGCAGACATACGATCCTGGTCATATATAACTTGGCTAGCTTAGCACTGGTATAGGTGGTCTTTACCGGAATGAAATGAGCTACCTTGGTCAAGCGATCTACCACTACCCAGATGGAATCATAACCTGAACGGGTCCTGGATAATCCTGTGATGAAATCCATACCAAGCTTTTCCCATTTCCACTCGGGTATCGGCAAAGGTTGGAGTAACCCTGCTGGTTTCTGATGTTCTGCCTTTACTCTCTGACAAACATCACATATTGCAACATGTTCCGCAATATCTTTCTTCATACCTGTCCACCAATAACTTTCCTTTAAATCCAGATACATCTTGGTGTTGCCTGGGTGTATCGAGTAAGGTGAATCGTGGGCTTCCTAAAGTATCAACTTCCTGAGCTCTGGGTCATTGGGCACATAGATTCGGTTCTCAAACCACAAAGTTCCGTGTTCATCCTCACGAAAACCTTTAGCTTTACCATCTTCCATTCTCTGTTTAATCTCAGCTATCTCCTTGTCCGATTTCTGGGCTTCACGAATTCTTTCGGTCAAGGTGGACTGAATTTCCAGTGTAGCAACATATCCTCTTGGAACTATCTCTAGCTTGAGCGCTCTGAGATCATCGACTAACTCTTGAGGTAATCCTCCAGCTGTGAGTGTGTTCACATAAGTTTTCCGACTCAAGGCATCGGCTACAACATTAGCCTTACCTAGATGGTAGTGTAATCTCATGTCATAGTCCTTGATTAACTCTAACCATCTCCTCTGTTTGAGGTTCAACTATTTCTGCGTGAAGATATACTTCAGGCTCTTATGGTCGGTGTAAACATCACAACTATTTCCGATAAGAAAATGTCTCCAAGTCTTGAGTGCGTGCACTAGGGCTGCTAGTTCCAAATCATGCGTGGCATAATTCAACTCATGAGGTCATAGTTGTCTGGATGCATAGGCTACAACTTTTCCATCCTGCATAAGTACTCCTCCAAGTCCTTGACGTGAAGCATCACAGTAAACCTGGAAATCCTTCCGAATATCGGGCAAGATCAATACTGGGGCTGTGACCAAACGTTCCTTTAACTCCTGGAAACTGGCTTCACATTCCTCGGTCCAAACATACTTGGATTCTTTCTTCAACAACTCTGTCATGGGCTTGGCAATCTTTGAGAAATTCTCAATGAACCTCCGGTAATAACCGGCAAGTCCGAGGAAACTGCGGATCTCCTTAACCGAGGTAGGGGACTTCCACTCGGTGACGGCTTCAACCTTAGCAGGGTCCACTGCTATTCCATCTCCGGAAATAACATGTCCAAGGAATCCGACTTCCATCAGCCAAAATTCACATTTGCTGAACTTGGCATATAGTTGATGCTCTCTCAGCTTCTCCAGAACTAAACGCAAATGTTCCTTATGCTCTTCCTCGTTCTTG
Source organism: Hordeum marinum (assembly GCA_022496015.1). Classification (NCBI taxonomy): domain Eukaryota; kingdom Viridiplantae; phylum Streptophyta; class Magnoliopsida; order Poales; family Poaceae; genus Hordeum; species Hordeum marinum. The sequence continues at coordinate 97,768,159 of CM039675.1, forward strand.
GAGAATATCAGAATGTCATTGATGAACACCACAACAAACTTGTCTAGGTATTCCATGAATACTTTGTTCATCAAATTCATGAAGTAGGCAGGAGCATTAGTCAATCCAAAGGACATGACCGTATACTCATACAAGACATACCTCGTGGTGAAAGCTGTTTTGGGTATATCCTGTTCACGAATTTTCAACTGGTGATACCCTGATCGAAGATCGATCTTGGAGAATACTTTGGCTCCTACTAGCTGATCAAACAAATCATTAATCATCGGCAGAGGGTACTTGTTCTTGATAGTCACCTCGTTCAAGGCACGATAGTCAACTACCATTCTCAAAGTTTTATCCTTCTTCTCCACCAAAAGAACTGGGGCTCCCCAAGGTGAAGAACTTGGGAGAATATAACCTTTGTCCAATAACTCCTTAATTTGCTTTTTGATTTCCAACAGATCATTTGCGGGCATCCGATAGGGTCTCTTGGAAATTGGGGCTGTCCCTGGCTGTAGCTCTATTAGGAACTCAATCTCCCTATCTGGTGGCATGCCTAGTAATTCTTCCGTAAATACATCCAGATAATCTTTTACCACAGGTACTTCCTCCTGAACAACTCCTGTGAGGGCATTTAACCTAGCACTCATACGTGTGCATCGGGATACATACTTAATCCTCTTGTTCTCCGGGGTGGTGAGTGAAACAGACTTGCTAGGGCAATCAAGATTACCTTCATACTTGGTCATCCAATCCATGCCTAGGATTACATCCAATCCTTGTGACTCTAAGACGATGAGATCGGTGGGAAAAACATGGTTTCCTATATTGAGTTTCAAGGCATGGCATCCTATCCCTGCCATCATCATACCTCCTGGGGAACTGACCTTAATGGGCTGACTAAGGGTTTTGGTGGGAAAACCATACTTATCCACAACTACCCTTGATATGAATGAATGAGTTGCACCGAAATCAAAAAGTATTGTAACTGAACGTGAATGCAATAAAAACTTACCAACCACAGTCTCGGGTTGATCATAGACTTCTTCCACGTCGAGGTGGTTCACCTGGGCACGAGGAAAAGGGTTTAGCTTCTTGGCTGCGGAGTTGCCGTTGTTGTTGCCGTTTCCACTGCCTTGCTTGCTCTGGGGACACTTAGTAGCATAGTGCCCTGTCTTCTGGCACTTGAAACAGGTGATGTGACTCAGATCCTTCTGAGTAGGAACTTGACGGTGCTGGTTGTTGTTCCCATTCCCATTGTCAGTCTTGAAATTGCCATGGTTGAGACGGTTGTTCCCATTTCCTCCATGATGGTGACCTCCATGGTTGTGCACAACATGAGTGTGCCTTCCAAACTTACCGGTACCTGATCCGGTATTTCCTGAGTACGGGGAGTAGCGAGCCTTCTGATGAGCTCTAGAGTTAAACTTCCCCTGAGTGTACTTCCTCTTGCGGTTCTCAATTTGCTGTTGTTTACCTTCCAGAATAAGTGCCTTGTCCACCAGCTCTTGGTAGTTGTTGAAAGTAGCCACTACCAGTTGCATGCTCAACTCATCGTTGAGTCCTTCCAGAAATTTCTCTTGCTTGGCCGCATCATCGGCCACGTCTCCTGGTGCATAACGTGCCAATGTGTTGAACTCTTCCACATATTGGGCCACAGAACGATTACCCTGGCGCAAGTTGCGAAACTCGCGCTTCTTCAGACTCATGGCTCCAGCTGAGACATGAGCGGTGCGGAAAGCTTGCTGGAACTGCTCCCAAGTTACATCAGCAATAGGATAGGTGGTGATGTAATTCTCCCACCATGAAGCTGCTGGTCCTTCAAGTTGATGTGCGGCAAATCGCACCTTCTCAGCGTCAGTGCATCCAGCGGTGATGAGCTCTCTCTCCATCTTGCGGAGCCAGTCATCTGCCACAATGGGCTCAGTGCTGCTGGAGAAAATTGGAGGATTCAACCTCAGAAAACGGGTGAGATTGTCAGTCTGGGGTGGATGGTGGTTGTGGTTCTTCTGATTGTTGGTCTGATTCTGAATCAATAACTGCATCAGTGCATTCTGTTGTTGAAGAAGTTGAGTGAGTTCCGGTGGGAAAGTGAAGTCGGTCTCACGTCGTGGAGGCATCTTGCTGTTTTCAGAGGGGTGAGAATTAGAATAGAACAAGGGCCTAAAAGGAGAAATTCACTACCCATATGCAATGCAACAAACATATCACACCAAACACTCATTCATTTATTCAATCAATGTCAAACATCGGGAATACAAATCTCAAACAACTAAGCATCGACCTACGCTTTAACGACGAAAATAAAAGATACATGGAGGGCATAACTAATGTTTTTCCTCAGAAGTGCATAGTCGTAGGTCCTCCGTTGGTGCTTTCCTCATAGTCTTCATCGTCACTGATGAAGGGTGCCATGTCTCCTTCGGGGTGAAGGTTTTCCCCCATGTCTAGCTGCTCCTCCAGAGTTGCGATGCGTGCATTCTGCTCATCAATCCTCTCTAGGAAGTCCTTCACTTCATGCTCGTGTTCATAGTTGGCCTCTCGCAGATCAGCTTCAAGGTCCAGCTCGCGGTTCATCAGATTCTTGATAGTCTTCATGTCAGCACGAACTCGAAGCTCCAGAGTCCTGATGTGAGTCTCCAGGGTCTGGATATAGGAAATAGTGGTGTCTGAAGTGGGAGGAGTTATGATGTTTCCATGAGCATCTCTGCGACAAACCATGCTGAGTCCTGGTGAAATGGTTCCACCTCTGTATTCCTCCTGAATACGTCCAAGGGCACGATGAATGGCCATGTCTCTCCCAAGTATCCAACTGGGTGCCACGAACTTGAGGTCGATGGGTTCCTTCCGGTTCCCAAAAGTCTTCCCTGGGATATGCACCTCGATCTTCTAGCGTCCATCTTGAGGAAGTGACATGATAGGAGTCCCGGTGATGCTCGGCAAAGCAATCCTTACGTCCTTGACGATCCTCATCAGCTCCTTACCAAAGGGCATCGTTGCGTCAGGCTGGCAAAACTCCGTGATCAACACTGGGATGAAGGTGGCCATCTATAAATTTTGAAATAATCGGAGAGGAGTCAGAAATGAATAGATGAGAGTATAAGAATTTTAAAGACAAAGAGAAACAATCCTAAGGCTTTCCAATCCTAGAGGTTACGTCCTACGGTCAGCGTGTGCTCTGATACCATTTCTGTAGCGACCCGACCTGAAAGGTCAAGTCTCCAGTGTTTCCGTACCATCCCAAGATCATGCTGGTACACGGTACATCAATGTATATATCAAAGGGAAATCACACAGCATTATATTAATCGAAATCTCATATCGAGTCCTTTATTACAATAAATATTACAATAAAGTGGCCAAAGGCCAACTCATGAGAATATCTAAATCTTGCGGAAGCGTCGACGGTAGATGAGTCCATCCGACTCCAAGGGCATCTCACTGAGCATAGAACGCGTCCTCACTCCTGGTCGGAAAAATACTCTGCAACATGATACGTTGCAGCCGTGTAGGTCAGCATATGGAATATGCCGGCAAAGTCACAAGAGAGGGGTGAAAATAATCAGCTAGTCTATATGCTTATATGGCAGGTGGTGGGGTAAGTTTTTGCGTAAAGCCAAGTTTTTCCTACATCAAGGGAGGGGTTAAGCAAAATATTACTAAGTTGGTTGATTAATGAGATGGTTCCACCAACCAATTCTCATACCCAAAATTGTTAATACCCACATCATCATATTAATTGTGTTGAGAGTTCCGGAAGTTTCAATTCCTTTGGCTCAAGTCGTCCATGACCGTGGACACGGCTAATCGATTAGGTTTTGAATACTCTGCAGAGTTTTGCACACGTTCCCCACAAGATTTGGTCGCCTCCGTTTGATTTCTCGCACTTCAGGGTGTTTGAGAAACGGATGACCAAAACATGGTCTTCCAAAGGGTTTCCCTGCGACTCTGTCGGTGCCCATCCTTTCCTACCGTTCTTCTACCTCTCGTAGCACCGCCTGTCCAGGGTCACCGCGATATCCAACCAAGCCAGAGCCCATAATGACTTGTGGCTGTGCAGGTAAGCCTTGGGTTTTAAAGCATCCATCCATCTCTTTGTGCCTGGGTGGACCTTTCCGCGTGAATACTGGCCATCTCCAGCATCACCTAGGCAAATCCACTGGTTTCTCCAGGGTGCCGTTCAACCATCATCCACCCAGAGGTATGTTGAAAACTCGGAGTCTTAAATCTTGATCATTATGTAGGTCTTGAAATTATTAACTCTCTCAACTCTCATGAATCACACAACCAACCCCGTCTACTATTAGCATAGCAAAAGGTAAAGCAACGTTTCCCGGGGCCAATGTGTCAAAGAGGTTGAGGGGGGTACCTACCACATGATACTACTACAATGTAACCAAGTTTCCAACTAACCTATCTTGCATGCAATTGGGGAGATGGTAGAACTAATGCATATAAAACATGGGTAAACATGGTCAAAGTGACTTGCCTGATTGATGATCTTCGTACGTGAGTGACTCTAAGTAACAAGCTTCGCACTCCGGATAATCTAACGAAACAAACAAGCACTCAATAAGCATACAACAGAATATTGTAACTCGCAAACATCAACCAAGAACTAGTAAACAATCAAGAAAAAAAACAATGCACAAATCTCAAGTAAGAAAACACACAAGATTTTGTTTTCAAAAAGGTGAGAGGTGAAAACACTACTGACATAATGAAACCATTAGTATTATCTAAACATTAGTTGACAGAAAGAAAAACAATAAAATATTTTATTTATGAACAGAATAAAATCAATTTAAGTTTTGTTGGGAAAACTTTAGTAAAGTTTATACAAGTTTGTGATAAACACTATATGAATCAACTATAGTTATATTAACAAAAGAATGAAAAACTAAACTTGTTATTTATTAGCAAAACATGTTCTTAACAGAAAATAATTTAAAATTAAACCGGTCTTAGAAAGCAGAATTAAATTATATAAAACTTTGTTTGAAAGCAAAACTATTACTAGTTAGTTGTTTTAATCAAATTATGCCTATTTGAAAAGAAGTTGTGATTCCTATGTTAAATAAAATTAAACTAAGAAAATTTATATTTTTATTATCAGTGAGTGAAAACACTAAATGTTTACTAACAGAACCTAATAAACAAATAAAACCAAATTCTAAAATCAAACTAATTAAAATTAAGTATATAAAACTATATTGTAATACTAAGCAGATTCTGTTTTTGGTTAAAAAAGTAATCAAATATATCCTAAATATCTTCAAACTAAGCATGAAGGTAGTCCTAACTAATACCAAACAGTAGCAAAAAGATTCATGTCAAAATCTATTTTCAAACTCTAGTTATTCAGATTTGAAGATTTTGAGCAAATTTGATTAAATTCAAATTTTATAGTTCAAATTTGAAATTTAAAAGTACAGGGTGAAACTACATGAAAATTGTGAGCTATTGCAAAAAGAATCAACTCAAAACACTAAATAAATTAAAAGTTATAAGCAAAACAAAATTTGAAAACATTCTGTTAATTAAAACAAAAACTGAAAAAGGAAAATGATTTGCGACGGTCAGGGGGCTACGTGGCGCTGTTCGATTGGCTAAGGGGGTGTACGCGCGAGTGCTTTCGGGCGGGCGACCGATCGGTAGTGGGTACCGGTTCGGACTTAAGTCCGTTCTAATCTGGGTCGTTGGTTTTGGATCGGAGGGAGGGAAATGCTCACGAGGTAAAGTCGCCGGCGTCGGGGTTCTCCAGCGAGTCCGGTAGCGGCGAATGCGACGGCGAGGCGCTCCGGTGGTCGGGGAAGACAGGGAAGTGGTCCAGGCGACGGCGACGGTTCTCCGGAGTCGATTGGTGGCAATGGTGGGGCGAACGGTGGTCAGAAGTGGTGGCTACGGTCGATGGGAGGTCCGGTGGTGGTGGGAACTCCGGCGAGGAATTGTGCAGCGCCTCGGCGAGGGAGAGAGGGGGCTCGGGGTGAATGGAGAGAGGAGAGGCAGCACTATTTATAGAGGGTGCGGGGAGATGCGGGGGAGGAGAAAGGAGAGAGATCCGGCGAGGGGAGAAGCGACCGGCGTCGGGTCCGGCGCGCGTGGGGGGGGGAAGAAGATGACCGTTTCGAGGCAACGGTCGGTCGGGTGGGGTCCGGTTGCAGTGAGAGAGAGGGAAGTGAATGCACTCGGTCGGCCGACCGGTAACGGTCTCGGCTTTTAAAGCCGGTGGGCCGGCCCGTTAAATACCGGAAACGGTTACCGTTTCTTTTTAATAATATTCCAGAGACATTCAAAAGCTTTTAAAGCATTCAAATCATCTCTAAATATAGGGGTATTATATATCAAAATTAACAGAATAATAAATGCTATTTAATGAACATTTCTATTCTGTCATTTGAACACTTTGAAAAAAATAATATTTTCAGAAATTGCCTAATTGTTTTTAAACCCTTTTTGCAAATATTTTCAAAATAACCCATGGTTATTATTGTTCAAATATATCACCAATTAGTCCCTGGTGTGGAATGTCATGTTCCTCCTCTCTTATTTGAACTTTTAACCAAAATTTCAAATAGGTGAAAGCAACTTAGGGAAAAGTAGAAAGAGCTTTCTGAAATCCAGAAGAGACATTTCAACAAACACATACATTCAAGCAATGATGCTGCTAGATGCATAGCTATAATCATAACATTCCAAAATGAAATTTTGGGATGTTACAAACCTACCCACCTTAAGATGAATCTCGCCCTCGAGATTCGGGTTGGCTAGAAAATAGGTGCGGGTGGTCTCTACGAAGATCTTCTTCGCGTTCCCAGGTGGCTTCTTCCTCGGTATGGTGACTCCAAAAAACTTTACAGAACTTGATAATCTTGCTGCGGGTAACTCGGTTGGATGTCTCGAGGATCTTGACAGGCTTCTCCTCGTAAGTCAGATCACTTTCAAGCTGTATGGCCTCTAGGGGCACGGTGTCTCGAAAAGGGATGTCAGCCATCTCAGCATGACATTTCTTCAGCTGGGACACGTGGAACACATTATGAACTTTGGATAATCCTTCCGGCAATTCCAGTTTGTATGCAACTTCGCCTCTACGTTCAAGAATGTTGTAGGGGCCTATGAATCTGGGTGCTAATTTTCCTTTAACACCAAATCTCTTGATTCCACGAAGCGGGGATACACGAAGATATGCTCTGTCTCCCACTTCATATGTCACTTCTTTACGTTTGCTGTCAGCATAACTCTTCTATCGAGATTGAGCTATCTTGAGTCTGTCACGAATCAACTTGACTTTCTCTTCAGAATCTCGGATAAGGTCGGGATCAAAAAGTTGTCGGTCTCCAACACCATCCCACGTCAGTGGTGTTCTGCATCTCCTTCCGTATAAAGCTTCGAAAGGGGCCATCTTTAGACTGGTCTGATAACTGTTGTTGTACGAAAATTCTGCGTAAGGTACGTTGTCATCCCAACTAGATCCATAATCTAGCGCACAAGCTCTCAACATGTCTTCCAGAATCTGGTTGGCTCTCTCAGTCTGTCCATCTGTCTGTGGATGAAAGGCTGTACTGAACTCTAACCTTGTACCCAAAGTTTCATGTAACTGATGCCAAAACTTTGAGGTAAATTGTGTTCCTCTATCTGACACGATACTCCACGGAACTCCATGCAGACATACGATCCTGGTCATATATAACTTGGCTAGCTTAGCACTGGTATAGGTGGTCTTTACCGGAATGAAATGAGCTACCTTGGTCAAGCGATCTACCACTACCCAGATGGAATCATAACCTGAACGGGTCCTGGATAATCCTGTGATGAAATCCATACCAAGCTTTTCCCATTTCCACTCGGGTATCGGCAAAGGTTGGAGTAACCCTGCTGGTTTCTGATGTTCTGCCTTTACTCTCTGACAAACATCACATATTGCAACATGTTCCGCAATATCTTTCTTCATACCTGTCCACCAATAACTTTCCTTTAAATCCAGATACATCTTGGTGTTGCCTGGGTGTATCGAGTAAGGTGAATCGTGGGCTTCCTAAAGTATCAACTTCCTGAGCTCTGGGTCATTGGGCACATAGATTCGGTTCTCAAACCACAAAGTTCCGTGTTCATCCTCACGAAAACCTTTAGCTTTACCATCTTCCATTCTCTGTTTAATCTCAGCTATCTCCTTGTCCGATTTCTGGGCTTCACGAATTCTTTCGGTCAAGGTGGACTGAATTTCCAGTGTAGCAACATATCCTCTTGGAACTATCTCTAGCTTGAGCGCTCTGAGATCATCGACTAACTCTTGAGGTAATCCTCCAGCTGTGAGTGTGTTCACATAAGTTTTCCGACTCAAGGCATCGGCTACAACATTAGCCTTACCTAGATGGTAGTGTAATCTCATGTCATAGTCCTTGATTAACTCTAACCATCTCCTCTGTTTGAGGTTCAACTATTTCTGCGTGAAGATATACTTCAGGCTCTTATGGTCGGTGTAAACATCACAACTATTTCCGATAAGAAAATGTCTCCAAGTCTTGAGTGCGTGCACTAGGGCTGCTAGTTCCAAATCATGCGTGGCATAATTCAACTCATGAGGTCATAGTTGTCTGGATGCATAGGCTACAACTTTTCCATCCTGCATAAGTACTCCTCCAAGTCCTTGACGTGAAGCATCACAGTAAACCTGGAAATCCTTCCGAATATCGGGCAAGATCAATACTGGGGCTGTGACCAAACGTTCCTTTAACTCCTGGAAACTGGCTTCACATTCCTCGGTCCAAACATACTTGGATTCTTTCTTCAACAACTCTGTCATGGGCTTGGCAATCTTTGAGAAATTCTCAATGAACCTCCGGTAATAACCGGCAAGTCCGAGGAAACTGCGGATCTCCTTAACCGAGGTAGGGGACTTCCACTCGGTGACGGCTTCAACCTTAGCAGGGTCCACTGCTATTCCATCTCCGGAAATAACATGTCCAAGGAATCCGACTTCCATCAGCCAAAATTCACATTTGCTGAACTTGGCATATAGTTGATGCTCTCTCAGCTTCTCCAGAACTAAACGCAAATGTTCCTTATGCTCTTCCTCGTTCTTGGAGAATATCAGAATGTCATTGATGAACACCACAACAAACTTGTCTAGGTATTCCATGAATACTTTGTTCATCAAATTCATGAAGTAGGCAGGAGCATTAGTCAATCCAAAGGACATGACCGTATACTCATACAAGACATACCTCGTGGTGAAAGCTGTTTTGGGTATATCCTGTTCACGAATTTTCAACTGGTGATACCCTGATCGAAGATCGATCTTGGAGAATACTTTGGCTCCTACTAGCTGATCAAACAAATCATTAATCATCGGCAGAGGGTACTTGTTCTTGATAGTCACCTCGTTCAAGGCACGATAGTCAACTACCATTCTCAAAGTTTTATCCTTCTTCTCCACCAAAAGAACTGGGGCTCCCCAAGGTGAAGAACTTGGGAGAATATAACCTTTGTCCAATAACTCCTTAATTTGCTTTTTGATTTCCAACAGATCATTTGCGGGCATCCGATAGGGTCTCTTGGAAATTGGGGCTGTCCCTGGCTGTAGCTCTATTAGGAACTCAATCTCCCTATCTGGTGGCATGCCTAGTAATTCTTCCGTAAATACATCCAGATAATCTTTTACCACAGGTACTTCCTCCTGAACAACTCCTGTGAGGGCATTTAACCTAGCACTCATACGTGTGCATCGGGATACATACTTAATCCTCTTGTTCTCCGGGGTGGTGAGTGAAACAGACTTGCTAGGGCAATCAAGATTACCTTCATACTTGGTCATCCAATCCATGCCTAGGATTACATCCAATCCTTGTGACTCTAAGACGATGAGATCGGTGGGAAAAACATGGTTTCCTATATTGAGTTTCAAGGCATGGCATCCTATCCCTGCCATCATCATACCTCCTGGGGAACTGACCTTAATGGGCTGACTAAGGGTTTTGGTGGGAAAACCATACTTATCCACAACTACCCTTGATATGAATGAATGAGTTGCACCGAAATCAAAAAGTATTGTAACTGAACGTGAATGCAATAAAAACTTACCAACCACAGTCTCGGGTTGATCATAGACTTCTTCCACGTCGAGGTGGTTCACCTGGGCACGAGGAAAAGGGTTTAGCTTCTTGGCTGCGGAGTTGCCGTTGTTGTTGCCGTTTCCACTGCCTTGCTTGCTCTGGGGACACTTAGTAGCATAGTGCCCTGTCTTCTGGCACTTGAAACAGGTGATGTGACTCAGATCCTTCTGAGTAGGAACTTGACGGTGCTGGTTGTTGTTCCCATTCCCATTGTCAGTCTTGAAATTGCCATGGTTGAGACGGTTGTTCCCATTTCCTCCATGATGGTGACCTCCATGGTTGTGCACAACATGAGTGTGCCTTCCAAACTTACCGGTACCTGATCCGGTATTTCCTGAGTACGGGGAGTAGCGAGCCTTCTGATGAGCTCTAGAGTTAAACTTCCCCTGAGTGTACTTCCTCTTGCGGTTCTCAATTTGCTGTTGTTTACCTTCCAGAATAAGTGCCTTGTCCACCAGCTCTTGGTAGTTGTTGAAAGTAGCCACTACCAGTTGCATGCTCAACTCATCGTTGAGTCCTTCCAGAAATTTCTCTTGCTTGGCCGCATCATCGGCCACGTCTCCTGGTGCATAACGTGCCAATGTGTTGAACTCTTCCACATATTGGGCCACGGAACGATTACCCTGGCGCAAGTTGCGAAACTCGCGCTTCTTCAGACTCATGGCTCCAGCTGAGACATGAGCGGTGCGGAAAGCTTGCTGGAACTGCTCCCAAGTTACATCAGCAATAGGATAGGTGGTGATGTAATTCTCCCACCATGAAGCTGCTGGTCCTTCAAGTTGATGTGCGGCAAATCGCACCTTCTCAGCGTCAGTGCATCCAGCGGTGATGAGCTCTCTCTCCATCTTGCGGAGCCAGTCATCTGCCACAATGGGCTCAGTGCTGCTGGAGAAAATTGGAGGATTCAACCTCAGAAAACGGGTGAGATTGTCAGTCTGGGGTGGATGGTGGTTGTGGTTCTTCTGATTGTTGGTCTGATTCTGAATCAATAACTGCATCAGTGCATTCTGTTGTTGAAGAAGTTGAGTGAGTTCCGGTGGGAAAGTGAAGTCGGTCTCACGTCGTGGAGGCATCTTGCTGTTTTCAGAGGGGTGAGAATTAGAATAGAACAAGGGCCTAAAAGGAGAAATTCACTACCCATATGCAATGCAACAAACATATCACACCAAACACTCATTCATTTATTCAATCAATGTCAAACATCGGGAATACAAATCTCAAACAACTAAGCATCGACCTACGCTTTAACGACGAAAATAAAAGATACATGGAGGGCATAACTAATGTTTTTCCTCAGAAGTGCATAGTCGTAGGTCCTCCGTTGGTGCTTTCCTCATAGTCTTCATCGTCACTGATGAAGGGTGCCATGTCTCCTTCGGGGTGAAGGTTTTCCCCCATGTCTAGCTGCTCCTCCAGAGTTGCGATGCGTGCATTCTGCTCATCAATCCTCTCTAGGAAGTCCTTCACTTCATGCTCGTGTTCATAGTTGGCCTCTCGCAGATCAGCTTCAAGGTCCAGCTCGCGGTTCATCAGATTCTTGATAGTCTTCATGTCAGCACGAACTCGAAGCTCCAGAGTCCTGATGTGAGTCTCCAGGGTCTGGATATAGGAAATAGTGGTGTCTGAAGTGGGAGGAGTTATGATGTTTCCATGAGCATCTCTGCGACAAACCATGCTGAGTCCTGGTGAAATGGTTCCACCTCTGTATTCCTCCTGAATACGTCCAAGGGCACGATGAATGGCCATGTCTCTCCCAAGTATCCAACTGGGTGCCACGAACTTGAGGTCGATGGGTTCCTTCCGGTTCCCAAAAGTCTTCCCTGGGATATGCACCTCGATCTTCTAGCGTCCATCTTGAGGAAGTGACATGATAGGAGTCCCGATGATGCTCGGCAAAGCAATCCTTACGTCCTTGACGATCCTCATCAGCTCCTTACCAAAGGGCATCGTTGCGTCAGGCTGGCAAAACTCCGTGATCAACACTGGGATGAAGGTGGCCATCTATAAATTTTGAAATAATCGGAGAGGAGTCAGAAACGAATAGATGAGAGTATAAGAATTTTAAAGACAAAGAGAAACAATCCTAAGGCTTTCCAATCCTAGAGGTTACGTCCTACGGTCAGCGTGTGCTCTGATACCATTTCTGTAGCGACCCGACCTGAAAGGTCAAGTCTCCAGTGTTTCCGTACCATCCCAAGATCATGCTGGTACACGGTACATCAATGTATATATCAAAGGGAAATCACACAGCATTATATTAATCGAAATCTCATATCGAGTCCTTTATTACAATAAATATTACAATAAAGTGGCCAAAGGCCAACTCATGAGAATATCTAAATCTTGCGGAAGCGTCGACGGTAGATGAGTCCATCCGACTCCAAGGGCATCTCACTGAGCATAGAACGCGTCCTCACTCCTGGTCGGAAAAATACTCTGCAACATGATACGTTGCAGCCGTGTAGGTCAGCATATGGAATATGCCGGCAAAGTCACAAGAGAGGGGTGAAAATAATCAGCTAGTCTATATGCTTATATGGCAGGTGGTGGGGTAAGTTTTTGCGTAAAGCCAAGTTTTTCCTACATCAAGGGAGGGGTTAAGCAAAATATTACTAAGTTGGTTGATTAATGAGATGGTTCCACCAACCAATTCTCATACCCAAAATTGTTAATACCCACATCATCATATTAATTGTGTTGAGAGTTCCGGAAGTTTCAATTCCTTTGGCTCAAGTCGTCCATGACCGTGGACACGGCTAATCGATTAGGTTTTGAATACTCTGCAGAGTTTTGCACACGTTCCCCACAAGATTTGGTCGCCTCCGTTTGATTTCTCGCACTTCAGGGTGTTTGAGAAACGGATGACCAAAACATGGTCTTCCAAAGGGTTTCCCTGCGACTCTGTCGGTGCCCATCCTTTCCTACCGTTCTTCTACCTCTCGTAGCACCGCCTGTCCAGGGTCACCGCGATATCCAACCAAGCCAGAGCCCATAATGACTTGTGGCTGTGCAGGTAAGCCTTGGGTTTTAAAGCATCCATCCATCTCTTTGTGCCTGGGTGGACCTTTCCGCGTGAATACTGGCCATCTCCAGCATCACCTAGGCAAATCCACTGGTTTCTCCAGGGTGCCGTTCAACCATCATCCACCCAGAGGTATGTTGAAAACTCGGAGTCTTAAATCTTGATCATTATGTAGGTCTTGAAATTATTAACTCTCTCAACTCTCATGAATCACACAACCAACCCCGTCTACTATTAGCATAGCAAAAGGTAAAACAACGTTTCCCGGGGCCAATGTGTCAAAGAGGTTGAGGGGGGTACCTACCACATGATACTACTACAATGTAACCAAGTTTCCAACTAACCTATCTTGCATGCAATTGGGGAGATGGTAGAACTAATGCATATAAAACATGGGTAAACATGGTCAAAGTGACTTGCCTGATTGATGATCTTCGTACGTGAGTGACTCTAAGTAACAAGCTTCGCACTCCGGATAATCTAACGAAACAAACAAGCACTCAATAAGCATACAACAGAATATTGTAACTCGCAAACATCAACCAAGAACTAGTAAACAATCAAGAAAAAAAACAATGCACAAATCTCAAGTAAGAAAACACACAAGATTTTGTTTTCAAAAAGGTGAGAGGTGAAAACACTACTGACATAATGAAACCATTAGTATTATCTAAACATTAGTTGACAGAAAGAAAAACAATAAAATATTTTATTTATGAACAGAATAAAATCAATTTAAGTTTTGTTGGGAAAACTTTAGTAAAGTTTATACAAGTTTGTGATAAACACTATATGAATCAACTATAGTTATATTAACAAAAGAATGAAAAACTAAACTTGTTATTTATTAGCAAAACATGTTCTTAACAGAAAATAATTTAAAATTAAACCGGTCTTAGAAAGCAGAATTAAATTATATAAAACTTTGTTTGAAAGCAAAACTATTACTAGTTAGTTGTTTTAATCAAATTATGCCTATTTGAAAAGAAGTTGTGATTCCTATGTTAAATAAAATTAAACTAAGCAAATTTATATTTTTATTATCAGTGAGTGAAAACACTAAATGTTTACTAACAGAACCTAATAAACAAATAAAACCAAATTCTAAAATCAAACTAATTAAAATTAAGTATATAAAACTATATTGTAATACTAAGCAGATTCTGTTTTTGGTTAAAACAGTAATCAAATATATCCTAAATATCTTCAAACTAAGCATGAAGGTAGTCCTAACTAATACCAAACAGTAGCAAAAAGATTCATGTCAAAATCTATTTTCAAACTCTAGTTATTCAGATTTGAAGATTTTGAGCAAATTTGATTAAATTCAAATTTTATAGTTCAAATTTGAAATTTAAAAGTACAGGGTGAAACTACATGAAAATTGTGAGCTATTGCAAAAAGAATCAACTCAAAACACTAAATAAATTAAAAGTTATAAGCAAAACAAAATTTGAAAACATTCTGTTAATTAAAACAAAAACTGAAAAAGGAAAATGATTTGCGACGGTCAGGGGGCTACGTGGCGCTGTCCGATTGGCTAAGGGGGTGTATGCGCGAGTGCTTTCGGGCGGGCGACCGATCGGTAGTGGGTACCGGTTCGGACTTAAGTCCGTTCTAATCTGGGTCGTTGGTTTTGGATCGGAGGGAGGGAAATGCTCACGAGGTAAAGTCGCCGGCGTCGGGGTTCTCCGGCGAGTCCGGTAGCGGCGAATGCGACGGCGAGGCGCTCCGGTGGTCGGGGAAGACAGGGAAGTGGTCCAGGCGACGGCGACGGTTCTCCGGAGTCGATTGGTGGCAATGGTGGGGCGAACGGTGGTCAGAAGTGGTGGCTACGGTCGATGGGAGGTCCGGTGGTGGTGGGAACTCCGGCGAGGAATTGTGCAGCGCCTCGGCGAGGGAGAGAGGGGGCTCGGGGTGAATGGAGAGAGGAGAGGCAGCGCTATTTATAGAGGGTGCGGGGAGATGCGGGGGAGGAGAAAGGAGAGAGATCCGGCGAGGGGAGAAGCGACCGGCGTCGGGTCCGGCGCGCGCGGGGGGGGGGGGGGGAAGAAGATGACCGTTTCGGGGCAACGGTCGGTCGGGTGGGGTCCGGTTGCAGTGATAGAGAGGGAAGTGAATGCGCTCAGTCGGCCGACCGGTAACGGTCTCGGCTTTTAAAGCCGGTGGGCCGGCCCGTTAAATACCGGAAACGGTTACCGTTTCTTTTTAATAATATTCCAGAGACATTCAAAAGCTTTTAAAGCATTCAAATCATCTCTAAATATAGGGGTATTATATATCAAAATTAACAGAATAATAAATGCTATTTAATGAACATTTCTATTCTGTCATTTGAACAGTTTGAAGAAAATAATATTTTCAGAAATTGCCTAATTGTTTTTAAACCCTTTTTGCAAATATTTTCAAAATAACCCCTGGTTATTATTGTTCAAATATATCACCAATTAGTCCCTGGTGTGGAGTGTCATGTTCCTCCTCTCTTATTTGAACTTTTAACCAAAATTTCAAATAGGTGAAAGCAACTTAGGGAAAAGTAGAAAGAGCTTTCTGAAATCCAGAAGAGACATTTCAACAAACACATACATTCAAGCAATGATGCTGCTAGATGCATAGCTATAATCATAACATTCCAAAATGAAATTTTGGGATGTTACAAAGATGATAGACTCCTCAGCACACAATCACTCTCTCACAGATTTGGCTATGGTGGAAGAGATTGAATGGGTAGAAAGCAACTTGGGGAGGCTAGAGATCAAGATTCATATGGTTGGAATGGAATGGCATGATATCAACACATGAGTAGGTGGCTCTCTCTCAGAAAATCAGTTGGGGCAAGTATGGAATAGTTCTGAGTGCTTCTCTATCGAGTAGGTGGTGGTGGAGGGGTATATATAGGCATCTCCGAAAATCCAACCATTACACCTAATAAGTCAGACTCAGTGACACCGATGTGTTAATCTTGGTGGTAGATAGTTGCCTCAAAGGTAGAAACTTTTGAATCTTGGTGAGACCGATATATAAAACTCGGTTGCATTGATAAGGTGACCAACGTTCAGATTGCCAAACTCGGAGACTTTGATTCAACAAACTCGGTGGGACCTATTTTGTGAATTTGCGTAACAGTAAGTTGGCAACCCAAACTTGGTGGCACCGAAGCAGAATCGGTTGCACTGAATGGCTATGGTTAGGCTGAGTGTGTCTGAGGCTGAGAATCGGTGGCACCGACTGGAAAGTGTGGGTTGCACTGATTTTGGATATTTGGCTTGGGACAAACTTTTGTGGAAGAGCTTGTGGGTGAATGTGGTGACTATCACTTGTGCATGTATGAGCATTTTGTTCACCAATAGTACCTTACCCCATTTTAATAGTACTGGCTTTCCTATGGACTCAAAGTGATTTCTCGCAAAGTAAAATGTAGAGTCCTCTTGCTTGAAGCTTGGCCTATCTATTCCTTCTCCTGCTTCTTCATGGGGATACTATCCACACTCCTTTTTGCCAACCCATCTCTCTATGGACTTTAACTGAAATACACTAGATGAAAGTATTATTCCAAGAGACAATGTATGTTGTCATGAATTATCAAAACCACCAAGGGAGCATATTGTGCTTTCAGGTGGACGGTGCCGCTGGGGCGAGCACCGGGACCGGTTGGCTCCCCCTCCGTTTCCATCTCTCTGTTCGAGTGGGAGGTGGAAGGAGGACCTTCCAGGCAGGCCCCGCGTGTAAGAGAGCCCCACACCGCGCCCAGCCGTTTAAGTGGACACGGCTCTCACCAGTGTGCATTTCCTTGTGGCGAAAGCATCCACCAAGAAGGTGCCTTCGACGTCACCAAGGTGTCCCGCGTGGCCGGACTGTTGGGCCGGCCCAGCTTCCTATCCTACACCCTATGCGCCGCATAGCCCAATTGGTATAGCCTTTCATTTCTCCTTTTCTTTTTCAAATAGATTCAAAAATTCATAGATAATTCATATGAATCCAAACTTGGTGATTCAAATTCCTAGATGTCCCAAAAACCTTGCTCTATCCAGATTACTAACTTGCACTTTTTCCAAGAAACTTTGTTATACATCTAATAGATGAAACCCTATTTTTGTATTTCTTTCTTGGGCTTTCGAAATTCCTTGGGATCTCACCCTAGATCCAAATGCTATGGTTCTAACTCCTAGGTGGATATAAATTCATGCACTAAGTGATGAACATTTTTCCTTCCACTTCCTCTGCTATACAAGTTAGTGAACCATTCATTTATGTGTAATCCACTTTAGAAATCCCTAGGAAATTCATCCCAACTCCAAATCCAGTGAAACCACTTTCCAAAATCTTCTATAGTCATGCCCTATATGTTGGGTGCATCCACCCATGTTTATGAAAATGTTTTCTAAATACTTCTTATAGGATCACCAATTGCCCTATTTCCACCATTCAAGGAGCCTCGTTGATCCACTCCAGTAGTGCCATTTTAGATATTTTTCTTATGACCAGAGATGTCCAAGAAAAATAAAACTCCTACTTATAGAGCACTTTAATTTCTCCACTTGTTTAGTTGCTTATTATGGTTTTTTCTGGAGGTAGTTGACAAAGTAGACGAAGTGCTCAAAGTTGGACGAGAAGCGTGTGAAGACCTTGAAGACTTTGCTGAGCTAGGCAAGCAACCCTTTGACCATGTCTATGAAACCCTTTTTGCATGACATATAGCACTTACTTTGTTGCATAGAATCATGAATGAAACGGTGACCACCATGGTGGATTACCTCTGTTACTATCTTCATTGATACTTGCATTGAGCATGACCCTACCTTCTTATGAGGGTTGTGCGGGTGGGAAGTAGTTAGGATGCCAAGTGGTTAATATGCAAGTGGGATGGGTAAATGCACGATGTCAGAAAGTAATAATTTCAAAGAATTTTTGAAAAACCCGTCGAGTCCCACTAATGCTCGAGGGATATGATGTTGAGCTAGGTAACCATTTGATAAAGAGGTGGTGTACCGAGGCAAGTGAGTGTGTGTGTGTGTTAGAAAATGGATTAGATTTAAGAATTGCTGCTTGTCCCAACCTTACATGTACAACCACGATACCCCTATGGGACGGGTCTTTGTTGGTCACCTAGGTGATGCTATCAAAGAGCTCACATTACTAGTGGTGGGAGTGACGTGGTCACTCTTGATACGGGGTCGTGACGGAAAGAACGATCGTAGGCTATTTTCACTAACACCAGGCCCACCGTTGGTCCCTTCATGGATGATACTTGTAATGAACATCATGTAGGATGTGTGCCAACGAGTGGACTCTTTTTTAGTGTCACCAAGGGAAAGGCATTGTTCGGGTGCTTACCTCGGGTATGTAATATACCGCGAGTCGTAGCTTGACACGGAAGTTCCCCGAGTATTGTGGGTAAAGTCTGCAACCTCTGCAAAATTTAAAACTATTTGAATAGCCATGTCTACGGTCAAGGATAGTTGGGTGGTCCTGCTTAAACTATGTCTAGTGTTTTATTAAACTTGGTGTGTGTCTAGGTAACAAAGATGATACTTGAGCTAAGTCGGATGACTTGACAAGATGACCAAACAGGAGATGTTCAACCCCTGCTTATGATGATATATGTAGCTTGTTCAAATGGATATATTTAAAATGTTGATGCATGCTCTTACAAATTAGTTGAACATGTCATTGCACTCAAAATTAGCTTTCTACAAACTTACCTACTTAGTGTTATATCATGCATTGTTATACCTTGTTCCAAAACATGGGTTGCTTGCGAGTACATTCAAAGTACTCATTGGCTTGCCATTGGTTATTTAATTGGCCAGGCATGGAAGAGAAGGAATATGGTGAAGAGTTCATTGGTGACGAACATGCGAACTAGGACACTTCCTAGTTAGAATGCCTATAGGGTTAAGACAGATGACATGGGTTCACGCTTTCGTTCAAGAATTCTACTGCTAGTTATGTTTGTTTTTTGGCCTTCATGGCTCTATCTATGTAAAACTTGACCTTGATGGTCTTTATTTGCGTAAAACAGTATGTATGCGTGTAAGACTCTTGTTATTCAGCTTTTGTGTGTTCAGTGAGCATTGTTCTCTGGGATCACTATACACATGCATTCGGTGATCACGACTTATGAGTTGGGGTCCCCACAGAGCTGGTATCAGAGCCATCCTAACTGTAGGAAGCCTTAGTGTCGGGGATATACCCCGCGGTATAACCCGGCCTGAAGTATGACCCAGCCGGGACTTGACAACTTATTGGAGCCCTGGACGAAGTTGATGATTCATTGGTGACCCAGCCGAAGGTATGACTCGACTCATCATATGGTGGATCATGCATCACCTCCATTACCGGGTCACGGGAAGACCAGACCCATATCCCAGCATGCGAGCCGGCCCTGGCGGCTCATGGACCGGCCTGGAGGGGCGGCTCCCAAGAGAAGGCCCAAGGAGAGAAAGGATTCCCTCGTAAAGGAAACAAGACCCAGATTAGGATCCAAGAGAGACTAGTACTAATCCTACTCCTAGTAGGACTCTACATGTAAACCTACCCCTTCCACTTATATAAGGAGGGGTAGAGCACCCCTAGAGGGACAAGTTAAGACAGACACAAGTCATTAGAGATAGACAGATTAGAGGCTCTCGAGATTAGAGGTAGCAAGACAGCACCCTTGTAATCGAGATCACCCTCATCATCAATACAACATAAATTAGGACATAGGATTTTACCTCCATCGGAGGGGTTAAACCTGGGTAAACTCGCGTCTCTCAATTCCGATCAACCCCTCTCAAGCCGCCACATAGTTGCGATGGCCTCACACCTAAAGTTCGTTAACCCGGACATCTTGCCGTGACAAAACCATGACACGTAGTGTAAGAGCACATTTCTCCATGTGTGGTTTTGGTAATTGATGACACCCCTATGGACTAGTGGTTGCCTTGAGTTATATTCGAAGGATTTTTCCATAGGCACTTCTTGAAGTGCATCTGTTGGGTTTCAAGGAGATTATATGATGACCAATGTGGTATTCAAGGTTTATCCAAATATTCGTCATGCGAGAGTTGAGATTATTGCAAACATGTCTTGAAGAAGAAGATTGTGTGAGAATTCATGATTACCCTCAAGACTAAGTCAAAGAGTGTATCAAGTTGATCAACACACAAAGCATACAAGATGTACCAAGAGGGATCAAGTGATCCCATAGTATGGTAAGCATTGTCCATTACGCTTTGTGTACTAACCCATGTAACTTGTTTGAGTTATTTATGGGGTTAGGTATATTTCCATGGTCTAGCATCAATAAGAAGATCCCATACAATCCATGGAGGATGACATCAAGTGGTGATCGCCATCCAGGTTGCGGTGTGTAAGATCAAGTGAAGCAGCACGAAGAGATCATGCTTGAAGCTTGCCATTCATTGTGGTGACAATGGACTTTTGAAGATGTGTCGAAGAGTGGCTCACCCATTGTGGAGTATGGGGGAGCAATCTATTCATCTTCATCAAGCCGACGCAATCAAGAAAAGTGGTCCATCTTGAGGAAGTAAAGATCGTCATCATCTAGCTCAAGTGGACTATGCACAAGGCAAAGGTTTGACCTTGATGGGGTTTTCTATTTTACCGGTCTCATAGTGGTAGTTGGGAGACTGGGTTACAGGATAGATAGCCATACTATCAAGGGGGGCTCTCAAGTGAGTAGCTTGATCGTATCGTTCATTGAGAGCTAAAAACATTTGCATCCCCTCATCATCATCTTTCTTGGTCCTTATTTGTTTTTTCTCTATGTGAGCTTTTGAGCTTACGGTCTTCATTGTGACAAGTTCAAGATCATAGAAAACAAATTTTGTATGCATCATATTGTGTTTTCAGTGTTGGAGATTTTGCCGGAAGGTCATCTTCCTTATCCTAGTGGCATTTATTATCCATTGTTTGTTCTTAATTTAACTAGTCATTGTTGGATAGCTTTTGTTGTCCTTTATTGAACAAGCTTGAGGTTTCTCAAATCGGAGCTTATATACAAAAGTTGTGGTTGTTTTAGTATTACCTGTTTTACATAGAGAGCGCCCCATAGAGCGGTCGTACCGGTTTACCAGTACAACCGGTGTTTGGAGCGGTTGTACCGCTCTAGAATTGGTCAAGAGGTTGTACCGGCCATGTACCACTCTACCATCGGACTCAGTTCTGTTTTGGTGCGGTTATTGGGCAGTTGTAGGCCAGTTGTTCCGGTGTAATTGGTACTACCGGTTGTAACGGTGAGAAGAGAAGTTGTATCGCTCCTATGTGATTCCGCACATAATGGGCAGATTCGTGGGAACCTATTTAAGGGGGTCTTCTACCCCAACGGTCGCCATCTTTTGAGCTCATGTTTTCCCCCCATTGGTGACCCTCTTTGAGCTTGCTATTTCTCAATCCCTCCAATGATTCTTGCTCCTTTTTGAGGGAAAATATAGAGGAGATATAGATCCACATTTCCACCAATCACTTTCTCCTCTATGTGAGGGGAACCCCTTGGATCTAGATCTTGGAGTTCTTCATGTTCTTCTTCGTTCTTCCTCTCACTTTCCTCCATAGCATTAGTTTTTATGGTGGGATTTGGGAGAGAAGGACTTGGGCACTCCGTGTGCCCTTGCCATTGCATTTGGTGCATTGGTTTGAGTTCTCCATAGTGATACGTGGAAGTGAAGTTTGAGAATATTATTACTCTTGGGTGTTTGAGCACCCTAGAGCTTGTTCCTCTTGGGTGCCTCAGTGCCCTAGATGGCTTGTGTTGCCTCGGAGCTCAATCATTGTGGTGCAAAGCTCCGGGCAAGCTTAGGGGTCTCCAATTAGGTTGTGGAGATTGCCCCAAGCATTTGTGGTCACCTCGGAGCCACAATCCATTATGGTGAAGCTTCGCGGTGTCGGTGATTGCCCCAACCTTGTTTGTACGGGTTCGGTGACTACCCTCAATGGTCCCTTAGTGGAATCACGACATCTTGCATTGTGCGAGGGCGTGAGAAGATTATGGTGGCCCTAGTGGCTTCTTGGGGAGAATTGTGCCTCCACACCGCTCTGAACGGAGATTAGCATCCGCAAGGGTGTGAACTTAGGTATACATCATCGTCTCTGTGTGCCTCGGTTATCTCTTACCCGAGCCCCTTTACTTATGCACTTTACTTAGTGATAGGTACATTGTTAGATGCTATATATCTTGATATCACTTAGTTGCTTATCTTGCTTAGCATAAGTTGTTCGTGCACATAGGTGAGCCTATTTGTTTTAGGTTTTACGCTTGAAAATTAAATGGTAGTTTCATTCCGCATTTGTTCAAGCCTAACGCTAATTATTTTAAAGCGCCTATTCACCCCCCCCCCCCTATAGGCAACATCCATGTCCTTTCAATTTGTGTCAGAGACAAGTATCTCATGATTACGTTTAACAACCTAGATAGTAAGGATGTTGACTAGGGTATTGGGATTCTCTGACACCCTTAGTTTCAATGGCACAAATTTTGATGTTTAGGCAATTCGCATGCTTAATCTCTTTAGGGTCATGGACCCGTCTTTAGAGCGAATTGTAGATATGGGTTTTTCTCCTCCAGAGGATTCTCAACACCTATCTTTGGAGGATGATAAAAACTCTTATGTCAATGCTCAAGCTTCTAATGTGCTTTTTGATGCTTTGAGCAATGTAGTTATATTTGAACTCATGTCATTCCGGGATGCTCATGAGTTGTGGACAAAGCTTCAAGATAAATTTGGTGAGTCCAAGATTTGTAGGGATGATTCTTCTCCCTCCACCTTCGGTCTTGTTGTCTTCTCAACTTTTTCTACTTCACCTACATGTGGATTTCCACAAGGTAATTATATGGTGAGTAGTGATGATCATTGTAATGATGATAGTGGGCTTATTGTTGATAATTCTTCTTCACTATCTTATTTTAATGCTTCATCTTTGGACTTTAACACCTGGAGCACTTTAAATGTTTCACATTCTTGTGTAGATAGTCCTTGCATATCATGTACAAATTGCTTGACTAAATCTCATGATGATATGCTTGCTATATCTTGTTGCTGTGATAAAAATGTATCTATTTCCTCAAGTTGTTGTGCTAACAATGTAGAGGAAACTGAACACTCCATGGAACAAGATGTGGTCTTGAATGGTGCTTCAAGGGATCCTACATCATCATCTATTGTTTCTCACTCTTGCCTTATGGCTAAGGCTGCAAAGGTATCTCCTACTTCGAATCCGAATATATCTCACGATGATGATGTTGATGATAATGATGAAGAGAGTGATAATATTGCTTCCTTAAAAATTAAGGGAGAAATGGTTTTTAAAGCTCTTCATAAGAATAAAATTGCTCGTTCCAACTTCATGGAAATCATGTCTATTGCCATTGAGGGCAAAAAATATATTGAGGAGTTGGAAGCCCATGTCGAGGAGCATGAGACCACCATTGATGAAATGGAAGGTCATGAACATGATTACGCTAATGAGATCGCGGAGCTAACTCAAGCTCTTGAAAATGAACAAACCACCAAGGAATCTCGTGAGGAGACCTTTGCTCTAGAATTATCTAGATTAAAGGAATCCCATGAAATAGCTCTCAAGGCGGCTAATGATTTTAGAACTAAAAATGATAATCTTTAAGTTGCACATGCTAAACTCCTTGAGGACTTTGAGCACCTAGAAAATGGCTCAAGGGTCGTTAAGAGTTTGCTCATTGAACTCACCGAGTCTCATGTTCAACTTAAAGTTTCATATGCTAAAGAGCTTGCCAAGTTGCCTTCTCCTCTTGTTGTTAATGATGATGCTTGTGCTACTAACTCTATTTCTTGTGAAGCATCCATATTAAAGGAGAATGTTGAGCTAAGGGCTCAACTTGAGTTGCTATCTAGCAATTACGGGAAATTGGAAGAAAGTCATGAAAAGCTTTCTAGCTCTCATGGCGATCTTCTAGTATCACATAATGGGCTAAAGATAGCTCATGAGGCTAGTACTACTAAGGTAACATCTACTGATCCTCATGTGGACATTAGCACTACATCCATTAGAAATGCTTTATTGCCATTTCCTAGTTCTAGTAGTTCATCTACTCATAATGTTGATACATCTTGTGATGAATTACTTTACTTGCCTTATTGCTCTAACGATGAAGCTTATACCTCCTCTAGCACTTGTGTTGATTCTAACCATGTAGAGGAAATCAATGAGATCAAGGCCCAAGTCACTTATTTGAAAAAAGACTTCAAAAAGATTCATGAAGAGAAGTCCACACTCAACAATATCTTGAGTGTGCAAAAATTCCCAAATGACAAAGGTGGACTTGGATTCAACTCCAAGAATAAGAAGATGTACACGAAGTACAAGAAGAAGGGCCAAGAACAAGTCAAGAATTCGGCCAAGATTATTTTCTTCAAGTGAAAAATAGAAGGGCACCATGTAAGATCTTGCCCATTGAAGAAGAAGCCTCAAAGTAACAAGCAACAAGGGAAGCAGACACAAGTTCAATCGCATGCTCAACCACAAGTTGAAGAAAGGCCTCTTCCCAAGAAGACCCAAGTCAACACTCCTCAAGTTGAGAAATCAATTGAGAAGAAAGTAAAGGGTAGATGTTGCTACTTATGTCGTGAGAAGGGTCACTTCGCTTCTTCTTGCATGAAAGGTAACTTATCCAACCCAATCATTATTGATGATATCTATTATCTTGGGAAGGATAAGCTTGGCATTGTGTTTGCCAAATGTGTTGGTACTCAAAGTGGTGTCAAGAAAAGAACCATTTGGGTATCCAAGCCTATTGTGACTAACCTCTTAGGACCCAACTTGGTTGGGGACCAACAAGCTCAAACTTGATCACTAGGTGTTGATGGAGGGCATTGGTGACTTGGCTACATTAGAAGAATTAAGGATTCTTCATCATTCATATTGTCTCAAGCCAAGTCATGTGGATCATCAATTGTCTATCAAATACCAATGTTCCTCCTTGTAGTAACTTGTACTTAAATTGAATACATTGTTAGTTACTTGCCCCTTTGCATGTTGTGGTTTTGTACCTTGCATGTGTTTGTATATGTTGTGATTCCTATTTGTTTATCTTGAGAAATAAAGTATGTATGATGGGTTGCACATCATGTATGTGTGAGTCCTGTGTAGAGCCGTTTTGCATTCTGTTTGAATCTTAGTTGGCTCTTTGTGAGAGATTAATAGATTATCCCATTTTTGAGGAGTGGTGTGCTTTATGCACTTCGCAATCCTAAAAATGTGTGTACATGAAAAATACCACTTAGTATTGATATTACAAGATTATCTATATTCTATTTGGTATGTCTTCGCATGAGAATTTCAAATTCTAAATGGTCCATTAATCATCTCTTGTTGGATTTCATTTGCCACTTGTTAATAACGTTGGGTTACCACATTATGGGGGAGTAATACTATGTGCATATTACAAGCCCAGAGAATGTGTACATTTGAGATATTGCCACTTAGAGTTGATATTATAATTTATCTTGTTCCTAGGTGGCGTGTTCGCTCTACAAGTGTCATTTGCTTACGATTTACGTGTGAAGATGATGTTGGATATCTTTGCAATCTACCAATAGGAAATATTTAGAATTACTTCTTGTCCTTTGACAATTGGTATCCTTTTATTTGGTAGAAATTTCTAATCATCTTTACATTGTATTTTGTTTATCATTTGTCTTACTTGCCTCTTGTGGATCCTTTTGAGCATGTATAGTGTTTCTATAGATATAGGGAAAGTGATGATCCCATCATGTGCATGTTGTATCCAAATGCAAATTCTATATAATGCACATCTCCTGGGGGATCCCTCCTATTTTCTTTAGAACGCACTCTTTATGTGTTTATCATAAAATCTTTTGATCCTCATAAAGTGTGTGTTGGTGGGAGGCAAGCCTTTTCTCTACGGTGCTTTGTGCCATCATGAAAATTTGCGGAGGTTTTGGCTTGGTTGAAACCTAGATCCCTTTTGGGAATTGATACCTCTTGTTTTCCTTCAATTGGTATCTTGTTTCCTTCTGTTTGGCATGTGTCAATGGATATTTCATTCCTTGATGTATATTTTTGTTGGTATCCGTCAAGTGATAATTTTTCGTTTGGTATCTTATTTTCACTTGATTCCTTATCTTTTGGGATCTTATCAACTATGTGTTGTTTTGATTCCTGAAAGCCTTGAGCATGCATATTTTCGACATGTACTTTCACTGGCATGTTCTCTTTCCTTGACCCAATATATAGGGGAGACTCCACTATGACATAAATTGGCTAAAGTGTGCATGAAATTCAATTTGATATCTATATGCACATATTTATGTGGAGTTTTGTCCTATGTATTGTTGGTCCACTAACTTTTTGGTCCCAATGAGTTTGGGTACCATTTTGTTTGCGTCCTTGTTCTAGGAACAATTGTAGATACCTTGGATGCTCGTCTCACTTACACGGAAGGTGTTGAAACCATGTGCTTATTGGAGCCAAGATAGGATGATCAATGAACCACTATCTACTACATAAATACAATGATATCTTGGTAACAAGTATCTACTTCATGCATGCATTTCTCGCATTCAACCTTTTATAGGTTGCATCATGGCATGAACTTCTTGAGTCTTTCTTCGGGTACTTGTTTCCTTTCCCAAAGCGTCTAAACGATGATGTCATATTGCTAGTTGTGATGTCTTTGATGTTCGTGTATTGGGAGTTCATTTATGTACAATAAGAAAATATTAGGCTATGTGCTATGCTTTCAAGCAAAGATCTTATTGGTATATTTATGACTTCCTTTTGGATATATTGTTTGTTCCTTCTTGTAACTATTTTGTGTGTACATCATTCTTTGTGGATATATCATCATGATTGTCCTCTACCTAGAATCTTATACACATGAGATAAGTTACATCTCTAGTTGATATACTATTTTCTTTCACGTCCATCGTTACATTCCCTCTTTATTTCCTTGGTGGTTTCGTGAAAGAATTTGTCTTGAGTGCAGATCTTATATCCTTCATCTTGATGCACTCCATGGTGGTGAAGATTATTTTCTTCATGCTTGTCTTCACGAGGGTTTTGCCATCTCAATTGGTATTCCTCCTCTTGACAAGGCTGTTATTTCCTATCTTCACCAGGCGTTGTCACAAGCTTTGGTTTTTAATTTTCATATTAGTAAGCTTGTGAACTCATTTGCTAGTGGCTTGTGTGTGGGAAGGATATGTCTTGCACTTTATGTCTCATTTCATCAAGACTATGTTGATGCTTAATGCTCATCCTTATATTAGTCTTCTCAAGTGCTTTGCCATCACTCACACACATCATTTTGGTTGAGCCTATTCTTAAACCTCTTTTTCATGTTGCTCAACCATATGTTTGGTGCAAGTGGTATTTTGTTGTATTGTCTACTTTCTTGCACTTGTTGTGTGTTTATATTTATTTTGGGGGAGTCATGATCCTATTTTGTGCACTTGTAGTCAAATACAAAAATTCTTAATTGTGCACAAATCATGGGGATCTCCTCTAGTTTCTTTATAAACACTCTTTTTACCATATCATAATATCTTTCATTCATATCGCTCGTAGGATCCTGTGATTTTTTGTTCCAATTGGTTTCTCTTGGTTGCTTGCTTCACTCTGGTGTATGTCTTTGTGCCATACGATCCTTTTTGCAATCTTTGGATCCTCAATATAGTTTTTTCCTCCAACTACTTATCATTGGATATGTGTATTTTATTACACTCATATTTTGAGAAATACACACCTTTTGGAGGAACACCTATTATATTGGCTTTCTAAGCTTTTCACCCATTTTAGAAATCGATGCCAATGGGGGAGAAGTTTCGAGAGTTTAGTTTGGAAAGCTTAGAGAGTTTTGATTTTATTGCCTCATCATTTGCATCTCACACTCATGCACTACTCTGCATGTCTGTGTCCTTGGTTGTGCTTATTTACTTATATGAACTCTCTTGAAAGTGGTTGTCATCAATTACCAAAATGGGGGAGATTGTAAGAGCACATTTCTCCATGTGTGGTTTTGGTAATAGATGACACCCATATGGACTAATTGTTGCCTTGAGTTATATTCGGAGGATTTGTCCATAGGCACGTCTTGAAGTCCATCTGTTGGGTTTCAAGGATTTTATATGATGACCAATGTGGTATTCAAGGTTTATCCAAAGATTCATCATGTGAGAGTTGAGCTTATTGCAAGCATGTCTTGAAGAATAAGATTGTCTGAGCATTCATGATTACCCTCAAGACTAAGTCAAAGAGTGAATCAAGTTGACCAACACACAAAGCGTACAAGATGTACCAGAGGGATCAAGTGATCACATGGTATGGTAAGCATTGTACATTACGGTTTGTGTACTAACCCATGTTCCTTGTGTGAGTTCTTTGTGGGGTTAGGTATATTTCCATGGGCTAGCATCAATAAGAAGATCCCATACAATCCATGGAGGATGACATCAAGTGGTGATCATCATCAAGGTTGTGGTGTGCAAGCTCAAGTGAAGCATCACAAAGGGATCATGCTTGAAGCTTGCCGTTCATTGTGGTGACAATGGACTTGTGAAGATGTTTCGAAGAGTGGCTCACCCATTGTGGAGTATGGGGGACCAATCTACTAATCTTCATCAAGCTGGCGCAATCAAGAAAGGTGGTCCATCTTGAGGAAGTAAAGATCATCATAATCTAGCTCAAGTGGACTATGCGCAAGTCAAAGATTTGACCTTGATAGGGTTTTCTATTTTACCAGTCTCATAGTGGTAGTTGGGAGACTGGGTTACAGGATAGATAGCCGTACTATCAAGGGGGGCTCTCAAGTGAGCAGCTTGATCGTATCGTTCGTTGAGAGCTCAAACCATTTGCATCCTTGCATCATCATCTTTCTTGGTCCTTATTTGGGTTTTATCTACGTGAGTTGTTGATCTTACGGTCTTCGTCATGATAAGTTCAAGTTCATCAAAATCAGATTTCGTATGCATCATATTGTGTTTTCGGGTTTGGAGATTTTGCCGGATATTTATTGGGAAGGTCATCTTACTTATCCTAGTGGCATTTATTCTACATTGCTTGTTCTTAATTTAACTCGTCATTGTTGGATAGCTTTCGTTGTCCCTTATCCAACAAGCTTGAGTTTTCTCAAATCGGAGCTCATATGCAAAAGTTGTGCTGTTTTAGTATTACCTGTTTTACATAGAGAGGTTATACTGCCCCATAGAGCGGTTGTACCGCTCTAGAATTGGTTAGGAGGTTGTACCGGCCATGTACCACTCTACCACCAGACTCGGTTCTGTTTTGGAGCGGTTATTGGGCGGTTGTAGGCCGGTTGTTCTGGTATAATTGGTACTACCGGTTGTACCGGTGAGCAGAGAGGTTGTGCTGATCCTATGTGATTCTGCACATAATGGGCAGATTCGTGGGGACCTATTTAAGGGGGTCTTCTACCCCAATGGTCCCCGTATTTTGAGCTCGTGTTTGCCCCCATTGTTGACCCACTTTGAGCTTGCTATCTCTCAATCCCTCCAATCATTCTTGCTCCTTTTTGAGGGAAAAGAGAGAGGAGATCTAGATCCACATTTCTACCAATCACTTTCTCCTCTATGTGAGGGGAACCCCTTGGATCTAGATCTTGGATCTCTTCGTGTTCTTCTTCGTTCTTCCTCTCACTTTCCTCCATAGCATTAGTTGTTGTGGTGGGATTTGGGAAAGAAGGACTTGGGCACTCCGTGTGCCCTTGCCATTGCATTTGGTGCATAGGTTTGAGTTCTCCACGGTGATATGTGGAAGTGAATTTTGAGAATCTTATTACTCTTGGGTGTTTGAGCACCCTAGAGCTTGTTCCTCTTGGGTGCCTCAGCGCCCTAGACGGCTTGTGTTGCCTCGAAGCTCAATCATTGTGGTGCAAAGCTCCAGGCAAGCTTTGGGGTCTCCAATAAGGTTCTGGAGATTGCCCCAAGTATTTGTGGTCACCTCGGAGCCACAGTCCATTGTGGTGAAGCTTCGTGGTGTTGTTGGGAGCCTCCAATTAAGTTGTGGAGATTTACCCAACCTTGTTTGTACGGGTTTGGTGACCACCCTCAAGGGTCCCTTAGTGGAATCACGGCATCTTGCATTGTGCGAGGGCGTGAGGAGATTACGATGGCCCTAGTGGCTTCTTGGGGAGCATTGTGCCTCCACACCACTCTGAACGGAGATTAGCATCCGCAAGGGTATGAACTTCGAGATACATCATTGTCTTCGCCTGCCTCAGTTATCTCTTACCCGAGCCCCTTTACTTATGCACCTTACTTTGTGATAGCTATATTGTTAGATGCTATATATCTTGCTATCATTTAGTTGCTTATCTTGCTTAGCATAAGTTGTTGCTGCACATAGGTGAGCCAAGTTGTTTTACATTTTGTGCTTGACAAATTAAATGCTTGTTTTATTCCACATTTGTTCAAGCCTAAACCGTAATTATTTTAAAGCGCTTATTCACCACCAACCCCCCTCTAGGCGACATCCACGTCATTTCACTTAGTTAGCATGGACGTTAGTTAGGACAAAACTATTTTTCATAGGAAGTGAAGGGTTTTTTCTTAGCACCTCCACCCTTATTCTGTTGACTCTCCTCGTTTGCTTTTTCAAAACTTTGCAACGGTCATTAGTATCCTTATGTCCCTGACCACTGGATTCCTTGAAATCCTCGTGGGTAACCTGGAATGAAGCCACCTTGTGAGACATCCGCCCACAAATCTTGAACACAAGGTTGGAGACACCATGACTAGATGATACCAACAGAAGATACCTTCTCAAAGGATGAGGATATCAAGACTCGGAAGATGGTGACACCCTCGACACTGCCCCAGGATGATGCCACCTTGGCCTATGATGACCAGGGAATAAGACATGTAATGTCATGTATTCATCGCCAATATAGAAAACTTGTCCTTACCATTGTTTTATCGGTAATGGTCGGTGGATAAGAACCTTGCCATTTGGTCCACCTCACCATAGTGAGAAGGAAAAATGTTTCTCTTCATCCCCCGCTCTTGGTGTCGTTATTATCATCAACATGTCCGACAAGTTGGAACTCTATCATGCCTTGTTTATGTCATTGCATAAAGGATTGCCAACTTGGAACTCTCGATGCCTTGGAGGACAAGAAGGCATTGGCACGATTACAAAGCCACTAGAAGATCCGGTCAATGATAGCTGTAAGGAACCACCTTCATCATCAACTCACCGGATGCGAAGTTGTCAAGGACTCCAGAGGCACAACCCGGATCATTTCGACAAACAACAACTAGAGACATAGTGACACCTAAAAAAGACCCACAAGACTAAGAAGACTCCTCTCCAAGACACAAAGCCAAGCATGACCACTGAGTCTGAGAACCCCTAGGGTAGGATGAGTCGTGTATCCCCTATGCGAAGTCGAGTCCGTGTGATGGTTCAAATGGAACCATGATGTGTGTTGCTTGTTTGTGCTTTGGTATAAGTCGCACTTTTGCCCTAGGCAACTAGAACACGACTATATTGCCTACCTTGTCTTAATGAATGTGTTTGGCCTTTGTTGCCACCTGTCTAATTGCACTTGAATCATAGAACCCCATTTAGGATCCTCCCCTCTATGCTACTTTTCCATCTCGCCTTTCTTGTCAATTGAAGACCAGCAAGACAAGATGTACCAAGGATCCACCTCAATAGACAACTAGCACGAAAGACTTTGACTACAATGTACTCACCAGACGCAACCCTGTAGAGTTATGATTTTCCCTCAAGATTGGAAACCCCTCCCTAGACCAACCTAGACCTCACAAGCTCCCCCAGCTCAAATCTCTTATCACATGTTTAATACACGGATTCGCCACATCACCTGTTGAGCTCCAATAACCACCGCTTAGCATAGGGTTCATTATGGGACTAGTGATCATAGTGAACAAACATATTTCATTCGTAAGCTAGCACCAGAACCTTGATGCCATAGGAAGGATCATTCCAAGGATATACGCCTTGTAGACAATGACTGAGGTGACTATAATATGTGTCTTGAGGATGTAGCTAGGCCCCTTGATGGATTGTATGACCCTTATGTTGTCAAATGAACTTGGTGGATCAAGTTGATGGAATAGCATAACTTACACATCCCTTGAGTAAATTGGATTTATTAGAACAACTGGGGATCGCATGTTCAAAATTATTGGTAGTAAGATAACTTGATTTTGACAAGTAGTGGTCATGGATTGATGATGTTACAATAATGACTTGAGGAACCAGTAGGAATTCGTGTTGGATGTGAGATTTGGATTTAAATAGATGATCCTAATAGAGTGATTGGTGTTAAGTAAGTCTACATGGTTCGGAGTAAATTGGATTTAGTATGATGATCCTAACCTTGACACCATGTTTTTGCTGGATGGTAAGACAGGGAAAATTTGGAGTTGTCAGAATTAAATTGATGACCTATGTAAGCTGGACCTTGGAGTTTTCTTGGTTATGATATTGGGAATTGGTGGATATACTAGCCCCTTCGATGGTTTGAAGATTATAGGAACTCTGGGAGACTATGTAGAACCCCATCAATATTGGATTTGTAGGAGTTATGGGTCAAGTAATGATTCATCGGATTGATGAACCACTGAATTGGATTCGTAGGAAGGAAACAAGATCTTGGATTGATATATACGTGTTTCCTTAGCATAGAAGTGCGGTACCTTAGACCTTGTATAGATTAGTAGACCACTTGGATTTGTAGTGTCATAATCAAGCTTGGCGGCTTGTATGCTTCCCGAGGATTTTTACATAGGGATACATGTGGGTTGGCTATAGTATACATATGAGGTTTTGGTTCAGTCCTCTTAAAACCATGGAGATATGAGCAGCATGAGCAATGTTAGGGTTGACTTATATGAGATGATACCTTTGATTATATAGGATGGTTTTATTGGAGTAAGGTGTAGGACAATTGGCATCTAAGGACCGTGCTCAAGGACAAGATGGTAGACGTTCACTCACATCCTAAGATCCTTGAAACCCTGAAGCTTTACAAAGCCATAACCCGGTCGGAATATGACCAAAGGCTTTGGCTCTAAGTCAAAAGACTATGGTCGATATTCCACCTCGACCACCACCAATCATGTTCACAAGGAAGGTGGACACGAAGAACTGGATCACACTGGAACCAAAGTTGGACCACAAACCCTAGGCAAGTAACAATCCGGAACAAATGACCACTTCCCTCACACATCCCATGAGCAATGTGTTTATGTGCTACTTGGAGAAATATGTTGTTATCCTCATGGATGACAAACTTATTTACCCAATGTGACAAAGGAACATCTTAGTCCTATTTGGATAAGCCCCCAAAACACCGATTGCCTTGCTCCTCAAAGTGTAAGGTTTTACCTTGAAGAAGCTGGACTTCCCAAAGCACCCTCCCTACACCATAAGACATTCTTGCCCAAGAAATAGGAAGAGCCACTACGGTTGGGAAGCAGCCACGATGACAAAGAAGAAGCAAGATAAGTCAACTACCACCCCTCTACTGGCTACATCAGCTAGACTCTGTCAAGAAGCACCAACGTTCAAGCACAATTAAGCCCTTGGACATCAAGAGGATTAAATAGACCCTTGTTTTAATGGTCACCTATCAGTTCCTGACTAGGAAGGAACTGAGAAGTCGATAACACCCCTCGCTCCACCACCTTGACAATGTATGATGAGCCTGATGTCCCTACTCTCTTCAGATGTCTGGAACGGAGTGGAACGACTGTCATGACTACGTTACTAGCCCTTTTTGGTCCAATGATGGGTGTGACCCTGATTGGATCATGGTAAACCACCTGTCAAAGGTAGTTCACCCCACTTGTCAAGCATCAAACCTTGGGGATTGGAGGGCTGTTCTATACTTATGGATAGTCATCTTATTTAAAATCCCCGCTAAGACCTTCTTAGAGGAAGGAACCCACTTAGCCACCCAAACTCAAAGCTTAGTATTAGGGATGAGACTCAACCAAACCTTCCCACAAGTGTCTACGAAGAGGCACGAAGACCAAACAGTCGAAGACACACTAGAAAAATGTGTTAGTGACTACGAAGGCAAGTGATGAAGGATGATCAAAGAACATACGTCGACAGCTTTGCCAAGCGGAAGACGTCGACAAGAAGCCTACGTGGTACACCTCAACACTCTCAAGGATGAAGACCCCCTGCAATTGAATATCACCTTCCTTAAGGGATTCAAGGACCTCCTTGTCAATGGAAGGCTATGCCAACATTTTAACCCTTCTATTCTAGCCTAAGGCATCTAGATGTCACTAACCAACATGGGTAACCCACATGACCAGCATGCAAACACACTACTTTATCCCGTATCCCGAGTTTGGTATACACACGCAAGCCAGACCTTTGATCAAAACCCGTTCATCAGGACCTTAACTCCTAGTCAGACCTAGCATACCGCAGGCACCCAATTCAGCTCTTGGAGAAAGTCACACGATGAACTCGAAGCCGTACCGTAAATCACTTCAAGGAATAGTGGAGCAACCACACCAAAGCAGAAGCAACATGGAACGTGAAAGCTACATCGCCTTTGAAGTACCACCTCCTTTATACGCCTAGCATAGGAATCTTGGGGACAAGATTCTTGTAAGGGGGTAGGTCTGTCACAACCTGTGTTTTGCCTCATGACTAAGTTAACATTGCTCAAAAATTAGAACCAATTAAAACTTTATTGTGTGTTTGTGATGCTTGACTTGGCTATTGATTACTTGTTTGCTTACTTGTGCTCTAATTCATAAAAATCCTTCTACTCTCAAAACCCATCTCCTTGATCCAAAGCTTTGCCCAATGCTCATGCCATGTGTATAGGACATGAAACTATTTTCATAAAATATTCTTTTGGCGAAAAAGCATTTATTCAATTTAGGTTTTCAAAACCCCCTGAATTGAGGTATGTACTACAAGTCCTCAAAATAAGGTGGATGTTTTCCCCCAGAGACTTTATTTGGAACCTACCATATACAAGACTTCCCAAAACCATCAAATATTAATTTTAAAGATTATTTCCCTATTTAATTTAAAGACCTTCTATTAAGTCCAAAAAAGTATTTTATAGGTAAAAAGTATTTGTATGCTTTCAAAATATTTGAGAAAATTTAGGGAAACTCAGTGGACATATATTTTTCCATATATAAGAGTTTCAACACACGGTCATGTTCAAAATATCAGACAAAACACTCCAAAACCCCTTTTGCCTATTTACAGTATTTGAAATATTTATATAAGAAATATTATCAAATAAATCCAGGAAAAATCTAGAAAGTCACACATTCCTAATGTGACGATCTTGCAAAGTTTCATTCCAATCCAAGTAGTTTTCGTTCACAAAACTACCCCAAAACCCTCTTTGGCTAGATCCAAACATGAGCAACTTTGCATTGACAAGTGCCTCCATTCCTCTCAAACTTTGTAGACATGTTCTAATCATCTAATAATGCACCCACACGAAGTGGTGCATCAAGGAGAACAGATCCACTTGTCCAAATCCCTCCAAACCCATTTTCGTTGATTTCAAGAACTTGGAATTTTTGCATTGCCAAGTTTCCCCATTTGGTCCCAAACTTTTTGGGCATGCTCTAATACCCAAATGATGCCACCACACCAAGTGGTGCATCAAGTATATTAGCTTAGCATGACCAAATCTATAGAAATCTGATTTTGTTGATTTCTAGGGTTTACCAAGTTTGTATTGTCAACTTTCCTCAAATGAGCTCAAACCTTGTGATAAGACTTGTTTTTAATTCCCATTATATCCTATTAAGTCTCACTTCAAGTGAGAAAAGTAATCTTGTCCAAAATAGCATCAAACACCTTGTGGTGAAATGGTAAAGCCCCTGTTTTGACCACTTGTGCTCTTCTCCTTCACCTCAAACTTTTACCACAACACCTCATATGTCTCTCCCACCTCCAGTAAAACTTGCAAGGCTTTGGCATAATGATTGGGGTGAAAACCCTATTTTAACCCCCTGACAACAAGTTTTCCCCTTTTTCTCTGATTTCCTTCTCTTCTAAGGAACCCTCAGGGCCTCCAAAGCTAGTGTGACTTGGTTTATACCCTCCTAGATTCCCTAGACACCAATGGTCGCGCCCTACATGCCAAAGATGTGCATTGGCATGCAAAGTTCGCACTCGAGAGCACGCTACAATGCACCCCACAGTGTAGCTTGCCCAATCTGAGGCTCCTGACAGCCTTGGGCCTCACGGTTGTGTCTTTCGAGGTCGCCTCGACATCCTCGTGATTCCACACGGTCGAGCCTCTCCTCCCTCGATCTCCTCTCTCCTCTGTAGAGCTCGCCGAGCGCGGCCATAGACTTGGTCGAGGATATGCCTCTGTCAAGATCTTGTTGGAAATATGCCCTAGAGGCAATAATAAATTAGTCATTATCATATTTCCTTGTTCATGATAATCATTTATTATCCATGCTATAATTGTATTGGTTGGAAACTCAGATACATGTGTGGATACATAGACAAACAAAGTGTCCCTAGTCAGCCTCTACTAAACTAGCTCGTTGATCAAAGATGGTTAAGGTTTCCTAGCCATAGACATGTGTTGTCATTTGATAACGGGATCACATAATTAGGAGAATGATGTTATGGACAATACCCGAACTCTAAATGTAGCATATGATCGTGTCAGTTTATTTCTATTGTTTTTAGCATGTCAAGTATATGTTCCTGTCACCATGAGATCATGCAACTCACTGACACTGGAGGAGTACCTTGTGTGTATCAAATGTCGCAACATAACTGGGTGACTATAAAGGTGCTCTAGAGGTGTCTCCGGGGGTGTTTGTTGAGTGGGCATGGATCAAGACTAGGATTTGTTACTCCGTGTGACGGAGAGGTATCTCCAGGCCAAGTCGGTAATACAACATCACAATGAGCCTTGCAAGCAAAGTGACTAAGATTTAGCCACGGGATCCTGTATTACAGAACGAGTAAATAGACTTGTCGGTAACGAGATTGAACTAGGTATAGAGATACCGACGATTGAATCTCGGTCAAGTAACATACTTAAGAACAAAGGGAACATCATACGGGATTTACTGAATCCTTGACATAGAGGTTCAGTCGATAAAGATCTTCGTAGAATATGTAGGAACCAATATGGGCATCCAGGTCCCTCAATTGGTAATTGTCCATAGAGGTGTCTTGGTCATGTCTGCATAGTTCTCGAACCCATGGGCTCTACACACTTATCACAGGGTCTACCCACAGTATAGTTGAGTTATTATGTTGGTGACCGAAAGTTGTTCGGAGTCTCGGATGAGATCTGGGCATGATGAGGAGCTCCGGAATAGTCCGGAGGTAAAGATTGATATATGGGATAATAGTGTATGGTCTCCAGAGGGGTTTCGGATGTTTCCCGAAATGTTCAGGTACAAGAACACTTTATTTGGACCAAGGGGTAAATCCCATGAGGCTTTAGCAAGATGCAAAAAGGAGTTTTGTGGAGGCCTGAGGCCAGATGCCAAGGACCCTAGCGTCTGGGGCCAGACGCCAAGGACCCTGGCGTCTGGTCCTGGAGTCCGAGGAGGACTCTTGCCTTGCGTGCCAAACCGACTTTAAGGAGGCTCTTTCTCCAAGTTTCGACCCTAGGGCTCAGCATATAAATAGAGGGACATGGCTAGCACCCAGAACACATCAAGATTTCCCCAATCCATGTGTCGGCAACCCCGCCCCTCTAGTTTATCCTCCTTCATAGTTTCCGTTGTGCTTTCAGAAGCCCTACGGAGATTGTTCTTCACCACCACTGTCACCACGTCATCGTGCTACTGGAACTCATCTACTACTTAGCCCCTCTTGCTGGATCAAGAAGGCAAGGATGTCATCAAGCTGTACGTGTGTTGAACACGGAGGTGCCATACGTTAGGCGCTAGAGCATGATTAGATCACGGGACAGCTTGCGATTGGATCGTCAAGACGTTCGACTACATCAACCGCGTTTCTTAATGCTTCCACTTAGTGATCTCCAAGGGTATGTGTATCCGATATCTCCTCTCGTAGATGCTCATCTCCTAGATTGATCTTGGTGAAGCATAGGAATTTTTTTATTTCCCATGCAATGTTCCCCTACAGTGGCATCATGAGCTAGGTCTATGCGTAGATGAGATCACGAGTAGAACACAAAGGAGATTGTGGGCGTTGATGCTCAGATTGCTTCCTCCCTTGGTATTTTCTTGATTCAGCGGTATTGTGGGATCAAGCGGCCCGGACCAACCTTACTCCTCCATGTACGAGAGACCAGTTCCATCACCTGACATGTGACTTTGTTGCATAAAGATGGCTGGCGGGTGTTTGTCTCTCCCACCTTAGTTGGATCGGATTCGACAAAGGCGGTCCTTGAGAAGGTTGAATAGCAATTTGTGTATCACCGTTGTGGTTTTGCGTAGGTAAGAATCGTTCTTGCTAGATACCCATAGCAACCACGTAAACCATGCAACAACAATTAGAAGATGTCTAACTTGTTTTTGCAGGGTATGTTGTGATATGATATGGCCAATGACATGATGAGATATATGTGATGTATGAGATGATCATGTTTTGTATAGAATATCACGACTTGAATGTCGATGAGTATGGCAACCGGCAGGAGCCATAGGGTTGTCTTTAATTATTGTATGACATGTGTGTTAATCATTAAGCGATATGTAATGCTTTACTTTATTGCTAAGCGTTAGCAATAGTAGTAGAAGCATGCTTTGCGCGACAACCCCGATGGTGACACAATGATGGAGATCATGGTGTTATGCCGGTGATGATGGAGAACATGTCGGTGCTTTGGAGCTGGAAATCAAAAGCACAAGTTCATGGCCATATCATGTCACTTATGCTTTGCATGTGATGTTAATCCTTTTATGCATCTTTATTTTCTTAGGACGAAGGTAGCATTATAAGGTGATACCTCACTAAAATTTCAAGATAAAATTGTGTTCTCCCCAAGTGTGCACCGTTGCGAAAGTTCGTCGTTTCAAAGAACCACATGATGATCGGGTGTGATAGACTCTAAGTTCACATACAACGGGTGCAAGCCAGTGTTGCACATGTGGAACACTCGGGTTACACTTGACGAGCCTAGTATGTACACACATGGCCTCGGAACACAAGAGACCAAAAGGTCGAACATGAGTCATATAGTAGATATGATCAACATGGAGATGTTCACCATTGAAACCACCTCATCTCACGTGATGATCGGACTTGGGTTGGTGAATTTGGATCATGTAACACTCGGATGATCGGAAGGATGTCAATTTGAGTGGGAGTTTTTTTAAGAATTGTGATTAACTAAACTCCTTATCATGAATATAGTCTAAAGTTGTCTTTGCAAAATTATGTTGTGGATCAATATCTCGCGTTGTAGCTCCGTTGTGTTTTTGATATGTTCCTAGAGAAAATAGAGTTGAAAGATGATGGTAGCAATAATGCAGATTGGGTTCGTGATTTGAGGTTTGTCCTCATTGCTACACAAAAGGCTTATGTCCTTAATGCATTGCTCGGTGAGCCACCCCCTCAAGCGTTCATTGTGGGTGTTGAGAACATCAATCAGGTACGTTTTTGATGAGTACTTGAAAGTCAGTGCTTCAAGCATTACGGCATAGAATTGAGGCTCCAAAATGTTTTAAATGTCATGGAACATATGAGATGTTCTAAGAGCTGAAACTGGAATTTCAGGCGCGTGCCCGTGTTGAGAGGTATGAGACCTCCAACAAGATTCCTTGCCTACAAAATAAAGGAGAATAGCTCAATCGGTGAGCATGTGCTCACATTGTCTGAGTACTACAATCGCTTGAATCGAGTGGGAGTTAATCTTCCAGATAAGATAGTGATTGATATAGTTCTCCAAGTCACTGCCACAAAGCTACTAAAGCGTTGTGATGAACTATAAATATGCCAGGGATGGAAAAGATGATCCCTGATCTATTCGCGATGTTTGACACCACGAAGGTAGAAATCAAGAAGGAGCGTCAAGTGTTGATGGTTAGTAAAACCACTAGTTTCGAGAATGGCAAGGGCAAGAAGGGAAACTTCATGGATGGCAAGCTAGTTGCCACTCCAGTGAAGAAACCCGAGGTTGAACCCAAACCCAAGAATAAGTGCTTCTATAATAAGGGGAACGGTCACTGGTAGCGGAACTGCCCTAGATACTTGAGAGATAAGAAGGCTAGCAACGTCAACAGAAGTATATTTCATATACATATTATTGATGTGTACCTTGCTAGTACTCCTAGTAGAACCTATGTATTAGATACCAGTTCGATTGCTAATGTTAGTAACTCGAAGTAAAAGCTACGGAACTAACGGAGACTAGCTAAGGGTGAGGTGAAGATGTGTGTTGGAAGTGTTTCCAAGGTTAATGTGATCACCATCGCACGCTCCCTTTACCTTCGGGGTTAGTGTTGAACCTAAATAAATGTTATTTGGTGTTTGCGTTGAGCATGAACATGATTAGAGCATTTTATTGCAACATGTATATTCATTCAAATTAGAGAATAATAGTTGTTCATTTTACATAATATTGACGCCAAAAAGATGCAAAGTTAATAATGATAGTACCACATACTTGTGACACTGCCGTTAAATGTCATATTGGTGTAAAGCGCATGAAGAAAAATCCATGATGATGGATCTTTGGACTCACTCGATTTCGAATCGGTTGAGACATGTGGACCATGCCTCATGGGCAAGATGACTAAGACACCGTTTCCGGTATGATTGAGCGGGCAAGTGACTTGTTGGAAATGATACATGTTGATGTATGCGGTCCAATGAGTGTGGTAGCGTGTGGTGAATACCATTATTTTTTGCCTTCACTAATGATTTGAGTATATATGCGTATATTTACTTAATGAAAGACAAGTCTGAAACGTTTGAAAAGTTCATGCAAATTCAGAGTGAAGTTTAATATCATCTTGACAAGAAGATAAAATGTCAATGATATGATCATGGAGGTGAATGTATGAGTTACGAGTTTGTCATATAACTTAAGACAATGTGAAAGTTGTTTCACAACTGACGCCACCTAGAACACCATAGTGTGATTGTGTGTGCGAACGTCGTATTAGTGATCTATTGGATATGGTGCGTACTATGATGTCTCTTATCGTTTTGACACTATCATTTTGGGATTATGCATTAGAGACAACTACATTCGCCTTAAATAGGGCACCAACTAAATCCGTTGAGATGACACCGTACGAATTATGGTTTGGCGGAAACCTAAGTTGTCCTTTCTCAGAGTTTGGGAATGCGACGCTTATGTCTGATAAGCTCGAACCCAAAGCGGAAAAGCGCATCTTCATAGGATACCCTAAGGAAACGGTTGCATATGCCTTCTATCTCAGATCCAAGGGCAAAGTGTTTGTTGCTAAAAATGGTTCCTTTCTCGAGAAAGAGTTTCTCTCGGAAGAATTGAGTGGGACAAAAGTAGAACTTGATGAGGTTATTGAACCGTCACTTCAGTTGGATGGTAGAATGGCGCAGAAAGTTGTTCCTGCAGCGCCTACACCGAATGAAGAGGAAGTTGATGAAAATGATCATGACACTTCAGATCAAGTTACTACTAAGCCTCGTAGGTTGACAAGGAATCGTATTACCCCTGAGTGGTACAACAGTCCTGTCTTGGAGGTCATGTTATTGGATAACAGTGTCCTACGAGCTATGAAGAAGCGATGGTGGGACCGGATTCCAACAACTGTCTAGGAGCCATGAAATCCAAGAAAGGATCCATGTATGAAAACCAAGTATGTACTTTGGTAGACTTTCCCGTTGAACGATAGGCCATTGAGTACAAATGGACCTTTAAGAAGAAGACAGACGCTGATGGTAAATGACAGCATTTATAAAGCTCGTCTTGTCGCAAAGAAGTTTCCGACAAGTTCAAGGAGTTGATTATGATGAGACTTTCTCACCCGTAGTGATGCTAAAGTCTATTGGAATTATGTTAGCAGTTGCTGCATTTTTCAATTATGAAATCTAGCAGATGGATGTCAAAACATCGTTTCCTTAATGGTTTCCTTGAGGAAAGGTTCTATGTGATACAACCAAAAGGTTTTGTCAGTCCTAAGGATGATACAAGTGTGCAAGCTCCAGCAATCCTTCTGTGGGCTGGAGTAAGCATCTTGGAGTTGGAATATATGCTTTGATGAGGTGATCAAAGTTTTGGGTTTATACAAAGTTTATGAGAAACTTGTATTTACGAGAAAGTGAGTGGGAGCACTATAGAATTTCTGATAAGTATATGCGGATGACATATTGTTGATTAGAAATGATGTAGAATTTCTGGAAAACATAAAGGTTTGTTTGAAAGAAGTTTTCCAAAGGAAGACATGGATAAAGCTACTTCAATATTGGGCATCAAGATCTATAGAGATAGATCAAGACGCCTGATGATATTTTTCAATGAGGACATACCTTGACAAGATTTTGAAAGAGCTCAAAATGGATCAATCCAAGGAGGAGTTCTAGCCTGATTTGTAAGGTGTGAAGTGGAGTGAGACTCAAATCTAGAGCACGGTAGAAGAAGGAAAAATGACGAGGGTCATCCCCTATGCCTTATCCATAGGCTCTATATAGTATGCCATGTTGTGTACCGCACCTAGTGTGTGCCTTGCCATGAGTCTGTCAAGGGGTACAAGAGTGGTCCAGGAGTGGATCACTGGATAGCAGTCAAAATTATCCTTAGTAACTAGAGGACTAAGTAAATGTTTCTCGATTATGGAGGTGATAAAGAGTTCGTCGTAAAGGGTTACATTGATGCAACCTTTGACACTAATCCGGATGACTCTGGGTAGCAGTCCGGATACGTATAGTGGATCAATTATTTGGAGTAACTCCAAGTGGAGCGTGGTAGCAGCATCTATAGTATGACATAGAGATTTGCAAAGTACACACGGATCTCAATGTTGCAGACCCTTTGACTAAAACCTCTCTCACAAGCAAAAATGATCAAACCCCAGAACTTATTGGGTGTAAATCACATGGTGATGTGAACTAGATTATTGACTCTAGTGCAAGTGGGAGACTGTTGGAAATATGCCCTAGAGGCAATAATAAATTATTTATTACCATATTTTCTTGTTCATGATAATCGTTTATTATCCATGCTATAATTGTATTGATTGGAAACTTAGATACATGTGTGGATACATAGACAAACAAAGTGTCCCTAGTAAGCCTCTACGAAACTAGCTCGTTGATCAAAGATGGCTAAGGTTTCCTAGTCATAGACATGTGTTGTCATTTGATAACGGGGTCACACCATTAGGAGAATGATGTGATGGACAAGACCCAAACTATAAATGTAGCATATTATTGTGTTAGTTTATTGCTATTGTTTTATGCATGTCAAGTTTATGTTCCTATGACCATGAGATCATGCAACTCCCTGACACCGGAGGAGTAGCTTGTGTGTATCAAATGTCACAACATAATTGGGTGGCTATAAAGGTGCCCTAGAGGCGTCTCTGAGGGTGTCTGTTGAGTGGGCATGGATCAAGATTGGGATTTGTTACTCCGTGCGATAGAGAGGTATCTCAGGGCCCACTCAGTAATACAACATCACAATGATCCTTGCAAGCAAAGTGACTAAAGAGTTAGCCACAGGATCTTGTATTACAAAATGAGTAAAGAGACTTGCCGGTAACGAGATTGAACTAGGTATAGAGATACTAATGATCGAATCTCGGGCAAGTAACATACCGAAAAACAAACGGAACAGGATATGGGATTAACTGAATCCTTGACATAGAGGTTCAACAGATAAAGATCTTCGTATAATATGTAGGAACCCATATGGGCATCCAGGTCCCGCTATTGGTTATTGGCCATAGAGGTGTCACGGTCATGACTACATAGTTCTCGAACCCGTGGGGTCTACAAACTTAATGTTTGGTGATGATATAAGTATAGTCGAGTTATTATGTTGGTGACAGAA
Source organism: Hordeum marinum (assembly GCA_022496015.1). NCBI lineage: Eukaryota > Viridiplantae > Streptophyta > Magnoliopsida > Poales > Poaceae > Hordeum > Hordeum marinum. The sequence continues at coordinate 97,812,242 of CM039675.1, forward strand.
AGTTGTTCGGAGTCCCGGATGAGATCCCGGATATGACGAGGAGCTTCGGAATAGTCAGGAGGTAAAGATTGACATATGGGATAATAATGTTTGGTCTTCGGAAGGGATTTTTGATGTTTCCCGAAATGTTCGGGTACACGGACACTTTATTTGGGTCAAGGGGTAAAGCCCACAAGGCTTTAGGAAGGTGCAGAAAGGAGTTTTGTGGAGGCCAGGGGCCAGACGCCAGGGACCCTGGCATCTAGGGCCGGACGCCGAGGACCCTTGCATCTAGTCTTGGAGTTCGAGGAGGACTCTTGCCTTGCCTGCCAAACCGACTTTGAGGAGGCTCTTTCTCAAAGTTTCGACCCCAGGGCTCAACATATAAATAGAGGGGCAGGGCTAGCACCCAGAACACATCAAGATTTCCCCAAGCCGTGTGTTGGAAACCCTACCCCTCTAGTTTATCCTCTGTCATAGTTTCCGTTGTGCTTGGTGAAGCCCTGTGGAGATTTTTCTTCACCACTAGTGTCACCACGTCCTCGGGCTGACGGAACTCATCTACTACTTCGCCCCTCTTGCTGGATCAAGAAGGCGAGGAAGTGATCAAGTTGTACGTGTGTTGAACATGGAGGTGTCGTCCGTTCGGTGCTAGATCGTGATTGGATTGCGGGACAGCTTGTGATTTGGATCGCGAAGACGTTCGACTACATCTATCGTGTTTCTTAACGCTTACGCTTAGCGATCGACAAGGGTATGTGGATTTGATGTCTCCTCTCGTATATGCTCATCTCCTAGATTGATCTTGGTGAAGCGTAGGAAAAATTTTGTTTCCCATGCAATGTTCGCCTAAAGCTCTGGTGATGCCCTTGTCTCTCCCTCTGTCTTGTGAAACCCCATGACCTCCCCCTTGCTCTCCCTTGGCCTCCATCGTCCTTCATGGCCAAAGCCAGCCGGTGACCTCCACTAAAAATTCGGACCATCTCGAGCTCCCCCTCGTCCCTGCCCACTCCAGTGTTCCCTCATCACCATCGCAAGCCCCTCCCCTCATCTCCGTTACTTCCCAAAGCGTCGTGCACTCAAGGCCAATGGTGGCCAATGACACCCTTCATGTCCCTCTATGTCAGCACCGATGTGGCCCTCCCCTACGGGCACGCAGCACCAAGACAGATGTAGTGCGACTTTGCAAGCTCGCCGACATGCATAGCAGCGCCAGAGGTGGCCAGCGCCGTCGAGGCAAGCACCGGCGCTGGTCGGCTCCCCCTCCCCTGCTCCCTCTATGTTCAAGCGGGAGGAGAAAGGAGGACCTTCCAAGCGGTCCCCTCGTGTAAGTGATCGAGGGACAGGGCCCATCCATTTAAGTGGAAATGGTTCCCGCCCATGTGTGTTTCCCTACGGCAAAAGCACCCTCCACGAAGGCGCCTTCGACATCACCACGGCGACCCATTCAGCCGGACTGCTGGGTCGGCCCAGCTGCCTATCATGCGCCCTATATGCCACATAGCCCAATTGGTATAGCCTTTTCTTTGTCTTTTTATTTTTCAAACTGATTCAGAAATTCATAGATAATTCATATGAACTCCAAACCTGGTGATTCAAATCCCTAGAGGTCCCAAAAAACTTGCTCTATCCAGATTACTAACTTGCATTTTTTTCCAAGAAACTTTCTTTTTCACCTAATAGATGAAACCCTATTTTATATTTCTACCTTGGGCTTTGGAAATTCCTAGGGATCTCACCCTAGATCAAAATGCACTTTTATGTCTCTGCTTATTGTGTTGCTTATTATGGTTATTTCCGACGGTAGTTGACAAAGTAGACGAAGTGCTCTGAGTTGTATGAGAAGCGTGTGAAGACCTCGAAGATTTTTGCTAAGCCAGGCAAGCAGCCCTTTTACCATGTCTATGAAACCCTTTTTGCATGACATGTAGCACTTACTTTGTTACATCAAATCATGAATGAAATAGTTACCACCCTGGTGGATTACCTATGTTACTCTCCTCGTTGATACTTGCACTGAGCATGACCCTACCTTCTTATGAGGGTTGTGCGGGTGGGAAGTAGTTAGGATGCCAAGTAGTTGTTGCGCAAGTGGGATGGACAAATGCATGGTGTCAGAAAGGAATAATTTCAAAGACTTCTCGAAAACCCCATTGGGTGCCACTAATGCCCGAGGGATACGATGTTGAGCTAGGTAACCACTTGATAAAGAAGTGGTGTACCGAGGCAAGTGAGTGTGTGTGTTTTCAAAAATGTATTAGATTTAAGAATTGCTGATCGTCCCAACCTTACATGTACAACCACGATACCCCTTATGGGATGGAGCTTTGTTGATGACCTGGTTGATGCTATCAAAGAGCCTGCATTACTAGTGGCAGGAGTGACGTGGTCACTCTAGATACAAGGTCGTGTCGGAAAGGACAATCATGGGTTGTTTTCACGGACACCGGGCACACCGTTGGTCCCTTCATGGATGATACTTGTGATGTACACCATGCAGGCTTTCTGCCATTGAGTGGACTCTTTGTTTAGTGGCGCCAAGGGAAATACATCATGCAGGCTTTCTGCCTTGAAACAGAAGTTCCCCGAGTCTTGTGGGTAAATTTTGCAACCTCTGCATAGTTTAAAACTATTCGAATAGTCGTGTTCATGGTCAAGGACAGCTCGGTGATCCTGCTTAAACTACGTCAAGTGCTTTACTAAACTTGGTGTGTATGGGTAACAAAGATAATACTTGTGTTAAGTCAGAATACTTGACAAGATGACTGAACAGGAGATGTTCAACCCTTGATTATGATGATATATGTAGCTTGTTCATATGGATATCTGCAAACTATTGATGCATGCTCTTACAAATTAGTTGAACATGTCATTGCACTCAAAATTAACTTTCTGCAAACTTACCTACTTATTGTTATATCATACATTGTTATACCTTGTTCCAAAACATGGGTTGCTTGCGAGTACATTCAAAGTACTCATTGGCTTTCCACTGGTTATTTAATTGGTCAGGCATGGAAGAGTAGGAATATGGTGAACAGTTCGTTGGTGACGAACATGTGAACTAGGACGCTTCCTAGTCAGAATGCCAGTAGGGTTAAGGCAGATGGCATGGGTTCACGCTTTCGTTCAAGAATTCCGCTGCTAGTTATGTTTGTTGTTTGGCCTTCATGGCTCTATCTATGTAATACTTGACCTTGATGGTCTTTATTAGTGTAATACGGTATGTATGGATGTAAGACTCTTGTTATTCAGCTTCTGTGTGTTTGGTGAGCAATGATCTCTGGGATCACTGTACACGTGCATCCGGTGATCATGACATGAGTCTAGGTCCCCACACAAATATTCCCTATAAAGATTGCATACTTGTAAGGGAGTTTGACCTAGTCATATGTATCTCAAAACTCTCATGTTTGTTGAAATTCTTAATCAAAGCTTTGATGTATGTTGTCATCAATTGCTAAAAAGGGGGGGATAGAAAGCACACTTTCTCCCTTGGTGGTTTTGGTAATGAATGGCAACATACATATTTTTGGACTAATAGTTTCCTCGGGAAAAATTTATGAATAGTTCAACCTAGGCAAGCAAATGGATGGAGATGTTGACCCATCAAGCTACAAAGGACAATGACTAGCAAAAAGCTCCAAGACTCTATTTTTGGTTAAGTGATCCAGTATCACATTGAGTCCATAGGAAAGACAATACTATTAAAAGGGGATGAGGTTTGGATGATGAGTCAACTGCTCAAGGGTTTATAGATTTGGCTCCAAAATCCTCAACCACATTCTTACATTCAAAAATGTCCAAATTCCCTATATCCTAGTCCCACCAAACCATTCCATCCGGACCCACCGAGATATCCATGACAGCAGCCACGGCCTAAACCCTAATAACTAGGTGACACCAAGATGACATTCGGTCCCATCGAAGTGCATGTGTCAACCTTTTGTTAATCATTGTTTTCACTTTGAAATCTCTGACTGAAACCAATCAGTTACACCGACGTAAGGAGCTTCATAGGTCATCTCCCAATCAGTCCCACCGAGTGAAACCATCCGGTCACACCGAAACGTCTAACATTTGAATCTTTTGCACTACTCGGTGCCTTCGAGATTTATTAATTGTTCCACCGAATTAGGCATAAAGTGACTAACAACTAGATTTTTTGTGCTGGCTATATATACCCTTCCATCACCACCTACTCTCATAGAGAGCAACCAGGACAAAGCATACACCTCCCATATCCATTTTCTGGGAGAGAACCACCTACACTTGTGTTGAGACCAAGGGATTCCACTCCAACCATATGATCCATGATTGATATCCTCCCCGAGTTTGTTTACACCCAATCCCTTTCTTCTACCAAGCCAAAAATCATTGAGAGGGTGATTGAGAGTTGAGGAGACTATCTTTTGAAGCACAAGAGCAAGGATTTCATAATCAACACAACATCTATTACGTTTTGGAGAGTGGTGTCTCCTAGATTGGTTAAGTGTCGTTTCGGAGCCGCAAAATCATGTGGAGTAGAACCAACAAGTTTGTAAGGGAAAGGAGATCACCTACTTTGTGAACATCTACCCGAGTGAGGCTAGTCCTTCATAGACGTAAGCCATGATGGAATAGAAAAGGTTGCTTCTTCGTGGACCCTTCATGGGTGGAGCATTTTGTGGACTGATACGTCTCCATCGTATCCACTTTTCCAAACTCTTTCGCCCTTGTTTTGGACTCTAATTTGCATGATTTGAATGGAACTAACCCAGACTGACGCTATTTTCAACAGAATTGCCTTGGGGTTATTTTTGTGCAGAAATAAAAGTTTCTCGGATTGACCTGAAAATTTACGGAGATTATTTTTGGAATTAATAAAAATACTGGCGAAAGAAACAACCAGAGGGGGGCCACCCATTGGCCGCAAGCAAGGGTGTGCGACCACCCCCTAGCGCGCCTAGCAGGCTTGTGGGGCCCCTGGAGCTCCACCGACCTCAATTCCAACTCCATATATTCGCATCCGTGGAGAAAAAAATCAGAGAGAAGAGTTCATCAAGTTTCACGATACGGAGCCGTTGCCACCTCCTGTTCTTCCTCGGGAGGCAAGATCTGGAGTCCGTTTTGGGCTCCAGAGAGGGGAAATCGACGCCATTGTCGTCACCATCCATCCTTCATCACCAATTTCATGATGCTCTCCGCCATTCGTGAGTAATTCCATCGTAGGCTTGTTGGACGGTGATGGGTTGGATGAGATTTACCATGTAATCGAGTTTTTGCTAGGGTTTGATCCCTAGTATCCACTATGTTCTGAGATTGATGTTGCTATGACTTTGCTATGCTTAATGCTTGTCACTAGGGCCCGAGTGCCATGATTTCAGACCTGAACCTATTATGTTTTCATGAATATATATGTGTTCTTGATCCTATATTGCAAGTTATAGACACCTATTACGAGTTATGATCCGCATCCCCCAGGGTGACAATAACTGGTATTCTTTCCGGTGATTACCGTAGTTTGAGGAGTTCATGTATTCACTAAGTGCTAATGCTTTGGTCTGGTTCTCTATTAAAAGGAGGCCTTAATATCCCTTAGTTTACATTAGGACCCCGCTACCACGGGAGGGTAGGACAAAAGATGTCATGCAAGTTCCTTTCCATAAGCATGTATGACTATATATGGAATACATGCCTACATTACATTGATGAATTGGAGCTAGTTGTGTGTCACCCTATGTTATAATTGTTGCATGATGAATGCCATCCGACATAATTATCCATCACTGATCTATTTCCTACGAGCTTTTCACATATTGATCCTTGCTAAGTTACTTTTCCGTTGCTACTGTTACAATCACCACAAAACTGCTACTGTCACTTTTCCCATTGTTACCACTACTTCCATACTACTTTGCTACTAAATACTTTGTTGAAGATATTAAGACTTTCAGGTGTGGTTGAATTGACAACTCAGCAGCTAATACTCGAAAATATTGTTTGGCTCCCCTTGTGTTGAATCAATAAATTTGGGTTGAGTACTCTACCCTCAAAAACTGTTGCGATCCCCTATACTTGTGGGATATGAAGAACTTTTTCTAGCGTCGTTGCCGGGGAGCATAGCTCTATTCTCTAAGTCACTTGGGATTTATATCTGTTGATCACTATGAAGAATCTGAAAGACTTAAAAAAACCAAGATCTATCCCTCTACTAGGAGGGGAGCTAAGGAACTACCATCTAGCTTTGCACTTGATTCACCTTCTGTTATGAGTAAATTTGCGACATCATCACCTGCTATTGATTCTTATATGTTGCAAGTAATTGATGATGCCACTTATGCTATGCATGATGCTTATGATAATACTTTGCTTGATAATATTATGCCACTGGGTGAATTCCTTGATGAACAAATTGCTAGATTCAATGTTGAAACTGATGAAATTATTGAAACCGAACACTATGAGACACCTGTTATACCTAGATCTCCTAGATACGAATTGCCTAATATACCTAAGGGTTATGTTATGGAAGTAGAGGTAGCTAGGAACTTTCTTGCGTGTAAGGATAGAGATGATCTTAAGAAATTGCTATGCAACTGGAAGGAAAAATCTTTGAATGCTACAATGAAATATGATCCTAAGTTTTCTACTTCACCTATCTTTGTTACCGATAAGGATTATGAATTCTCTGTCGATCCTGAGTTAATTACTTTGGTTGAATCTGATCCTTTCCATGGGTATGAATCTGAAATTGTTGTGGAACATCTTACTATTGAATAATATAGCCACCATATTTACTCATGAAGAAAAATTTTGTTATTACTATATTCTTAAGTGTTTTCCTTTCTCATTAAAGGGTGATGCTTAGATATGGTTTAATTCTCTTGCTCCTGGCTATGTCCGTAGTCCCCAGGATATGATATATTACTTCTCTGGAAAATATTTTCTTGCCCATAAGAAACAAGCTGCCTTGCGAGAAATATTTAAGTTTGTGCAAATTGAAGAAGAGAGTCTCCCATGAGCTTGGGGGAGGCTTCTCCAATTACTTAATGCTTTGCCTGATCATCCTCTCAAGAAAAACAAAATACTTGATATGTTTTATAATGGACTAACCGATGCTTCTAGGGACCACCTAGATAGTTGTGTTGGTTGTGTTTTCAGGGAACGAACTGTTGAATAAGATGAACTACTATTTAATAATATATTGAGCAATGATAATGATTGGACTATTCCCGAACCACCTCCAAAGCCCACTCCGAAGAAAAGAGGTATTCTATTTCCCAGTCCTGAAGATATGCAAGAGGCAAAGAAATCTATGAAATAAAAAGGTATTAAAGCTGAAGATGTTAAGAATCTACCACCTATTGAGGAAATACATGGTCTTGATAACCCGACACAGGTAGTAGAGGTAAATTATCTCCGTAGATTTAATGAAGGTGATATTCCTTATAATAAGTCTGCTAGACAATGCTTGTATGAGTTTGATAACTTTGTTGTTAAGCAAGAAAATGTCAATGCTTATGTTAGTAGATAATTGAAACATAATGCTTACATGCTTGATCGCTTAGGTAATTATATGAGTAGAACTATTAATGATATTAAGCTTATTAGTAAACATGCTTCCATGGTAACTTCTCAAGTAGAACAAGTACTTAAGGCACAACATGATTTGCTTAATGAGATGAATGGTAAGAACAATGATCATTCTATTAGACTTGGGACTAGAGGTGGTAAAATGAATCAGGAACCTTTGTATCCTAAGGGCCATCCTAAGACAATTGAGCAAGATTCTCAGGGAATTAATACTGATGTACCTAGTCATCCCATTAATAAAAGGAAAATAGAATGATGATAGGACCTTGCATGCTGCTAGTGAACCTATTATAGATACACCTGAAAACCCGAATGCTATTTCTATTTCTGATGTTGAGTCACAATCTGGTAATGAACATGAGCTTACTGATAATATTAATGATGATGTTCATGTTGATGCTCAACCTAGTAATGACAATGATGTGGAGATTGAACCTGTTATTAATCTTGGTAACCCACAACCTAAGAATAAAAGATATGACAAAAGGGACTTTGTTGCTAGGAAGCATGTTAAAGAAAGAGAACCATGGGTTCAGAAACCCATGCCCTTTCCGCCTAAACCATCCAAGAAAAAGGATGATGAGGACTTTGAGCTTTTTGCTGAAATGCTTAGACATGTATTTTTGTGTATGCGTTTGACTGATATTCTGAAAATTTCTCCTTGTGCTAAGTATATGAAAGATATTGTGACAAATAAAACAAACATACCGGAAGCTGATATTTCCACCATGCTTGCTAATTATACCTTTAAGGGTGGAATACCAAAGAAATAGGAGATCCAGGAATACCAACTATACCATGCTCCATTAAGAGAAACTATGTTAAAACTGCTTTATGTGATCTTGGAGCTGGTGTTAGTGGTATGCCTTTCTATTTATATCATAGACTTGATTTAAATAAGTTGACAACTACTGAAATGTCTTTCAAATGGTTGATAAATCAACTGCTTTACCCATCGGTATTTGTGAGGATGTGCCTGTCGTAGTTGCAAATGTTACTATCCTAACGGACTTTGTTATTCTTGATATTCTCGAGGACGACAGTATGTTGATCATCCTTGGTAGACCTTTTTTGAATATTGCAGGGGTTGTTATTAATTGCAACAAGGGCAATGTCACTTTTCATGTTAATGGTAATGAGCATACGGTACACTTTCTGAAGAAACAACCTCAAGTTCATAGTATCAACTCCATTGAAAAAATTCAACGATTATTATTGGAGATTTTGAATTCCCTCTCCCTACTGTCAAGAAGAAATATGATATACTTATTATTGGGGATATGCATATCCCCATTGAGGTAACTTAGTGTTATTCGAAAATTCTCCGGTTTCATGTTACTCGAAAGAAGTTTGTTAATAAGACTTGATCAACCTTGTTAATGAATTCCTTTTGATGAGGATGAGATGGATGAATTTCGAAAGCACAATTTTCTGTACCCAACCTTTACTTTCTGTTAGTTAGAGTAAATAAAGCAAAAATGCTATTATTTTTCTGTTTTGTGAGTTTTCCGTGCAATAAAAATGACTTGAAAATAAAAGTCCTCCAAATGCCTTGAAAATGTAGTATGATTTTTTATGGAATATCTAAGAATATCTGGCACTGAGTACATACCAGGGGGCTGCACCAATGGCTCATAATCCCCCAGGGCGCGACCACCCCCCTGGCCGCGCTTAGCTGGCTTGTAGGTCCCACGTAGGCCCCCACACTTATTCCAGCACCCATCCACTTCGTCTTCCTCCAGAAAAAATCCCACCATTGCTCAAACCTGTGTTCTAGCTCATTCTGCTGCCATTTTTGATCTCCTTGTGCAAAGCTCCAATTGCAAAACTGTTTTAGGGCACTGATCTTCGATATGTGACTCCTCCAATGGTCCAATTAGTTTTTGTTTTAGAGCTTTATATATTGCAAATTTTGCTGTTGTGGTAACCTTGTTCTTGAGCTTGCATGTCCAATTTCTATGGTCCCAAGTAGTTTTGATGCATGATATAACCTCCCGGCACTTGTGGGAGTAGTTGCTATAAGTTTTGTGGAGTTTCGTTCACCTTTATTTTGAGTAACTAAAAATTTCAGAAATTCTTTAAAGAAAGAAAAAAGTTGAGGCGAATATACCAAGGGGGTTCCTCGAGCAAGAAGGCCCAGAGACTCGCGATACATGAGCCCGACCTTGAACCACTGAGGGAAGCTCATGTGTGGCCTTGTGAACGGCCATCGGATCAATTCATAGTTGATGCCGGTTTCAAGGAAGAATTTTATGTGTACACACGAAATGTTGGCCATGAGGATTTCGTTTCAGACCAATGCAAGCAATATTATCAACTCACTGATTCTTTAGTGTAGAGGTTTGAATTTTCATCCGGGCGCAATAAGCATTCTGTTTTATGAAATCTTTATGATGAATCTTATACTATGGACCTAGAAGATTTTAACCGTGCATGCAAAATTCCACAATGGGGAAGCCATAGTAATCCTCACAAAACTGAATATAATGATTTTCTTGCTAGCATCACCGTGGGAGAAATTAGAAATATTACACAGGCTACCTTGGGGAGCATTCACTTTCCTGCTATACATTATTTTGCTCTCTTCATAGGTAGATGTATTAACGGTAAAAATGAGCATAGCCACCTTTGTGTACCGGATCTTAGTATTCTTAAGAGTGCGGTAATGGGTGATAGACGATATAACTTTGGGGCTATTATTGCTAGGAGGCTACATAAAATGCTAAGGATGGAGATTTCTTTGGCGGGATTTATGCCACTTGTGTAGATAATTATCTTGGGGTACCCAAAAGGGGGGATGATATTGAGTTACCACCTGCTTTTCTTGATTATGAGACTATGGTGCGGTACCAGTTTCTTTAGAGGAACAAACAGTCCATCCTATATCGATTAATTTTTTATAGACATCGTGTTGTCCATATTACCCTTCCTGCTCCTGCCTTCTTTAACTTTCAGGAAAAACGAAGACACTATATAACCACAAAGGAGGCAAACGAGTACGAGAGAAACGCGGAAGCCGCTCACCTCCACGTTGTAGCCATTCAGGCATTAGCCGTCGCATCCCGGTACAGCCCAGACTATGACTTTGGATATTATCCGGGCCAGTCGTGGCCCTAGACCAACTTAGGCCAAAAGTCTAATCTTGGGGGAGTACGTATTTCTCACCAACATTACATTCATGTTCACACATTCATATTAGTAATCGGTGCTCATACTTTTTCATTATACCTTCCATGGTAGTTTATTTCTTCTTTCCGCTTTTTTCTTGTGTTCTTAATTAACCTTGAGAAAATCCAAAAAAATAGTTCTAGCTTTACCTTCTAGTCTGTTTAGTTGTAGCATTAAAAGAAAACCCAAAAATATTTCTCGTTCTTCTTTTGCTTGTTGGGAGCTTTCCCGTGTAAATAGTTTTTCTCGTTCTTGTTTTGAATTTTCTTTCTTTGGGTCGTAAGGAGAAGACCACAATGAAAATGATGAGTGGCTCTCATATGCATTATTGCTTCTCTATCAAAGAACCCATATTACCTTGCCTTCTCCCTTGATTTATTGTTTGCAGATTCTAGCTTAGTCCAATGCACGTGCACTCTTATTATTATTCACACCATTCGGTCATGCAAGTGAAAGGCGATAATGACGATATATGATGAAGACATTGGGATGGAGAAAAGCTGGTAAGAAGTCAACCTATTTTGTTTTTGTAAATATGATTAGCTCATCATTCTGGATTCAACTCATTATGGATGAAACATTTTTGCAATGACAATTAGAGACTATAGTTACTCATGACATCTTAATTAGCTAAGATCAGTGGATAATGGTTTGTCTTGAGTGCCAACATGCATTTTCAAATGGTTGTGTTGTAGTATGATAGGATGGTATCCTCCTTTCAATGATTCAAGTGGCTTGACTTGGCACATGTTCATGCATATAGTTGAAACAAAATCAACACAGCCTCCACGATATTTATGTTCATGGTGAGTTATATCCTACTCATGCTTAAATTCAATGTTGGTTAATCTCAATGCATTTTGATGATTGTTGTCGCTCTCTAGTTGGTCGTCCTAGTCTTTTGCTAGCCTTCACTTGTACTAAGCGGGAATTCTGCTTGTGCATCCACTTCCTTAGACTCAAAGTTGTCCTATGTGAGTCCACCACACCTACCTATATGCGGTATTTACCTATCGTTCCAAATAAATTTGCATGTGCCAAACTCTAAACCTTCAAATAATGCTCTGTTTTGTATGCCCGAATCGCTCATGTTACGATTGGGGGAGGTCAGTATCTTCCATGCTAGGTGGGTTAGTCTCACGATATGTGTTCATTCACTATCATTCACGAGAAAGTGGCTGGTATTCGGGATGCCCAGTTCCATGCTCAAAAATCAAATCAAAATATAATGAAACAAAACTCCCCCAGGATTGTTGTTTGTATGGGCGGTACCCGTGAATTCGGCCAGCCGTGGAGTGTGTTCGACTGGTGGAGGGGGAGTAAAACCTTTATCATTCTGTTTGGGAACCGTCTATAATGTATCTATCATGGAATATGGTGAAATCTCTTGGTTTTTATGTTGGCAATGAAAGCATACCGCTCAAAATTATTATTCATCCCTGTCTTAAAAAGCTCGAGCTCTGGCACCTCTGCAAATCAATGCTTACCTTTGCGAAGGGCTTATCTATTTTACTTTATTGTTGAGTCATCCTCCTCTTATAAAAAGCACCAGTTAGAGAGCACCACTGTCATTTGTATGCTTTGCTATTAATTGATATTGAGTATGAGTGTGACTGGATCTCTTTTACCATGAATTACAATGTCCAGTCAGTCCTTGCTCTTCACGGGTGCTCTGCATTTATGTTTTGCAGTCTCGGAAAGGGCTAGCGAGATAGCATTATATCATAATGTATCATGATTGTTTTGATAAAAGTGTTGTCATCCGAGAATTATTATTAATGCTCACTAGTTGATTATGCCATTTATATGAGTAAATCTGACACCTAAATGTTATTGTGAACGTGGTTATCCTATAATCTTTGCTGAAAATCTCAACATCAGTTAGACATATTTACAACAACAAGATCAAACAAAGTTTGCAAAAAAATTTCTTTATCACTTTCAGTTTATCAACTGAACTGCTTGAGGACAAGCAATGGGTTAAGCTTGGGGGAGTTGATACGTCTCCATCGTATCCACTTTTCCAAACTCTTTTGCCCTTGTTTTGGACTCTAATTTGCATGATTTGAGTGGAACTAACCCAGACTGACGATGTTTTCAGCAGAATTGCCTTGGTGTTATTTTTGTGCAGAAATAAAAGTTCCTGGATTGACCTGAAAATTTACGAAGATTATAGTTGGAATTAATAAAAAATACTGGCAATAGAATCAATCGGAGGGGGCACCCATTCACCACAAGCCAGGAGCGCGGCCACCCCCTGGTCACGCCTAGCAGGCTTGTGGGCCCCCTCGAGCTCCACCGACCTCAATTCCAACTCCATATATTCACATTCGTGGAGAAAAAACAGAGAGAATAGTTCATCGCGTTTCACGATATGGAGCCTCCACCAAGGTTGTCAGAATCGCGATTTTGTTATGCGATTTTACGACTTTACGATCCAAATTAACCCCTCTGATTCTACGATTTTCCTTCATAGAATCTACGTTTCTACGATCCTGATAGTGAAGATTCTATGATTTGTGATCCTACCATTGGAGTTCCAATCCGATTCAGAATTGTGATTCTGACAACCTTGGCCGTCGCCACCTCCTGTTCTTCCTCGGGAGGCCAGATCTGGAGTCCATTTTGGGCTTCGGTGAGGGGAAATCGACGCCATCGTCATCACCAACCATCCTTCATCACAACTTCCATGATGCTCTTTGTCGTTCGTGAGTGATTCCATCATAGGCTTGCTGGATGGTGATGGGTTGGATGAGATTTACCATGTAATCGAGTTAGTTTTGTTAGGGTTTGATCCCTAGTATCCACTATGTTCTGAGATTGATGTTGCTATGAATTTTCTATGCTTAATGCTTGTCACTAGGGCCCGAGTGCCATGATTTCATATCTGAACCTATTATGGTTTCATGAATATATATGTGTTATTGATCCTATCTTGCAAGTTGTAGACACCTATTACGAGTTATGATCTGCATCCCCCAGGGTGACAATAAATGGGATTCTTTTAGGTGATTACTGTAGTTTGAGGAGTTCATGTATTCACTAAGTGTAATGCTTCGGTCCGGTTCTCTATTAAAAGGAGGCCTTAATATCCCTTAGTTTCCATTAGGACCCCCGCTGCCACTGGAGGGTAGGACAAAAGATATCATGCAAGTTCTTTTCAATAAGCATGTATGACTATATATGGAATACATGCCGACAGTACATTGATGAATTGTAGCTAGTTCTGTGTCACACTATGTTATAACTGGTTCATGATGAATGCCTATGAGCTTTTCACATATTGATCCTTGCTAAGTTACTTTTCCGTTGCTACTGTTACAATCACCACAAAACTGCTACTGTCACTTTTGCCATCATTACCGCTACTTCCATACTACTTTGCTACTAAATAATTTGATGTAGATATTAAGTATTTTAGGTGTGGTTGAATTGAAAACTCAGCTGCTAATACTCGAGAATATTCTTTGGATCCCCTTGTGTTGAATCAATAAATTTGGATTGAATACTCTACCCTCAAAAACTGTTGCGATCCCCTATACTTGTGGGTTATCATGGACTTGCGCAGTTGTTACCCTATGTGGGTTGAAGTCTCCATCAACGTGGACATACAATAAGACCACCTATTGGAACCACGCCAAAAAGAACCATGTCTCCATTGTGTTTATTCTTCCTATCTATAACTCCCTTTACTTTCTTTTACTTGCATGATATTCACATTCCGCTACTCAAACGGTAGATATATGTGTGTAGGAACTACTGATTGTGAATTAATGAAAGCACATTTGCTCCTTTGATGTTTTGGTAATTAATAACAACACATATGTCATTGGACTCATGTTTTCACTAAGCATATTTCAGGAAAAGTCCAATGATGGGATGGCTATAAATTCTGAGGAGATACCCCAAGAAGCAAGGAATGGGATTGGCAAAGCTTCAAGCTAGAAGACTCTCTTTTACTTTGTGAGAAATCACTTTGAGTCCATAGGAAAGCCAATACTATTAAAAGGGAGTAAGGTATTGTTGGTGAACTAATTGCTCCACGTGCACAAGTGCTAGCCACAAAAAACACCCACAAGCTCTCCCAAAAAATACTCTGTCAAAACCCTAATCCACAAAATCGGTGCCACCAAGTTTTCATCTGTATCTACCAATTTTACACCCAAGACAGAACCCTATCCAAACCCTAGCATTTTGGTACAACCAAGACTACATCGGTGCAACCGACTTTTCATGACAACGATTCGGTTGACTGTTTTCATAGAATCAGAAATTCCAAGTTTATGCTTCGGTCTCACCGAGTTTTGGAAACTGCCCTCGGCCACTCGCTTCGGTACCACCGAGATTCCTATATCGGTCTCGCCGAGATTCTGAAAGTTGCCACATTTTGAAGAGATTGGTACAACCAAGTTTTGCTTCGGTTTCACCGAGTTGGTCAATAATGTTATAACGGTTGGATTTTTGTAGATGCCTATATATACCCCTCCACCACATCCCACTCTCAAGAGAAGCACTCAGAACAGTTCCCCACTTCCCATATCCAAATTTCTAAGAGAGAACCACCTACTCTTGTGTTCAGATCAAGATCATCCACTCCAACCATATGGATCTTGATTTCTAGCCTCCCCAAGTTGCTTTCAGCCCAATAAATCTCTTCTACCAAGCCAAACATGTGAGAGAGTGATTGAGTGTTGAGGAGTCTATCATCTTCAAGCACAAGAGCATGGAGTTTATCATCACTATCAAGCCTATTACCTTTTGGAGGGTGGTGCCTCCTAGATTGGTTAGGTGTTGCTTGGGAGACTCCTAGTTCGTGTTGTGGAGTTGAACCAATAAGTTTGTACGGGCAAGGAGATCATGGACGGAAGCCGCTATGGAATAGTCAAGGTTGCTAATTCATGGACCCTTATGGGTGGAGCCCTCCATGGACTCTCGCAATCGTTACCCTCTGTGGGTTGAAGACTCCATAAACATGGATGTATGATAGCGCCACCTATCGGAACCACGAGAAAATCTTTGTGTCTACAATTTTGTTTGATCTTCTAACCCTTGCCTCTATTACATGTGCTTGTCTTTACTTTCAGATGCAATACTCTTAGACTTGCATGTGTAGGGTGTGCTTGACTTTCTATCATTTCTAAAATCTGCCCACAACCTGCCCACAACTAAAATTGGTAAAAGGTAGATTTTTTTATTTGGTCAAGTAGTCTAATCACACCCCCCTAGACTTACTTTCGATCCTACAAGTGGTAGCAGAGCTTTGGTCTCCGTTGCATTGGTTTCACAACCTAGGAGAGTATGGCGTCTAGCGAGGTAAATTATCACCATAGAGGTCCTTACTTTCATGGTACAAATTTTGCTAGTTGGAAGCATAAGATGAAAATGCATATTCTTGGTCATAACCCCGCCATTTGGGTTGTTGTTCGTGTTGGCTTGCAATGTAAATTATTTCGTCATGGAAAGGATCTGGATTGTGAAGCGGCAGCGGAAGAATGAAGATGTTGTAATACAATGCTCAAGCATGTGACATTCTTTTCGATTGCCTATGCCCCGAAGAATTCAATAAAATGAGCGGTCTTGAGAATGCAAAGGAAATTTGGGATACTTTGGTTGATATGTATGAAGGTATTGATTCCGTCAGAGAATCTAAGTTGGATGTGCTTCAAAGTCAGCTTGACAAATTCAAGATGAAGGATGGTGAAGGAGTCGCAGACATGTACTCTAGGCTAGCTCTCATTACCAATGAGATTGACGGCTTAGGAAGCGAAGAAATGACCGGCAAATTCATCATCAAGAAGATACTTAGAGATTTGGATGGAAAGTATGAAACCGTGTGCACCTTAATCCAAATGATGCCAAACTACAAAGATATCAAGCCTATGGAAGTGATTGGAAGGATTGTTGCTCATGAGATGTCACTCAAAGACAAGGAAGAACTTCACAACAAGTCTAAAGGTGCTTACAAAGCCTCAAGTGATGCTCCCGCTACTTCAAGCGACAACCTTGTTACCAATGAAGACATAAGCCTCATGGACAAGAAATTCAACAAGTTCTACAAGAGTAGAGGCAAAGAGAGGAACTCCAACTCAAGATATGAAGAAAAGCATTCATCTAGTCGTGACCAGAATTGTTATAATTGTGGAAGGCCCAGACACTACTCCAATGAGTGCACGCCCCCCCCCCCACACACACACAAAAGAAGGGAAGAGACACCTAGAAGAAAGAGCTCAAGAGATGAGTCACCTCGAAGAGAGAGAAGGAGTAGAGATGATCGTTATGAACGAAGACCCTCAAGGAGAAGTAGGGACTCGGAGAAGAGGGACAAGTACACCGAGAGCTAGTCAACAAGAATACATGAAGCTCATGTTGGTGAATGGGTTTCTGGCTCCGAATCCGACCACCACTCTGAGAGAAGCTATCACTCTGACTCCAAATATAGTCAAGATGATGGTGCTGCGGGACTTGCACTCGTTTCTTGCAACTCCTACAACATATTTGATTAACCAGATGAAGGTAGTGGAAATTTCTTCATGGCTAAATACCCCAAGGTATCGGACCCCGAGTATCTTGATTTCAATAGTGATGAGGATGGCCTACTAGGAGAAGATGACTTGGTATTTGAAAAATCTAGTGATACTAGTCAAAATGAACTTGTTAGTAATCACTCTAGTCAAGATAAGTCGTGTGATGACGATAAGTTGGAAATAGAGTGACTAACTCAAGAAATGAACAATCTTAAGTTAGCCCACGAGTCTACTCTACAAGATCATAGAGAGTTTGTAAGAACACATGAGAAGCTCTGCTTCGAGAAGCTCAATTTGGAGCAAGAGCATGAATTCCCTAAATCTGTCAATGACGATCTTCAAAAGAAGACTTCTTATCTAGCCAAACGACTTCTCTTGTCTACATTGATTCCACAATTTAAGGCTAAGCAAACTAGTAACAAAGGCAAGAAAGGTTCTTCAACTAGTATCGATAAAAATGATAAATCTAATGATATTGCTTCTAGTAGTTCTATTGATCCCATTAACGACTCTCTTAGCCAAGTTACACTTGAGCAATAAAATGATCTATGAAAGGTATTATAGAGAAAGGTATCTACAAAAGTCTTGCCGGATGTAAGCAATTTGAGGAAATTGTACGCAAGCACGGAAGATACCGGAAGAACCATGGCATTGGCTACTTCAACGCAAATGGAGTTGAATGGGAAGAAGTTCATACACAAAGCCCAAGTTTGTTCCTCAAAGGAATAAGTATGAACATAATCTTCCCAAGGGAACAAAGTTCAACATGACCTTCCACCACAAGATCACAAGCTCAAGGGCAAGGATAAGCTTCAAAAGGAGATTGACTTATATGAAGATGAATCCCAAGCTTTGGTCAAGTGGGTTCCCAAGGCTTCTATAAGATCAACTTCTACAAGTGTCACTTTGACACCAAGGATTCCCATCAACTTGATGTGGGTCCCCAAAAAGAAGAACTAGAGAAGTTCTTGAGGGGTGACTCCGCCAATCAAATTCACTCACATCCATTATTGGCAAGGACTAGTTGGAATCAACATCAACATTACGCAATAGTTCAAGGAGTCACACATTCCCTCAAAGGTAAGCAAGGGACAAGGTAATTAATGAATAGGCATAATCATGTATGTTTTACACTCCATGTCCATAGATATCCTTGTATTTGTCTCTTGTGTTTGGTACTAACCCATGTAGGTCAGGAGAGTAAGAAAGAAAGGATTCCTCCCAGCTCAAGATGATCTTCATCAACTACCAGCATCCACTACTACATCACCCACATGAAGTCTTCTACGACAAAACCCAAGGTTAGTTTATCCCTCTTAAGGTGGATGTCACATCAAGGGGGAGCTTTACATTAGGCTTTAGTCAAATATCTCTTAGAATGTGACAACATTAACAAGCTTTATGAAAAAGTGGTAACCCCACTTGTGCTTAAACGATGAGTATGACCTATGATCAAGTATTCTTACTTGACTTCTAAGTCAATATACTCATATATAGATGACTACGTCATCGCCAAAGTTCTTGATAGATGTTAGAGTGTTTGTGCATGCTTGCTATGATTTCATTTGATATCTTATTGTTTGAGCATGTTCGTCTACATATCTTTTCTCATTCGAGGATATACAATTGTAGCTTTTTGGCTTTTCTTTTTCTTTTGCCAATTGGATATACAAGAATGCCTAGGACCCTCATCTAGCTATCTATGCTTTCTCACCTCAAGTTCTAGTCATGCTATATCACAGAAACCTAAACAAGCACTTGACAAACCCTTTGTGTGAGGAGCACTCTGTAACATCCCAAATTTTTGAATGTTATTATAATTAATTGAATGATTGATTGATTGAGTTTGAGTGAAAATTTGAAACTTTTTGAAAATTTAATTAGAGGGAATAAAAGGACTTTCCAAAAAAATCATTTGAATCCCAATCCAAATTTTGAGTTCGAATCCTTTGGAAACCCTCCCATAAACAAAAACAAATGAGAGGAGTAAAATGAAACTCCAAAATCATAGACAATGTTTTGCTTGTGATTCAAAGTTGAAGACAGAAAATATTTATAATTTATTAGAAATCCAAAGTTCCTTTTCATATTTATAATTTATTAGAAATCCAAAGTTCCTTTTCAAAGTTCCTTTTCATATTTATAATTTATTAGAAATCCAAAGTTCCTTTTCAAAGTTCCCAGCCAGCCAGCCCACCAGCGCTGGAACCCACGAGGGCAGCAGCCCTAGCGTGGCTTGCACGCACGAGAGAATCCTCCCAGTGTCGCCAACATCCTCTCTCTCTCTCTCGATCTCTTCTCTCTCTTAATCTACCTCACACACGGGGCCCACCCAGTCTTCTTCCTCCTCATGAAACATCTCCAACAGAAGATTTTGTGGCACCCCGTGTCCACGATCTTCGGAAACCCTAGCCCGAGGCTTTCCCATGTCCAGGTTTCATGTCCTATAAATAGCCCTTGACCACCTCGACTGATTCCCCCAAACAACCCACGCCAAAACCACCTCCACGTATCGCCATCTTCATTTGGATCTCGCCGTGTTCGAGCCGGTGCGCGGACGATTCCGACGCCGTAAGACCATGTCGACCTCTCTCTTTCCGTCAGATGGTTTGTTTATTAGTCGTGAATCCATTCGACATATTCTTTTTGCCTAGATCACATCGGAACCTCGCCCGACATCGTCGGAGCACCATGGAGCACCGAAGCTTGGCAAGCTTGCCCCGCACCGCCTGGTCACCTCACCGTCTCACCACCAATGAAAATTGGACGCCCTTGACCTCACGCACCTGTTGAACAACACCACCGTCGACCAAGACCACCAGAGCTGCATCCCCACCGACCTCTCCTACCTGCCCATGCTCGGCTTCCCTATGTAAGAACGACAGCTCGTGTCGCTAGTTGTTTTTTTCCTTCTTTCGACTGAAGCGTTAGGTTCTCCTGTTAGATCGGTTTGGTTGTTTCAGTTTAGATCGAAACAGTTCGCGGTTTTTTTATTAGCTGTCACTTCCTGAAAGGCTAAGTAGAGGTCGTTCCTTTCTTAATCTCCGCAGCAAACTTGACCAGCCAATATCATCCGGCCACATGATGCCCTAGTAGCAAACGATTGCTATATAGCGCTTTTGAGAAAATCCTGTTTTTTAGATTAGATGTGTTTTTTGTATCTTTAGTTTTACAACTCCGTTTTTAGTGTTTCTTTTTGTTACGGGTTCACAAAAATCCCATATTTCCATAGGAACCAACGAAAAATATTTTTAGACCTTTTAAATTACGAGTTTATACAGATTTGTATTAATCACAAAATTAGACACAACTTTTATTTAAAAAATGATTTTTGAGTGTTTCTTGTTGCTCCCGATTTCTATATGTTATACCTATCCATAGGACTAATAAATATAATTTTTGATTTTATAAATTTTTGATGTGGACAGATTCAAGGTCTATTTTAGTCAGGCCATAACTTTTGTTTTATAAAACCTTTTCAATCGATTCTTTTTGTGTAGAAATTTGTAGTAAATTACTTTCTGTTTTTCTATTAAAACTTTAACTTTCTCTCTAATAAAAAAATATTAGATGTAGAAAACTATTTATAGTCATTTCACTTTAGAAGAAGCTTGTAATGGAGTTTTGGATGAATCTTTGTTTTCCTTTGTTTTGTTTTCCTTGTTTGCATTGTTGAATTGTTTTAGTATTATTATTTTAACTTGCTGTTATTATAAGTTGTGTTATGGTTATGCTTATTGTGTGTATTGTTTGATTCATTAGATCATCCGGAGTGCGAGGCTTGTTATCTAGAGTCACTCGAGTGCGAAGATCATCAGCAAGGCAAGTTCACATTGATCATGCTATTACCTATGTTTTCAACTTGCATTAGTTCAATCTTTCCACCCATTGCATGCGAAGTAGGTACTAGGAAACTTGATTACTTGAGTAGTATGATGTGGTAGGCACCTCAAACCCTTGACACCTTGCCCCGGGAAACGTTATTTTATTTTTGTTGTGCTTTTAGTAGACGGGGTTGGTTGTGTGATTCATGAGAGTTTTGAGATAAATTATTACAAGACCTACATGATGATCAAGACTTCAAGACTACAAGTTTTCAACATACCTCTAGGTGGATGACGGTATGAACGGTGCCCTAGAGAAACCAGTGGTTAGCCTAGGTGTTGTTGGAGAAGTGCCAGTATTCACACGGAAAGGTCCACCCAGGCACAAAGAGATGGATGGATACTTCAAGACCTGAGGCTTACCTGCATAGCCACAAGCCATTATGGGCTCTGGCTTGGTTGGACATTATGGTGACTCTAGACAACTGGTGCTACGAGATGTAGAAGAACGGTAGGAATGCATGGGTACCGACAGAGTCTCAGAGGCACCCTTTGAAAGACCATGTTTTGGTCATTCGTTTCTCAAACACCCTGAAGTGTGAGGAATTTAACAGAGGCGATCAAATCTTTTGGGGAACGTGTGCAAAACTCTGCAGATTACTCAAACCTAATCGATTAGACGTGTCCACGGTCATGGACAACTTGAGTCAAAGGAACTGAAACTATCAGGAAGTCTTAAGACAGATAATTATGTTGATGAGGGTATTATTGTTAACTTGGGTATGAGAATTGGTTGATGGAACCATCTCATTAAAGAACCAACATTGTAGTAATAACTTTTGCTTTTTCCCTCTCTTGTTGTAGGAAAAAATTGCTTTACGCAAACTTAAACTTACAGCCCCACCTGCCATATATGCATATAGTATAGATGATTATTTTCACCCCTCTCATTTGTGACTTATTGGCATATTTAATATGCTGACCTACACGGATGCAACGTCTCATGTTGCAAATACTCTTCTACGACGAGTAAGGGTACGATTCAGGGTTACGGTCCGCACTCAACCTGTCGTTGGTGTTTATTGGGACTCCACTCCCCTTGACTATTTCCGCTGAGACTTTCAGGTATATATCAGTTTTATGTTAATTACATGTGATTTCCCTTTGATATATACATTGATGTATTGTGTGTGCTAGCATACTGATCCAGGGATGGCACAGAACACACAAAGGCTTGACCGTTTCAGGTCGGGTCGCTACAGAAATGGTATCAGAGCCAAGTTGACTGTAGGATGTGACCCTAAGAAATGACTTAGAAACAGGATGACCTTGATAGGAACAACTTTTGTTTTCACTGCTCTCGTGCCTTCTAAATTCTTTTACCGAACCCTCCCTATTTCAAACTCTAGATGGAGAGCTACACTCTGAACAAAAGAGAGGACTACGAGGATGTTCCCAGAGGCCCTTTCCTCATGGAGCTGGTACAGATGGTGAAGCTGACGATACCTAAGATCAAGGTGACTAAGAGGAAGTCTGGATTCTGGGGTGTCCAAACTAAAATATTTGGACGTAAAGAAGACCCCAAGACTGAAGACATCAACTATGGCACACTAAACCATGAATGTGAGATGGGCATGAACACCGCCGTCCATGATGCTATCGCATGTTTGAGATATCATCATCATGTTGAGTTAAGTGCCCACTACTTTGGAAGGCTTGGATGGCAAAAGCCTGATGGAGCACACATCATCCTGACAGACGAACAAAAGATGAAGTTTTCACCCGTACTTGTGTACAATCAAGAACTAGGGCACTACATCAAGAACCTTCAAATGGACCTTCTCTCAGAGTTATTTGAGAATGAAGCACTTCGTGAGAACCTCAAGAACGAGAAGTTGAAGGTAGACAATCTGAAGAAACATCATCCCGAGATTTAGAAGCTTCATCAAGACTTGAAGAACAGTCAGGCCATGGCACATGCTAGAGATGTTGAAATTCAGAAGCTCAAGAACCAACTCCTGGAACTACAGGGAAGACATCAGAAACTCCGAGTCAATAGGGACAATCTGGCGGAAGAACTTGAGAAGATCAAGAAGGACCAGAAGAAGCCCACTGAAGATGAAGATGTGATATAAAGTGGCCTAGTAGTAGCCCCACTATGAGAGAAATAAAGATAAATGTTTTGCGATTTGTGTGATTGACCATACCAGCCGTACGTGGGTGGCGATACTATAGTATTGATTGAACTTTATGATTGTGTGGACTAGAGATTTTGATGTTTTAGTGTCTTTGTGGTATTTGTACCTTTTTCCTCTCTCTCTCTCTCTCTCTTACCCATCCCATCCGCAAAACCTTGAACCCAATAGATGGCATATGAAGCTGGACTTGTATTCTCTGGACCAATGACCCAGCTGGAGGCAGATGTATGGATTCAAAACATGGAGAATAGCTTCGAGAGCTACTTGATTTCAAAGAAGTATGAGGTTGCACATGCTCTTCAGTACCTTGCCCAAAGTGTTGCTATCCGGTGGAGAATGCATCATGCCATACAAGGATTTTATGGAGCAGAAACTTGGGAAGAATTCAAGAATACTCTGTTAAGATCCCGTCTCATTCAAGCACTGTGTTAACCCGATGTAACAAGACTTTTGCATGCAAGATCTATGGAGATATAGAACACACCTAGGAAGAACACAAGGATGGATGCCATCATTGTGAAGGAAATCACCCAGCTAAGGAATGCCCGACTAGTCAGGTGACTTGTTTCTTGTGTGAAGGGACCACCCACTACCCAGCTCAGTGCCACATTTACCCCAAGGTGCAACAAGTTGTCAAATAGTAGAAAGAAGCAATGAAGGAAACCTTCAAGAAGATTTTAGATGAACCTGTATTGAAGCAAGATATTGAAGACCCTGATGAACAAGGCCTAACCAGGTTTTTCTCCAATGCTTGTTACTCATGTGGAGAAGAAGGACATTTTTCATAAGACTATATGAAGGAAAACCAAGAGTATCAGGGAGACTTCCCGATAGAAAAGGTGGAGTTTGATCCACATGAAATGGAAGAACTGGTCAAAATAAAGAAGCCCAGGAAGAAGAGAAAGTACACTAAGGAGAGCCAACTCCCTACATGTAAGGATGTGAGTTATATCACATGTTTTAAATGCAAGACCTTAGGCCACTATGCCAATATGTGCCCAGGCAAAAAAACAAGAACCCAAGGAGTAAGCACCAACATCAAGAAACCCCGAGACTTGTCAGAAGTCATGTGTTTTCATTGCAAGGAAGCGGGACATTATGCTAGTGAGTGTCCAAAGGAGAAGAAAGCTAGAATGGAGTAGTTAAGTTTTGTGATGGCAATATGTGTAACATGAAACACTCGTGTTTTCATGAGATTATGGAGTAAAATTTTGTAACGGAAGTCCCTGAGATTGTAATAAATTCATAAATCAATGAAATTTATTGTGCCATGTTGATATATATGAGTTGTTACCCCATAAACAAAGATCTCCGACCATTTTTGAGGATATGAGAAAATATGGTCTATGCAGGCATATGTACATTTCATTTTAAGTGTGGTAGTGACCGGTAAAACCACAGGATCCAAGGAATAAGAAAGTACCATGTTTCCAAGGAGTCTGGATCAAATGAATACAGGTGAAGGTAATGTTGTACCATATCAAACTATGTGGATGACAACATTTGTAACAAAGTACTTTTGAAGTTGTAATTTTGAGAATAGAATAAGGATGAAGGAATGATTGTGATGAAACAACACCCAAGGTTAAACAGACCCATGGAAAGCAAAATGAATTCCATAGAGTGGAATCTAGACAAGAATAAGTCTATGATTAATTATCTCAAGGGTATGATGGAGTGAATTGAAGGTAATGTTGGAATATGAAAAGCTATAAACCCCAAGGGTGAGTTAAAGTTGTTCAAGTATTCAAGTGAACCCAAAGAACCACACATCTCAGGATTGGCAAGGATCAAGTATTACCCTTATAAAGGAAGAAACTTGGAAGAAGCTATGACTTTTCAACAAACGTTTTTCCTAGGAGGACACGAAAACCTGAGAGTTGTGAAGAAATGATAGATCATTTGTTTAGCTTGCAGAATCAAAGGATTTATCTGAACTTCATTTGTTGACAAGAGAAATTTCTACAACGCTTGTGAGGAAGCCCAAGTGTTAGAATACGAGATTCACTAAACCTTATACAAGGTAATGATTTCAGTGTGACATGGCTTGGCCACCATCGACTTACTCTTATCATTCTCTTGCTATTCCGAATGGTAAATCTGAGTGACTTACCCATAGTAAAGAGACAACGTTCTTTGAAGCTTTTGTTTAAGCCTTAGAATGGTATGATCAAAACCCGTATACATGGCAATTGTTGTCACACGTAGGAACTTTACGGTGAGGAATGAAGCCAAGACCAATTTCACTGCAGGATAACCACTAATAGTAGACCACCATGAGATCATCGATAAGTTATTTAGAATGATCACGAGACTTGTCAGTTAAGAAGAGCCAGTAATGAAAGAACCTTGATTTGACCAAGGAAACACTGGGAGTTTGAAGGTAAACATTATGACTATAACGGAAGACCATCACCAAAGGATTTACCGTGGAGAATGTGAAGAGACAGATATTGCCAAAGACATCAAGGAATTGTCATGACTTTAAGGGACCAGTAAGTCTCATTTTAAGTGTGGTAGCACCCACACTTTGCAGACAATGGATTTGTTAGAAGGCCCCCAAACCCTAACCTTTTCTTGCTAGCCTCTTCGAATCTCGAGGACGAGATTCATTTTAAGTGTGGTAGGTTTGTAACATCCCAAATTTGGAATGTTATTATAATTAATTGAATAATTGATTGTTTGATTGATTGATTGAGTTTGAGTGAAAATTTGAAACTTTTTGAAAATTTAATGAGAGGATATAAAAGGACTTTCCAAAAAAATCATTTGAATCCCTATTGAAATTTTGAGTTCGTATCCTTTCGAAACCCTCTCATAAACATAAACAAATGAGAGGAGTAAAATGACACTCCAAAATCAGAGACAATGTTTTGTTTGTGATTCAAAGTTGAAGACAGAAAATATTTAAAATTTATTAGAAATCCAAAGTTCCTTTTCATGTTGAAGTTATTGCAACAAAAATGATTTCTTTTGTATTTCAAAAATTCTTGAAAATATGTTCACGCTTTAGGATTATTTTTCTGATTGTCTTGGTATATAATACCCTATACTTTATTTCTATTTATTATATACTTCTTCCCGTTTTACTTTTGTCAAAAAAACAAAAAAAGGCCAGCCAGCGCTCCCAGCCAACAAGCCCACCAGCACTGGAACGTACAAGGGCAGCAGCCCTAACATGGCTTGCATGCACGGGAGAATCCTCCCAGCACTGCCAACATCCCCTCTCTCTCGATCTCTTCTCTCTTACTCTCCCTGACACACGGGACCCGCCCAGTCTTCTTCCTCCTCACGAAACATCTCCAACAGAAGATTTTGTGCCACCCCGTGTCCATGATCTTCGGAAACCCTAGCCCGAGGCTTCCCCCTGCCCAAGTTTCATGTCCTATAAATAGCCCTTGACCACCTCGACCAATTCCCCCAAAAAAACCACGCCAAAACCACCTCCACGTCTCACCATCTTCGGTTGGATCTTGTCGTGTCTGAGCTGGTGCGCGGACGATTCCGATGTCGTAAGGCCGCGTCGACCTCTCTCTTTTCGTCAGAAGGTTTCTTTATTCGTCGTGAATCCGTTCGATGTCTTCTATTTTCCTAGATCACATCGGAACCTCGCCCGACATCGTCGGAGTACCGCGGAGCACCGAAGCTTGGCAAGCTTGCCCCGCACCGCCTGGTTACCTCACCGTCTCACCACCAACGAAAACCGGACGCCCTTGACCACATGCACCTGTTGGACAATGCCGCCGTCGACCAAGACCACCGGAGCCGCCGTCCCCACCGACCTCTCCTCCCTGCCCACGCTTGGCTTCCCTTTGTAAGCATGACAGCTTGTGTCGCTAGTTGTTCGTTTTTTCCTTCTTTCGACCGAAGCGTTAGGTTCTCCTATTAGATCGGTTCGGTTGTTTCGGTTTAGATCGAACCGGTTCACAGTTTTTTTAATTAGCTGTCACTTCCCGAAAGGCTTAGTAGAGATCGTTCCTTTCTTAATCTCCACAGCAAACTTGACCAGCCAATACCATCAGGCCACATGATGCCCTAGTAGCGAACGATCGCTATATAGTGCTTTTCAGAAAATCCCGTTTTCAGATTAGATGCGTTTTTTTTGTATCTTTAGTTTTACAACTCTGTTTTTAGTGTTTCTTTTTGCTACAGGTTCACAAAAATCCCATCTTTCCATAGGAACCAATGAAAAATATTTTCAGACCTTTTAAATTACGAGTTTAAACAGATTTGTATTCATCACTAAGTTAGACACAACTTTTATTTAAAAATTGATTTTTGAGTGTTTCTTATTGCTACTGATTTATATATGTTATACCTATCCAGAGGACTAATAAATATAATTTTTGTTTATAAATTTTCGATCTGGACAGATTCAAGGTCTATTTTAGTTAGGTCATAACTTTTGTTTTATAAAACCTTTTCAATCGATTATTTTTGCGTAGAAATTTTGTAGTAAAATTAATTTATGTTTTTCTATTAAAACTTTAAATTTCTCTCTAATAAAAAAATATTAGATGCAGAAAACTATTTATAGTCATTTTACTTTAGAAGAAGCTTTGCAATGGAGTTTTGGGTGAATCTTTGTTCTCCTTTGTTTTGTTTTCCTTGTTTGCATTGTTGAATTGTTTTAGTATTATTAGTTTTACTTGCTGTTATTATAAGTTGTGTTATGGTTATGCTTATTGTGTGTATTGTTTGATTCGTTAGATCATCCGGAGTGCGAGGCTTGTTATCTAGAGTCACTCGAGTGCGAAGATCGTCAGCAAGGCAAGTTCACATTGATCGTGCTATTACCTATGTTTTCAACTTGCATTAGTTCAATATTTCCACCCATTGCATGCAAAGTAGGTACTTGGAAACTTGATTACTTGAGTAGTATCATGTGGTAGGCACCTCAAACCCTTGACACCTTGGCCCCGGGAAACGTTATTTTATTTTTGCTATGCTTTTAGTAGACGGGGTTGGTTGTGTGCTTCATGAGAGTTTTGAGATAAATTATTACAAGACCTACATGATGATCAAGACTTCAAGACTTCAAGTTTTCAACATACCTCTGGGTGGATGACGGTATGAATGGCGCCCTAGAGAAACCAGTGGTTAGCCTAGGTGTTGTTGGAGAAGTGTTAGTATTCACGCGGAAAGGTCCACCCAGGCACAAAGAGATGGATGTATACTTCAAGACCCGAGGGTTACCTGCACAGCCACAAGCCATTATGGGCTCTGGCTTGGTTGGACATTGTGGTGACTCTGGACAGTCGGTGCTACGAGATGTAGAAGAATGGTAGGAATGGATGGGCACCGACAGAGTCTCAGAGGAACCCTTTGAAAGACCATGTTTTGGTCATCCGTTTCTCAAACACCCTGAAGTGCGAGGAATTTAACGGAAGCGATCAAATCTTGTGGGGAACGTGTGCAAAACTCTATAGAGTACACAAACCTAATCGATTAGCCATGTCCACAGTCATGGACAACTTGAGTCAAAGGAACTGAAACTATCAGGAAATCTCAACACAAATAATTATGTTGATGAGGGTATTATTGTTAAGTTGGGTATGAGAATTGGTTGGTGGAACCATCTCATTAAACAACCAACATTGTTGTAATAACTTTTGCTTTTGCTCTCTCTTGTTGTAGGAAAAATTTGCTTTACGCAAACTTAAACTTACAGCCCCACCTGCCATATATGCATATAGTATATATGATTATTTTCACCCCTCTCATTTGTGACTTGCCGGCATATTCAATATGCTGACCTACACGGCTGTAACATCTCATGTTGCAGATACTCTTCTACAACGAGTAAGGGTACAGGGTTACGGTCTACACTCAACCTGTCGTAGGTGTTTATTGGGACTCCACTCTTGTTGACAGTTTCGGCTGAGACTTTGAGGTATGTATCAGTTTTACATTAATTAGATGTGATTGCCCTTTGATATATACATTGATGTACTGTGTGTGCCAGCATACTGATCCAGGGTTGGCACAAAACACACAAAGGCTTGACCGTTTCAGGTCAAGTCGCTACAACTCGGAGTACCGTTTCGTCAAGGCTGACGTCCAAAACCTCCCTATGGTACAACTCGATGTAACCAACCAGAAAATCTCGGTTCCACCGAATGCCTAGGGTTGATATGATTTTTCACGTCGGTACCACTGATACCATAATCTCGGTTCAACCGAGTTTCCCTGTCAACTGACAGTAGAGGAAATTGGTGATAGCAAAATTTTAGTATCGGTGACACCGACAGTGAAGGGTACTTAAGACGGCGGACCTGACGTTTTGAAATTAAATCTTCAAACACCAAGTGCCCAACCCTAAGCTGCCGCAATAGGACCCCTTGGCCGTCACCTTTGCCTCCCCGAGCGCCTTCACCATTGGTATTCATATCATCGACGGAAATCTCCACCATCGTCACCGCCATAGTCGGACCACCACCAAATTAGTGTATGGCTCCGATTTCCTCATGCGTTCCATGTACGATTCTAATGCATTAGGATGATTTCGTCTATGTTCCGCCATGTGCTATCTTTCTATCCCACAAAAATAATGCATAGATTAGAAAATGATGAAATTCCGGATCTGAACTCCCACAACATGCATCTCAGTGACACCGAGTTGGAAGAATCGGTTCCACCGATTTGGTTTTTAGGGTTAGTGAGAACCACTTCGGTAAGACCGAGTAGTCCTTTTCGGCTACACTGAAAAGGGCTGCCAAGTTACTGTTAAGGCAGTGGTCAGTCTCGGTGACACCGAAAATTACAACCCGGTGCTACCGAAATTTATTTTGTAGTAGTTCATACAATAATACCCATAGTTTCTGAGTCTGATTTTTGAAAATGTTTTTGTTTTTGTGATACTCAACTTTTCTACTCTTCTATACTCCATTCATAGGGAGAGTATGTCAGCTTCAGGTGATAGTCAGAATGACTCCAGAGAGCCAAGCATTGATGCAGATCCAGGCACTAGTCCTGACCCCAGCTTATCATCAGAAGATCCAGGCACACCTAGCTCTCATAGTTTTCCCAAGGCTACAACAAGAGTCAGGAGAAAATTGAACTCAGATGAAGAGGACTCTGATTTTGTGCCAGATGAGGTCCTTGCCAAGCAAAGCTGGACAAAGTAGACAGAGCTGCCAAGAAGTCTGAATCAGAGGCTACCTCATCTAGGAAGCCTGTCAAAAAGGAGTATACCA
This sequence comes from Hordeum marinum, assembly GCA_022496015.1. Classification (NCBI taxonomy): domain Eukaryota; kingdom Viridiplantae; phylum Streptophyta; class Magnoliopsida; order Poales; family Poaceae; genus Hordeum; species Hordeum marinum. Next base: position 97,842,706 of record CM039675.1, read on the forward strand.
GCTCAGAGGCTATGAGAGCACCAGAGAGTGTTAGGGCTTCCATGTCTACAGAGCCAACCAGAAGCTCTATGCCCAAGAAGCCAGGTGACAAGAAGAGAATTAGGAAGAGGATAGTACATGATGTTGGAAGATCAACATCCATGTATGAAGATCTAGCAGATGTTGAGGGAGAGGAAGAGTTAGCTGTCCAGGCTTCTCCTAAGAAGAAGAAGAAGTTGTTTGTTGATGCCATGACTTCTCAGGCCCCTTGAGGGAGTCCTAGATTAGGGGATCCTCAGATAGACGACCTATTGCTTATGTGCCAAACTGTATGAGCCGCAAGGTGAGAATTGGATGATCAGGGTCACCGTCGTCAGGATGGAGACCTCAAGAATCCATGACGTATCCTCCAAGTCATCGACCGTAGATAGGCATGTTTATCTCTTCGGCATGTAACCGACCATGTAAACCCTAGGTACCCTCGATGTCTCTATAAGCCCTAGGGTTTTAGGTTATAGATACAGAACAACTCATCTAGGTTTAGCTATTCGATCTCGAGGTAGATCAACTCTGTAACCCCCATATCATCAATACAATCAAGCAAGACGTAAGGTATTACCTCCATAGGAGGGCCCGAACCTGGGTAAATTCGTGTCCCCTTCGATTCTAGTCTCACAGTTCGTGACCCCCTACCCGAGATCTGTCGGTTTTGAAACCGACATTGGTGCTTTCACTGAGAGTTCCTGTGTGAACACCTAAGGAATCGATGGCTTGCTTCGTCACGAGCAATATGATCTGTATCCAAGGGATCCTCACCCCCAATCAGAATCTCGCAGGTGGTGACATCTTGTCACACGCCATCCCGATCAGCCACCATGGCCTAATCGGAAGATTTTTCCCCGATCAGAGGATCAAGTTCGGAACCTTAGAGTTCATCGCTAATTCACGGGGTATACTCGCTTTAGAGGAACCCTCGACCTTGGAGGAAAAACCTATAAGTCCAGCCGCCTCGACATCGAAGACATCAAGCCCCACTTCCATAGGGAACACAGATCTGCTCTGTCGCTGCTCTAGAGCCGTCTCACCGTTCACAAAATCTACTCGCCTCAGCAACGCGCATCCTACCATCGCCTCGTTCTTAAACGAGTTGTTCGATCGGATCTAAGCCTTGCGTATGTGAGATGACCAGGTTACGGTCCATGACCAGCTCAGGATCAGGCCCGATGACAGGGAGATCCATGTCCCTCCGGTCACCCACCTTGTCACTTCCTTCGAGTGTCCGGCTGAGGATTCATCCCAGCAGCCAGAACTAAAGATAGTCTACACCCCGGTCTTTGATCATCAAGACTTCATCGACAAATCACATGCCGGAAATCACCCTCGAGACGGATCATCATCAACTCGGGACCTACCACACGATTCGGAATCTGCAATTCCGAACATTCAATGTGGTGTGGAATCGAATTTTTTTCCCACCCACCACCCAAGACGATCATCCCGGTATCACACCAAAACTCGCGTCCTCGGACTTTTGGGATATCAAGAAATTACTGGGAGAGTCAGTCCATCACTTTTGGGCCAGACTCCTACTCACTAGAAGCAGAGAAAAAGGTCTTAGCGACCAAGAGATAATGGAAATTTTCATTCACAATTGCCATGATGAAGGGATTCTTAATGCCCTGGCCCGCAAGCACATTCGTGAATTTTCGGAGTTATCCGATTTGCTACAAAAATACGGTTGGCAATCTGAATGGTTGTTTTCAGAACCATTTTTCCCCAAGCACCATGGCGGAGACCGGAAAAAGCGGGTACCTCCAAAGCGGCCAGCAAGATACGAACCCACCGAAAAAAGAAATAGGCCTCCTTCAAGGGTCGACACTGTCCTTGACGGACTACTGGATAAACCTTGCCCTATAATTCTGTGTTGCTAAACACAAGCCTAACTCACAGCCTTAGAGCCTCATGGGTCATCAGGCAAGTGGCAAAGAGTGGCGAGGTTATCCTTGAAACACCTTTGTTGAATGGGTGCTCCCCATCGTCACCCGAACACAATGCCGAAGTCCTGACAGTCTATGAAACGTTCCCCTCAAGGAACACGAGGAAAAGGGATCTTAGAGACCTCAAATAGGTCTACCATGTGGCAGCAACTAGTGCATGGGCAGACATACCGATTACCTTCGGAGATACTGACCAGCCGCCATTCTTACCAGTCACTCATCGGTTGCACTAGTCCTGAACCCCATTATTGATGGATACAGGCTAAACAAGGTGCTAATGGACGGAGGAAGCGGGTTAAACCTAATATATGAAGGCACCTTGGAAAAAAATGCAATTTGACCGATCTCACATCGAACATAGCAATACAACCTTCTGGGGAATCATTCCAGGGAAAGAGGCGCGTTGTTCTAGACGTATCGTCCTGGATGTAGTGTTTGACACGCTCAAAAACTACCAATCCGAGGAACTTCTCTTTCACATCATCCCCTTACCAAGTGGCTATCACGCCCTATTGGGACGGGACGCCTTCACAAAGTTCCAGGCTAGACCCCATTACGGTTACATGAAACTTAAAATGCTGGGACCAAATGGAGTGATCATGATCTCCAGTGATCTGAACATAACCCTTCGGGCCGAAAACAAAGCGGCAACACTCGCCCTCGAGGCATTAGCGGAGCCTTTCACTGTAGAAGAACTGACCGTTCTAAGGTGAATAGTTAAGCATAACATGATCCTTAGAAAAAGGCCCATGTCCACGTCCTTCAAAACTGCAGAGGAAATCGTTAAGTTTCAAGTACATTCGACGGACCCAAATAAGACAACATCCATCAGAGCCCAACTCGATCCCCTTGTGGATGAGGCACTTCCGAATTTTCTTCGGGAAAATTGGGACATTTTTTCCTGGCATCCTTCTGATATGCCTGGAATCCCATGACGGCTTGCCGAACATAGTCTAAACATTATAGCAGGCTTTAAGCCCGTTAAACAGACTCTACGTCACTTCTCCGAACCCAAATGGCAAGCTATGGGGGGTTAATTAGCTAAACTGTTAGAGGCCGGTTTTATTCGGGAGATCAAGCACCCCGACTGGTTGGCAAATCTGGTGATGGTACCAAAGAAAGACAAGTCCTGGAGGTTGTGTCTCAATTTCAAAGACCTCAACAAGACCTGCCCTAAGGACCCTTTCCCCTTACCATGCATAGACCAGATCATCGATGCCACAGCCGGTCACGATTTGTAGTGTTTCCTCGATGCTTACTCCGGATACCATCAAATTAAAATGAAGGAATCCGATCAAGCGGCAACAGAATTCATCACCCCTTATTGGCCATTTTGCTTCAACACGATGCCTTTCTGGCTAAAAACGTTGGGGCCACATACTAGCACATCATCCAGACATGTCTTGCGACTCAGGTCGGTAAGACAGTTGAGGCGTACGTGGCCGACATGGTAATTAAGACCAAGCACGTCAGCTAGCTGATCGACGACCTACGGCAAACCTTTGCAAGTCTACGCGAGTATGACATACGACTCAACCAGAAAAATGTGTATTCGGAGTTCCTTCTGGTAAGCTACTTGGATTCATTGTCTCCCATAGAGGGATAGAGGCGAATCCAGCTAAGATCCGCGCCCTATCAGAACTTGCAATTCCCATAGAGCTGAAGCATGTCCAGAGGCTGGCTAGGTGTGTAGAGGCGTTGAGCCGCTTTATCTCCCGCCTCAGAGAGAAAGCTTTACCGCTCTATAAGCTACTGAAACGGACCAACAACTTCGAGTGGACCGACGGAGCAGCGGTTGCGCTAGAAGAAATTAAAGCACTACTGGCAACCAATCCCATACTCACAGCACCAGGCACCGGTGAGCCATGTTGCTATACATATCGGCCACCAATCCAGTGGTCAGCGCGGTGCTCGTTGTTGAACGAGATGAGGAAGGACACAAATTCGGGACTCAAAAACCGGTCTACTACGTGTTAGAAGTGCAAACGTGGTGCAAGTCTAGATTTCCGCACTACCAAAAGACATCCTACACAGTGTTTATGGCATCAAGGAAACTCAGACACTACTTCCAAGAGTGTGAGGTAACAGTGGCATCCGAAGTCCCCCTGAACGATATAATCAACAACAGGGACGCCCTCGGACGCATAGCCAAGTGGTCCATTGATCTCCTTCCCTTTGAAATAACCTATAAGCCATGTTGTGCCATAAAATCTCAGGTATTGGCAGATTTCCTGGCTGAATGGACAAAGGCCGAGCTCCCCAAGGAATATAGCGCATACTCCCATTGGACAATGTACTTCGATGGATCCAAAACATTGGCCGGATTGGGGGCTGGAGTTATCCTCACATCCCCCACAGGCGACAACGTGCGATACGTGTTGCTAATCATGTATGCCAACTCTAACAATGCAACCGAATACGAAGCTCTCCTTCATGGTCTTCGGATGGCAGTATCAATGGGAAAACGACGGTTGGAGGTACAGGGAGACTCCAATTTAGCCATCTCCCAAATTAATGGCGAATTCGACGCCATGTGGCAAAAAATGGCGGCATATAGAAATGTCATCCTAAAAATATTTGCTCCCTTCGAAGGGTTGGAATTTCACCACGTCGTTCGCGACAACAACCAAGCCACCGACGTGTTGCTCGTATGGGAGCCAAACACGACCCTAACCCGAGAAACACCTTTATGGAGCAGATCTTCAAGCCATCCATGGTGTGGCATGATGAGGACAAGGGTGCCGGTCTAAATATGGCGGACAAGGTTGTTTCCCCTACAAACGAGCCCGACGATCAAATCATCGATGGTTCTTTCATGGATGAAATGCCTTTGGCTCATGTGGTAATGGCAGTAATCGTGTCGTGGACAGAGCCCTTCCTTGCTTACCTTCTCCACAAGGAACTCCCCGAAGACCAGACAAAGGCATGGCGCATAGTTCGGAAATCCAAAGTCTACAAATTACACGAGGGTGAGTTATACAAGAAAAGCACCACCGGAATATTTCAGCGGTGCATATCCGAGGAAGAAGGACAGGAGCTCCTAGCCAAAGTTCATGCAGGCATGGGCGACCACCACGCCGCGGCGAGAGACTTAGTTAGCAAGGCCTTCCGAGCCGGTTTCTATTGGCCTACAGCTCGCATGGACGCCGAGTCACTTGGCAAACATTGCGTAGGATGTCAACTCTTCGCAAATCAAAGTCACATGCCCCCAACAGCTCTTTGGACTATTCCGATCACTTGGCCTTTTGCGATCTGGGGGCTAGATATGGTCGGATCTCTTAAAGGTGGGACCAAGAAGAACAAATACATGTTGGTCATGGTCGATAATTTCACTAAATGGATAGAGGCAAACCCCATCAAATCGGCCAAGTCCGGGCCAGTGATCGACTTTATCTCTAGCGTGGTACACTGTTACAGTGTCCCGCACAGTATAATAATGGGTAATGGATCCAATTTCATGGCCCAAGAGGTCACGGACTCGTGCGCAAAAATGGGCATTAAGCTAGATTATGCATCAGTCTATCATCCGCGGACCAATGGACAAGTCGAACGAGCAAACGGTCTAACTATGAGCGGCATTAAGCCACGTTTGGTCCGATCTCTTCATGAGTCTGGCTGTAATTGGGTGGAGGAGCTCGACTCCATTTTATGGGGCATGCGCACCACCCCAAATAGATCGACGGGTTACATAGTGTTCTTCATGGTCTATGGGGCCGAGGCAGTCCTCCCCTATGACATTATTCATGACGCACCAAGAGTGCACATGTACGAAGAAAAGGAGGTCGAGTTAGATCGGCAGGACGACCTAGACACCTCAGAAGAAGAGCACGACATAGCTCGGGCTCGCTCTACGTTTAACCAGTAGCAAGCACAACGCTACCAGAGTAGGGAGGTCAGGGCAAAAGCATACAATGTAGGCGAACACGTCCTATGGCTCCCGAAGAAGCAGAAGCATAAACTCAACCCCAAATGGGAGGTCCCCTTCATCATCGATGAAGTACTCGCGGGAGGAGCCTCTCATCTTCGAAGCCCGTCGGACAATCGCCTTGAACCAAACCCATGGAACGCAGCTCGTCTTCGGTGCTTCTACGGATAAACCGGGGTCATCCAATTCTACAATACTTTTCTTTTTTCTCGTCTTCCATTTTTCCTTTTTCTTCCCTTCCCATTTTGCTATTTGATAGGATTGATTTCTTTTCCTATGTTCGGTCAAACCGATCTTGTACTAACGTTGTTGGCATCCACTATAAAGTGTTAAATCCGAACACAACACCTGGGGGCTTCTTCTCGAAGCTAACATTTTTATATTATAAGTATTTACTCACACTTATCGTGTACACACATTTCCTTTGTCATGCTCAAGCCATCATATGCATTAATTCGAACTAACATTTGCCAAATTGGGTTGCCTCGCTCCTATGTTTACCCTCTACATTCCCGATTGTTCGGCTAGAAGGTAAAGGAAGCACCTATGTGATTGTTACGACTGGGTCATCCGGATACGTACCTCAGACAGGTGAAGCCGAAAGCTGGCTATCTTGCGTAGACAATTAGTCGGTCGTGACGGAAGCACTTAATACGGCTATGGCCATTATAGCCATTGTTTGGTCCAATTTTTTTCCAAAAATGCCCCCAGCCGCATCCTAGCAGTATGCGGGTCTTTACCTACGATTTTCGTAGGGGCCCGGAGAAAGGTATTGATAGAGGTGCTATTTTCTTTGGAAGATGTTTCTTACACTAAGCAGTAATATAACATATCTCTGTGTGTGCTTTCTATTTGTTCATACCGTATGGCCGGATTGCCTGGTCCCCCAAATACAACTCGCTCTTTTGGAATAACAAATTGCGAGGGACACTCCGCGCTCCTCGCATGGGAGGGAGAAGCCGATGGCCGGTTAAGACAAAGTTTACAACACAGATTGTTTGTACGACAGTATATAAAATTACACATTCGGCCGCCGATCTAAGTTATCGATTATGGTGTCTAAGGAGCAGTCTTCTATGAAGGGCAGGCGGCAGGCATCACTTGCTCATACACCAGGTGGAGGGGCACTTCTTGACCATCCAATCCCATGGGACCAACCCGAGCCATCCGCTCGGGGTCAAGTCCGGTGTAGCGGGTCTTGATCATTGCCCATGCCTCCCATGCTCCCTCCCGGCAAGCCGATGTCTTCCACAGCTCGAACCTGCTTCAAGCTCCTCTGAATCTATCGATTAGTTCGGACATACCTTCTGGTGGCTGTTCGGTAGGCCATAGCTCTTTTACCATGCCTTTCATTGCTTTCCAAGCATGCTCATGGAGGGTGGACAGCTCCTTTAGCAAGTTCCCCCGAAAGGATCCGAACTCTTCTTTAGGTTGCCCGGACAGAAGTCCTATACATGAGGGAAAGATATTCTTATCATACTTCCTTTATACGAAGTACTTACTAATGTTCGGATCATACTTATCGAACATGCCCCTCTGAAGTTTCTTATTTTCTTAGGCTTGGGCCAATTGAGCCTTTAAACTCTCAATTTCGTTGGCCTGTTTTTTCTTCTCCGCTTGGACACGGTTCAAAGCACCAAACCCAGCCTCGTGCTGGGACTCGGTGTACCGTTGAGCTTCTCAGGCTTCATCCAGCTCTCTTTGCATATGCCTTATGGATTCGGCTGCTAAATAGAATCTTTGCGTCGGCATAGACATTTACTAGAAATAAACAACACCGGTATACTCACCATGGGCCTCCCGGGTGAAGCTCTTTACTTGGTCTAGCTCTGCCTTCACAGCTTGAACCTGTGATTGGCTCTCCTTCAGCTCCTTGGCCAGTTGCACGTTCTGTTGTTTCGAGGCCTGCAGCACAACGGTGTTAAAGACCCTTAATTCGGTTGTCCGAAACCAACTTAAGGCTCGGGGGCTACTGGGTTTACATGAGTGTTCAGACTCTATAAAAACCGATCACTTACTTGCATGTTGGCCGATATCAATTTCATAGCTTCGCCGAACCCGGCTCAGCCAGCACCAATGTGCGCATCCGCCGATTGAAGGGCGCCGAACTCTTGTTCAAAAAAAATTGGGTGCTGCATAGCCTCCTATCGTCGCTGATGATTCATGGCACTTCCCACTTCTGATTTGGTAACGGATACACCATCACCAGAATCGGCAGGTACTAGATTGGCCATGGGGGCTCCGGTAGCAGGACCGGCATGAGCCGCGGCTCTGGAATTTTGGGGTTCACCGGACACCCCGACGACCTCTTCGATGGGAGAAGATTGGGCATTTCGCCTAAGCATTTAAATAAAATAAATTGTTGTAAGGCTCTATTGATTACGATAATCAGCGGATAACCGAACAATGTACCTTTGGGTTGAGCAAGCAGGCTATTTCGTCCTCACGGTCGGCTCTTTGATAGAATCCCTGTGGACTTCTAATTCGGCCATGGTCTCGGTTGCCGACGCATGGCGTGCAGATCGACGACGCTTGGGAGTCGGAGCCAGCGCTTTCGGGGCGCTGTTGGTAGTTTGCCTCTTACGGGACGAGCACTTCTTCTTCTTGTCCGTGGCAGGGATGGAGAATGACCTAGGGTAATCGACTATGATAGCCATCGGGGACTGGTCAATGCTAACTTGGTAATAGACTATGTCTTCAAAATCAATTAGAAGATCCGGGTCCTCATGGAAACTCGGATCATTATCGTGTGTGTAGCTTTCGGGCTGAGGAGCCGGACAGTTGAGTGTCTCGATGAAGCTCCTCCATTCCTATTCATGCAAGACTTCGGTTAAGCGAAGTACGGAACGAAAACTCAGAACTATGTTCGTAGAGGGAAAAGGGTTACCCATTCGATGGGATTGTGGGTTGAGTATACTTCTTTGGTTGCCCACCAAATAAAGTCATCTTGCTCCCCTTTATACAGGTCAGCAAGGGCGGTGGCCAGCGCCGCCTAGTTGGTGGGCCCTAGTCTTCGGGAACGCATGGTGTCACTTGTCCCATTATAGAGCCACAAGGGGTGCACCCTTTGTTGGAGGGGTTGCACGCATCGGGAGATGGCAGCGGTCATGACATCGATCCTGAGCTGCTAGTTGATGGTGGACAAGCATCCGCACCTGAGCTGCCAGGCGTTGCACTTTGACGCTTTCTTCTTGGGTTGGACTCCTTGGCTGTCAGTTGTATCTTTTCTTCAAAGGGGCGTCGGAGTATTCGGGTAGACCTGTCCTGGCTGGCTCGAACAGGGGGACGTCTTCAATATAAAACCATTCCTAAGTCCACTCTTCAGATTCCTTTGGAGTGCCCACCGGATACCCCGTCCCCGCTATGCGGCACACTTCGGCTTTGCTGACCTCCAGAATTTTCTTGTCTTGACTTCGGAGGACGAGACAGAAATATTTTCTCCACAATCTGAAACGCGCCTGGCGGCCTAAGAACATCTCGCAAAGGGCAATGAAACCTGAGATGTGCAAGATGGACCCCAGGGTAAGGTGGTGGAGCTGAATCCCATAGAATTCTAGTAGACCCCTTAGAAATGGATGGATGGGAAACCTGAGGCCCCGTGGGAGAAAGGGGATGAAGCATACACGTTCCCCCTATGAGGATTGGGGAAATTCTCAACGAAAGCTTCGTTGTTTCAGGAAATCAAACCTGCACGGGTCACCGCCAGATCTAAAGGAGGGAGATACCCTTGGGTCTCTAGATCACGAAGTCGCACGAGTGCTACGAAGGAGCTAGTCCAGTCCCCCGGACGTGAACCATAGGGGCGCGCGGAGGAGCTGGGGGCGTTGGCCCTATTTTTTGTAGTATTTCTGCTTGGAGTTTTTTCCGATGGGGAGGAAGAGGATGTGGTCTGAACCACGATTTTGTTTGGTTAAATGAGTGATGCCTCTGTTGCGGAGGGGTAAGATTGTAAAAAGCATTGATCACTCGCCTCCCCACGTTGCATGGAAATTGAGGCACACAGGTTGTTATTATAATGGACCTATGTTCCCGACGCTTGGGATTTTGCCAAAGACTGGTCGGTTGCCGAACAAGCGGAAGTGAGGGACTCGCCTCGCAAGCCGAAGATGACGACACGAGGAGATTGGCCGGATATGTATCGGCGTTGAAGGCTATTCCGGGGGCTACTAGGGAGTCCTGGATTAGGGGGTCCTCGAATAGACGACCTATTGCTTATGGACCGAACTATATGGGCCGCAAGGTGAGCATTAGATGATCAGGGTCACCGTCGCCAGGATGGTGACCTCAAGGAGCCGTGACATATCCTCCAAGTTGTCGACCGTAGATAGGCATGTTTATCTCTTCGGCATGTAACCGACCATGTGTAAACCCTAGGTACCCTTGGCGTCTATATAAGCCGGAGGGTTTAGGTTGTAGATACAGAACAACTCATCTAGGGTTAGCTATTCGATCTCGAGGTAGATCAACTCTGTAAACCCCATATCATCAATACAATCAAGCAGGACATAGGGTATTACCTCCATAGGAGGGCCCGGACCTGGGTAAATATGTGTCCCCTTCGTCTCTTGTGACCATCGATTCTAGTCTCACAGTTTGGGACTCCCTACCCAAGATCTTCCGATTTTGACACCGACACCCCTCACAAAATCAAGGCAGATCCTCCTCTCAAGAAGCCCACAACTCCTAAGTCCAAGAGGACTACTAAGGATGTCCTAGCTGCAGCCAAGAACAAGGGATCCTCCTCCAGACCTGCTGCTAAAGATGAGGATATGACAGTTCTGAGGAAATTAAGACCTCACCTTTCACAACACAATGACAACTATCCACTTGCTCAGGATATGAAGAATAGGAAGGACTCAGGGCTGATAGAGTGGAGAGCTATAGATCCTTATTCTTGAGGATAAAGACTTTTGTAGACTACATATTCTACACCAAGGAGCAGCAGGATTTCTATGAGACTATTCTGCTTGATAAGATCTCAGCTGTTAGTGACATGAGATATTAGACTGGGGCTACATTAAGGAAAATGAGGACTACTTCCCCCATGTGCAAGAGAACTTCAAGGCTGTTGATATTGATGCTTTTGTTGGTAGGCAGATGACCCCCTAGAAGGATGAGATGGTCATGTAGTTCTATTCCACTACTGAAAGCACATTTGCTCCCTTGGTGGTCTTGGTAATTAATAACAACATATGAGTCATTGAACTAATGTTTCCACCAAGTATATTTCAGGACAAGTTCAACGATAGGGATGGCAAAAGGATTGTGGAGACTGTGGAACTACCCCAAGATGCAAGGAAATAGGTTGACCAACCTTCAAGAAAGAGGGCTCTACATTTTACATTTGTGAGAATCACTTTGAGTCCATAGGAAAACCAATACTATTAAAAGGGGGTAAGGTTTTGTTGGTGAACAAAATGCTCATACGTGCGTAAGTGATAGTCACCTAAAACATCCACAAGCTCTCCCACCAAAGTCTATCTCTAGCAAAACATTCAAAATCGATGCAACCAACATTCCTATCCCGGTGCCACCGATTCCAAACCCTAGACAGACTCAGCCAAACCCTAGCCACTTCGGTGCAAACGATTCCATACCGGTGCCACTGAGTTTAGGTTGCCAACTTTCTGTTATGCAAATTCACATTTTCGGTCCCATCGAGAATGTTGGGTCAGCTTCACCGAGATTGGAAATCTGACTGTTGGTCACCTTATCGGTGCAACCGAGATTCGTATATCGGTCCCTTCGAGATTCAAAAGTTTCCAACTTTTGGTCACGACGATACCACCGAGATTAACACATCGGTGTCACCGAGTTGGTCATTTTGTGTGTAACGGTTGGATTTCTGGGGATGCCTATATATACCCCTCCACCACCACCTACTCGAAAGAGAAGCACTCAGAACTATTCCATACCTATCCTACTCAGTTTTCTGAGAGAGAGCCACCTACCCTTGTGTTGAGGTCGAGATCTTCCACTCCAACCATATGGATCTTGATTTCTAGCCTCCCCAAGTTGCTTTCCACCAATCCAATCCCTTCTACCAAGCCAAATCTGTGAGAGAGTGATTCTATGTTGAGGAGTCTATCATCTTGAAGCACAGGAGCAAGGAGTTCATCATCATTACCGAGCCTATTACCTTTTGGAGGGTGTTGCCTCCTAGATTGGTTAGGTGTCGCTTGGGATCCTCCTACTTCGTGTTGTCGAGTGAACCAAGAAGTTTGTAAGGGCAAGGAGATCGCCTACTTCGTGAAGATCTACCCCGAGTAAGGCTAGTCCTCCGTGGACGTAGGCCGTCATGGTATAGTCAAGGTTGCTTCTTCGTGGAACCCTCCGTGGGTAGAGCCCTCCGTGGACTCTCGCGACCTTTACCCTCCATGGGTTGAAGACTCCATGAACGTGGATGTACGATAGCACCACCTATCGTAACCACGGTAAAAATCATTGTGTCTACAATTGCGTTTGATCTTCCTACCCTATCCTTTTACTCATGCTTGTTGTTACTTTCCGCTGCTATACTCTTAGACTTGCATGTGTAGGGTGTACTTGATATGTCATGAATGCTAAAACTTGCTAAGAATTTAAATTGGTAAAAAGAATAGTTTTATTTGGTCAAGTAGTCTAATCACCCCCCCCCCTCTAGACCTACCTTCGATCCTACACTGCACACTTCTATCCAGATGGAAATATAGTGTGGATGACTGAGGGCACCATATATGAATCTTCAGTGGAAGAGTGGGCTACCATCTTAGGAGCTCCACAAGTTTAGGGTGATGACTTGGATGTATACTCAGAGGCCAAGATGAATCACAATTCCATGGCTAAGATGTACAAGGAGATCCCAGCTGATTATGTGCATTCACATCAGTTTGGCTCAGTGTACTATCTGTAGGTAGGATTGCCAACCACCAACACCATCTTGAGGTACACTTTGATGCCCAGGTCAGGAGATGACAAGATGGTCGAAGGTTACTCCATCAACATGCTTCATCACATTAACCTTCACACTAGATTCAGGGTCATGGATTTAATTGTAGAGACTGTGAAGAGGACAGCTGCTGACCAAAAGAGGTCATGTGGATATTCTCCATACATTCAGATGCTAATCAAATCCAAGCTTGAAAATAATGTATATGCTCTTGATAGACCCCACATGCCTCTCCAACCCGAGTTTGAGGACAATGTTGTGGTGATGGTCCCAGATTTACCCACTTTATCTACTGCACACGCAGCTGAGGCAGCCAGATCCACTAGTGCTCTAGTGCCAAGGACAAGGAATGAGAAGATGGCTATCATTATTATCTCTATCCAAGGCATGCAAAATTACATCACGGAGATTCTCGAGAACAAAAAGAGCGTGGAAAGGATTGTTGAAGATAAGTTTCATACTTTGAACAACAACGTGGATGAGCTGACAAAGACAGTTGATGAGCTCAAGAAGGAGGTGGACTCAGTACCCCTTCCTCACACCTCAGAGGATGATGATGATGATGATGATGATGATGATGATGATGGAGGTAGCCCTCTCCACCCTAGCACATAGTTCAAGACACAAGCCAGATCTATGTTAGTGCCAGCTTCTGAGAAGAGACCATCTACATCACCTCCTGTTGTAGCTCCTTCAGTCCCACCAGCTCCATCAGCACCTCATGTGTCTACACCAACCCCTTCCATGACATCGGCAGAAGTCTTCACGGATGCGGTTCTCTCGACTCCTACATCGACAACCGGAGGAGATCAGCCCCAGAGAGATGATTAGTCCTATACCTTTGAACTTTTTGGTAACTTGTTGCCAAAGGGGGAGAAGTTGTGTAGATTAATAGGGCTTAGAGAGAGAGAGAGAGAGAGTTGATTTTTATCACTCTCCAAAAATTTAAAAAAAATTGGTTGTTCATTTGTGTTAAACTTGTTGGTGTTTGATCATGCACTTCTTATGTGTTGCTACTACGTCTTATTCTTTGAGATGCTTATGAGATGGTCATTCACTTCTTGCTTGATGTGTTGTGCTATGTTGTTCATTCATATTATTCTCGCACACCACCAAGTTGTATGTGACATGGAAGAGTGCCCCATGAACCTAATTGGTTGCGCATTTGCATTCAAATGCAAATTCAAAATAGTGCACAAATTAGGGGGAACTCTTGATTATCACATACTTCTCAAAGTGGTGACTCTATTCATTGATTATATCATATGTCGAAGCTTTGATCTATATGTTTTCATCAATTACCAAAAAGGGGGAGATTGAAAGCACATTTGCTCCCTTGGTGGTTTTGGTAATTAATAACAACATGTATGTCATTGTACTCATGTTTTCACTAAGCATATTTTAGGAAATGTACAGTGATGGGATGGCTAGAAATTGTGAGGAGATACCCCCAAGAAGCAAGGAATAGGATGGATAGAATTTTTATTTGGTCAAGTAGTCTAATCACCCCCCCCCCCCTAGACTTACTTTCGATCCTAGAGTTAACTTGTGGTAAAATCTGCCTAAATCTCAAGAGAATCAAAAATTGCATGTTTTCCATGTTAAGTGTCTATTCACCCCACCCCACCCCCCACCCCCCGCCGCCTCTAGACCACTCTTCTCGATCCTACAACGCTAATGCCACAAAAATCTAAACATGAAATATTATGGTTTGGTTGAAAGGAATGAATACCGTTAGCATATTGTTGATGTCTTTGTGAATTGTACGACTAGAGTAATTTGTGAGGAAGCATGGCATCTATGTGGGACACATGTCATAGCTAGATTGCTTGTCTCATCCAAATTCATGACACAATATATGATTTTGTCTGTATAGCTGGATTCAGGTGGTCCTAAAGTGTAAACAGAAACAGGAACCTCCAATAGAGAACAAGAATCTCAATAACAAAAGGTTGTTAGAAGACCAATAAGAAGACACACGCAAAGTCTTCATAAAATTTACAACTCATCTTCATTGTTCTCAATTAGAAATTACATATTGTAGTGCACCAAGAATTTATCTTGGAGTGGGAAAATATACAAAGATAATTTGTTGGTCTCTTTGTCCACAGAAACATAGTTTTTTCATTGAAAAACAATTTTTTAATGAGACGCACAAAGCATTTCTAGTATACTAGCGGTACAACCACCTTAAAAACATTCAACCAAAGATCGGTTTACATTTTTATCAAAATTATGTGAATATGATTGGATGATGAGTATAGAATCCAATGGTATATGTGTTGGATTTATTGGAATATGTTAACAGAACTTGACTGATTGAGTCCTATGTGGCCTCTCCTCGCTAGCTACCATGTGCATGCGACGCATAGGTTGTCTGCATGACGCGCACCAACCCATAGTTGGCGTGTGCTTTTTCATACACTTGACTATTAATTTTTGTAACTCATACATGTTGCGCATGTATTATACTATGCATATGCATAGTAATAGAACCACAGGGAGTTTTGTCGTTATAGCCATAAAAGTAGTTTCTTGCTACTACCTCCATTGTCAATGCTGGCATAGTTGCTGCTCCAACCTCTTCAATGCATCTCTCGGTAGCGGGGCTGCACCTCTTGCGCTGCCGAACATCGTACCTTGATAACCCACAAGTGCAGGGAATCGTTTGTATCCTATTTCGATAAGTAAGAGTGTCAAACCCAACGAGCAGCTAAAGGTAGAATTAATATTCTCTCAAGTTCTATTGACCACCGATACAACTCTATGCACGCTAACGCTTACTTTAACTAGAACAAGTATGAAACTACTTTGCGGAAAAGAAACTAGAAGTACTTAGTAGTGTGATAGATAGTTTTGCAAGATAATAAAGAACGTGGAAATAAAAGTTAGGTGATGTTTTAATAAAAGAACAATAAAATTAAATAGTTTAATAGAAAGCTTTTTGTGTAACGCAAGAGAAATATTGTCCATAGGCAATTGAATATAATATGATAGATACTTATCATATACAAAGAGGGAGAGGCATACGCCAACACACTTTCTCTACTTGGATCATGTGCACTTATGATTGGACCTCTAGCAAGCATCCGCAACTACTAAAGATCATTAAGGTAAACCCCAACCATAGCATTAAACGTAAGGTCCTCTTTACTCCCATACGTAAACAATCCCCTTACTCGAGTTTGTGTTTCAGTCACTCACCAACCCACTACAAGCGAATCATGAAAATATTGCAAACCGTCTAGCGGGATTGCTTCACGTGTGCACCTCACGGGCAGCACCTTAGGACAACACCATATCAACATACAACTCACATCAATAACATCATACCACAATTAATCCGTAGGACAAAAGAGATCTACTCAAACATCATAGGATAGCCATATATGATTGGATAATAATACATAGCATTAAGCACCATGTTCAAGTAGAGATTACAACGGGGAAGAGAGGTTTTACACCACTGCATAAAGGGGGAGAGAGTTGACCATGACGGTGGCGAAGTTGTTGGTGTAGACCGTCGTCACAATGGATGCCCTGGCGGCACTCCGGCGCCACCAGGAGAGAGGGGGAGAGAGCCCCCTCCTTATTCTTCTTCTTCCTTGGCCTCCTCCCTAGATTGGAGGAGGCTTTACCCTCTAGTCCATGGCCGCCATGGCTCCCAGAGGGCAAGAGCCCCTCCAAGATTGGATCTCCCTCTCACTTTCTCTATTGTTTTCGCGATTGTTTTTAGACCCCTTCACCATTTCTTAAATATCCGGAGATCCGTAAGTCCGATCGGGTTGAAATCTTGAGGGGATTTTTATCATGAAACTGTCTTTCTTGTGGCGGAAGGAGAACACCAACCGACCTAAGGGCTGGCCACAAGCCATCAGGGGTCCCCCCTGGGGGCGTGCCCTGTTAGCTTGTGGGGCCCTCGGGCATCGTCTTGCTTGATTTTGACTCTCAAAATTCACACATATTCCAAAAAAAACTTCATAAATTTTTATCGCGTTTGGACTTTGTTTGATATGGAATTTCTATGAAACAAAAAACACACAAAAACAGGAACTAGCACTAGGCACTAGGTAAGTAAGTTAGTCCCAGAAAATAATATAAAATATTGCCAAAAGTATATGAAAGTTGTAGAATAATGGCATGAAGCAATTTAAACTTATAGATACGACGGAGACGTATCAGAATCCCCAAGATTAATTCGTGCTCGTCCTCAAGTAGGTAAATGATAAAAACATAATGTTTGATGTGGAATGCTACCTAGCATAATCCTCAACAAATGTTTAATCATGGCATGGATATTAAGATACAAGTGATTCAAGGCAATAGTCTGACAAAAATACTTCCATACTCAGGTTTACTAGCAAACAATCATGTCTTGTCAAAATAACAATGCCAAAGAATGTTATCCCTACAAAATCATGTAGCCTTTCATGATTGGTCTTCCTAGCATAAAGTATAAATCATGAGCACCCTGGTGTCAACCCAAGCAATTGGATCGTACTTTTTCAATACACATCAACTTTTTATTCTTCATGCAATACATGAGTGTGAACCATGGACATAACATAAGTGTGGAATAGAATATGGTGGTAGATATCAAAAGGGTTGAAAGTGAAGAAGAAAGTCTCGCATCAACTCGGCGTATCAACGGGCTATGGAGATTCCCATCAATAGATATCAATGCGAGGAGTAGTGATGGCCATGCAACAGATGCACTAGAGCTATAAGCGTATGAAAGCTCGACTGAAGCTAAGTGGGTGTGCATCCAACTTGCTTGCTCATGAGACCTCGGGCATTTGAGGACGCCTGTCATCGTAATATACAAGCCAAGTTCTATAATGAAAAATTCCCACTAGCATATAGAAGTGACAAAACAAGAGACTCTCTATACGAAAAACATGGTGCTACTTTGAGGCACAAGTGTGGTAAAGGATAGTAGCAAAGTCCCTCCTCTCTTTTTGTCTCATTTTTTTTCATGCTGGGCTTTTTTATTTTTATTTTTTTGCCTCCCTCACTTCTTTTTTTGTGGGCTCATTTGGCCTTCCCCATTTTTTATTTTTTGTCCGGAGTCTCATTTCGACTTGTGGGGGAACCATAGTCTCCATCCTCCTTTCCTCACTGGGACAATGCTCTAATAATGATGATCATCACACTTTTATTTACTTACAACTCGATATCAACAACTTATATGATGATATGACTCTATATGAATGCATCTGGCGGTGTATCGGGATGTGCAATGATCTAGCATACCAATAGATATCAAAAAACGGACAAGCCATGTAAATATCATGCTAGCTATCTTACGATCATGCAAAGCAATATGACAATGGAAATAAAAGTCATATGAAGTGATGGTGGAAGTTTAATGGCAATATATCTCGGAATGGCTATGAAAATGCCATGATAGGTAGGTATGGTGGCTGTTTTGAGGGAGATATAATGAGGCTTATGTGCAACAGAGTGTATCATGTTACGAGGTTTGGATGCATCAGTGAAAGTTGCACCAATCCTCGAGGTGAGAATGGGAAATTCATGTTACCAAAGAAAGAGGCTAGCAAAATATGAATAGGTAAGATTGCGTATGTCCATGGATTAACACTAATCATAAAGAACTCATATACTTATTGAAAATTTTTATAAGTTTTATCACAAATCAAAGCACTACTCACATGCTCCTAGGGAGGATGTTGGGAGCAGTTAACCATCGCCCCCCCCCCCCCGATTCAATAGCACAAAGGATTTCAATCAAGGATAAATTATGCTCCAATCTTCATCGCATAACTAGAGACTGTACGTGCATGCTTTGGGAATAACAAACCTTAACATCAATATTCTTACTAATCCACAATCATATACTATTGCACCCACATATTATTATCTTAATGTCGCAAAACTATTGCAGGGAATCAAACATATCATATTCGGTGATCTACAAGTTTTTTGTAGGATTTTGTGACTAACCATGTAAATGACCAATTCCTGATGACTCTCTAAATAGGTATAATGAGGCATGAGAGTTTAATTATTTCTACAAAATATATGGACATGCTCTAATAAACATAAGTGAAGCAAAAGAGCATTCTACAAATAATGGTTTTCTATATGTAGAGAAACAGACATCCAACTTCAAATGATATAAGTGAAGCACGTGAAGCATTCTATAAAGTCATACTCAAAAGATATAAGTGAAGTGCAAAGAGCATTCTATAAATAAAATATGGACTTTAACAAAACAGCGTGGTGCATTAATAAAAGGAAAATAAAAGTCACACAACGCTCCAAGAATTTACGCATATCATATGAACAAAACAAACACCAAAACATGCCAATAGTTGTTGAAGAAGAAAGATGGGATGCCTTCTGGGACATCCCCAAGCTTAGAAGCTTGAGTCTCTTAGAATAATTACTTGCGTGCCTTGGTAATCCCCAAGATTTATCTCTTCCCTCTCCTTATTCTTTGCACATCAATACTTCCTCGATCTTGGAACACTTCATCCACATAAAACTTGACAAAACATTCATTACAACCGTTCGTACATAACCATCAAATGTCATCATGTCATGCCATAAAATTATTGCATAATTATAATCTAGCATTACCCACTGTATGCTATCACATTTCTATGGCTCCCAAGTCAATGAGTCTCAACAAGAATTCAAACATAAGCACGCAAAGCAACTATAATAGCAATCTGTGAAAAACAGGACAGAAAGTAAAGATGCAGATGGTACCTATACTTATATAACTCAACAAATTCTGAAAATTAGTAAGTGGTAGAATTTTTTTACAAAAGTGCTGTGTAAAAATTTAAGTATCTTTTGACGTTCTAGTAAAATATGAAAAATCAAACTCTATAGCCAAAGTTTCTGTTTTTGCACAGCACATATCAAACAAGCAATTTAAACATCCTAAAGGTAATTCTTGGCACATTATTTTTATAATACAATGAATTTATACAATGGGGTATTTATTTTTGTTTAAAAAATTGTAATAAAGATTCACAAAGTTTCCATGGGCATGAACAAAGTTCAAGGCTAGCCCCCACTTCAACGATGCTCGTCTTTCTCACTTTCACTTCTCTTTTAGAAAAGATTTTAAATTCCCCACTTTATTTTTTGTTTTTAATTATTTCAAAATCACACAACAGAAATAAATTACTCTCTAAAACTTCCGGGTTGTCTCCCTAGCAGCGCTCTCTTTAAAGCCATTAAGCTAGGCATATAGTGCTCAAGTAATTGGTCCACCCGGATCCCAAGGTATATCAAAGCCAATTTTAAGTAACAATGATTTGTAATTTAGTAGTGAGCACAAAGTGATGTATATCATGTGACAACGAATTCTAACTCTCTTCCTATGCATTGGCATGTCATAAAAGAACAATTCATGCACATCGAGTAAAGGCCAATACATAGCATAAGTAGTTTCTTGCAATTTTACAGTATTAGAAACATAAAGAGGTGAAGATTTGGTTCCTCTGTCATAATAATTGCAAGTAGGATCAGCAAGCACATCCTATTATATTCATCAAAATCATCATGTGTGATAGTAAAACGCAACCCATCAATACAATCCATAATAAGTGCAAACTTCTCCGATATAGTGTAGTTGGGAGAATTCAAAAAGATAATATGACTATCGTATGTGGGTGCAATAGCAACAATTTCATACTTAACATAAATAACTATAGCAAGTTCATCTCCATAAGCATCATTCATATTGGCATCATGGCCACAAGCATAGCAAGCATCAAGTTCAACAAAAAGGAATATTTCAAACGAATCCAAGGGATCATAACAATCATCATAGCATTCATCCTTCGGTATGTGTGAAAGGAAATTAAACAATATATGAGTTGAAGAGTTAATCTCATTAGAAGGTGGGAACGGGTATCTAATCCGCTCTTCCTCCTTTTGTTCTTCGCTCTCCTCCTTATCTTCTTCATCTAATGAGCTCATGATTTCAGTAATTTCTTCTTCCATAGATTCTTGCAAAATTTTAATCTCTTCCAAGGCAGCAGTCATTATTTCAATAAGTTCTTTAACATAAACATTAGAAGCATAGTTTTCATAGAAATATTGAAGTATGGCAAGATTTTCATATTTGTAAAGAGTGGCATCATACTTTTCGATCAAAGAGGCAATTTCATAAGCACCCTTAAAAGCAACAAATTCTTCAATTTGTTCAGCATCATAATAACAATAAGCCTCCTTGGCATGCGAAGATAGTATTTCATTATCATTGAACACACATTGGTAGGGAAGGTATTTTTTTGTTTCTTCAGAACAACAAGTAAAGTCATGTATTTTGCATAAATTCCAAGCATAGCAACGCACACTATTAATTTGATACCACAAGAGTTTCCTTTTTTGAGATAAGCGGTGTCGCACATAATGACCATGCTCATTTAATGATTTTCCCTCAACTAAGCTAGTTGGGGTTTCAGCACGGGCACAAATAGATCAAATATTATCCAAGTAATAAGCTTTGATAGTACGGAACACTAGTGGTTCCTCAACTTCTGGAGCAGCAAGTACATCAATTTTTTGCTATTTTGCATTTCCAACCCATATCTAAAGATATAAAACAACTAATAATAGAAAATAAAACAACTAATAATATAAATAAAAATTACTTAGTGATAAAGCAAACAAGCACACACGAGAATATGAACCACTACGCTATTGCTCCCCGGCAACGGCAGCAGAAAAAGCTCTTGATAACCCACAAGTGTAGAGGATCGTTTGTAACCTTTTTCGATAAATAAGAGTGTCGAATCCAATGAGGAGCTAAAGGTAGAATTAATATTTTCTCAATTTCTATCGACCACCTATACAACTCTACGCACGCTAACGCTTACTATAAATAGAACAAGTATGAAACTATTTTGCAGGAAAGAAACTAGAAGTACTTAGTAGTGTGATAGATAGTTTTGCAAGAAAATAGAAAGATTTTTCTGTAACACAAGATAAATATTGTCCATAGGCAATTGAATATAACATGATAGATACCTACCATATGCAATGAGGGAGAGGCATGCGCTAACACACTTTCTCTACTTGGATCATGTGCACTTATGAATGGACCTCTAGCAAGCATCCGCAACTACTAAAGATCATTAAGGTAAAAACCCAACCATAGCATTAAACATCAAGTCCTCTTTACCCCCATACGTAAACAATCCCCTTACTCGGGTTTGTTTTTCAGTCACTCATTAACCCACTATTAGTGAATCATGAACTATTGCAAACCCTCCAGCGGGATTCCTTCACGTGTGCGCCTCACGGAAAGCACTTTAGGAAAGCACCATATCAACATACAACTCACATCAATAACATTATACCACAATTGACCCGTAGGACAAAAGAGATCTACTCAAACATCATAGGATAGCCACACATGATTGGATAATAATATATAGCATTAAGCACCATGTTCAAGTAGAGATTACAGCGGGGAAGAGAGGTTTTACACCACTGCATAAAGGGGGAGAGAGTTTGTGGTGACAGCGGCAAAGTTGTTGGTGTAGATCGCCGTCATGATGGATGCCCTCGCGACGCTCCGGCGCCACCGGGAGAGAGAGGGAGAGAGCCTCCCTCCCTCTTCTTCTTTCTTGGCCGCCTCCCTAGATGGAAGGAGGGTTTCCCCTCTGGTCCATGGCCGCCATGGCTCCCGGAGGGCAAGAGCCCCTCCGAGATTGGCTCTATCTCTCTCTCTCTCTCTCTCTCTCTCTATGTTTCTCTCCTGTTTTCGCAATTGTTTTCTGACCCCTTCACCCTTTCTTAAATATCCGGAGATTCGTAACTCCGATCGGGCTGAAATTTTGAGGTGATTTTTTATCACGGAAATGTATTTCTTGCGGCGGAAGGAGAGCCCCAACCGACCTAAGGGCTGGCCACAAGCCATCAGGGCGCCCCTCCCTGGGGACGCGCCCTGTTGGCTTGTGGGGCCCTCTGGCATCGTCTTGCATTGATTACAACTCTCAAATTTCACATTTATTCCAAAAAAAACTTATAAATTTTTATCATGTTTGGACTTCGTTTGATATGAAATTTCTGCGAAACAAAAAAACACAAAAAAAACAGGAATTGACACTAGGCACTGGGCACTGGGTAAGTAAGTTAGTCCCAAAAAATAATATAAAATATTGCCAAAAGTATGTGAAAGTTTTAGAATATAGGCATGAAGGAATCAAAAATTATAGATACGACGGAGACGTATCACTCCTCTCTCTGGTGGGTTTCACCTCGCTGTGGCCAGCACTCCACCGAGAATTTCGTCCTCGACTCTTGTCGTCGTCCCATTAGACTATCCTGCTCCCGACACCACTTATGGTATTCTGTCCATGCACCATATACGGATTGGACACTTCATCCCCTTGAAGATGGTATTCTTTGTGGGCAACTACTCCAAGTGGAAGGACATCATGCGTTGTGTGATGTCCCATGCACGAAGCAGAGGACCAAGTCACATAACTTATGTTGTTGTTGGAGTAGGTTGGTGAATGGAAACACACCGACATCACCATCTTCCCTTGTATGTATGACATGATCTCTGGTGGGATGTATGGCATTATCTAGTCTGCTGACAACACCGCTTGTAAGCAGCTCAATGCCTTCTTCATTGACAATTAGCTCGAGTGGGACATCCACCTCGATGTCGACTTCCATAGTCTCATGCAAAGAGACACGGGGACTGCAAAGTTCTTGGATCATGGCCCTCACAGACACCCTTGTCGACGTCCATGAACCAGTCACCGACATGACCCTGACGCCGCAGTTCATGTGTTGCCTCTTCAACCGCTTCCAAGTGATAGCCATCATCCTCCTGGTGCAGGTGTCATTACACATGTTCATCAAGGCGTGGTCTAGGTATCTTCTTGAGGAGATTGCACTCGATTCACGTGATCACTCAACCGACTTTGTCATCAGCATCAGTGGTAATGGCGGCACCGACAACTTTCATGGACAATCCAACAACGGGAACCATGACACCTAGTATGTTGCAGGTTCACCATGGCAAAGCTCCCCCCCCCCATCATGGCGCCTCAAGAGATCGCACATATGGTCGCGGTACAAACAATGTCGAACCTCGCACAATATGGGGATCAATGAAGGAGGCAGAGCAAACCATGTAGAGTTCGTCCAACGAAGGAGTTAGGTCGCGTACAATAGCGCTATCTTAGTGAATGGGTTAGGCTTACTTTCTCACACTTAAGAGATGATCTTTTAGGAAGAAAGATAAGACATTTATAGATGTCTTCTCTTATTCACTTGTTTTTACTGTTAATTTTAATTGTCCTTAATTGTAGGTATGATTACCAAACATTAAATTGTTAGAGATGACAATAAGATATAGTACATTGTATGGGAACTAAACATAGTTTAGAAGGATGCATTCCTTTTTTTAACCCCATGATGGTTACATTCCTTGAGGTGGAATCAGCTCGCTCATATCCAAGTTCCAAGTTCTAAACATGT
The DNA here is from genome assembly GCA_022496015.1 of Hordeum marinum. Lineage (NCBI taxonomy): Eukaryota > Viridiplantae > Streptophyta > Magnoliopsida > Poales > Poaceae > Hordeum > Hordeum marinum. The sequence goes on from CM039675.1 coordinate 97,867,016, forward strand.
GATCGCCTATTCCTACATTTTATTATAGACTTTTCAGCACTATCCTTTAAGTGGTACTACATGCCTACATCCGCTCAAACAAAAAAATATGCCTACATAGCTTTTTTTTCACAAAGACATCATACATACAATTAAAAGTCATGCAAGAATGCAGAAATCATATAAACACAAATATTTGCCTACATAGTTTTGAATTGACTACTCATGATTCTAGTCATGGCACCACCACTGGTGCCATGTCTCTCGGAGCTCGAAACCGGCCTAAAGATGAGGAAACAAATGATTCGTAGTATCATTGTGTGGGCAAGACAGGTCGAGATAATTGCATCTACAGTCCTTGTAGTCGTTGGCGACGTCTAACTTAATTCTGAAACTTGCATATTGCTTTAATACGATCCCAGTATATAAACATACGTGATCATGACGGTCCCTACGGTTAAAACAACATTCTTAACTATACACGCTGTGTACGTATGGCGTACTATCATGTATGACGCGTTAAGACGGGGCCACGGGACCCATATGTCAATGAGAGCGAGAAATGACAAAAAGAAAAAAATGAACGCAGCCAAGTTTCGAACGGGCAACCCCGGCCGAAACCTGCGCGGGCTCAAGCCACCACACCAAGGGCATTCTTCTGATAAAAAAAGGGATGCAAACTTTATTATATGTACGTTTTTGTCTTTAATTTTTTATGTCAATTTATAGAATGTTCTTGATTTTTTAAACGTTCATCGATTAAAAAAAAGTTCAAGATTAAAAAATAAAGGTTCGTGTCAACAAAAAATGTTCATGAATTTCTAAAAAGTGTTCAAAACAATGTATGGGAATTTAAACATGTTCCACATTTAAATAAATGTTCACTGATGCAAAAACATATTCATTAACTCAAAAAAAAATATTCTCCACGAACAAAAAATGTTTCTGAATTTTAATTTTTTTCTCAAGCTTCAAGAAATGTTCGCCTATGCATAAAAACTTCTTCATGTGTTCCAAAACAAATGTACGCAATTTCAAAAAATGTTCGCTATTGAAAATTCTGTGTGTATTGGGTGCAGGGGGGGTACGCATGTTATCTTTCAGTATACAAATGGATTTTAACCGCTGAAAACTTCCAAAAATGTATGTATATGCATATAATATCACTGCACAATATTTCATCGATATAAGTGCTTATATGTGAGAGATACAGAAAAGACAAATACATGAAAAAAGACTTGTTGAAGAAAAATTCATCTGAAAAACTATCATTATTTTAAATTCTGGATCATTTTTTCAAAAGGGGGATTCTTTTTGTAGTTCTGAAAAGAAAAAGTCAGAACTAGAGTTTACAAATTCTGAACTAGTTTTGAAAGTGCTAACAACTGTTGAATACTTTAAACATTATTTTGCAAATTTAATACACAGAAAAAGGAAGAAAAGAAAAAAACAGACAAAACGAAAAAGAAAAGAAAGTATGGTTCGAAATCATGTGCATCTTATTATTAGTAAATACTACTGTTTTTTGCGAAAAAAGTACTGCCAGCTTAATTCGTAAGCACACACGTTTAAAAAAAAAGTCTGGGTCGATAATTATATAGCAGGACTTTCATCCATGTTTGAGAATGCCCTTGGTGTGGTGGCTTGCCCCTGAAGGTTTGGGTCGGGGGTCGCCGGTTCCGAAACCTGGCTGCGCATATTTATTTTTCTTTTGTTATTTCTCGCTCTCATTGATATATAGGCCCGTGGCTCCGTCCTGACGCGTCATACAGAAGAGTACACGATATTTATGCAACGTGTATAGCCAGTATTGTTGTTTTAATCTCAGAAACCTTATTAACACGTATTTTCATGTATCGGGATCATATTATAGCAATACGTAAGTTTCAGGACCAAATTAGACGTCGTCAGCGACTACGAAGACTATAGATGCAATTATCTCATAAAGGTCTAGTGCATCATCGGGGTAAACGCGTCGACACGCAATTAGCAAATGTATGCATAAATGGATCGGTTAGGCAGTGTCATATGCCTTGAAAAGAGAACCGAAACGTGCACGTTTTCCATTTGTGACATAATTGTGTCGAGTCCAAGTCGGCACGGGACATCCAGTGCGGGGGTACGCAGCTCTTTTTCCACCCTTAAATCCCTTGCTCCCCCACACGGTGGTCCTTAATTAATTTCGCGAGATGATGCATCGATGGATGGACGGATCACAGACATCTACAATTAAGCCGCGAGTCCTCTTCCCTCCAGTGGATCAATCTGTGCGTATGTGCATAGATAAAGCTCGAATAGTGTTTCGTACCGCATGCACGTGGGATTGTAAAATCGGGGAATAGCGACCGCGCCCGTGTATTCATGGTGGTGGCAACTGGACGAGCCGTGTAAGTGACGTGGAGCGGCAAATGCCCACAAGAGGCAGGAGCACGAACGATCGGCAGCACCGACTTATACTCCCGTCGATTACAAGAAAAGACTTCTTGGATTATTCTAGAGAGCCAAACTTCTCGGTCTGGCTTGCGCTACGCGGCAGAAGTTGACTCTCCGTCCTGCTTCACATAATCTTTTGTCTCGACGTGGTTGCTGCTATTTTGATGAGTTTAGCATTTGCACCCCGTGATGTGTGTGGAGAAATATCACGTGCTATCAACACTTACATGCTCCATGATACCCGTAAAAAAAGAAATCAAAAATTCAAATATAAATGTGTCAAAAAACATGAATATTCACAACATATTCGTCTACAAACCCTAAAAAAGTCAGATCGTAATTCGATGTACAAGTTGAGAAACCAAAAAGACAAATCTGATGTAATTTGTCTTTTTGTTTCTTGATTTTATAACGAATTTGGATCTGAATTTTTTAGGTTTTGTAGACAAGTGTGTTGTGAAGATCCATGGTTTTTTTAGGATTTTTTGAAATAATTAAGTTTGAATTTTTCAAATTGGTATTATGGGAGCATCTAAGCGTTATTACCACCTGATATTCTTCCAAGTGTGTGGGGGGGGGGGCACGCAAAATGACATATTACTATTGGGTACGCATATTTGGATGAAGCACTCACACAACATGATAAAGTTCACCACGTAGAGGGTAGAGTTGGGGTTCATGTAGTGCAACTCTAGTTCGTAGAAGAACAGTAGCCCGTGCAGGAAGTTGTTATTTGTGCATATGTTGCGACAGGCCACGGACGACGGTTCATGATGGAGAAAAGCGCCTCGTCAAAACGGGGCGCCAGTCCCCGGAATGTTGTACCGCGACAGCAACATTGTAGGTGGCAGAAGTCTCTCCACTTGAAGGACATCAAGGTTGTGGATGGTGATGTTGAACTCCATGAAGTTGGACGCCATGAAATCCAGGAAGTCTTAGGGCTCCCATAGGATTGTCTTCTTTTTGTAGTCTCAAAGTCGAACCTCCTTTATGTCGCACTCATCTTTCTCCTTGCCCTTGCAGTTGTGCATCCGAGCAGAGCAAAATCTGGTGGTGGCAGAGAGCGGGTCATGGGATTTGGTGGAACTGTGGGCTCGAAGCATAGACGGACATGAGGAAAAAGAAGGCAAGTGACAAGGGTAAACAGTAAAATTCGCCACTTGGTTATCTTATAGCCGAAGGCACCAAAGCGTCTGTCACTAACTGATTGCCACGTGTCCCGCTACTCTGTCGAAATGTTCCACATTGCACAAATATGAGGAAGATAGTGGGCATATATGCTGACCGTTGATGTCACGCATAGCTGGTGTGCTTCCTCATGGCCAACAAATTGATCATGACATCTGGGTTTATTTGGACAAGCTTTCAATCATTCCTCCATGTAAGTTTTAAACATACTTGGTAGCCTTTAAATTGCTAAAAATTAGTTGCTAGTTGTAACTAATTAATCTTGCTTATATATACTTGGATATGAGTGTCGAGAGAAACTCGCAAGGTGGTAGACAAAATTTATTATACTCATGACACCAAGTTACTTGGAGGAGATAAAGGAAGGCGTAAGATTTTTGGACAGTATTTAGGCAGACGTGAGGGACCATACGTGCCACTAGTGCACGTATCGAACATCACAAACATTAAGAATAAATACCTAGTATTATATCAGTTTCATGTTATTCGTATACTTTTGATAAATTAACTAGGGTGCTTATTACTATGTTACAATTGTGTTCTTTTGCAATAGTAAATTCCCGAGATCTTGTGTGCCTCAATAAAGGCATGCTAATGGTGACATGTGAATTATTGTCCATGACAAGACAAACTTCACATGCACCTAATCGACTTCAGCAGGCGATGGACGCATCATCATGAATGGGTGGAGGCAACTACATGAGACCCACAATGTCAAAATTAGTCATAGGTTGATCTTCGTGCTACACGATGGACCTCGAGGGCATTTCCTCTTCCGCACCTCCATTTTTGAGGGTGTTTCAGAGTATCGTTGAACTTGAACTTGCTTGTACAGTTAAACATAAACATGCTTTATTGTTATACCTGGTGTTGGACACATTGTATATATGGTTAAACTTAAACCTGATTTGTAGTTATTAAATCTAGTGTGAACTATTTAGATATGATACTGATGGTTATGGCAGCCTTCATCTGAAAAGACATAATTTTGCCGCCATGGGAGCATTTTGGGTTCTAGGCAACATGCTCCTTTCTTTTCTGACATGGCATATTTTATGAAAAAAAAAACTATGACACGTGTTTCCTATGTAGTGAAACATGAAGGACTAATTATCTTCTATTTGTTTGGCATCCACAAATGTGGCAAACCCACACTTGAGGATAGTTTTGTTCATAGGTCCAACATGGCATATGTTACCATTAGGAGCTTCTAGCTTGAGTAATGGTAACATATACTATTTTTGATGTCAATTGAATATAACATAATTATTCTTTGTGGTTCGATGCATGGGAAACACTAGTTATAGGTTTGCTCAGAAATGTTGGCGTGGCAGAACAAATGACCAATTTGGATAATGAATGTTGCAACACAAATGAACCCAAAAGGCTTTATTTCAAGAATGGATGGTTTCTTCAACATATTGTGGTTGAATTGTTCATAGTTGCGCCCAACAAAAATCTAAAAAATCTTTTAGTATTGCCCTTTACATCCCTTGCTTTGCAAGGCATGAAGTCTTGAAGAAGCTCAATGTTGCCATGCATGAGGAGGCTACAATTGAGTCCCACCTTTTTTACAAGAGTTGGCTCACTCTTTAGGGGTTTTGTTGCAAAAGAAGAAGGTCAGACCTTTTTTTTGGTTGCCTTGGTTTGTGAGAATTGGTCAAAGTGAATGTCTTTGAAGTTATGAACCCGATCCTGACATCATGATGCATTTGGCTACTTTCTAGTAAGATACTAGTATGTTGAAGTGATGAAGATAAGAGTAGGTTGGAAACTTGAAATGTTAAACAAGTTGTATGGTACTAAATGTTGAAGTGTTAAACTCAAAGATTATTTGTTTGTACATGATATATACTAGTGTTGAAGTCGTTTCTTAAACATCGGCTATAGTTTTTCTCATAACACTGTCATGGAAGCAAATAACGTTGTCATGCCAGGGTTATTTATTTTACCTAAGTGAGGTTATAGATGGCAAGTGTACTCGCGTGTGCCACGACTAGAAGCACTTCTAGTGGTGGTCGGTTTGCCTCGTCCGCCACCAGTTATTGGGTTACCAGTGGCGAGTGCTCGCTGGCCACTCGTAGCCAGTTCTAAAGTGGTGAAGAAGCCAGACCAAAGCACAAATCGGCGACGTTCACTTTGCTAAACGACACCATCAAGAACGCCTAGATGTAATATAATGACACCATCAAGATTGCCTAGATATAATATAACGCCCCGAACACACCCGTTGGTTACTGGCCGTTACTACTGATAGGATCTGGACTGGCCTCATAGATAAACACTAGTCTTTCTTGTGTACTTTGTCCTCACTCGTGTGCACCTGGGACCAACTTCCCAGTCAGTCATCCATCCTAAAATTGCTCCAAGATGAGCACGCTTAACTTTAGAATTCTTTCTGAATGGACGCACGGTCCCACAGATCAACACTAGTCTTTCCTGTGCACTTTGTCCTTACTCGTGCGCACCTAGGACCAACTCCCAGTCAGTCATCCATCATAAAATTGCTCCAAGGTGAGAACGCTTAACTTTTGAATTCTTTCTGAATGGACGCACGGAAGGGAAGGAATCCCTTATTGATATGAGTAGTCTATCATCCAGGCTCTCACATACACCCCCACTCAAAGGAACCGACGACCTTGTCGGTCCACAGGAACTTTCACTCTTGGCACACGTCTATGCGTCCAGTCCCACACATGTGCCATGTCGTGCGCCACGACAGGTCACAAACGTCATGCACAACATGATCGCGCACCTGACCCGCAAACATCTGTGTAACTGCGAGGATCGGTTCTGATATCCACTTGTAATGCCCTGGACTCACCCGTCAGGTACTGGTCGTTACTCCTGGTGGGATCTAGACTGGCCCAACAGATCAATACTAATCTTTCCTGTGCACTTTGTCCTCGCTCGTGCGCACCTGGGACCAACTTTCCAGTCGATCACCCATCTTAAAATTGCTTCAAGTTGAGCACGCTTAACTTTGAAGTTCTTTCAGAAGGGGGAGGGATGGTTGGACGTATTGGGAAACCCTAGTCGCTCGTGTCCTTCGTGAGAGAAAAAATATTCGATATTATGTGTATATCCCTTTGGTGTGACATTTTCAGTCGAAAAAATGCCCTTTATCACACTTTTTTGCACATGCATTTTCATAATCAAGGCCACATTGTCTAAAGGAGTGAGAAGATGTTCCAAGGAGGGAACATGAGTATCACTATTTTTTTCTTTTAAAAATTAAATATGAAAAAAAAAGATTGCGATGAAAAAATAGCCAGAGTTTGCAATTGAATGGTTTGCTCAACTCTGGATTGGATGGCGGAGTGTAGAACATGAATCTAGGAGGTGGATACGAGGATTTACAGAGCGCGAAGGGTTCCCAACCAGGCTCCCTGCACTAGTTATTTTACGTTATTTTTTACGGCCAAGAGATACTTAAGTTGACCTGGCCTCCAGTGCAGCGGTGCAGCATCAGGACTGCTTTGCATTTGCAATCTTTCCAAAAGTAATGGAAGGCTCAAGATCTACACGGAGTTGTATTTAACTAACTAATCAGGGGTGATTTGACTTTATTGCAACCCACACAAAAATCAACGGTGAACGCATAGGTTGGTAGGATCGTATTGTGTTTCTTGTGTTTATACACTTTTTAATAAGAGATGTGTGGCTCAGGTGTTGGCACATTGCTGCCGGTGTTGTCTCACGCTGTGCCTACGCAGATGGACCTACCTGTGTGTGAAATGCATATGACATGTCCACGATATCACTATTATGGTTTATATGTTGACTGGACAGATAAGATTATCTACAATGCAACGTGGTGTATCAATCTATTTTTTAAGAAACACAAGATAAACGCGTATACTCACAAATAGTTGCATACACTCAATCTTATAAGTGAATACACCCACGCCTATTCATATGAACACATTTGAGAGGCTGAATCAGTAAAATTTGAGATTGACTAAGTCATTATGAACACATCTTAACTAACTGGAACATCATCTTTCACTGAACAAACTTCGTCGAAAAGTTTGAAATAAAATTCAAGTAAAAAATGTGAGCAAACATGCCAGCCTAATACTTGAACCTGTGTAAGTTGGTTCCACAACAAGGAACCAAACCATCAAGTGTCACATATGTTTTCTCGTTAGCATTAGTCGCCATTTATTTTCTTCAAGTGAACGGTTCAGTTTTAGTGATTATTCAAACAAAGTACGTCAGATACACCAAAATAAACACGGGCAATAAAAATCCATGATAAAACCAAAAGTTACATCAAGCTTTTTTCGGAGTTGACATCTCTAGTTTTACTTTTTGCATCTCGGTTTTTATGCATGCTTTCGGTGGAAAGATTGTAGAAGAGTCACATGAATCGCCCAAGCAAGGTGACAAGTTTGGAGCGTTGAATGCACTATGGCAAGGGCATAACCCTTATAGGAAAGGTTGTTGAAGCACTACTTCGTCACCATATAGTTGAGGAAACAAAAAATATGGACACCAAAGGAACGAAAGAGAAGCACAACTCGTTGTCATCACTGCCAAATCAAACTGGATCATAGGACAACAATCCATGGAATGTGGATATCGCTGGATCGAAACACCATATATAGACTCTTGGATGGCCGCAATGACCAAACCAAAATCGATGTAGAGTTGTAAGGCTTTTATTCCATGCAGCATGGTCTACATTGTTTTATACTGATAATCTGATACAAAAGAAAACAAAAGAGCACTCTAAACTATAAAAATATGGTCCCTCCACCTCTTGATGCCAAAAGGCCGCCGAGGCGAGAAAAATCGATGGGAATTCTAATTGTTAGCAGACAGGGTTTTTTGCTTTGTTGCAACATGAGTGAATTGTTAAAAAATGAACATGATATCGCTAGTAATTTTACTGTCTTATGTACGAGAAAGGTTTAAAAATGATGATTTCCTTATTAAAACTGTAGGGAATTGCAAGATTTATTATGGGCCTATCACTATGCATGATTTGTATTCCCTCCGTTCATAAATATAAGATGTTTTGAATATTTTAATATAAACTACGTACGAAATGAAATGAGTGAACAAACACATTAAAACGTATTTATATACATCTGATTCACAAAAAAGTTGGAACATCCTATTTGTAATCAAAGGAAATACTACATGTCATTATGGAATGAAATGCCGAATCGAGATGGATGAACCATCGGCCATCGGCCTCTCTTGTGTGCGATGCAAATGCAAATGCCAGAGACTTTAAATTTCACCAAGTAGGCAATACACCTCTGGCTATATAGCTAGCCCGTCCTCCATTTAAAGGCGCGGGCCAGGTGGATCGATGGGTTCATATATCATTCATGTGATGCTGTTGATGGAAAGAGAAAGCGTGTGTACCACAGACCGATCAGCAACTAGCAAGAAAGTGAAAATCACAGTGGCGTCACAGGTGTACGTACGTAGACGGCAACAAGTGAAAAGGAGCTCACTCACTCCCATTCAGCTGCAAGCTCCTTGCTATATATGCACGCGACACGCTTGAGACAGTGCACGGCCAGAAAAAGACGAGATCAAATCAAGCCGGAGAGCTAGGAGCGAGAGAGAGAGAGGGAGAGAAAGTGATCGAACAGTGGTGATGGGGAGGCCGCCGTGCTGCGACAAGCTGGGCGTGAAGAAGGGTCCGTGGACGCCGGAGGAGGACATCATCCTGGTCTCCTACATCCAGGAGCACGGCCCCGGCAACTGGCGGTCTGTGCCGGTGAGCACCGGCCTCATGCGCTGCAGCAAGAGCTGCCGCCTCCGCTGGACCAACTACCTCCGCCCCGGCATCAAGCGCGGCAACTTCACAAGCCACGAGGAAGGCGTCATCGTCCACCTCCAGTCACTCCTCGGCAACAGGTATGCCGCTGATGAACTTGGTATCATCAAATCAATGGGGATGCTGGGGCAGTGGCGTGGCGTCCATGGCGATCGATTCAGCTAACAGTTCCATCCCTTGCTTTGAATGTAGATGGGCAGCGATCGCGTCCTACCTGCCGCGGAGGACGGACAACGACATCAAGAACTACTGGAACACGCACCTCAAGAAGAAACTCAGGAAGCAGCAAGCCATGGGAGCCATCTTCGCGCCGCCGGCGTCCTCCCTAGGCACAGCAGGCGACAACTTCGACCACCATGACATAATCTCCAGGGCCGACGGCCACGGCGCCGGCCAGGCGTACATCAACACGGAGGTCTCGCAGCTGATCGCCGGGCGTGGGCACTCGCCGTTCGCCGACGCTGCCGCCGAGGCCTGCTCCTCGTCGTCCTACGCTTCGAGCGTGGACAACATATCCAAGCTGCTCGGCGGCTTCATGAAGAGCTCCCCGCCGCCGCCGCCGCACAACAACAACTACGACGCCGACGACGTCAAGCCCCTGCTGCCCTTCGACACCATGTCCGGCACCGGCAGCGCTGAGCTGAGCTTCACCGCCAGCGTGCAGCAGCCGGCGTTAATGGGGGGAGGCGTCGGGTACGGGTGTGACGACGAGACCAAACGGCAGCAGCAGCATCATGCACCGCTGTCTTCGATCGAGAAGTGGCTGTTCGACGAGGCCGCGGAGCTGGAGCTGTCCGACGAGTGCTACTCCGTTCCAATGCTGTTCTAGCTGAAAGTAAAAGTAAATTAAGAAATGGTGTCGTCACAGCCCACACGCGCACAAGTTAAACATACTGTGTTAATTAGGTTAATTATTTTTTGTTACTTCCATCCATGTTTGATACTACACACAAGTAATGAGTCAAGCTTCTGTTCGTAGTAATTTCCTAGCGTCCATGGCCGACATTACGCATACGCATGTACGTACGCATCATCGTGTCGTTCGTACCTCCTGCTTGTACGCTGAAACGTCCAAGGGCAAGAGACAGCGACGGGGATTTAGCAGGAGTGATGAACTATGCCATCCGTATGCATGATGTAACCAAGGTTATCTATGCTCAAAAAAGAACGAAAAGCTGCGTTTATTTATATCACCTGAGTTGAACAAATTGTCTCTGACCGATGGTGAAAAATCCTGGTGCCGTCTGCACTCTTTGGAGACTGGAGTGTACAATTTTTTACATTTGATGGCGCGTACGTATGGAGCCATGAGCATTACTGGAAGAAGAAAATGTTAACTTGTTAGTATTACAGGTCAAAATTGAGCATAGGCAGCACTACAAGGAATGGGCATTAATACCCAGGAAAATGCTTAGTAATTGCATGATCAAGACATGGGCCGTCACGTACTCACGTCCTTCTCCGTTACACGTCCCCTTTGAACCCTCCGGTGCAAATTCAATCTCTGCAAACTCTGATGTAGGTTCAGAGCTGAAGCACTGGCTGGTCGTAATTCAAATTCATCCATCTCAAAAGTCAGGTAACAGTAATAGTATATCACCTTTGTTGGTATGCTACTGTGTTTCAATCATCCAAGCCAAAGATGATCATCAGACTTCAGAGCTTGATAAGAATCAAGTAGAGGCATACGTCTCGAATTGATGTAGCCATCGTTCACGGCACAGGATGGGGCCTGAGGCTTACTGGTGCACGTGTAGTTTAAGAGTGCCAACGGAGTGCCAGGACTGGACAACCAACCAGCATCTAGCAATCAAGTTCGAAAGATCGATTTATGTTACCTAAGTGGAGCAGATGAACAAGCTACATTGACCCTTCCAGGAAACCTTTTTGGCTCTACAGTAAGTAAGGATGCAGGTGCCGGCCCGGTAGGCTCGATGAACTAGTTCGGAATATGCAAACAGCTTTCAAACTCTCATAACCAAGGATTCAGGTGCTGGAAAGATAGAAGCAGGCCGGATAGGGCACCACTTTGCATCCCTAACGGTAACAGACTGTTTCCAACATATGAATTTCACAGTCCATTTCCTGCAGGAACATAAAATAAAGTCAGTGTTTTAAACTTGGCACTAGAACACCAGTCCCAAACTTTTCAAAGAGTCTTTGTGTATGTCTGTGTTGCCGGCTTGTCGCTGCAGTGAAACTGATGGTCAATTGAGGAAATGGGAAAAATCTGAAATTCTGAATAAAGATCATCCCCAGAAAAGAAAAAGGCAAGCACTTGATGGGTACAACATTTTAACCATTCATCAACCCGTATAGCAATATTTTTTATTTTATTATTACCTCCTGCGGTTTAAAATAACATCAAAAGTAATAGATGTTCGTGTGTCTGCATATATTTGTAATATTTACATATTCAGAGACAATGTACCGTGTCATCACTTGACAGACATAAGTTGCCATCTCCTTCAGGAAATTTGGGGGTGTGGGTGTGGAGGGGACCCTAAGGGATATCCCCAGGAGCAAGCATACAATTATGCATTGAAGGTAAGGCATATAGTAGTGTAAGGATAAAGTCATCATCAAGTATTTAATTGCTCTTTAATAGACAGGTGATGTATGAACTAAGGCGAGATCGGAAGGCACACACAAGTGTCATGCATCAATCCAATTTGAATTGACAAACAATTGCCATTGACTGGAGGAAACTTCACTTTCCAGTTCTTTCAAATACTTTCTATCAGTTTTCTCATACAAAAATTATCAGTAACATGGTTTGCTTTATTATGCCAACCAAAGTATCTCGTATAATTGTGTATACTTCTACGGAAACTAGGCTCTTGTTTGACAAGTCCCAGTGCCTGCTATGCGAGAAAATCAAGGAGTTTATGCAAATGCCACATGGCGCTGTAGCAACTTCTTACTACCATATTTAAAATATGATGAGTTACTAATCAAAACTGAACCATTAATTGTAGAAAAATGGAAACATTAATCAAAGTAACCTGCATGGTTATTCAATAAAATTACAGTCACCCACTTGATTCAAGAAATTACCGTTCCGCTCCGACTAGTATGCGCTTTAGAATTCCAATTTCCAAATATCTCTTTCAGCGTACTAATCACCCATTAGTGCAATAGGTACTCGTTGGTCCAGATTTTGCCTAGGATTAAAGGTGATATAAGGAGGAAACATTGCACAGGGACATGACAGTAGATGACTTGATTAGGTGGTACTAAAAGGATGCCCCACAAGAGTTAAAACTAGCGAGTATCAACACTTATGCTTAAATAGTGTATTACATATTTATTTAATCTGCAACCAAAGCGCTAATTACTTTGTTGGATAAAAAAGGATTTCCAGTGAGAGGAATAAAATACTTCATCTATTCAAAAGCAAGACTGGAACCAGCTGTGTAGACAAGACGCAGCTTCTGATACAAAATTAAAGAGCCTGGGCTACACATTACTAGCAAGTGAACAACCAGCGCTAATTGCTCAAAAGGTGGTCACAAAAAGGACACCCCTAAACAGTGCTTTAACTTATTCATATCTTAGTTCACATGAAAGTACTAGTGTACAATATGATCAGCCCACAGAGTTAGCTGCTTACCTCCCAACCACTAACCAAATCAACACCACAAGGACCACCACCTCAGCCAGCCAACTCTTTTGTAGTTGAGGACTTGACCCAAAGGCACCACTGGCAATGCCCTCAGCCTTCAATTGAGACTTAAACACCTGTTACTTGCATCTTATTGTTGCAAGAATGTGATGGATACCATTCTCCAACAAATGTTATCAAACTCAGAAGATTAGTCCATAAGTTTACAGGGAGCAACAAAATTGCAGCATATCGGTGCACAAGTATTCCTGACTGACAGAAAGGCAGCAGTTTACAGGGTACGGTGCTGGACCTCGCATATATCTGTGTGAATGATAGCATAGTGCAAAAAGAGATTCGTCAACTGGAGATAGCTGCAAAGTTTGCTAAAAAAATAAAATGGTCAAATTTTCTCCCCTAAGCTATTGTCTTGCCTCACTCCCTCTCTTCAGATTTTATTTAGCCTCACTTGGTCGGGGAATTGGATGTACAAACCCACCTCTTGGGTCATCTGTCAACAAAAACATAGCATTGAATTTGTGTTTAAAAATATTCACAAGCTTAACCAAAAATCATACCATTAAATTTGTATTTAAAAGTAGTCATGGAGGGGGTATGTAAAATTTTACTATTTACGACATGTGCCCAAAAGGTGTGTACTCCCTCCCATCCATATTAATTGACGCTGATTTAGTACAAAGTTGTACTAAGAAACATATTTACTTTTGTTTCTGCACAGATCACAAATAATCACATTTTTAACCAAAAGTTACGTGTATATACTTCCCCTGGCAAAAAAAAATGATAAAGGGTGGATTTATTGATACAATGAAGCATCAATAGGATACAAACACAATGAGAGCGTTCATTTGGATTCTTTTAAAGCTCTACCTGCTACGATATGAATGACCACTTTGTGCAAAAACTTCAGAACTATAATATAGAATCAGAAGCGAACCAGGAGCCTTTTAGCTATCCACACCCCTGAATCCTCTGAGAAATACTGGCGATTATTGCAGAGCTTTCATTCACAATCACATAGCATCTGGCCAGCCAACGCAGGATGTTACTGTTTGAGCAATGAGAAACGTCGTTAGGCAACTCAGTAATGCACAAATAAAACAAACAAAAATACAACATGATCCTCATAATTGCATGTTACCTGTCGCATCATAGGCACGTCTACATTTAATGGCAAAAAAGAATTGTAACCAATTATTAAATGGACATTTTCCCCACATGCGTGCTATCAGTAGGCCCCCTTGATATGGTGGACAAGAAGCTATGCAACATGTCACACTGCCTGCCATGCGTTCCTGCTAATGTATAGAGGCACTATGCTATATCGGAGGACTTGACTAAGATGCCAATTCATTTGGCATGATTTAGGCCATGTATTCATTCATACTGAAATGTGGCGCTATCTGCCTGCCAGGAAATTTAATGTGAACCCGTTGTTCCAGGTCCATTTTTTTTAAAAGTTAATGAGAGATGCAGTTCCATCAGTGATTGCCTGTTAGGAAAATCTTGGGGAAGTAACTGCCAACTGCCAGTTAGGGTAACATTCTAAAATGCTGTAAGCGGTCAGGAAACATCAATTTCAGATTTCCCATTGAGGTTATGGAAGACAAAGCCAATATCTCTTCAGTTCACAATTCATACTGTTCTGTCTTCAAATCATTCCAAATAACACTACTGCTTTTCTCTGGAACCATCAACACATTAAGACGGCCTCTGAAAACTGAGTAAGAAATCCATAACTCACTTGCTTATCTCTGGAAACCATAAGCTTGAATTTCATGGTAAGTCCTGTTTGTTTGGGCTTTAGCTTCGGCTTTTGCAGCTTTTCCACTTTGGTCAAAAAGCCATAAAAGCTCCTAAATAGGTGCTTTTGGAGCTTTTATGGCTTTTGGAACCAAATATTGTTATATTGATTCATCAAAAGCCATAAAAGCTCCAAAAGCACCTATTTAGGAGCTTTTGTGGCTTTTTGGCCAAAATGAAAAAGCTGTAAAAGCTGAAGCTAAAGCCCAAACAAATAGGGCCTCATGGAATGGAGGAATTGAACTGTTCATTTGGAAATGGAAGCAAAGCTCCTATGAAATTCTTATAAGCATGCCTTTAAGAGGGCAAGTTCTAAAGGTCGAATGGTGCTTAAGATCATTTCTGGAACTGGACATCAAAAGGAAATCAGTTAAAGCAGCAATGCAAAGAAAGATAGCTGAGAAGTTGGGCTTACAACTACTAAGAAATCTCAGAAATATGGGCAAATCTAGTGTTACGAAGGATTAATCTTATTGATTGCTTCATTCAGCAAGAATGGAAATTGTTTCATGTTGATGACTGTTCACTAGACAAACCCCTTATATAGATTTCATGTAGTTACAATCTGAACTCGGAGTATGTGTGGCTTTATGCTCAGGTTAGCAGCACTTGGAACCAGTACATATTTCCAGGAACCAAGCAAGGTGGATGACGAGTTTCATCTTCCTTCGAAAAATGAGGCAGAGGTGCAATACCAATTCATAGCAGCAGCCTTCTGTTGTTGACCATTTTTAGTAGCCTTAATCGGAAATAAAAGGGTTACATCACACTAACTATTCCGGTGCAAGCAATTGGCATGGGTCCACCAGTTGATTGCAATACCTACAGGAACAAAAGCATGAAATTGCACAATTCTTTTGTGATTCGGTAATTGAGAAGGACAGACTTGACCTAAGGAAAACAGCACGTCAGGCAACACTGCCACACAAGCAAACCCTAGGCAACAAGTTACATGTCGATAGATTAGTAAGGAACTCTGAAGTGGCATTTCTGATAGGTGCAAAGTGAACAGAGACAGTACAAAGCTGTCTCAAAGATGTGATCAGAAACAGTTCACTCTTTCAAATCAAACAATACAATCTGATAGCAACAGCAGTCAATATCATTTTTTTATTAAGACTTTCCTTCAGAAAACACTAGAAGGAAATATCGATGGAGTAATCATAGTGTCGTACAAAATACATAATTTGATTGTGGATGATCTATGTAATCTTGTTTTGACCAGTTTGGTTGTATTTTGCTGTGAACCTTTTGGTGTTTGGTGAGACTTTTTATGTTTAATAAAAATGGATGTGTGCATCATTCGACGCAGAGGCTAGGGTTATCCCCTTCCCAAGAAAAAAGATCATAATTTGATGTCATTGTCAAGCTTCAATTGTTCATATCGCCCATGTGAATCAGTGAATGCATTAAACTCCACAGGTGATGCAGTCCTATGGAAGAATGCATCAAAGTTAGTTAAATGGTTATTCAGCATATGTTGACCTTTGTCAACAGTTGATGGACCATTCTAACTTCCTAAGTAGACCTAAGTACAGGAACATATGTGTTACACGTGACAGAAATAGGCACAGGTCGTAAGCCTGTTTAGGTAAACCAGTAGAGCAAGGACGAAAAAATCAAATGTTTGTTTTACTCCCCGGCAGCCTGACTTACCAAAGAACCGGAGTTACGGGGAGGGAAAATTCAACTTACAATATTGTAAATTTTGTAATACTGACGTGATAATACAAATGAAGATCTGTTTGTTCCTAACAACCCAAAATCTAGCAGGTATATGGTAAGAAGAGAAACTTACAATTGAGGATTTCAGCATGGGTGCAGGCAACGTCAGGAAAGGCAGAAAAGGCTATGTTAACTTGTAGCTGGTCTGAGGCACCTCCATGGAAGAGTTAAAATTAAAATAAAACTCAGATTTTCAGATGGCAAAATTACATACTATGGGACTTGGTGTATTGCAAAGTGGCAAACCCACATAACCACTTTGAACAAGAAACGCTCTAGGAGAAGAACCCAAGGTCCTTAATCACAACTCACAAGTCTTTGTATTCGAGAACAATTCACAATTCTTGCTGGAGTGCTGGACTATCAGTCGTTTTCTCTCTTTATAAATAGATGTCAATCATAGGATGCAAGAGTCACCGTACAAAAAGATCATATACTTATTTATCAAGTCGTAAACAATTGAGATGATCCACACAGATAACAAACACTGCATGTATATATTTTTACTCTACTCCTTATGGGCCTATGAATTTGTGATAGTTGGTTAAGATGCCAAGATTTCCACACTATGGAACTTGGTTAGCGCAGTGCAACTGGCATATCAACCAACATGGTCTGAAACTCTCGGTTTCATTCTTGATAAAAAAAAATGAAATCTATTCTTTCAAACTAATCAAGTTTGCAACAACTATAACACATTCAAGTGAGAGCATTCAACAAATTGATTATATTAAAACAAAATAATTATTTGCTGCAACAGAAGAGGTTTGTTTCTATAGCATTGTACCTGTATTATAAGAACTAAGAAAAACATGGGATAGGAGGAAGGGGTAAATGAAATTCTGACAGTGATCTACCAAATTTGTGAAAGGATATTAATGTATAATCAACAACCAGAAGTATTATACGTTTATAAACATCTATCCTGATCAAGAGACAACCAAATGCATCCACATAATTTTAATTTTAAGCAAATATGCATTTAAGTTAGCTTGTGCTAAACTGCTAATGACCACTCATATTCAAGAAAGGCTTGTTAGTTTACACACTTCAAGAACTTCAACTCTAGTGGTACAAAAACGGGAGACGGCCCTTTTCTGTAATCAGAAGGCACGCACTTATGCAAGCAACGATACAATGTACACTATCAGGTCAACAGTACCATATACCTTGTCCATTTCCATATTGTGATAAGGTTTGCATCTGAATTTCATTGATCTATCATTTGCTAATTGAAGTGGCTAAACAGTGGAAAAACCTCCTTTCTCGCTGCGAAACATGATCATGAAAAAGTTCAGGTGGATAAGGAGAAAATACATGTCATGTACCACCAGCACTGAAGCTCCTATATTTGGAGGCAGAATCAAGCCTCAAGTCTCTTCTTGGGACTAAAAAGGATAACTAGCATAGACCAGCACATACCATCATTACAGCTTCTCCGTTAACCGAATCATGAAAGAACTGACAGCAACAACGTCAAGAACAATCCATGATGACTCAAACATGTCATGGAAATAGTCTGCACCAATCTCCTCTGCCGCTGACCTAAATGCATTACCGAACGAATTCCCTTGAACTGCCCCAAGCCTGGGCTTCCCCCATACCCCAACTACCAGCACCTTCTCAGGCTCCCTCCCTAAGCAAGCACACACCAGTGGCTTCATCCTTGCACCCCGCTCCTTCAGTGCATCCATCAGGAAGTAGCAGAACTTGGTCAGCGCCTGAGGGTGGCACAGCTTGCTCGTGTCCACTGGGTCATCGAGCTTCACCCACCGGAACTTCTTTGCACTCCGTATGAAGCCGCTCTTGGTGATGGCCGAGCTTCCTTGCCTCAGTATAGCCCTCTGTATCTCAATTGCAGATTGCATTCCTTTTTGCAGCTGATCCACATTGCTCGGAGACAACGCAGAGTATGCAACCCAGAATTGCTCAGCAGCGGAACACTCCTTTGAGTCCTTGGACTCGGCACTCATAGATTCAAGCAGAGCTGTGACGCCATACACAACATCCGCAGCAGAGACCTTGGACTTGTACCCGTGCACCCTCAGGAAGCTTCGGTAGTAGAACTCGGTGAGCCCATACTCCGGCAGGAAGCGGTCAAACTCATCGCGCATCTTCCTCTTGACCTCCATGCTCATGTACTGGAACCCCTTCTGGCAGTCGGCGAGCGGGAACCCCATCCTCGCCAGAAGAAGCTTCAGCTTCTTGAGCCCGTTGTCGCTCCACGTCTTGAGCCTCGTCGCGACATATGAGGAGCAGACCATGGAGTCGAACAAGGTCCACTCCCGCAGCAGCATAAGCCTCGGCTCGTCCTCGTAGGCGATGCGGGAGGTCTCGGGCGCACGGATCCTGGTCCCGTCCTTGAGCGTGACGACGGAGCCGACGCCGGACGGATCGAGGTTGCCGGATCCGTTGATGTGCTGCTCGAGCTCCATGACCGCGTCCTGGTAGCGCTCGTTGGTGATGCGCTCGTGGACGAACTGGTCGGTGAGGGAGACGCAGGCAAGCCAGAGGAGCTCGTTGGTGTTCCTGCGCAGCGCGTGGGCGAGGTCGTACATGAGGCACCCCGACGGCTTCCCGTGGAAGGTGCCGAGCCGGTAGTACTCCCGCCGCAGCCTCCCAAACAGCCTCACCGGATCGCCGCCGTCCGCCCCCGCGTCATCGGACGCGCGCCGTCTCTTCCTCCTCCCGCCCTCGGCGTCGGAATCGTAATCCGACACGTCTGACTCCTCCTCGGAGGCGCAGAAGTGGTCGTCGTCCGCATCCCCCTCGGCCGTTAGGTCGGAGGCGTCGGCAAGGGAGGACACGTCGAAGTCATACGACAGGTCGGCGGCGCGCTCGTCATCAGCGGTGAAGAGCACGACGACGCGGTCGTTCCCCGCGGCGAGGTTGCGGAGGTTCACGGGGCGGTGCGAGTCCACGACGAAGGCGGTGGAGCCGCGCGGCAGGACGCCGCGGAGGAGGTCGCAGCGCGCGCCCCAGTTGATGAGCAGTACGCAGAGCGGCGGCGGCGGCTGGGACGAGGACGCGGCGGCGCCGGAGAAGGAGGCGAGGAGTTCCGCGGCATCGGCGGCGGAGGCGACGGGGTAGACGGAGAAGCGGACGGAGTCGGCGGAGAGGACGTGGGCGAGGATCCTGAGCGCGCAGAGCGAGTCGGCGTCGGCCGCGGACGGGAGGATCAGGAGAGGGGATGCGGAGGCGGAGGCGGAGGAAACCGCGGCGGCGGCGGCGCGGAGGCGGGCGTAGAAGGAGTCGGCGCGGAGCTCACGCACCATTGCCGCATGAATATCGAAATGGTAATTCAAGGAATGGCGGAGAGGGGTTTGGACTTGGATTTGGATTTGGGTGTTTCCCTTTGTTGTGCGGGATGGCGGCGAGAACAGGGAGGCGGAAGGCGGGAGGGATTCAGAAATTTTCGGCTTTCGGGGGGAGGGAAGGCTTCGCGTTTGGGATTTGGGGATCGATTCCCAAACTGTGGGCTCGTTTTAACTTTTATAAGCATGGTTACATCTTTTTTTTTTAGAAGAAAGCATTTTTTTTCTCGATGGGGAGAAGAAACCCTCCACGTTGGATGTTACATATCACACGTACACCAACTTCACGTCCCCAACCTATTACAAAATTAACTTTTCTCGTTTGCCCACATAGCCAATGCATGTAAGAGTGGTTCACGTCTTCCGTGAAGATCCCGGCCTGCTTCCTGTCTGATTCTCTTGACTAGCCTAGGCATAGAAGGATAGTCCGTGTCGAACATGATCGAGTTTCCGATGCTTCCGGGGGACTAACAGACACAGTGGCCTCACGTCCTTGGTACATGGCGTAGTACTTTGTTTGTCGGCGCATCATTGTACTAAGTTGGACTGTTGTTGTGGGATCCAGTCTAGGCTGTCCATTGCGAGAATACAATGCTCCATATCTCCCTCGCAAAGACGCCGTTGAGGAGGATGTGATCAATTGTTTCCTGCTCTTGCACGCACAAGGGACAAGCTTCTTGATGATCAAGTCCACGCCTCGCCAACCTATCTGACGTCTCAATACCTGTTCTAGATGGCTAGCCACGAGAAGAAGCGGCATTGCAAAGGTGTCTTTCACTTCTAGGTAAAATTAGTCATGGGGATGACTTCCCTTCCCCCAAACTTTGTTGCATATGCCGACTAGACCAAGAAGAAGTCGTCTTTTTTCCCAAGACCAGGATAAAGAGTCAGGACATCTTGGTTAAGGTGTATCGGCTCCACCGTGGTCCAAAGGTGAAGGTATTCCTGGATCAATACGTCTGATATCTCTGGCCCCACGTACGATGCCCACGCGCCATCCACGACCGCCTGATATACCATGTGTGATCTCTTGACTTCATTATGCACTCTATCATAAAGGGTCGGTGCCAGATCTTGGACTCGCATTCCATGAAGCCATTTACCTTCCCAAAAGAGGGTTGACATGCCATCTCCCACTATTTCCCTTGTGGCCGCCTGAAAAAGTTGTCTCGCCTCCTGCGGCACCGAGATCTCAAAGTCCGCCCATGCTCGTTGGTGATCTGTGCGTTGAAGCCACAACCATCTGGCCTGCATAGCTATGTTCCTCCACCTTAGGTCCGGAATGTCCAGTCCACCTGCCCATTTCGGAGAGCAGATTTTCTCCCAAGATACCAAGCATTACCCACCGTTAGCCTCTCCATTTGCCTACCAAAGGAACCCTCTACGTATCTTCTCCATTACCTTAATGGTCTTCATAGGGATGTCCAAAGCCAACATCGCATGGATTGGAATCGCACATAGCAGGGACTGTACGAGAAGCAGTTTGCAAGCTGTTCCACAAGTCCTCTTAGTTGGGTTGTGCTTTGCTTTCTGATGGTTAGTGGGAGGCCGAGGTATTTGCAAGGGAAAGTACCCGTCGGGCACCCAAGGATTTGGCTCACCCTCTCCATCGTCACATCATTGCATCTTATTGGAAAGGAAACGTTCTTCATCAAGTTGACATGGAGGTCTGAAGCATCACCGTACAGCTTCAGGATTGTAGCGGAGACATGTAGATCAAGATCTTTCGGCGTGATGAAAAGCATCACATCGTCTGCAAACATTGACATTTTATTGGAAATCAGCGCGTGCGAGTGGTGTTAGAACTCCCCGTCTTGCTTCAAATTCTACCATCTTGTGAAGAGATTCCATGATGAGGATGAAGAGCATAGGAGGAAGAGGAGCTCCTTGCCGTATGCCTCTTTGAATGGGGTCTGATGACCCATAACTATAGGGGATCTACCGTAGTCCTTTCGATAAGTAAGAGTGTCGAACCCAACGAGGAGCAGAAGGAAATGACAAGTGGTTTTCAGTAAGGTATTCTCTGCAAGCACTGAAATTATCGGTAACAGATAGTTTTGTGATAAGATAATTCGTAATGGGTAGCAAGTAATAAATGTAGCAAAGGTGCAGCAAGGTGGCCCAATCCTTTTTGTAGAAAAGGACGGGCCTGGACAAACTCTTATATAAAGAAAAGCGCTCCCGAGGACACATGGGGATTTTTGTCAAGCTAGTTTTCATCATGCTCATATGATTCGCGTTCGGTACTTTGATAATTTGATATGTGGGTGGACCGGTGCTTGGGTGTTGCCCTTACTTGGACAAACCTCCCACTTATGATTAACCTCTCTCACAAGCATCCACAACTATGAAAGAAGAATTAAGATAAATGTAACCATAGCATGAAACATATGGATCCAAATCAACCCCTTACGAAGCAACGCATAAACTAGGGTTTAAGCTTTTGTCACTCTAGCAACCCATCATCTACTTATTACTTCCCAAAGCCTTCCCCTAGGCCCAAATAATGGCGAAGTGTCATGTAGTCGACGTTCACATAACACCACTAGAGGAGCGACAACATACATCTCATCAAAATATCGAACGAATACCAGATTCACATGATTACTTATAACAAGACTTATCTCATGTCCTCAGGAACAAACGTAACTACTCACAGAGCATATTCATGTTCATAATCAGAGGAGTATTAATTATCATTAAGGATATGAACATATGATCTTCCACCAAGTAAACCAACTAGCATCAACTACAAGGAGTAATCAACACTACTAGCAACCCATGGGTACCAATCTGAGGTTTTGAGACAAAGATCGAATACAAGAGATGAACTAGGGTTTGGAGAAGAGATGATGATGATGAAGATGTTGATGGATATTGACCCCCTCTCGATGAGAGGATCGTTGGTGATGACGATGGCTTTGATTTCCCCCTCCGGGAGGG
The DNA here is from genome assembly GCA_022496015.1 of Hordeum marinum. Lineage (NCBI taxonomy): Eukaryota > Viridiplantae > Streptophyta > Magnoliopsida > Poales > Poaceae > Hordeum > Hordeum marinum. The sequence continues at coordinate 97,889,826 of CM039675.1, forward strand.
AAGTTTCCCCAGTAGAACAGCTCCGCCGGAGCCCTAGATTGGTTCTACCCAAGTTCTGTCTCGAGACGGCGGCCCTTCATCCCGAAAGCTCTCTTCTGATTCTTTTTCCAGGTCAAAACCCTTTGTATAGCAGAAGATGGGCACCAGAGGGCTGCCAGGGAGCCCACAAGCCACAAGGGCGCGACCAGGGGGTAGGTCATGCCCAGCAAGCTTGTGACCTCCTGGTGGGTCCCCTCTGGTATTTCCTTTGCCCAGTATTTTTTATATATTCCAAAATAATTCTCCGTAACTTTTCAGGACTTTTGGAGTTGTGCAGAATAGGTCTCTCATATTTGCTCCTTTTCCAATCTAGAATTCCAGTCGCCGGCATTCTCCCTCTTCATGTAAATCTTGTAAAATAAGAGAGAAAAGGCATAAGTATTGTACCATAATATGCAATAACAGCCCATAATGCAATAAATATCAATATAAAAGCATGATGCAATGGACGTATCAACTCCCCCAAGATTAGACCTCGCTTGTCCTCAAGCGAAAGCCGAGATCGATAAATATGTCCACAAGTTTAGAGATGGAGGTGTCGATAAAATAAAATACGGACATGAGGGCATCATGATCATCTTAAGAACAACAATACTCATTGATATATAATTTCTTATACTAGAGTAAAAATTCATTCACAAGGTAAAGTATGAACCAAGAACTCTATTGAGAACCAACAAACTATGCTCACAGTCATTGAGGCAATTGCAATTTATCATAACATCGGAAAGAGTCAATATAAGAGCTTGTAAAGAAAATCCACATACTCAATCATCTTTTAGTATTTCATAATTTCTAACACTCACGCGGTACTCGTGAGGTCAAAGCTTCAATTGGACATAGAGAAAGATAGGGGCTTATAATTTTGCCTCCCAACTATTTACCTCAAGGGTAATGTCAACAAAAATACCTCATGATCACCCACATCCGAGTGGATATATGTGTCTAGATCATTCCCCAACACATGACACTTGCCAAGAGAGAAAGGCAAAATATAGGAAGTGGTGAAGATCACGATGACTCTTGCATAAAGGTAAGTACTAGAAAGTAAAAGCAATAGATAGACCCTTCGTAGAGAGAAGCAAAGGTTGTCATGTGCTTTTTATTTTTGGATGTGCAAACCCTTAATGCAAAGGAACATCTCATTGTATTACCCTTTGTGATAGCAACCTTTATTATGCAGTATGTCGCTTTTATTTCCTTACCATCACAAGTTCGTACAACACTTATTTTCCCTTGCAATAAAAGATCATACATATTTAGGAGCAATTTTTATTTCTATTTGCACCGATGACAACTTACTTGAAGGATCTTACTCAATCCATAGGGAGGTATGGTGGACTCTCATGGCGAAACTGGGTTGAGGGTGTTAGGATGCACAAGTAGTATCTCTACTTGGTGCGAAAGTTTTGGCTAGTATGAAGTGGAAGCAAGCACCACATGTTGGAGGATCTATAACCATATAACTTCTGTTCAGAAATAAGCAAACATAACCCATTATGCTGTCTTCCTTGTACAACATTAACTTCTTAGCGTATAATATTTTAATGAGTGCTCACAATCATAAAAGATGTCGAAGATAATATATTTATATGTGAACCTCTCCTTCTTTATTACTTCCTTTTAATTGCAACAATGACCAATTGCTATTCTTGTCCACTCTCAACAAATTTCAATCGACCTACTTCTTATATGTGAAGTCATCACTCCTCATAAGATCATCATATATACTCTTTGATTTTATTCTATACTTCTTTCTATTTATTTTTCTCAAGATCATAGCAGCAAGCAAAGCCCTCAACTCAAAACTACTTTTTATTATATAACTCTCGGACTCGCTTACATATGGGGAACATAAAGCAAAACTCAAAGCTATATCGTACTAAAATCTTTATTCTATTAGATCAAGATATAACCAAAAGGATCAAACTAGGAAAAAGATAAAAGTAAAAGATGTGATGGTGATACCATACCGGGGCACCTCCCCCAAGCTTGGCACAAGACAAGGGGGTGCCCATACCCATGTGTTTAGTTGTCCTTCTTCAGAGGTGGTGATGTTATATCCTTGGCGATGATGCCCCTCATAATGCGATTCTCCTCCTCAAGCTTGTTATTTTGCTGTCTAAGACACATTATTTCCATGCAAAGCTTCCCAGTGACGGTTAGATCTCACATCATCCATGGATGTTTCATTGTTGCGGGGGAAGAAGCAACACTCTTTTTCATATTTTCATAAGTAAGAAATTTAGCATTGGGAGGGATGACTGAATTCGGAATTGCTGAGCTCTGAAGTTCCTCCAGCATGACCCCTGGTTGTAGACGAGAGGTAACTTCTTGGTCTTCCTCCATAGCATCCACCCTTTTCAAGTCAGCCTCGATCTCTTCCTCCGTGGTCTTCCCAAAGTGATTGGCTTCGCTGTATGCTCCGGGCCCCGGTGTCGGGCGAGAGACACGGCTCTCCCCGACCGACTCTTGCGAAGACATCTTGCTCTAAATCTGCTACAGAAACAACTCAAAACGAAAACAAGAGGTATTATCATGATACAAAGGTCCACACCTTCGGGAGTTTATATAATGATTTTTTACTTACCTAAAGCAGTGTACCACAAGAAAATGGAGTCTAGGGGTGCACGGGGTGGCCACAAGCCACATGGGCACGGCCAGGGGGGTAGGCCGCGCCCAACAGGCTTGTCGCCTCCTCGTGCACCTTTCGGACAACTTTAAATTTTCCTAATTTATTAAATATTCCAAAACAGAGAAAAAAATATATTGGAAAAGTTTTGGAGTCGGTTTGCTTACCGTACCACATACCCTTTTTGGAGTCTGAAACGTTCTGATAGGTCTCCCTAATGTACTCCTCCGGAGTTATGGTATTAATAATATTGGTTTCAACATTTATGGGAGTACCTGGAATATAATGTTTGATTCTTTGCCCGTTTACCACCTTCGGGTTAGTGCTTTTGGCGTTATTGATCTTGATGGCACCGGAGCGATGTACTTCCTCGACAATGTAAGGCCCTTCCCATTTAGAGAGAAGTTTTCCTGCAAAAAATCTTAAACGATAATTGTATAGCAAGACACGATCACCTACATTGAATTCACGCTTTTGTATCCTTTTATCATGCCATCTCTTAACCTTTTCTTTAAACAACTTGTCATTCTCATAGGCCTGGGTTCTCCATTCATCAAGTGAGCTAATGTCAAATAACCTCTTCTCACCAGCAAGTTTAAAATCATAGTTGAGCTTTTTAATTGCCCAATAAGCCTTATGCTCTAGTTCAAGAGGTAAGTGACATGCTTTACCATAAACCATTTTACACGAAGACATACCCATAGGGTTTTTGTAAGCACTTCTATAAGCCCATAATGCATCATCAAGTTTCTTAGACCAATTCTTTCTAGATCTATTAACAATCTTTTGCAAGATCAATTTAATTTCTCTATTGCTTAATTCTACTTGACCACTAGAGTGAGGATGATATGGAGATGCAATTCTATGATTAACATCATACTTAGCAAGAAATTTATAGAAAGCACCATGAATAAAGTGTGAACCACCATCCGTCATTAAATATCTAGGGACTCCAAATCTAGGGGAAATAACTTCTTTAAGCATTTTAATAGAAGTGTTATGATCATCACTACTAGTTGGAATAGCTTCTACCCACTTAGTAACATAATCAACAACAACTAGAATATGAGTATACCCATTGGACTTTGGAAAAGGTCCCATATAATCAAAACCCCAAACATCAGAAGGTTCAATAACTAGTGAGTGATTCATAGGCATTTCCTGATGTCTACTAATATTGCCGATTCTTTGACATTCATCACAAGACAAGACAAACTTACGAGCATCCTTGAAGAGAATAGGCCAATAAAAACCAGATTGTAATACCTTGTGTGTAGTTCTATCTCCAGCATGGTGTCCTCCGTAGGCCTCAGAATGACACTTGTGTAGGACATGTTCCTGGTCATGCTCAGGTATACAATGTCTAATAACACCATGTACCCCTTCTTTATAAAGGTGTGGATCATCCCAAAAGTAATGTCTTAAATCATAGAAGAACTTTTTCTTTTGTTGGTATGTGAAACTAGGCGGTATAAATTTAGCAACAATGTAATTAGCATAATCAGCATACCATGGAGCATTACACGAAGCATTTATGACAACTAATTGTTCATCAGGAAAGCTATCATCAATAGGTAGTGGGTCATCAAGAACATTCTCTAACCTAGACAAGTTATCTGCCACGAGATTCTCAACACCCTTTCTATCAATAATATGCAAATCAAATTCTTGTAGCAAAAGAACCCATCTAATAAGTCTTGGTTTAGCATCTTTCTTTTCCATAAGATATTTAATAGCAGCATGATCAGTGTGAACAGTTACTTTGGAATCAACAAAATAAGGTCTGAACTTGTCACAAGCAAACACAACTACTAAAAATTCCTTTTCAGTGGTAGCATAGTTTCTTTGAGCATTATCTAGAGTTTTACTAGCATTATGGATAACATTTAATTTCTTATCAACTCTTTGTCCTAGAACGGCACCAACGGCATAATCACTAGCATCACACATAATTTCAAAGGGTAGGTTCCAATCAGGTGGTTGGACAACAGGTGCAGAAATCAAGGCTTTCTTAAGAATTTCAAAGGCTTCTACACAATCATCATCAAAAACAAAAGGAACATCTTTTTGCAGAGATTAGTGAGAGGCCGAGAAATTTTAGAGAAGTCTTTAATAAATCTCCTATAGAAACCATCATGACCAAGGAAACTTCTTATACTTCTGATATTCGTGTGACACGACATTTTTTCAATAGCATCTACTTTAGCTTTATCCACCTCAATACCTCTTTTGGAGATTTTGTGTCCCAAGACAATGTCATCATTGACCATAAAGTGGCACTTCTCCCAATTCAAGACAAGATTAGTTTCTTCACATCTCTGCAAAACTCGATCAAGGTTGCTCAAGCAATCATCAAAAGAAGTTCCATAAACGGAGAAATCATCCATGAAAACCTCAACAATATTTTCACAAAAGTCAGAGAATATAGTAGTCATACATCTTTGAAAGGTAGCAGGTGCACTGCATAAACCAAAAGGCATACGTGTATAAGCAAAGGTACCGAAAGGACAAGTAAAAGTTGTCTTTTCTTGATCCTCTTTTGACACGGGTATTTGAGAGAAACTAGAGTAACCATCTAGAAAGCAGAAGTGTGTGTGTTTAGATAGTATTTCTAGCATTTGATCAATAAAAGGTAGAGGGTAAGGATCTTTCCTAGTAGCTTTACTTAATTTCTAAAATCAATTACCATTCTATATCTTGTAACAATTCTTTGCGGGATCAATTCATTTTTATCAATAGGAACAACGGTAATACCTCCCTTCTCAGGGACACAATGAACATGAGTAACCCATCTACTATCAGCAACTGGATAAATTATATGTGCCTCCAGAAGCTTTAATATTTCATTTCTTACCACTTCTTTCATTTTAGGATTTAACCGTCGTTGGTGATCAACAACTGGTTTAACATCAGGTTCCATATTAATTTTATGCTAGCATAGAGTGGTACTAATGCCCTTAAGATCATCAAGAGTATATCCAATAGCAGCATAGTGCTTCTTTAGATTTTTCAATAATCTATTTTCTTCATGCTCTGAAAGGTTAGCACTAATAATAATAGGATATATCTTCTTTTCATCAAGATAAGCGTATTTCAGAGTATCAGGTAATTGTTTAAGCTCAAACACGGGATCACGCTTGGGTGGAGGAGGATCTCCAAGTATTTCAACATGCAAGTTGTGTTTCAAAATAGGATGTTGATCAAAGAAAATCCAACCTATTTCATTCCTTTCATTCATATGCATATCGTTTTCATGGTCTAGCAAATATTGTTCTAAGGGATCAGTAGGAGGCACAACAATAGAAGCAAGACCAGTAATTTCATCCTTACTAGGCAATTCTTTATCATGGGGTTGTCTACGAAATTTAGAGAAATTAAACTCATGGGACACATCCCCAAAACTCGTGGTAACAGTTTCCTTCTCACGATCTATCTTAGCATTAACAGTATTAAAGAAAGGCCTACCAAATCTAATGGGACAAAAATCATCTTGCGGGGAGCCAAGAACAAGAAAATCAGTAGGATAGTTTATTTTCCCACACAAGACTTCAACATCTCTAACAATCCCAACTATAGTATCTCTATTAGCAAGCTTAACGGTAACATCAATTTCCTCTAATTCAGCTGGTGCAATATCATTCATAATATCTTGATATAGGGTAAAGGGAATTGCACTCACACTAGCACCCACATCACATAGGCCATGATAACAATGATCTCCTATTTTAACAGAACCAACAAGCATGCCAACCATAGGTCTATGTTTATCTTTAGTATCGGGTCTAGCAATTCTAGCCGCTTCATCATAGAAATGAATAACATGCACATCGATATTATCAACCAAGAGATCTTTAACCATAGCAATACTAGGTTCAACTTTAATTTGTTCAGGGGGTGTAGGTGTTCTAACATAGCTCTTACGAATCACGGTTGAAGCTTTAGCATGTTCCTTTATTCTTACAGGGAAAGGTGGTTTCTCAATGTAAACAACAGGAATAACCGGATCAACATTATAAGTAATAGTTTCTTCTTCAACTTTAATAGGTTCAACTAATTTCACTTCAACGACAGGATGATATTTAAACCACTTCTCCTTAGGTAGATCAACATGACCAGAAAATGATTCACAGAAAGAAGCTACTATCTCAGAGTCAAGTCCATATGTAGTGTTAAATTCACGAAAAGCATCGGTGTCTATAAAGGATTTGACACAATAAAACTTAAGGTTTATACCTGACTCCTTACCCTCGTCAAGTTCCCAATCTTCAGAGTTGCGCTTAATTCTTTCCAATAAATCCCACTTGAATTCAATATCTTTCTTCATGTAGGAACTGGTACAAGAAGTATCGAGCATGGATTGATCATTACGAGAAAGCCAAGCATAAAAATTCCGAATAATAATTTATCTTGAGAGATCATGATTGGGGCATGAATATAACATTGAATTAAGCCTCCCCCAAGCTTGAGCTATACTTTCTCCTTCACGAGGCCAAAAATTATAAATATAATTCCGATCATGATGAACCAGATGCATAGGATAAAACTTCTGATGAAATTCCATTTTCAACCGGTTGTAATTCCATGATCCAATATCATCACATAACCTATACCATGTCAATGCCTTCTCCTTCAAAGATAAAGGAAATACCTTATTCTTGACATCATTCTTGGACAACCCTGCAAGCTTAATTTTTCCACAAACTTCATCCACATATATCAGATGCAAATCAGGATGTAGTGTTCCATCTCCTGCATATGGATTAGCTAGTAGTTTCTCTATCATACCCGAAGGAATTTCATAATAAATATTTGCAGTAGATTCAACAGGTTGAGGAGCAACTCTTTGGGCTTCCGGTCAAGGTGAAGATACTCCGAACAAGCCCCTCGAAGGATTATTTTCCATAGTAACAAGTGACAGTAAATCTCAGCACACTATCTAAATGTTTCTTTACCAGATTCCACTCACCAAAGGCGCTTCACTCCCCGGCAACGGCTCCAGAAAAGATTCTTGATGACCTACAAGTATAGGGGATCTATCATAGTCCTTTCAATAAGTAAGAGTGTCGAACCCAATGAGGAGCAGAAGGAAATGACAAGCGGTTTTCAGTAATGTATTCTCTACAAGCATTGAAACTATCGGTAACAAATAGTTTTGTGATAAGATAATTCGTAACGAGTAGAAAGTAATAAATGTAGCAAAGTTGCATCAAGGTGGCCCAATCCTTTCTGTAGCAAAGGACAAGCCTGAACAAACTCTTATATAAAGGAAAGCGCCCCCGAGGACACATGGGGATTTCTGTCAAGCTGGTTTTCATCATGCTCATATGATTCGCGTTCGGTACTATGATAACTTGATATGTGGGTGGACCAGTGCTTGGGTGCTGCCCTTACTTGGAAAAACCTCCCACTTATGATTAACCTCTCTCGCAAGCATACACAACTACGAAAGAAGAATTAAGATAAATCTAACCATAGCATGGAACATATGGATCCAAATCAGCCCCTTATGAAACAACGCATAAACTAGAGTTTAAGCTTCTATCACTCTAGCAACCCATCATCTACTTATTACTTCCCAATGCCTTCCCCTAGGCCCAAATAATGGTGAAGTGTCATGTAGTCGACGTTCACATAACACCACTAGAGGAGAGACAACATACATCTCATCAAAATATCGACTGAATACCAGATTCACATGATTACTTATAACAAGACTTATCCCGTGTCCTTAGGAACAGACGTAACTACTCACAAAGCATATTCATGTTCATAATCAGAGGAGTATAATTATCATTAAGGATCTGAACATATGATCTTACACCAAGTAAACCAACTAGCATCAACTACGAGTAATCAACACTACTCGCAACCCATAGGTACCAATCTGAGGTTTTGAGACAAAGATCTGATACAAGAGATGAACTAGGGTTTGGAGAAGAGATGGTGCTAATGTTGATGTTGATGGATATTGACCCCCTCTCTATGAGAGGATCATTGATGATGATGATGGCTTCGATTTCCCCCTCTGGGAGGGAAGTTTCCCCGACAGAACAGCTCCGCCGGAGCCCTAGATTGGTTCTGCCCAAGTTCCGCCTCGAGACGGCGGTGCTTCGTACCGAAAGCTCTCTTCTGATTTTTCCAGGTCAAAACTCTTCATGTAGCAGAAGATGGGCACCGGAGGGCTGCTAGGAGGCCCACAAGCCACAAGGGCGCGACCAGGGGGAGGCCACTCCCAACAAGCTTGTAACCTCTTGGTGTGTCCCCTTTGGTATTTCTTTCGCCCAATATTTTTTATATATTCCAAAATAATTCTCTGTAACTTTTCAGGACTTTTGGAGTTGTGCAGAATAGGTCTCTCATATTTGCTCCTTTTCCAATCCAGAATTCTAGTTGTCGGCATTCTCCCTCTTCATGTAAACCTTGTAAAATAAGAGAGAAAAGGCATAAGTATTGTACCATAATGTGTAATAACAGCCCATAATGCAATAAATATCAATATAAAAGCATGATGCAAAATGGACGTACCGGGGTCAGTTTGTGATACGTCTCCAAGGTATCTATAATTTTTATTGTTCCATGCTATAATATTATCATTCTAGGATTCTGTTGGGCATTTATTTGTTGATTCAAAATATTTTTTAGCACTAGCCTATTAACCCAGTGCCCAGTGCCAGTTGTTGTTTTCTACATGTTTTTGGCTTTTTAGGTTTATAGTATCAAATGAAGTCCAACTGTCACGAAACTTTTTCCTGATTTTTTCTGGACCAAAAGAAGACCTAGAAGCTTCTGGAGGAGACCGGAGGCCACACAAGAGAGGCAACACACATTAGGGTGCACCCATGGGGGTGGTCGCGCCCTATTGTGTGCTAGCTTCCCCCAGCGTCTCTCGATGCCCCTCTCTGGCCTATAAATTATGATATATTTAGAAAACCCTAGAGAGCCCACAAAAAAGTTTTTTGGCCGCGGCAAGTCTCTGTTCTGTCGTGTGCCCATCTGGAGCCATGTTTCGGTGCCTTGTCAGAGGGGGGATCGATCATGGAGGGCCTCTACATCAACCTTGTTGCTCCCATAGTGATGTGTACCATCGAGCTATGGGTCAGTAGTTAGTCCCTAGATGGCTCTCTTGTTGGGGAACATTGCATGGAAACAAAAAAATTCTACGCACACGCAAGATCTATCCATGGTGATGAGCATCTATGAGAGGGAGAGTGGATCTACATACCCTTGTAGATCTCTAAGCGGGAAGCATTAAGAAACACAGTTGATGTAGTCGAACGTCTTCGCAATCCAAATCGCTAGCCGTCCTGCGATCCGATCACGATCCATCCTGACCTAGCACCGAACGGACGACACCTCCGCGTTCAGCGCATGTACAACTCGATGATGATCTTCGCCTTCTTGATCCAGCAAGAGGGAGCGGAGAGGTAGATGAGAACTCCAGTAGCGCGACGGCGCGGCGACGGTGGTGATGGAGCTATTCCGACAAGGCTTCGCCTAAGCACCGCCGAAACTAGAAGGAGGAGACAATCTAATGTGGGAGAGAGGGTTGCACCGTGGCTTAGGGGCCGGCTGCCCTCTCTCCCCTGCAATATATATAGGAGGGAGGGGAGGGGCTGGCACCCTAGGGTTTCCCTAGGGTCAACCGATACAGGGAGGAGGAGTCCCCCCCACTCGGATTCCTCCTCCCACAAGGGAGGTGGAGTCCTGGGAGGACTCCCCACTTGCCCTCCTTGCCTCCTCTTTGCATGGGACCTTAGGGGCTGGCTTTCCCAGCCCACTATGGGATGGTGCGGACCCCTAAGGCCCATGTGCCGCCCCCGGAGTGGGTGGCCCCTCCCTATGGACCCCCGGAATCCTCCTGACACCCCCACTACACTACCGAAAATACCCGAAACTTTTTCGGTGACCAAAACGGGACTTCCTATATATCAATCTTAACCTATGGACCATTTTGGAGATCCTCGTGTCATCAGGGATCTCATCTGGGACTCCAAATAAACTTCGGTCACCACCATACATAACTCAATACTACTGAAACGTCACCGAACGTTAAGTGTGCAGACCCTGCGGGTTCGAGAACTATGTAGACATGACCGAGACACATCTACGGTCAATAACCAATAGCGGGACCTGGATGCCCATATTGGTTCCTACATAATCTACAAAGATCTTTATTGGTTGAACCTCTATGACAAGGATTTAGTTAATCCCGTATCCAGTTCCCTTTGTTCTTCGGTATGTTACTTGCCCGAGATTCGACTGTCGGTATCTCTATACCTAGTTCAATCTCGTTATCGGCAAGTCTCTTTACTCATTCCGTAATACAAGATCCCATGGCTAACTCTTTAGTCACTTTGCTTGCAAGGCTCATTGTGATGTTGTATTACTGAGTGGGCCCTGAGATACCTCTCCGTCACACGGAGTAACAAATCCCAGTCTCGATCCATGCCCACTCAACAGACACCCTCGGACATACCTGTAGAGCATCTTTATAGTCACCCAGTTACGTTGCGACGTTTGATACACACAAGGTATTCCTCTGGTGTTAGTGAGTTACATGATCTCATGGTCATAGGAGCAGATACTTGACATGCATAAAACAATAGCAATAAACTGACAAGATCATATGCTATGTTCATAGTTTGGGTCTTGTCCATCACAACATTCTCCCAATGATATGATCCCGTTATCAAATGACATATCATGTCTATGGCTAGGAAACCTTGACCATCTTTGATCAACGAGCTAGTCTACAAGAGGCATACTAGGGACACAATGTTGTCTATGTATCCACACATGTATTTGTGTTTCCAATCAATACAATTATAGCATGGATAATAAACGATTATCATGAACAAGGAAATATAATAATAACCACTTTATTATTGCGTCTAGGGCATACTTCCAATAGTCTCCCACTTGCACTAGAGGTAATAATTTAGCTCACATCACTATGCAATTTACATTGTAATGAATCTAACACCCATACAGTTCTGGTGTTGATCATGTTTAGCCCTTGGAAGAGGTTTACTCAACGGGTCTGCGACATTCAGATCCGCGTGCACTTTGCAAATATTTATGTCCTCCTCCTTGATGTAATCGCGGATGGAATTGAAGCGTCTCTTTATGTGTCTGGTCCTCTTGTGAAACCTTGGTCCCTTGGCGAGAGCAATGGCACCAATGTTATCACAGAACCGAGTCATTGGGTCCAGTGCACTGGGCACTACTCCAAAATCTGCCATGAACTCCTTCAGCCAGAAACCTTCCTTTGCCGCCTCTGAGGCAGCAATGTACTCCACTTCATGTAGAATCGGCTACCATGCTCTACTTAGAACTGCACCAGCTTACTGCTCCCCCATTAAGAATGAATACATATCCGGGTTGAGACTTAGAGTTATCCGGATCAGTGTTAAAGCTTGCATCGACGTAACCCTTTACGACGAGCTCTTTATCACCTCCATAAACCAAAAACATTTCCTTAGTCCTTTTTAGGTACTTAAGGATATTCTTGACCGCCGTTCGGTATTCCATTCCTGGATCAGTTTAAAACTTCTGACCATACTTATGGCAAGGCTGACATCGGGTCTTGTGCATGACATTGCATATATGATTGAGCCTATGGCTGATGCATAGGGGATGACACTCATCTTCTCTCTATCCTCTGCAGTCACTGGGCATTGAGTCTTACTCAACTTCACACCTTGCAATACAGGTACGAACCCCTTCTTAGACTGATCCATTTTGAACTTCTTCAAAACTTTGTCAAGGTATGTGCTCTGTGAAAGTCCTATTAAGCGTCTCGATCTATCTTTATAGATCTTGATGCCTAATATGAAAGCAGCTTCTCCTAGGTCCTTCATTAAAAAACTCTTGTTCAAATATTCCTTCACGCTTTCTAAGATTTCTATATTGTTTCCAATCAGCAACATGCCATCCACATATAATATTAGAAATGCTATAGAGCTCCCACTCACCTTCTTGTAAATACATGCTTCTCCATAAACTTGTATAAACCCGAACGCTTTGATCACCTCATCAAAGTGAAGATTCCAACTCCGAGATGCTTGCACCAGTCCATAAATGGATTACTTGAGTTTGCAAACTTTGTTAGCATTCTCTGGATTGACAAAACCTTCTAGTTGCATCATATATAACTATTCCTTAAGGAAACCGTAAGGAATGCCGTTTTAACATCCATCTGCCAGATTTCATAATCGAAAAATGTAGCTATTGCTAACATGATTCTGACGGATTTAAGTATCGCTACGTGTGAGAAGGTCTCATCGTACTCAACTCCTTGAACTGGTGAAAAAACCTTTGCCACAAGTCGAGCTTTATAGACGGTGACATTACCGTCCGCGTCCGTCTTCTTCTTAAAGATGCATTTGTTCTGAATGGCCTTTCGCCCTTCAGGTAATACTTACAAAGTCCACACTTTGTTTTCATACATGGATCGCATCTCAGGTTTCACGGCCTCTAACCATTTGTCGGAATCCGGGCCCATCATCGCTTCTCCATAGCTCGTAGGTTCATAGTTGTCCAACAACATGACCTCTAAGACAGGGTTGTTGTACCACTCAGGAGCAGTACGCGTCCTTGTTGACCTACGAAGTTCGATAGTAACTTGATCTGAAGCTTCATGATCATCATCATTAACTTCCTCTTCAACTAATGTAGGCTCCACAAAAACATATTTTTGCAATGTGCTACTCTTTGGTTGAAACAAAGAATCAACAACCTCATCAAGTTCTATCTTCCTCCCACTCAATTCTTTCGAGAGAAACCCTTTCTCGAGAAATGACCCGTTCTTAGCGATGAACACTTTGCCTTCGGATATGAGATAGAAGGTATACCCAACCATCTCTTTTGGGTATCCTATGAAGACATATTTATCCGCTTTGGGTTCCAGCTTTTCAGGCTGAAGCTTTTTGACATAAGCATCACATCCCCAAACTTTAAGAAATGACAACTTTGGTTTCTTGCCAAACCAATGTTCATATGGTGTCATCTCAACAGATTTTGATGGTGCGCTATTTAAAGTGAATGCAATTGTCTCTAATGCATAACCCCAAAACGAGAGTGGCAAATCAGCAAGAGTCATCATAGAACGCACCATATCCAATAAGGTTCAATTACGACGTTCGGACACACCATTACGCTATGGTGTTCCATGCGGTTTCAATTGTGAAACAATTCCACATTGTCTTAAGTGACTGCCAAACTCATAACTCTGATATTCTCCTCCTCGATCAGATCGTAGGTATTTAATCTTCTTGTTACGATGATTCTCAACTTCACTCTGAAATTGCTTGAACTTTTCAAATGTTTCAGACATGTGTTTCATTATGTAAATATACCCATATCTACTTAAGTCATCAATGAACGTGAGAAAGTAATGATATCCACTGCGTGCCTCAATGCTCATTGGACCGCACAGATCAGTATGTATGATTTCCAACAAGTCACTTGCCCATTCTATTGTTCTAGAGAATGGGGTTTTAGTCATCTTGGCCACGAGGCATGGTTCACATGTGTGAAGTGATTCAAAATCAAGTGACTCCAAAAGTCTATCAGCATGAAGCTTCTTCATGCGTTTTACACCAATATGACCTAAGCGGCAGTGCCACAAGAAAGTGGTACTATCATTATCAACTCTACATCTTTTGGCATCAATGTTATGAACATGCGTATCATCACTATCGAGAATCAATAAGGTTAAACCCCTTACATTAGGTGCATGACTGACGAGGATATACCCCATGGTATGACCCGGCCTGGCGACTCACAGGAGACCCGGCCGAAGACATGACATCTTATTAATGATCCGACCCGGCAACTCACAGGAGACCCATTAAAGACATGACATCTTATTTATGACCCGACAAGCGGGTCACAGGATGACCAAGCCCAAGACCCGGCGGGTGAGCTGACGCCACGCAGCTCACAAGAGAAGGCCCACAGGAGAAGGCCCACAGGAGAGAAGGATTCCCTTAAAAGAAATAAGATCCGGAGTAGGATTCGTGAGAGACTAGTCCTAATCCTACTCTTAGTAGGACTCTATTTGTAAACCTACCCTCTCCTCTTATATAAGGAGGGGTAGAGCACCCCTAGAGGGACAAGTTCACAAGAGACACAAGTCTACAAGTTTAGACGACACAAGAGATTAGAAGTAGCGATTAGCGCCCTTGTAACCGAGAGATCTTCATCATCATCAATACCAGACAAGCAAGACATAGGCTTTTACCTCCATCGGAGGGGCCGAACCTTGGTAAAACTCCGTGTCTTCTTGATTCCGATGAACCCCTTCAAGCCGCCACGTAGTTGCGTCTCGCCCCGAACCTAAGTCCGTTGACCCGGACATCTGCCATGACAAATCCACGACAGTTGGCGCCCACCGTGGGGCACGCGCATGGTGGTGTTGTGTTCTTGAAGGGATTTTCTCACAGGGATCAAGAAGCTCGTAATTAACTAGATGAAGAAAAGCCAAATTGGAAAGATCTATATCGGTTTCGAGTTCGCCAATCAAGATTGGAAATTTTTCATGCGACGTATAATCATGGATCAAATCGAAGTCAAAAAGTAACCCGCTAGCAGTGGTCGAGCAAGAGCACCAAACATCCACCTGAAGTGTACATCAGATCGGAATCAAAGAAGGTTTCATTGTTCGTTTCCACGTGTTGTGTTTAGGCTGAATTTTATAAAGACCGAGACGGTCCGGACTACCGGCTCTGCTCGCGAGGCCATGTCAGCCAACAAAAGAAAAAAAACAAAGGAATCCCTATGCGTCTCTAAGCGTTGCTTAGCGGCCAGCTGCGCATAGCCCGCCTTTGCGCGCCGCTGCTCTGAGCAGCCCCTGCCACCATGCACCCCGCTCAACGCTGGCTCGCTGCACCGCTCTAGCCCGTTAGGCTCCAACACACCTCGCCGACTCCAGAGCTCACCGTGGACCGCAAGGTTCCAACAACGCCTCTCAATATCATGCTCGGGGTCAGCCTCGTCCTCCAAGTTGCCTTGCCTCAAGTCACCGTCCAACCATTGCCCGTCTCAAAATCGTCCTTGCCGGAGCCACAGCAGCCTTGCCCCGCTCGCTCGCCTCTGGTGGGTTGCCGTCTGTGTCACCCCGCTTGCTGTTCCGCCGCGTTGGCCTCCTCTACGCCTTGAGCCGCTATTGAGACGGCCTGCCGGCACCACGTTCGTCGTGTCTGGGCTTCCATGGATTCACCTCACCTCTACCGGTGTCTCTCCGAGCCGGCCTATTCGCCCACCCGAGCGCCTCGTCTCCACGCGTCGGCTGCCTTGAGCCTCCGCTGCTCTGACCTCCATTGTTGTGGCCTCTCACTCCACGCCGAGTCGCTGCTCCGACTCGCTGTCTGTGTCTCCGACCTGGGGGGCCATGCCGGCCAAGGAGCAGAAGTAGGAGAGCACTTTGCCTCCTGCAGAAGTATGAGAGGGTCGGGTCTTCAATAGGAGCCTGTCGACCCGACGATTATAGTGGGATTGGATCTTGGGTCCAGCAGCCAGCAGGAAGAACATGGGGTTTGAGAGGATCTTGTGTATCAAAATCTGGTTCACGACCTTAAACTTGCCTGCAGTAACAAGGTTATTGTTGTTTTCATTGCCCGTGACCAAGAGGGTCAAAGAAAATAGCCGAGTCCAGCAATTGAGCATTTGTTTTCTGCGAGATTCTGGATGCATTAGTGTATGAATTCGAAACCTTGCTGGTGCTGGACTTGTCCCATTGTTCCATCAGCAAGGGAACACTACAAGTAATACATATCTAGTTCTATGAAATGGATTCTACAGAGGTTTGGGCACCCTTACTCCATGAAATTACAGTGTTTGCAGTAACAAAAAGGGATAAGTTCTTGAGAAGTCATCGTTACTAAGTGGAGATTGATCCAGTGCAAGTTTTGCAACATGGCGACCAATAGATAGAATGCATCAACTTGCTGTATCTGAATAAGCTGGAGCATTTGCTGGAAAAAATACCAACGTGGGTGTCCGTATTCATCTGACAAAAATACCAGGACATTATTTATTGCCAAAGTGGCATTATACCGCGGAGATGGAGGCGTGCTAACATCATTCTCCACCGGCGGCCGTCTCTCGCCATCCGCGCCGGCTTACAACGCCACGGCCGTCTCTCGCGACCGCGCCGGCTTACAACGCCATGGCCGTCTCTCGCGATCGCGCCGGCTTACAACGCCATGGCCGTCTCTCGCGACCGCGCCGACTTACAACGCCGCGGCCGTCTCTCGCGACCGCGCCGGCTTACAACGCCGCGGCCGTCTCTCGCGACCGCGCCAGCTTACAACGCCATGTCCATCTCTCGTGATCGTGCCGGCTTACAACGTCGCGGCCGTCTCTCGCGACCGCGCCGGCTTACAAAGCCACGACCGTCTCTCGCCATCCGCGCCGGCTTACAATGCCGCGACGGTCTCTCGCGACCGCACCGGCTTACAACGCCGTGGCCGTCTCTTGCCATCCGCGCCGGCTTACAATGTCGTGGCGTCTTTTACAACAGCACCGGCTTACAATGTCATGGGTGGTTTCTACGTCTACATCAACATATCGGTGTAGTGCCCTCCTGTACAAGCCGCCCAACGGACGCACGCAAGATGCCACCCACAGTTTGATCTACATCAACATATCGGTGCAGTGCTCGTCGATATGAGCCGCCCAACGGACAGGCGCGCAAGTCACCGCCATTACTGTTTGGATCACTTCAACAACCAGCTGGGATGAACCATCGACCGGATCATTGAAGCAATTCATACGGGATCATTTATAACCCGCCACGGTCAACCTCAAACTTCCAGTGAAGATTCTCAAGCCGCCTCTTCGAGTCAACTTAAGACTCGGGGGCTACAGACATGGCGAGACACATTTGGTCGTTTTTAATGAGAACCCCGGGTCTTTGCAAGAGAAAACCCAATCCTAGGGGCTACTACATTATTGGCGGATGATTAAAAGTTGCCCAAGAGGACGGACCGCCGTGATGCACCATTCAAACATGGGTGCCCAGATCATTGGATCATCATAAAGACACTTGGAGCTTCTGTCATTTCTTCATACAAGATGGCGGCTTACAAGATTGATGCTGCTCCGCTATGTGACCCGCGTGCCTTACCGGTTAATCTCGCCTAGAGACCCTGAGCCAGTTCAAAGAAATTGACGGCCAATCTCGATAGAGACCCTGTATCGGCTAAGATTGAGGTGACCCGCTGAACTCTTACCAGTCAATCTCACCTAGAGACCCTGAGCTGGTTCAAGAATTTGACGGCCAATCTCTCTAGAGACCCTGAGCCGGTTCAAGAAATTGACGGCCAATCTCGCCTAGAGACCCTGAGCTGGTTCAAGAAATTGATGGCCAATCTCGCCTAGATACCTTGAGCCGGTTCAAGAAATTGATGGTCAATCTCGCCTAGAGACCCTGAGCCGGTTCAAGAAATTGACGGCCAATCTCGCCTAGAGAGCCTGAGCCGGTTCAAGAAATTGACGGCCAATCTCGATAGAGACCTTGAACTGGTATGAGTTCAAGCATCGAGTCCACCCAGAAGAACCATCATATGAGTTTTTTTAAGGAAAAGCAAGATCATCATGCATTACATCACATATTGCATCATACATTGCATTGCATCATACATTGCATCATATTCACATGTCATGCCGGCTTATCAAGCCGGGTCAGAGCAAGGTTATGAAAGAAGGAGCAATGTTATAACATCTCCGGGTTGTGCTTTGTCAAAGCCACCCTTACAACAATACAAAATATATTTTGTCTTGTTCATTTTTGCACGTTTTATCTCTTAAGATGAGCTGCCGTTAAAGTATTCTGCAAAAGCAAATGGATTTTTTAATAGCCAACATGGCTGGATCCTCATGGTTTATCATAACCAGTAATAAATGATTGGGATTTTTTCAAACCAGCTCAGAGAAATTATTATCTTGCAAGAGCCGCCCTATCAGATATAATGCCGTGTCATCTAATTGGCCGGTTCTCGGATTTCTTTAATTTTGCTCTGTAGTAATCTACAACACTCACGGATTTCTCAAACTTATATTTGCTGGGTTGCACCGCAACCACGAGCAGGAATTTCATGTCAAAGACAAAGGAATTATTCTAGGATATTCATTCCGGGCTATACTACGACCACGGTCAAAGATTTATTCAACAAATTATGGTGAGATGTATTATTCTCACATAGTTCCGAGTCGCCACAGGAGGACGACCCGACACTTGGGGGCTATATTATCCAAGTCCAAGTTTATATCAATTATGCAAGTCCCATGTCGCTGCAAGCATGCACCACGGCACTTGGGGGCTAATGCAAGCCGGTTTTCAAACCATTACATTGTCAGCAAGACCATATTATCTCAAGGAGATGAGCCGACCCTTCTATATTTTTCTAAAGTCCCAGCCCAGTAATTCTTACTGAAGCGGCCCTTGGGGGCTACAGTATTCAGCTATTCCAACAGATTAAGAGATTCAAATTGAAGAGCCAGCGCATCACATTCTGATGAGCTGGCCCTTGGGGGCTACACCCACCGAAGCGTTCTGATGAACCGGCCCTTGGGGGCTACACCCGCCGAAGTGTTCTGATGAGCCGACCCTTGGGGGCTACACCCGCCGAAGCGTTCTGATGAGCTGACTCTTGGGGGCTACACCCGCCGAAGCTTTCTGATGAGCCGGCCCTTGGGGGCTACACCCGTCGAAGCATTATAAGATATAAGGCAATTATAAGTCCCAGGTTGCTGTAGGCAGGACAACCCGACACTTGGGGGCTACACAGTCCAAAATGTTATTTGCAAAGCACCAAGTTATCATGGATAATCTCGAAGCTTGGGGGCTACAGGTAATATGGACATATCAAAAACTTTGAGGAGAATTTTCAAGATATTAAATATGGAGTTCAGTTGTTAGATGCGGCATCACCAACACTTATGACCCGGTGTTATCAAAAGATCATAACCCGCCAGAGTTTATATAAGCCGCCCTGCTTCACAACAATGGAAGTCCGGTTCTACATCAGATGGATTTTCATCC
Source organism: Hordeum marinum (assembly GCA_022496015.1). NCBI lineage: Eukaryota > Viridiplantae > Streptophyta > Magnoliopsida > Poales > Poaceae > Hordeum > Hordeum marinum. The sequence continues at coordinate 97,909,544 of CM039675.1, forward strand.
CAATATTTATCAAGTCAGTAGGATTCTAGTTATTTAACCCGGAGTCACGAACGATAATGACCCGGCATCATCAATGATTATGACCCGGCGGAGATGACCCGCCAAGAGTATTGGAAGCCGACTCAATGGCATATGGGTGTTCTATTATCAATATTTTTCAAAAGACATTGACAAGCAAGATGATTATCAAAACGACTCATTCATATGGAGAAAAGACCCGGATTTCTGAGAAGCCATTTTATAAGCCGGCCAAAGGAGCAAGCCGGCCACTTAACATATTTGTTACTCTTATTTCAGGAGCTTACCATGAATAAATTCAAGCTAACCTGGGGGCTAATGACGGGGATATACCCCATGGTATGACCCGGCCTGGCGACTCACAGGAGACCCGGCTGAAGACATGGCATCTTATTAATGACCCGGCCCGGCAACTCACAGGAGACCCGTTAAAGACGACATCTTATTTATGACCCGGCAAGCGGGTCACAGGATGACCAAGCCCAAGACCCAGCGGGTGAGCCGGTGCCAGGCGGCTCACAAGAGAAGGCCCACAGGAGAAGGCCCAAAAGAGAGAAGGATTCCCTTAAAGGAAATAAGACCCGGAGTAGGATTCGTGAGAGACTAGTCCTAATCCTACTCTTAGTAGGACTCTATTTGTAAACCTACCCTCTCCTCTTATATAAGGAGGGGTAGAGCACCCCTAGAGGGACAAGTTCACAAGAGACACAAGTCTACAAGTTTAGACGACACAAGAGATTAGAGGCACAAGAGATTAGAGGTAGCGATTAGCGCCCTTGTAACCGAGAGATCTTCATCATCATCAATACCAGACAAGCAGGATGTAGGCTTTTACCTCCATCGAAGGGGCCGAACCTGGGTAGAACTCCGTGTCTTCTCGATTCTGATCAACCCCTTCAAGCCGCCACGTAGTTGCGTCTCGCCCCGAACCTAAGTCCGTTGACCCGGACATCTGCCGTGACAAATCCACGACAATGACCATAAAAGATATTACTCATATAAATAGAACAACCATTATTCTTTGATTTAATTGAGTAACCGTCTCGCAATAAACAAGATCCAGATATAATGTTCATGATTAACGCGGGCACTAAATAACAATTATTCAGGTTCATCACTAATCCCGATGGTAATCGAAGAGCGAGCATGAGGATGGAGATCACATCAACCTTGGAACCATTTCCCACGCGCATCGTCACTTCATCCTTATCTAGCCTCCCTCTATTCCGTAGCTCCAACTTTGAGTTGCAAATGTGAGCAACCGAACCGGTATCAAATACCCATGCACTACAACGAGAGTTGGTAAGGTACACATCAATAACATGTATATCATATATACCTTGTTTGGTGTTGGCCGCCTTCTTATTGGCCAGATACTTGGGGTAGTTCCGTTTCGAGTGACCAGTTCCCTTGCAATGAAAGCACTCAATTTCTGGCTTGGGTCCAGCCTTTGGTTTCTTCATGGGAGGGGAAACATCTTTGCCACTCTTCTTGGAGTTACCCTTCTTTTCCTTGCGATTCTTCTTGAAACTAGTGGTTTTATTGACCATCAACACTTGATGCTCCTTCTGGATTTCAGACTCAGCGACTTTCAACATCGCAAACAGCTTGGCGATTGACTTATTCATCCCTTGCATGTTATAGCTCATCATGAAGCTCTTGTAGCTAGGTGGAAATGATTGAAGAACTCTGTCAGTGATCACCTCAGGCGGAAGGGGCATCCCTAAATCAGCCAGACGGTTCGAATACCCAGACATTCCGAGTATATGTTCACTGATAGACCCGTTCTCCTCCATATTGCAAGCATATAACTTATTGGAGGTCTCATACCTCTCGATCCGGGCATTTTTCTCAAACATAAACTTCAACTCCTGGAACATCTCATATGCTCCATGATGTTCGAAACGTCTTTGAAGTCTTGGTTCTAAGCCATGCAACATTGCACATTGAACTATTGAGTAATCTCCACAACGTGTCTCCTAGGCGTTCACAATGTCTTCAGACGACACTAGAGCGGGTGCTTCACCGAGTGGTGCATCAAGGACATAAGCCTTTTGGGAAGCCGTGAGGATAATCCTCATATTATGGTCCCAGTCTACAAAATTACTTCCATCATATTTCAACTTTGCTTTCTCTAGGAACGCATTAAAATTCAAGGGAACTACTGCGCGAGCCGTTGATCTACAACATAAATTTGCAAAGGTTACTAAGACTATTGTTCAAGATAATGAGTTTAGTTAATCATATTACTTAAAAACTCCCACTCAAATTAACATCCCTCTAGTCATCCGAGTGATACATGATCCAGATTCACCAACCCTATTCCGATCATCACGTGAGATGAGGTGATTTCAATGGTGAACACCTCCATGTTGATCATATCTACTATATGACTCATGTTCGACCTCTCACTCTCTTGTGTTCCGAGGCCATGTCTGTACATGCTAGGCTTGTCAAGTTTAACCCGAGTGTTCCGCACGTGCAACACTGCCTTGCACCCATTGTATGTGAACGTAGAGTCTATCACACCTGATCATCATGTGGTGCTTCGAAACGACGGTCTCTCGCAACGGTGCACACTCGGGGAGAACACAATTTTATCTTAAAATTTTACTGAGGGATCACCTTATAATGCTACCGTCATCCTAAGAAAAATAAGATGCATAAAAGGATTAACATGCAAATGATAAATGACATGATATGGCCATGAACTTGTGCTTTTGATATCCATCTCCAAAGCACCCGCATGATCTCCATCATCACTGGCATAACACCATGATCTCCATCATTGTGTCACCATCGGGGTTGTCGCACCACCATGCTTCTACTGCTATTGCTACCGCTTAGCGATAAACTAAAGCATTACATAGCGCTTAATGATTGACACGCAGGTCATACAATAATTAAAGACAACCCTATGGCTCCTGCCAGTTGCCGTACTCATTGACATGCAAGTCGTCATATTCTATACAAAACATGATCATATCATATATCACATATATCTCATCATGGAATTGGCCATATCATATCACAACATACCCTGCAAAAAAAAGTTAGACGTCCTCTAATTGTTGTTGCATGTTGTACGTGGCTGCTACGGGTATCTAGCAAGAATGATTCTTACTTACGCAAAACCACAATGGTGATACACAAATTGCTATTCAACCTTCACAAGGACCGTCTTTGTCAAATCTGATCACCCGCCAGCCATCTTTATGCAACAAAGTCACATGTCAGTCGATGGAACCGATCTCTCGTACGTGGACGAGTAGGGTTGGTCCAGGCCTCTTCATCCCACAATACCGTTGAATCAAGAAAAGACCAAGGGAGGAAGCAATCTGAGCATCAACGCCAACAAACTCCTTTGTGTTCTACTCGTGATCTCATCTACGCATTGACCTAGCCCATGATGCCATTGTTGGGGAACATTGCATTAAAACAAAAAAGTTCCTACGCACACGCAAGATCTATCCATGGTGATGAGCATCTATGAGAGGGAGAGTGGATCTACAAACCCTTATAGATCGCTAAGTGGGAAGCGTTAAGAAATGCGTTGATGTAGTTGAACGTCTTTGCGATCCGAATCGCTAGCCGTCCCGCGACCCGATCACGATCCGTCTCGATCTAGCGCCGAACAGACAACACCTCCTCGTTCAGCACACGCACAGCTCGATGACGATCTCCGCCTTCTTGATCGATAAATAGGGAGCGGAGAGGTAGATGAGAACTCTGGCAGCGCGACAGCGCGTTGACGATGGTGGTGGAGCTATTCCGGTAGGGCTTCGCCTAAGCACCGCTGAAACTAGAAGGAGGAGACGATCTAATGTGGGGAGAGAGGGATGCACTGTGGCTTAGGGGGCAGCTGCCCTCTCTACCCTCCAATATATATAGGAGGGGGGCTGGCGCCCTAGGGTTTCCCCTAGGGTTGGACGAAACAGGGAGGAGGAGTCCTCCCCCCACTCGCATTCCTCCTCCCACAAGGGAGGTGGAGTCCTGGGAGGACTCCCCACTTGCCCTCCTTGCCTCCTCTTCACATGGGCCCATAGGGGCTGGCTTTCCTAGCCCACTAAGGGCTGGTGCGCCACCCCTAAGGCCCATGTGCCCCCGGAGTGGGTAGCCCCTCCCGATGGACCCTCGGAACCCTCCCGACACCCCTGGTACACTACCGGAAATACTCGAAACTTTTCCGGTGACCAAAACGGGACTTCCTATATATCAATATTTACCTCCGGAGCTCCTCGTGTCATCCAGGATCTCATCCGGGACTCCGAACAACCTTAGATCACCACCATACATAACTCAATACTACCGAAACATCACCGAACATTAAGTGTGCAGACCCTGTGGGTTCAAGAACTATGTAGACATGACCGAGACACCTCTATGGTCAATAACCAACAACGGGACCTGGATGCCCATACTGGGTCCTACATATTCTACGAAGATCATTATCGGTTGAACCTCTATGTCAAGGATTCAGTTAATCCCGTATGTAGTCCCCTTTGTTCTTCGGTATGTTACTTGCCTGAGATTCGATCGTCGGTATCTCTATACCTAGTTCAATATCGTTACCGGCAAGTCTCTTTACTCGTTCCATAATAAGGATTCAGTTAATCCCGTATGCAGTTCCCTCTGTTCTTTGGTATGTTACTTGCCCGAGATTCAATCGTCGGTATCTCTATACCTAGTTCAATCTCGTTACCGGTAAGTCTCTTTACTCGTTCCATAATACAAGATCTTGTGGCTAACTATTTAGTCACTTTGCTTGCAAGGCTCATTGTGATGTTGTATTACCGAATGGACCCTGAGATACCTCTTCGTCCCATGGAGTAACAAATCCCAGTCTCAATCCTTGCCCACTCAACAAACACCCTTAGAGATATCTGTAGAGCATCTTTATAGTCACCCAGTTACGATGCGACGTTTGATACACACAAGGGATTCCTTCGGTGTCAGTGAGTTACATGATCTCATGGTCATAGGAGCAGATACTTGACATGCAGAAAACAATAGCAATAAACTGACACGATCATATGCTACATTCATAGTTTGGGTCTTGTCCATCACATCATTCTCCCAATTATGTGATCCCGTTATCAAATGACATCTCATGTCTATGGCTAGAAAACTTTGACCATCTTTGATCAACGAGCTAGTCTACTAGAGACATACGAGGGACACAATGTTGTCTATGTATCCACACATGTATTTGTGTTTCCAATCAATAAAATTATAGCATGGGTAATAAACAATTACCATGAACAAGGAAATATAATAATAACCACTTTATTAATCCCTCCAGGGCATATTTCCAACATCTCTCTCTCTCTCTCTTGATCTTCAATGCAAAGTTCATTGCATATTCGCGGTGATCTATTCGATGTAATCACTTTGTGTGGTGAATTTGTTAGGATCCAATGAATTGTGAGTTTATGTTCAGGTTGTTCATGAAAATATATTTAGTTCCTTGCTAGTCCTTCTTTACATATTCATGATCATATGATAGCTTCGTAATTCTCTCCAATCTACTGAAATAGTTTGGCCAACTAGATTGATATTTCTTCAGTGGGAGAGGTGCATTGTAGTGGGTTCAATATGGCGGTGCTCTATATCCTAGTGATAGAAAGGGACAATACACTTCTTTGTATTGTTTCCACTAAGGATAAAACAATGGGTTTCATTCATATTAATTGGATTTACTTTGTCTACATCATATCAATGTTCCCCAAGCATTACTCTGTTTTACTTAATACTCTAGATACATACAGGATGGCGGTTGATGGGTGGATTAATAGTAGTAGATGCATGCATGAGTCAGTCTACTTGCTTATGGAAGTGATGCCTATATGTAGTGCTCATTGCCATGAACAAATATCGTACAACTATGTGCTTTTCTATGAATTGCCCAACGGTAAATTTTTTACCCACCGTATGCCTACTACACGAGAGATGCCACTAGGGAAAACTATGGCCCCGGGTCTATCCACTTATATATTTACAAAATCTTTCATTACCTTGCTGCCATTTTTTAATTTTTATTTATTTCTCAATTTATATTTATCAACTATCATCTACACCCTTCATTTGCTTGCAAATAACGAGTCCAAGGGGATTGACAACCCTCTTGCCCGCGCTGGATGCAATTGTTTTCTTCTTTGCGTGCGGTCACTGAAGATGGGGCTTGCATGCTACTCCTATTGGTTTGATAACCTTGGTTCTCACTGAGGGAAATACTTATCTATATTGTGCTGCATCACCCGCCCCTCTTCACGAAAAACCCAACGCAGATCAAAAGTATCAGGAAGAATTTTTGGCGCCGTTGTCGGGGAGTATCATCAGCCTACTATCAAGTACCTTCACACAAATTAACATTCACTTGTTCTACTTTTTATTTGATGTTATATTTTCTTGCTATATAAAAATAAAAAATACAAAAATATTTATCTTTGCTAGTTTTCTTGTTGCTATGGCTAGTTCTTCTTTTGTTCCCTTTACCCCCGGTAATGAGGTGCTTAATTTTAAACTAAGGGGAGGAGAAAGTTTAGAAGATGCATGGTATAAGATTTGAAATGCTCAAAATAAATAAATTAATAAGAAATCCTCCAAATCTTGCTTCATAATTTCTATGTTGGTATTAGTACTTGGTATAGATTGGTAGTTGTTACTATCACCAATGATAATTTCTTAACGAGTCACACTTCGGATGCTTTGAAGGCCACTAAAAATTTAGTTGGGTCACCGCCTATTAGCATTAATGAAACTATTTTGACCTTGGAACATGTTATGTAGAGGCTTGATGTTATTGAAAATAAAATGGCCACTAAAGAAGAAATTGAGGAGTCAGATAAAAAGATTCATAATCATATCACCCAATTTGGATCAAAGGTAGGAATTACTTTGAAAACATTAAAGGATAAAGATACAACTATCAATGAGCGGGTAGAGCAAGGTTTGAGTAGAATTGACAAAGTGAAGGAGGTCATTGATAAAGTGGGCTCCGCTTTCACTCCTTCCAAAACTAATGCTAGTACCTCTCAAAAGAAAATATCTCAGGTTTATATATGTCCCCAAGAATTTTAGTGTCACTCCTACCAAAAGAAACGAGGATCTCAAAATGATTAGTGTGCATCCCAATTTTATACTTGCTAAGAGAGCCTATTTCCAAGCCTCCTATTTTTCCTAGGCATGGTTGTGTTATTTAGGAGCTCGATAAGAAGGATGAGAACATTTGATCATATGCATTATACCTATCTAGGGGCGTAAAACAATAGCTAACTGGGAGGCAACCAATAGTTATCGTATTTTCTTGCTTTTACTTTCTGTCTGTTTTTATAACATGATTATTGCTACTCTAATGATTGTGTTTATATGTTTAAATTCGTGTTTGTGCCAAGTAAAACGTTTGGGACGACTTGTGTGATAAGTAGAATTGATAAAATTCAAAAACAGAAACTTTAGCGTCCAGTGCAGAATTTCTCTGATCGGTACCGTGCATTGACTATTCTCACCTCGAGGATCGATGCGACCTTCGCCGGTGCATCCAAACTCTATGACATGATACGCTCTGTTGCACATAAGCCACCTTATGTCTTCCTCAAAATAGCCACCATACCTACCTATCATGACATTTCCATAACCATTTCGAGATATATTGCCATCCAACTTCCACCATTACATCATATGACTTGTACTTACATTGGCATATTGCTTTGCATGATCATATAAGCCAACAAAGTATTTGTGGCAAAGCCACTATTCATCATTTCTTGATATATGTTACGTTTGATCATTGCATATCCGGGTACACTATTGATACGTCTCCAGCGTATCTATACTTTTTTATTGTTCCATGCTATTATATTATCAATCTCGGATGTTTTACAATCATTTTATAGCAACTTTATATCATTTTTCGGGACTAACCTATTGACATAGTGCCAAGTGCCAGTTGTTGTTTTTTGCCTGTTTTTTACTTCACAGAATATCAGTACCAAACGAAGCCCAAACACCGTGAATTTTTTTGGAGATTTTTTCTAGGCCAGAATACACATGTGGGACCAAAGAAGCACCATAGAGGAGGGCACAAGACACCAGGGTGCGCCAGAGGCCCCTGGCGCGGTTTGCTGGGTTGTGTCCTCCCCGGGACGCCTCTACACCGCCTATCAGCTCTATAAATACCCAAATATTCCAACAAGCCTAGGGTAGTCGATGAAACACAATACGGGACGCCGCAAATTTCAGAACTACGAGATCTAGTCTAACACCATCACGGAGGGGTGCGTGGTCTTCATGGGTGATGAGGTCATAAACACCATATATACGTATACATATATTACACGACACATTTTCAGGTAATTTCTATTCATAATTATATAATATTATATTTTGTTATTAGGGAAAAAAATACTACACCTTTTTATTTCTTGTGCAAAATGATTGAAGGCATATGCAAAATAAATATGAAGACGAGAGATTCTACCATGCTCTTATGCATACATGCATTAGAAAGGAAGGAGGAGATAGCCTCTTGCGTCAAGCACACACACGCGCAGACAACCTAGGATACGGTGGAAGAAGCCACCTTGCCAACTTTACAAAGATCAGTTGGTGTGCTTGTACATAATGTGGGGCCAACACATTTTGTCAACACCCATTTACCGAGCCGTGCAGTATCCGGCCTCTGAACGTCCCAGCATTCCATGAACCGGGACACCAGGCAGCCGCCACCATTCTTAATAAATAGAAGACATTAGGTTAGGTATAGATTTGGGTTTTGTTTAGAGAAATTTAGCTACTGCTAATTTATTTGTCTTCGTTCGTAGCGACTAGTGCGTCCGTCAAGACATCCTATCGAAACCCCATATCTTGAGATCTATTCATCTAGCATGTCTGTAATTTCAGATTGCTTGGCTATTAATTTCTTGCTTGTTCTTCGATTTGCTTGCAGGAAAATCCTTTGTGGATAGGTCGATCGTTCCGTTGGCTCGGTCGATAACACCATGGAGTTGATTCAGCGATCACCGTGGATATCAATCGTGTAGGGGTCTCCCTGTACGGTTGGTAGCCGGGTCATGAGGATCAAGTCCCACAAAAATCATAGTTATCTTCACTCTCGTGGAAAGATCGGACCCTAGTTCACATCAAGTGGTATCAATTTTCAGGTTCATCGGTGAGAGATTTTCAGTTTGCATAGGTTAGTTTATTTTTCTCTCCTACAACCCACAAAACGCCCAATTTTTAGATTAGTTCATCTATTACACCTACCTTTTATCCTTTAGAAATTTTTGCATCTAGTATTTGCTTTGTTGAATCTTTGGTTGCATTCTTCCTAGAGTTAGTGTTGGTTTCGATTAGTCGGGGAGAAATTATCTAGTAGATCGAACTTGTTTTTGTCCATAAGAAAATTTGCCGCAAGCTTATTCGTATTTTGTAGAAAAGGAAGTACGAGATTGTATTAGTTTCCTACTCTTGCCGATTCTCAGTAGGCTATTTTTCTCTCTTTCTTATTCACTTGCTTGTTGAGTCTGACACCACATCAATTACTCGTGTTTTTCTCTGCCGTTCTTGATGGATACTACAAATCTGAACCAACTACATACGTCTTTTCGCCATGCAGTACCAAACACAGACAACAAAACCTGCCTCCCATCACCTATCCGCCTCACCGTCCGCGTCGCATGGTAGCCAACAACCCAGTTGTGCTTCCATGCTTCAACCTAGACAAACAGTGCTGCTGCTCCGTTGCTATCCATTACTATTGAATTTGCTTTGTGTGTTGTTGTACTACCATTTCATGTGAGAGTTTTCTCATTTGATTGATTTATTATCTAAAGTGGTACACTTCGGTCCCTTCTAGTAGCACTTGCTTTGGTCCGTTCTTGTCTGAGTTTGTGTTCATCCTTTTGGCAACCGATCAGGTACAAGGAAAAGAAAAAAAAAGGAAAAAAGGTAAGTAAGAAAGAAAAAAGCAAAAAAAGGTCGCCAATGTCTTTATTTCCGTTTGATTTTCACAACACTCTTTTGGTGCTACAAGGTTGACCGACCCATCACATTATAGCCTTCTTATACAACTGCGTGTCTCTTGATACTTCGACTATCACATATTTGTCTCTCTAATTTTCACTCACATGATTCAGTATCTAGGCCTATATTATTTTCTCCTACTAATCGACTGCCAGCACTAGTTAGGAGTTTGAGCAATTATTCAACTTGCATTGCTTTTTGCTAAATTGTGGCACTAATATTGTGAGTTGAGAAGCCTTTGCCAAGCTACACCTTTTCCTACCAATAAGTACATGTCCTGGCTCTACCGATTCTTGGTTATCGTTATATCCAATCTCATCTGTTGTTTGAAGCCAACACCAACGCGCCAATCACCACATGTTGCATTGCTAAGAACAAGTAAGAATTTGATACTAAGCTTGAGTGTGAGCGACTTTTTTTCCATCACGTCCTACTAGTTGATAGGGATTATACATAATGTATTTTTTTCTTCTCTATCACTAACAATGGCAGGGACTCCACCCACGCTTGAGGTCCTAAGCATGGATGTGAAGGTTACCAGCGAGCGCCTTGCCCAAGTTGAGGGTGCTCAGATTGCGGCAGAAAAGAAGCTCGAGGCCATAGAGGATGCACAAGGTGTTGTTGATAACCCACAAGTATAGAGGATTGCAACAGTTTTCGAGGGTAGAGTATTCAACCCAAATTTATTGATTCGGCACAAGGGGAGCCAAAGAATATTCTCAAGTATTAGCAGATGAGTTGTCAATTCAACCACACCTGGAAGATTTAATATCTGCAACAAAGTATTTAGTAGCAAAGTAATGTGGAAGTGACGGTAACGATGGCAAAAGTGGCAGTAGCAGTTTTGTAGTGATTGTAACAGTAGCAATGGAAAAGTAACTTAGCAAAGATCAATATGTGAAAAGCTCGTAGGCAATGGATCAGTGATGGATAATTATGTCGGATGGCATTCATCATGCAACAGTTATAACATAGGGTGACGCAGAACTAGCTCCAATTCATCAATGTAATGTAGGCATGTATTCCATATATAGTCATACGTGCTTATGGAAAAGAACTTGCATGACATATTTTGTCCTACCCTCCCGTGGCAGCAGGGTCCTAATGGAAACTAAGGGATATTAAGGCTCCTTTTAATAGAGAACCGGACCAAAGCATTAGCACTTAGTGAATACATGAACTCCTCAAACTACGGTAATCACCGGAAAGAATCCCAGTTATTGTCACCCTGGGGGATGCGGATCATAACTCGTAATAGGTGTCTACAACTTGCAAGATAGGATCAAGAACACACATATTCATGAAAACATAATAGGTTCGGATTTGAAATCATGGCACTCGGGCCCTAGTGTCAAGCATTAAGCATAGCAAAGTCATAGCAACATCAATCTCAGAAAATAGTGGATACTAGGGATCAAACCCTAACAAAACTAACTCGATTACATGATAAATATCATCCAACCCATCACCGTCCAGCAAGCCTACGATGGGATTACTCACGAACGGCGGAGAGCATCATGGAATTGGTGATGAAGGATGGTTGGTGATGACTGATACGTCTCCAACGTATCTATAATTTTTGATGATGGCATGCTATTATATTATCTGTTTTGGATGTTTTGTATGCTATTTTATATTATTTTTAGAACTAACCTATTAATCTAGAGTCAAGTGCTAGTTTCCGTTTTTTTCCTTGTTTTTGAGTTTTGCAGATATGGGATATTTAACGTAGTCCAACCGGAATAAAACCTTCGGAAGGAATTTTTGTGGAAGGAAACAAGTCGATCAAGCTTGGAGTGCGCGTCACGGGAGTTGCCAGGGCGCCACAAGCTTGCTAGGCATGACCCCCCTGGCTGCGCCTAGCAGGCTTGTCGCTCCCTGGCAGGTCTCCTAACCCTATTCTTTGAGCTACAAATACCCAAATATTCCCCCAACATCAGAACAAGCCACGCAAATACTTCTCCGCCGTCGAAAGTCTCTGTTCCCAAGAGATCCAATCTTGGGGCCTTCTCTGGTAATCTGCCAGAGGGGGAATCGATCACAGAGGGCATCTACATCAACTCCATTGCCCCTCCGATGATGTGTGAGTAGTCCACCACAGACCTGCGGGTCCATAGCTAGTAGCTAGATGACTTTTTCTCTCTCTTTGATCTTAAATACCATGTTCTTCATGATCTTCATGGAGATCTATCCGATGTAATCCTCTTTTGTGGTGTGCTTGTCAAGATCCGATGAATTGTGAGTTTATGTTCACATTATCCATGAATCTTATTTGAATATCCTCTGAATTCTTATTTGCATGATTTCATATCCTTGCAAGTCTCTTTGAGTTATTGGTTTGGTTTGGCCAACTAGATTGGTAATTCTTGTAATGGGAGAAGTGCTTGGTTTTGGGTTCAATCTTGCGGTGTCCTCACCCAATGACATAGTAGGGGTAGTGAGGCACGTATTGTATTGTTGCCATCAAGGGTAACAAGATGGGGTTTTCATCATATTGCTTGAGTTTATGCCTCTACATCATGTCATCTTTCTTAATGTGTTACTCTGTTCTTCATGAACTTAATACTCTACATGCACGCAGGAGTCGGTCGATGTGTGGAGTAATAGTAGTAGATGCAGAATCATTTCGGTCTACTTGACATGGACGTGATGCCTATATGCATGATCATTGCCTTGGATAACTACATGATTATTCGATTTTCTATCAATTGCTTGACAGTAATTTGTTTACCCACCATGATATTTGCCTTCAAGAGAGAAGCCTCTAGTGAAATCTATGCCCCCTGGGTCTATTTTCCATCATATACTTTCAGATCTATAAATCAAAAATACCCCAAACACTTTGCTGCAATTTATTTATCTTTTACTTTCCACACTCGTTTACATCTATCTCTTTCAGATCTAATCCTTGCAAATAACCGTGAAGGGATTGACAACCCTTTTATAGCGTTGGGTGCAAGAGTTTGATTGTTTGTGTAGGTGCATCCATTGGTGACTTGCTTGTTCCTCCTATTGGATTGATACCTTGGTTCTCAACAACTGAGGGAAATACTTATCTACTTCACGACATCACCCTTTCCTCTTCAAGGGAAAACCAACGCAAGCTCAAGAGGTACCAAGAAGGATTTTTGGCGCCATTGTCGGGGAGGATACATAGCAAGTCAAGACAAGATCTCTCCCGTCAACTTGCCGATTTCTGGCGCCGTTGTCGGGGAGGATACACATCAAGCCTACAAAGTACCCATCACAAACTCATCTCTTGCATTTACATTATTTGCCATTTGCCTCTCGTTTTCCTCTCCCCCACTTCTAAAACGATTTTTAGAAAATACCAAAAAGATTTGCCTTTTTGTTTGCCCTTCTTTCGTTTGCCTTTCGTTTGCTTGTGTGCTTGATAGCTTGCTTTGTCACGATGTCTGAGAATACCAAGTTGTGTGACTTTTCCAATACTAATAATAATGATTTTATTAGTACTCCTATTTCTCCCGCCACTAGTGCGGAATCTTATGAAATTAATGCTGCCTTACTAAATCTTGTTATGAAAGAACAATTTTTTGGCCTTCCTAGTGAAGATGCCGCATCCCATCTAAATACTTTCATTGATTTGTGTGATATGCAAAAGAAGAAATATGTGGATAATGATATTGTTAAATTGAAGCTATTTCCGTTCTCGCTACGAGATCGTGCTAAAACTTGGTTTTCATCTTTGCCTAAAAATAGTATTGATTCATGGAATAAGTGTAAAGATGCTTTTATTTCCTAGTACTTTTCTGCCCGCTAAGATCATCTCCCTTAGGAACGCTATAATGAATTTTAAGAAACTTGATCATGAGAATGTTGCACAATCTTGGGAGAGGATGAAACTAATGATTAGGAATTCTCCCGCACATGGTTTGAGTTTATGGATGATTATACAAATTTTCTATGCGGGATTGAATTTTGCATCTAGAAATCTTTTAGATTCTGCCGTAGGTGGTAATTTTATGGAAATCATGTTAGGATAAGCTACTAAAGTCCTAGATAATATCATGACAAACTACTCTCAATGGCATACCGAAAGATCTCCTACTAGTAAAAAAGTGCATGCTATTGAAGAAATAAATACTTTGAGTGAAAAGATGGATGAATTGATGAAATTGTTTGCTAGTAAGAGTGATCCTATTGATACTAATGATATGCCTTTGTCTTATTTGATTTGAAATAATAATGAATCTATGGAGGTGAATTTTGTTGGTATGAACAATTTTGATAACAATGCGTATAGAGGTAATTTCAACCCTAGGCCGTTTCCTAGTATTTCCTCTAATAATTATGGTAATTCCTACAACAATTCTTATGGAAATTATAATAAGTTTCCCTCTGATCTTGAGAATATTGTTAAAGATTTTATTGGTTCGCAACAACTTTTAATGCTTCTATTGAAGAAAAAGTGCTCAAGATTGACGATTTGGTTAGGAACGTTGATAGAATTTGTCTTGAGATTGATTCTTTGGAAGTTAGGTATACTCCACCCAAGCATGATATTAATGAGTATTTAAAATCTATGATAATTTCTATTGATGAAAGTAAGGAAAGAACCACTAGAATTCGTGCTAAGCATGAATGGCTTGAAAAAGTGTTTTCTCGCGATAATAATGATGAAGATCTTAAAGTGATTGATGTGACTCCTATTGAATCTTTGTTTTACAATATAAATCTTGATAATGATGGGACTGGAGATAATTCAACTTTAGTTAAAATGCGTCCCAATGATTCGGAGTCTATAGATCTTAATGCTAAGATTGATAAAAGTGGGATTGAAGAGGTCAAAACTTTAAATAGCAATGAACCCAATCTTTTGGATTTCAAGGAATTTAATTATGATAGTTGTTCTTTTATTGATTGTATTTCCTTGTTTCAATCCATGATGAATTCTCCTCATGCTTATAGTCAAAATAAGGCTTTTATTAAACATATACTTGATGGTATGATGAAATCTTTTGAAGAAAAACTTGAGATAGAAGTTTCTATTCCTAGAAAGCTTCATGATGAGTGGGAACCTACGATTAAGATTAAAATCAAAGATTATGAGTGCCATGCTTTGTGTGATTTGGGTGCTAGTGTTTCCATGATTCCGAAAACTTTATGTGACGTGCTAGGTTACCATGATTTTGACAATTGCTCTCTAAATTTGCATCTTGCGGATTCCACTATTAAGAAACATATGGGAAGGATTAATGATGGTCTTATTGTTGAAAATAGGAATTATGTGCCTGTATATTTCATTGTTCTTGATATATATTGCAATCCTACATGTCCTATTATTCTTGGTAGACCTTTCCTTAGAACGATTGGTGCAATTATTGACATGAAAGAAGGAATCATTAGATTCCTATTTCCATTAAGGAAAGGCATGGAGCACTTTCCTAGAAAAAAATAAGATTGACCTGTGAATCTATTATGTGAGCTTCTTTTGGATTGCATACCAAAGATGACAATACCTAGACCTATTGCGTTTTGCTTAGCTAAGGGCGTTAAACAATAGCGCTCGTTGGGAGGCAACACAATTTTATTTTTGTGTTCTGTTTTTGCTTATGTTTTTGAGTGTTTCCCGCATTATTACTTCTTTATTAATTGTGTTTTGGTGTTTTAATTAGTGTTTGAGCCAAGTAAAACCTTTGGGGTGATCTATGGTAGTTGTTGATTTGATCTTGCTGAAAAACAGAAACTTTTGCGCCCAGTCCAAGAATGTTCTAATTTTTTTCAGAGCTTAGAATTGATCTGAAATTTTTACACAAGATTGATATATAAATTTCCCAGGTTTTCATAATTTTCATAATTTTTTGAGTTACAGAAGTATACGAAGTTTTCAGTTTCCTACAAACTATTCTGTTTTTGACAGATTCGGTTTGTATCATGTGGTTTGTATCATGTGGTATCATGTGGTTTGACAGATTCTAATTTTGATGAATCTATGGTTTGTATCATGTGGTATGAGCCATGGAGAAGTTAGATTACAGTAGTTATAACACGAATATAAGTAAATAATGAGTTCACAACATTACCTAAAGTGGTGATTTACTTTCTTATACTAACGGATCTCACGAGTTTTCTGTTAAGTTTTGTGTTGTGAAGTTTTCAGGTTTTGGGTAAAGATTTGATGGACTATGGAATAAGGAGTGGCAAGAGCCTAAGATTGGTACACCCAAGGAACCCCAAGTCATATTCAAGGATTCCAAAGAGCCTAAGCTTGGGTATTCCTCGGAAGGCATCCCCTCTTTCGTCTTCAATCCATCGGTTAATTTACTTGAGGCTATATTTTTATTCACCACATGATATGTGTTTTGCTTGGAGCGTCTTGTATGATATGAGTCTTTTCTTGTTAGTTTGCCACAATCATACTTGCTGCACACATATTTTGAGAGAGAAACACTAAATCGTGAATTTATTAGAATACTCTATGTGCTTCACCTATATCTTTTGAGTTGGGCAATTTTGCTGTATGTGCTTCACTTATATCTTTTCAATGGTGTTTGCATTTTATAGAAAATACTTGAACTCTCGTACCTCACCTATATTATTTTTAGAGTTTCTAAAACATATGGTAATTGGTCTAGGTTATGAATTTAGTCCTAATATTATTGGCATCCAAAAGGGATATAGTAAAAACTTCCATATTAAGTGCATTGAGTATTTATGAGAAGTTTGATTCCTTGCATAAAGTTTTGAGAGATAAAGATGGTAATGTTAAGAGACATATTAGGAGGAAAATTGTGATTTGGTAAAAATACTTGTGTAAAGGCTTGTGATTCCCGTAGCATGCACGTATGGTGGACCGTTATGTAAGGAAGTCGAAGCATGAATTGTTTATAGATTGTCGACCTTTGTGTGAGGGTCGGGGGCGCGCGATGGTTAACTCCTACCAACCTCCCCCCTAGGAGCATGCGCTTAATGCTTTGCTTCAATGACTGATAGACTTTTGCAATAAGTATGTGAGTTCCTTATGACTAATGTTGAGTCCATGGATTATAAGCACTCTCACCCTTCCACTTTTGCTAGCCTCTCTATTACCGCGCAACTTTCGCCGATATACCATATACTTTACTCAAAACAGCCACAATATACCTTACTGAAAACAGCCACCATACCTACCAATTATGGCATTTCCATAGCCATTCCGAGATATATTTCCATGCAATTTCCACCGTTTCTTTTTATGACATGCACCATCACTTCCATATTACATATAGAGTCATATTTTGTCATAGGTATCGAGTTGTAATTTTCTTTTGAGTTGTAAGTAAATAATAGTGTGATGATAATCATTAATAGATCATGTCCCATGTGAGGAAAGGATGATGGAAGATATGATTCCCTCACAAGTAGGGATGAGATTCTGGACTAAAAAATGAATAAAAGAGGCCTTAGATACCCACACAAAAAAATGAGAGAAAAGAGAGAAGGGACATTGCTACTACTTTTTTTCCACACTTGTGCTTCAAAGTAACACCATGATCTTCATGATAGAGATTCGAATTTTGTCACTTTCATATAGCTAGTGGAATTTTTCTTCACGATGCACGACCACTTAGTTCCTTTTTGACCTTTCATACACTTATAGCTCTAGTGCATTCGTTGCATGGAAAACCCTACTCACTCACATTGATATCTATTGATGGGCATCTCCATAGCCCGTTGATACGCCTAGTTCATGTGAGACTATCTTCTCCCTTTCCTTGACAACCTCCACCATATTCTATTCCACCTATAGTGCTATATCCATGGCTCGCGCTCATGTATTGCGTGAGAGTTGAAAAAGTTTGAGAGAATAAAGGTGTGAAAACAATTTCTTGACTTTTCATCGGGGTTGTGCATGATATAAATACTTTGTGTGGGAAGATGGAGCATGGCCAGACCATATGATATTGTAGGGATAACTTGCTTTTGCCATTATATTTTGAAGAGATACAATTTCTTTGCTAGTATTCTTGAAATTTTATTGTTTCTATATCAATATTAAGCTTTTGTTTTGAGTCTTACAGATCTGAATATTCATGCCACAATAAGAATATTACATGGATTAATATGTTAGGTAGCACTCCACATCAAAAAAATTGTTTTTATCATTTACCTACTCGAGGGCGAGCAGGAATTAAGCTTGGGGATGCTGATATGTCTCCAAGGTATCTATATTTTTTTATGATGGCATGCTATTATATTATCTGTTTTGGATGTTTTATATGCATTAATATGATATTTTATATTATTTTGGGACTAACCTATTAATCTAGATCCAAGTGCCAGTTTCTGTTTTTTCCTTGTTTTTGAGTTTTGCAGATATGGGATATTAAACGGAGTCCAAACGAATAAAACCTTCGGAAGGAATTTTTTTGGAAGGAAACAAGTCGATCAAGCTTGGAGTGCATGCCAGGGGAGGTGCCAAGGCGCCACAAGCCTGCTAGGCGTGCCCCCCTGGCCGCGCCTAGCAGGCTTGTCGCTCCCTGGCAGGTCTCCTAACCCCATTCTTTGTCCTATCAATACCCAAATATTCCCCCAACATAAGAACAAGCCACACAAATACTTTTCCGCCACCAGAAGCCTCTATTCTCGAGAGATCCAATCTTGGGGCCTTCTCCGGTAATCTGTCGGAGGGGGAATTGATCACGAAGGGCATCTACATCAACTACATTGCCCCTCCGATGGTGTGTGAGTAGTCCACCACATACCTACGGGTCCATAGCTAGTAGCTAGATGTCTTCTTCTCTCTCTTTGATCTTCAATACCATGTTCTTCATGATCTTCATGGAGATCTATCCGATGTAAGCCTCTTTTGTGGTGTGATTGTCAAGATCCGATGAATTGTGAGTTTATGTTCAGATTATCCATGAATCTTATTTGAATATCCTTTGAATTCTTATTTGCATGATTTCATATCCTTGCAAGTCTCTTCGAGCTATTGGTTTGGTTTGGCCAACTAGATTGGTAATTCTTGCAATGAGAGAAGTGCTTGGTTTTGTGTTTAATCTTGCGGTGTCCTCACCCAGTGACATAGTAGGGGTAGCGAGGCACATATTGTATTGTTGCCATCAAGGGTAACAAGATGAGGTTTTCATCATATTGCTTGAGTTTATCCCTCTACATCATGTCATCTTTCTTAATGCGTTATTTTGTTCTTCATGAACTTAATACTCTAGATGCAGGCAGGAGTGGTCGATGTGTGGAGTAATAGTAGTAGATGCAGAATCGTTTCGGTCTACTTGACACAGACGTGATGCCTATATGCATGATCATTGCCTTGGATAACTACATGATTATTCGCTTTTCTATCAATTGCTTGACAGTAATTTGTTTACCCACCATGATATTTGCCTTCAAGAGAGAAGCCTCTAGTGAAATCTATGGCCCCCAGGTCTATTTTCCATCATATTCTTTTAGATCTATAAATCAAAAATACCAAAAACACTTTGTTCCAATTTATTTATATTTTACTTTCCGCACTCGTTTACATCTATCTCTTTCAGATCTAATCCTTGCAAGTAACAGTGAAGGGATTGACAATCCCTTTATAGTGTTGGGTGCAAGAGTTTGATTTTTTGTTTAGGTGCATCCATTGGTGACTTGCTTGTTCCTCCTACTAGATTGATACCTTGGTTCTCAACAACTAAGGGAAATACTTATCTACTTCACCGCACAACCCTTTCCTCTTCAAGGGAAAACCAACACAATCTCAAGAGGTAGCAATGACGATATCGTCGATTTCCCCTCTTCGGAGGCCAAAAACGGACTCCAGATCTGGTGTTCCGGGGAAGAACAGAAGGTGGCGGCGGCTCTGTATCATGAAACACGATGAACTCTTCTCTCTGATTTTTTCCACGAATAGGAATATATAGGGTTGGAATTGAGGTCGGAGGAGCCACAGGGGGCCCACAATCTTGCCAGGCGCGACCAGGGGGGTGGCCGTGCCTGGTGGGCTTTTCACCTGTGGGTGACCCCCCTCCGATTGATTCTTTCACCAATATTTTTTATTAATTCCAAAAATAATCTCCGTAATTTTTCAGGTCAATCTGAGAACTTTTATATCTGCACAAAAATAACACCAAGGCAATTCTGCTGAAAATAACGTCAGTCCAGGTTAGTTCCATTCAAATCATGCAAATTAGAGTCCAAAACAAGGGCAAACGAGTTTGGAAAAGTGGATACAATGGAGACTTATCAACTCCCCCAAGCTTAACACATTGCTTGTCCTCAAGCAATTCAGTTGATAAACTAAAAGTGATGAAGAAAAAGTTTTACATACTCTATTTGATCTTGTCATTGTAAACATGTCTAACTGATGTTTAGATTTTCAGCAAAGATTATAGACTAACGACATTCACAATAACATATACTCTCACATTTACTCATATCAATGACATAACCAACTAGCAAGCAATAATAATAACTCTCGAATGATAACACTTTTATCAAAACAATCATGATACAATATGCCATAATGGTATCTTGCTAGCTCCTTCTGAGACCGCAAAAGATAAATGCAGAGCACCCCTAAAGAACAAGAACTGACTAGACATTGTAATTCATGATAAAAGAGAGCCAATCATACTCATACTCAATATCAATTAATAGCAAAGCATACAAATGACAATGGTGCTCTCTAACCGGTGCTTTTTATAAGAGGATGATGACTCAGCAATAAAGTAAATAGATAGGCCCTTTGCAGAGGGAAGCATTGATTTGCAGAGGTGCCAGAGCTCGAGCTTTTAAAACATGAATGAATAATTTTTTTTAGAGGTATGTTTCATTGTCATCATAACGACCAAGAGATTTCACCATCTTCCGTGCTAGACACATTATAGGCGGTTCCCAGAAAAAATTATAAAGTTTTTACTCCCCCTCCACCAATCAATCACACTCCACGGCGAGCCGAATCCACGGGTACCATCCATATAAACAACAGTCCTGGGGGAGTTTTGTTTCATTATATTTTGATTTGATTTTGAGCATGGGATTGGGCATCCTGAATACCAGCCACTTTCTCATGAATGATTGTGAACCAACACATATCATGAGAATAACCCACCTAGCATGGAAAATGCTGACCGCCCCCAGTCGCTACATGAGCGATTCGGGCATACAAAACAAAATGATTATTTGAAGGTCTAGAGTTTGGCACATGCATATTTACTTGGAACGACAGGTGAATACCTCATATAGGTAGGTATGGTGGACTCAAATGGAACAACTTTGGGTTTGAGGAATTGGATGCACAAGTAGTATTCCCGCTTAGTACAAGTGAAGGCTAGCAAAAGACTGGGGAGTGACCAACTAGAGAGCGACAACATTCATCAACATGCTTTGAGATTAACCAACATTGAATGCAAGCATGAGTAGGATATAAATGACCATGAACATAAATATCATAGAGGCTATGTTGATTTTGTTTCAACTACATGCATGAACATGTGCCAAGTCAAGCCACTTGAATCATTCAGAGGAGGATACCATCCTATCATACTACACCACAACCATTTTAATATGCATGTTGGCACTCAAGACAAACCATTATCCACTCTTAGCTAATTAAGCATGGCATGAGCACATATAATATCTAATTAACATTGCAAATATGTTTCACCCATAATGAACTGAATTCGGAACGATGAGCCAATCATATTTACAAAAGCAAAATAGGTCGAGTTTATACTAGCTTTTCTCCATCTCAACCTTTTCATCATATATCGTCATTATTGCCTTTCACTTGCACGATCGAACGGTGTGAATAATAATAAGAGTGCACGTGCATTGGACTAGGCTAGAATCTATAAACAATAACTCAAAGGAGAAGGCAAGGTAATATGGGCTCTCTGATAGATAAACAATAATCCATATGAGAGCCACTCAACATTTTCATTGTGGTCTTCTCCTTGCGACCCAAAGAAAGAAAATTCAAAACAAGAATGAGAAAAACTATTTACACGGTAAAGCTCCCAACAAGTAAAAAGAAGAACAAAAAATCTTTTTGGGTTTTCTTTTAAGTGCTACACCTGAACAAACTAGAAGGTAAAGCTGTAACTATTTTTTTTGCATTTTTCTCAAAGTTAATTAAACACACAAGTGAAAGTGCATGTAGTCCCCATGTGTAGTTTTGGTGTTTGATGACAATACTAATGGACTAATGTTGGCATTGAGTTATACATTTGAAGGAATGTTCTATCTGCAATGCATGAAGAATATTGGATGAATTGAAGGATGCTTGTTCCATGATGATGCAAGAAGGACCTTGAATTAATTCTAAATGAACATCATATTCATACTGTTGTGCATGCATCAAGGATGAGCTCAATGATTGAATCAAATATGATACGATCAAGATGAGTTCCATGTGATGAACAAGATGTGATCTATGTGGAGTTCATTGAGGATCTCAGACGTTCTCATGCTTTGGCTTATGGTTTGAACCATGATGGATCAAGATCTTAAGAGAATAAGTAAAGGGAAGAATTCTACATATGTCTTGAAAATAGAATCATGATGAGCTCATATGTTGAGTCATGGATGGTTATGTCATCAAGCAAGTAATTCAAGTGAAGAATTCATTGTGCCTCTCAAGAGACCATGTTTATATAATGAAGCATAATAAGAAATCAATAGGGCCTTCAAGACATCAATATTAATCATGGATCAAAGATAAATGTTGACCAAGATGAAGATAAAATATTAAACTCAAAGTTGGTCATCACACAAGCGCAAATGATGTGGTAAGTAAATGTCAATTTCACTTTGTGTACTAACCCATACTATGTGTTGTCTATGTTTATGAGGGTCAGGTGATTCTCATGGGCTCGCATCGAGAGAGAGATTCCAAAATGTCCATTAGAGGATGATATCAAGTGTTCATGATCATGGTTGACAAGGGCAAGTTCAAGATAACCATCCCAAAGGATTACATGCTTGAAGCTTGTGGATGTTCACATAATGAACAAGTGAAGATGAATATAAAGTAAGGCTTTCCATGTATGGGAGAGCTACTTGAAGACTTCACCAATGTATTGCCTTCAACTTGAGCCAACAAGAAAGAATAACATCAAGCTCAAGTGAAAGGCTCGTCTCAAAGGTATTAGTTCCTTTGACATTAGTGGTGTGGAATGATGACCACCGAAGAAATATATTCTCTCAAGAATGGATTCACGGTAGCTATGTAGTGTATCTCTTTTATGATTCGTGAGTTATAGTTATCCCGCACTATTAAGAGGGGATCAAAGGGGTTCGTGATGGATTTGCTCAAGTCAACATCTTCTATACACAATTCCACTCCTATCATATATCCCAAAGTAAAACCATACGCCAAAAAGGGTTCTATAGTTTCTATGCTCAAAACTTTGCATTAATTGCATCATCCATTTTGTTTGATATTGGATCATCAAAATCGGAGTCCGTATGTAAAATTTATGCATGTGTTACTTTTAGTATGCTGGCTTTTTATTGGGGGGCCGTATGTTACGGGCTTGACACCCCAGAAGTTTCGGGCTAAACAGAAAGTTTGTGAAAATCTGGCCCCAAGGGAGCCCGGAAGTTTCGGGCCGACCCTGAAGTTCTGGGGGCCAGAAGTTCCGGGCAGGTTCCGGGGCAAGTTCTGGGATAACGAGAAAGTTACACCATGTGCCCCAATAGGGAGCTCAGAAGTTCCGGGCAGGCCCAGAAGTTTTGGGCTACATTTTTCTGTGCATAACGGGCAGATTTGGTGGGGCACTATATAAGGTACCTTTCTTCCCCAACAAGGTAGGGATTTTGGATCTGAGATTTCCCCATTGTTTTGAGCTCTCTCCTCCTCCCCCATGCCTCAAAACTCCAATCCATTTGGGGGGAAACTATCCCATGGATCTAGGGTTCATTTGTTGACCTTCTCCATTGTTCCTCTCCTCTTCCATCCCTGCATAACATTAATTGCTTTTGGTGGGATTTGAGAGAGAGGGATTTGAGCATTCTTTTGTTAAACCCCAAAGAGATTTGTGAGAGTTCTTGAGAGAGATTTCATCCAAGCATACATCCACTACTCCTCTCACTTTTGACCAAAGCAATTTGTGATTTCAGCAAGTCTTGAGCATTTCCCCCTTGATCTTGTTACTCTTGGAGGTTGGATACTCCTAGGCGGTAGGAGTACTCCGGTGAGGAATCAACTTGTGATTAGTCCTCGGAAAGTTTGTGAAGGTTTGGAGGTCACCTCAAGGTCTACCACTAGTGTTTGGGAATTGCCTTCGTGGTAATATCTCAAGGAGAATAGGGTGAGCCTTCGTGGCATTGGTGTTCCTTCGTGGTAACATCCACCTCTCTAACGGTGACTAGCTTCACTCCAAGGAAGTGAACATCGGGATACATCCTTGTCTACGTGACTTCGGTTATCCCTAACCCTAACTCCTTGCTTGTGGTTTACTTTGGTTACTTAAGCGTACATTCACCACATATTGTTGTCCTCATTATATTGTGTTGGCTATTTCCTTGTAAAGATTAATTATTTAGGCCTACACTCTATATCCCGCAATTCATACTTGCTACTATTGATATATCTTGTGTCTGGTGTGAATTGCTATCTTGTGTCATACACTTACATATCTTGTGATATTGCTCAAGTAAGTTTGTGTAACTTACTTGTGCTTGTTAGTAATATTGTTTCTCACCTCATTTAGATTAAGTTGTTGGTGCACTTAGTTAAGCCTTGTGTATTTAGGATTTGTTCTTGAAAAGTATCCTCTTAGTTTGTTTCCGCATTAGGATAAAGCCAAATCCGCAAACGTTTTTAATTAATGCCTATTCACACCCCTCTAGGCGACATCATGGTCCTTTCAATTAGTATCAGAGCAAGGTCTCTCCTTATTAGGTTTCATAGCCTCGAGAGTATTAATGTCGACTAATGGATTGGCGCACAATGGCACCTTTTATTTTTATGGCACAAATTATCACTTGTGGAGAATTCGTATGCTTTGTCACTTTCGGGCCATGGGTCCAAATGCTTCACGGATTGTTCTTGTCGGGATTTCTTGTGTAAAGGACGATCCTCGTCCATCTATAGATGACATGTATCTTGATTGTGATGCCTCTCTTGCCATGCATCAAACTATGAGCCCTAAAATTTTTAAGTAAATATCGACTTGCAAGTCGGCTCATGAGGTTTGGACAAAGCTCAAAGATATATATGGTGGTTGATGAAGACAATATTATGTTTAAGGAGTTAATGGAGGAGCTCTCCACATTTATCGATCATGAAGAGCTCTCTATTCCTTATACCTCCGATTACTTGCACACTTCAACATCTTCCACTCCACCGACATGTGGCATGCCACAAGGTAATGACATAGTGAGTGAAGAAATATCTTGTGATGATGGTGTTAAGCTCATTATTAATGATATTGCTTATTTAGATGCTAGTGTTGTATCTTCTGTGGACTTGGGCATATCTAGCACCAAAAATATTATGAATTATTGTAGTCCATGCATATCATCTAAGAATTCCTTAACAAATGTTTGTGATGATATGCTTGCTCTCCCATGTTGCCATGGTCAAAATGCTTTGGTTTCCTCTAGTTTTTGTATGACTAACCATTTAGAGGAAAGAAAGAAAAATGAGTCACACCTGATTGATGAAGAACCTTATTCTCCAAAAGAATCATCATCAACCCCCTGTGCTCACATGTGCCTCATGGCAAGAGGTAATGACGAGGTATCATATTGTCTTAGTGACAACGGTGATATTTGTAATGAGGATGATGATGATGAGTTGACTGAAAATCTCTATGAGATTGGTAAAATTCTTCATAAAGCTAAAAATAGTGCTTATAGAAGGTTTCAAGACGTTCTTGCTTGCTCTGAAAAACATAATGATTTATTTATTAACGAGCAAGCTAAAAATGAACAACTTGAACATGATCTTGATAAGGCTCATCAAACATTTAGAGACTTAAGATCTTCAAAAGGAGAGATTGAAATTGCTCATGGTAAACTTAAATAGGATTTTGAGCTCCTTCTCCTTGAATGCAATAATGTCAAGGGAGATCTCATCAAAATCTCTAAGATGCATGAGGAGTTTCAATCTACTCATGAGAAGTCTCTAATTTCTACTTGTTCCTCTCATATTGTCGATGATAATTGTGCATCTAACTCTACCTCATGTGAAGGATCAACCTTGAAGGAGAATGTTGAGCTATATGATCAACTTTATTTGCTAACAAGCAATTATGGTAAATTGGAACAAAGTCATGAAAATCTCTCGAGCACTCATGAGGATCTTCTAATCTCTCATAATGAGCTAAAGTTAGCACATGAGACTATGGTCACCAAGGTAAAATCTTGTGAGTCTTATGTGAAAATTAGCACATGTACTCTAAATGCTTTATTGCCATTTTCTAATACTTACAATTCATCCACCTCTCATATTATTACCACTCATGATGAATTGCTTGCCTTGTCTTGTTGCTCTAACCATGTAGTTTCTACTTCCACTAGTCCTCTTGTTTCTAGCATTGAAACTAACCATGTAGAAGAAATTAATGAGCTCAAGGCCCAAGTCACTAGTTTGAAGAAAATCTTGGAAAAGTGTGATTATGGACACAGTTATCACTCCAATAAGAAGAAGTTCAATAATAAGAAAAGGGGACAAGAACAAACCACGAACGAGTCCAACATTTCTTGCTTTAAGTGCAAAAAGGTTGGGCATCATGTGAGATCTTGTCCATTAAAGATAAGGGCTTATAAAGAGAAGCTACATCGGAAGATTCCTCAATCTAAATCTCAAGCTCAACCTAATGTTGAAGAATGGCCACTATGCATGATGAAACATGTTATTTCTCCCCAATTGGGAAAATGAAGAAGAAGAAGAGAAAGGGGAGTACATGTTGCTATATTTGTCATAAGAAGGGACACATAGCTTCATCATGCCCCATTGGTAACATCTCTAAGCCTCCAATTATCAATGATAATTATTCACTCAGGAAGGATATTTCTAGCAATTTGTTTGCCAAGTATGTTGGTGCCCAAAGTGGTTTGAAAGTGCATAAGACCATTTGGGTTGCCAAGCCTATTGTTACTAACTTCTTAGGACCCAACTTGGGTTGGGGACCATGAAGCTCAAACTTTATCAATAGGTGTGTGGAGGGCATTGAATACTTGGCTAGTTCACGAACAAAAATGATTTTCACCCTTCATTATGGTTCAAGCCAAGTTAAGAAGAATACCATCATATTTATCATTCCAATGCCTCTCTTGGTGGTAACTTGTATATATTGTCTACATTGAATGTTACTAGCCCCTCTCATGTTTAGGTTTTGTACCTAGAATGTGTTTGTAAATGTTGTGCGTGCTAGTATGCTTGATTTGTGTTATCTAGCTTGTGTAGGTTGTTGTGCACGTCATATAGTTGTGTGTGTAGTCTAGAGCCTTCATTGCATTTTATCGGGCTCTATTGAGATATTAATGGATCATCACATTATGGGGGGAGTGTTATGCTATACGCACATCACAAACCTAAAATGTGTATATATTGGATACCACCTAGTATTTATAGTGCAAGATTATCTAGTTACTATGTGGTATGTCAAGTTCATTTGTAGTCCAAATTCTCATCCATTGATCATCTTTAGTTGGACTTGAATTGCCTCTTGTGGACAATACACGGTTTATCACATTATGGGGGAGTGATATGCTTTATGCATATCACAATACTTGTTAATATGAACAATTGATGAATGCCACTTAGAACCTATTATTGAGATTATCTTATATCTCTATGGCTTGCTATGCTCAACACGTCTCTATTTGCATAATGATTCTTTTGTCGTTTCATTCCTTAGGTGTGTGTGTGTGAGTATGACATTCTTGTGCGGTCTTACTCATGGTTTATATTCTAGATCATACTTAAAAAGGTGTATGTATGATGCAGGCCATTCCAATTGTTTCTCTAGATGATGATCTACCTAATTGGAATGTTAATAATATGTTTTCTAAGCATTGTGCTCATTGCTAAACTCTCATATCATGCTTGTGTGATTATAGATGATCTTGTGCTTATAACCTATCACCGAATAATAATTCAAAATACCATTGTGTTCTCTTACACATGGTATTCCTTGTATGGTAGAGTTTGACAGTTATCTTCATATCGGCTTTTGCTTCTACTTGCATTTTATATCTAGCCGAGAAATTCATTTTCCTCCTGGTAATCTCCCACGCCTTTGTTTGAGTTCATATTACTGTTTTTATGGTATTATGGGTGTTAGTATCTTATTACTTGTACTATAATATCTACTTAAGTGTGATATGCATGTAAGAATATGTGTAATGCATATCTTATATGCTCACTAGTTTTGCTTGGTTCATGTGTTGAACTTTGTGTGCTATCATATGTTGATTTGTCACTTTGATTTATCTTGGACAACGTGAATGGTTAGTGATGTTATTGGAAGTATTAACGGTTATGTGTTCATTTGTCCAATTTGTATCTCTTTGGATTTTGGTAGGCTTGTGCATGCATATTTACTATGTGTAAATTCTCATACCTTGTTTACTTTATTTGATCCAATATATAGATGGTAAATCCTTTCATATTCTTAATAGCTAAGTTGTGCATGAGATTCAAATTCATATCTATATGCACATATTGAGTGGTTTTTGCCCTAGATTTTGTAGTTAGACTAACTACATTGGACCCGATAAGTTTGGGGACCATATTGTACTTAAAAGTGATTTAGGTACATTGGAGAAGCATTGTTGCCTTGGCTTATTCATAAACAAGGTGGTGTCATGACGAGGGAATTAGAGCCAAGATTATATGACTCATTGATTACTAATCTGTACCGATGCTTTCTCGGTAACAAGTATTTACTTCATGCATATGTATAAATAAGAGTCAACCTTGTGTAGGTTGCATCATAGCATTTAATAGTACTTACTGTATTTGTGTTTTCCTATGTGTTCTTGAAAACACTCTAATTTCTTGTGGTATTTGCTATCTTACTTAGTAATTCGTTGTTATACAAATGAGATCAATTTTTGCCATGTGCCTTGCTCTTATGCTAGGATCACAATTGTATAATGTTCTTATCATGTTCTTATCAACTACATCTATTTCGTGTATGGAATTTTCTTTGTGGATACATATTCTATTTATTATTGGCCACTTAGAAATTCGTATGCATGAGAAAGTTCACATCATTCCTTGATATCATTTATTCCTTGCCGGTCACTTGGTTTGTTTCCTTTTCAATTCTTTGGTGGTCTTGGTAAAAGGTTGTGAAGTGAGTGCTTGTATATTTTGCATATAATCTTGCGCCTCATGTGTTTCAAATGTATTTTGGACCCATACTTATCATCATGATTGAATTGGATATTCAAATTATATCTTTTCCAAAATATGTTTTCCTCACTTACCGAATGCTTATTTTTCACATCAGATTGTCTTGTTGCATTCTCTAGATAATGAGCTCCTCAAACGCCTCATCATTGAATATGTACATTTTAGCTTACTCACATATTTTAATATGCAAAAATTTGGAGGAACTCATAGTCTTCGAGATTTTCCCCATTTTGGCATTTGTTGCCAATGGGGGAGAAGTTGAGAGGATTTAAGATAAATTTTAGTGTTTATTATCATTTATGCATATCTACTCTAGTTATATATGCTCGTTGCATGAATCAATATAAAGGGAAAACTCCATCTAGTTTATGTCAATTCATATATGCAATGAAATTCAATGTTCATTCAGACATGCATATATTGTGCGGGAGTTTGCTCTATATATTATGGTTCTACTAACATCAAATGCTTGTGCAGTGTTTTGATGTTGGTACAACCGGTTGTGATAGCATAAAGTATCTTTGTGACACTTTGTTCTATGAAAACCATCCCAAGTATACAATTTATCCTCGGATAAATTGCATGTTTGTTTTGAAATTCGTTATATAAATCCTCTTGTTGAGATTGCCATCAAGTACCAAAATGGGGGAGATTGAAAGTGCATGTAGTCCCCATGTGTGGTTCTGGTATTTGATGACAATCCTAATGGACTAATGTTGGCATTGAGTTATACATTTGAAGGAATGTTCTATTTAAAATGCGTGAAGAATATTGGATGAATTGAAAGATGTTTGTTCCATGATGATGCAATAAGGACCTCGAATGAATTCTAAATGAACATCATGTACATAATTTTGTGCATGCATCAAGGATGAGCTCAATGATTGAATAAAATATGATACAATCAAGTTGAGTTCCTTGTGATTAACAAGATGTGATCTATGTGGAGTTCATTGAGGATCTCAGACGTTCTCATGCTTTGGCTTATGGTTTGAACCATGATGGATCAAGATCTTAAGATAATAATTGAAGATAAGAATTCTACATATGTCTTGAAAATAGAATCATGATGAGCTTATATGTTGAGTCATGGATGATTATGTCGTCAAGCAAGTAATTCAAGTGAAGAATTCATTGTGCCTCTCAAGAGACTATGTTTGTATAATGAAGCACAATAAGAAATCAATAGGGCCTTCAAGACATCAAGATTAATCATGGATCAAAGATAAATGTTGACCAAGATGAAGATCAAATATTAAACTCAAAGTTGGTCATCACACAAGTGCAAATGATGTACCACATGAGATCTTTTGGTATGGTAAGTAAATATCAATTGCACCTTGTGTACTAACCCACACTATGTGTTGTCTATGTTTATCAGGGTTAGGTAATTCTCATGGGCTCGAATCGAGAGAGAGATTCCAAATGTCCATGAGAGGATGATATCAAGTGGTCATGATCGTGGTTGATAAGGGTGATGTCGCTTGAAGCTACGTCGGTATTTCCCCA
The DNA here is from genome assembly GCA_022496015.1 of Hordeum marinum. Taxonomy (NCBI): domain Eukaryota; kingdom Viridiplantae; phylum Streptophyta; class Magnoliopsida; order Poales; family Poaceae; genus Hordeum; species Hordeum marinum. The sequence continues at coordinate 97,940,415 of CM039675.1, forward strand.
AAGAGGAAGGGATGATGCAGCACATCGGCTGTAGGTATTTCCCTCAGATATGAAACCAAGGTTATCGAACCAGTAGGAGAACCAAGCAACACAACGTAAACAGCCCTTGCACACAAATAACAAATACTCGCAACCCGACGTGTTAAAGGGGTTGTCAATCCCTTTCGGGGTACGGCGCCAGAAAGGCACATGGACAGGAGAAAGTTGTAAATGTTGATAGATCAAACGCCAAATAAAATAAAGTGCAGCAAGGTATTTTTGTATTTTTGGTTTAATAGATCTATAAATAAATGCAAGAGAAAAGTAGATCGCAAAGGCAAATATATGAGAAAGATACACGGGGGGTCGTAGGTTTCACTAGTGGCTTCTCTCGAGAAAATAGCAAAAGGTCGGTGAACAAATTACTGTTGGGTAATTGATAGAACTTCAAATACTCATGACGATATCCAGGCAATGATCATTACATAGGCATCACGTCCAAGATTAGTAGACCGACTCCTGCCTGCATCTACTAGTATTACTCCACACATCGACCGCTATCCAACATGCATCTAGTGTATTAAGTTCATGGAGAAACGGAGTAATGCAATAAGAACGATGACATGATGTAGACAAGATCTATCTATGTAGATATAGACCCCATCGTTTTATCCTTAGTAGCAACAATACATACGTGTCGTTTCCCTTTTTTCACTAGGATCAAGCACCGTAAGATCGAACCCACTACAAAGCACCTCTTCCCATTGCAAGATAAGTAGATCAAGTTGGCAAACAAAACTCAAATATAGGAGAAGAAATACGAGGCTATAAGAAATCATGCATATAAGAGATCAAAGAAACTCAAATAACTTTCATGGATATTAAAAGATAGATCTGATCATAAACTCAAAGTTCATCGATCCCAACAAACACACCACAAGAGAGTTACATCATATGGATCTCCAAGAGACCATTGTATTGAGAATTCAGCGAGAGAGAGAGAGAGCTATCTAGCTACTAACTACGGACCTGAAGGTCTACAAAGAACTACCCACGCATCATTGGAGAGGCACCAATTGAGGTGGTGAACCCCATCCGAGATGGTGTCTAGATTGGATCTGGTGTTCTGGACTCTGCGGCGGCTGGATGAATATTTCGTCTGTTGCCCTAGGGTTTCTGGAATATTGGGGTATTTATAGAGAAAATAGGCGGTCCAGGGGGCACCAGAGGTGGGCACAACCCACTAGGGCGCGCCTGGGCCTCCCTCGAGGCACCCCAGGCACAGCCAAGGCCCGTTATGTTCCTTCTAGCCCATAAAAAATCATCGTGAAGTTTTGTGGCATTTGGACTTTGTCTGGTATTGATTTTCTGCGATGTAAAAAACATGGAAAAAACAGCAACTCGCACTTGGCACTATGTCAATAGGTTAGTACCAAAAAATGATATAAAATCACTATAAATGATTATAAAACATCCAAGATTGATAATATAACAGCATGGAACAATCAAAAATTATAGATACGTTGGAGACGTATCAGCATCCCCAAGCTTAACTCCTACTCGTCCACGAGTAGGTAAGTGATAAAAACAGAATTTTTGATGTGGAATGCTGCCTAACATGTCATATCATATTCTTTTTCTTATAGCATGGACATTTGGACTTTTAGTTATTCAAAGTAATATTCTAGTTTTGAAATAATAATTCAGATACTCAAGCATATCAACAAGCAACCAAGTCTTTCAAAATATCAACTCTAAAATAAGTTATCCCTAGACCATCATGCTCAAACACTGATCCATTCATGAAACACGCTCGAATATTAGCTACATCCAATACTTAAGTATGATCATATTGCCTCCTAGTTGGTGCTTTGGTAAGAGAAGATGGAGACTCAAATTCAAAAATAAAAATTGCATAAAGTAAAAGAAAGGCCCTTCGTAGAGTGAAGTAGGGATTTGTAGAGGTGCCAGAGCTCAAAAGCGAAAAGCTTAGAGATAAAAACATTTTTGGAGGTGTATCTATCCCACCAACGAGAACGACTTAGAGTTCCCAACACTTTCCATGCTAGATACATCATAGGCGGTTCCCAAACAAAAAATAAAGTTTATTCCTTTTTCCACCATACTTTCACTTTCCATGGCTAACCGTATTCACGGATGCCCTCCATACCAACACTTTCAAGGAATTTATTATTTGATAACATAAAGTAAATTCATTTTTGCATTTCGGGACTGGGCATCCCTAATACCTTTGACTTACTCTCGTGCAATGACAAGTGAATAAACACTCATCGTGAGAATAACACATCTAGCATGGAAAATATTAGCCACCCCTCACCGCTCCGTGAGCAAAACAAACACACAAAAGAGAAGTTTATTTTGAAAATTAGAGATGGCACATACAAATTTTCTTAGAATGGCACAGAAATACCGCATATAGGTAGGTATAGTAGACTCATGTGGCAAAAACTGGGTTTAAGGATTTGGATGCACAAGTAGAGCTCATGCTTGGTGCAAAATGAAGGCTAGCAAAAGATTGAGAAGCGACCAACCAAGAAACGGATAATCTCATAAGCAAGCATTAAGCATAAGTAACACCAAATAATGCACCACAATTAGGATATAATTTCATAGCATGACTATTAACTTTCATACTTGCATAGGGAATCACAAACCTTAACACCAATATTCTTACTAAAGCATAATTACTCATCAACATAACTCACATATCACATCATCATATCTCAACACTATTACTAAGAATCAAGTTTATTTTGTCCAATGATCTTAATGAAAGTTTTTATTATATCCTTCTTGGATATCTATCACTTTGGGACTAATTTTAGTGCGTTGCTTTTCATAAGCTCAAACAAATATAAGTGAAGATCAAGAGCATAATTTTTCTTCTTTCTCTCAAAATAATTTAAGTGAAGCAAGAGATAATTTCTTTAATTTTTTACAAACTCTCAAATAAATCTAAGTGAAGTATGAGAGCATTTCTTCAAAAATACTAAGCACACCATGCTCAAAAAGATATAAGTGAAGCACTAGAGCAAGTCCATTGCTCATAAAAAATTTAAGTGAAGCATAGAGAGCAATTCTAACAAGTCATGACATAATTTTGGCTCTCTCAAACAGGTGTGTACAGCAAGGGATCAAGACTTATTACACAAAATAGAACAAGCGAAGACTCATATCATACAATACGCTCCAAGCAAAACACATATCATGTGACGAATAAAAATATAATTTCGAGTAAAATACCGATGATCGTTGCAAGAAAGCGAGGATGCCACTCGGGGGCATCCCCAAGCTTAGTTGTTTGCTCATTTTTGGATAATATCTTGGGATGCCGAGGCATCCCCAAGCTTAAGCTCTTCCATCCTTCCTTCATCCATCGTAAGACAACCCAAAACTTGAAAACTCCAATCACACAAAACTCAACAAAACCTTCGTGAGATCCGTTAGTATAAGAAAAATAAATCACTACTATAAGTACTGTATTAAACCAATTCATATTTTGTTCTTGAATTATACCTACTGTATTGCAACTTTTCTATGGCAAAAACTCATCAAAGAAAACAATAGAGCCATCAAAATAAGCACACAACACAAAGAAAACAGAATCTGTCAAAAACAGAACAATCTCTAGCAATTTGGATATTTCGAATACTTTTGTAAGTCAAAAAATTCTTAAAAATTAGGACAACATGGAAAATTTGTATATCAATCTTGTGAAAATTCAGAATTTTATCACACTTATGTGATTTTTAATAATTCTGTACTGGCGCACAAAGTTTCTGTTTTTCAACAAGATCAAAGCAACTATCACCCAACATGATCCCAAAGGCTTTGCTTGGCACAAACACTAATTAAAACACAAAAAACACAATCATAACAGTAGCATAATTGTGTAAAAACTCAAGAACAGAAATCAATAGGCAAAATAAATTTTATTCATTGGGTTACCTCCCAGCAAGCGCTATTGTTTTACGCCCTTAGCTAGGAATAAGGCAAGGATCTAAGTTTTGTCATCTTTCTTGTGAGATCCATAAGATGCCCTCATGATTGATTCATATGGTGGCCTAATTCTTGTTCTAGGAAAGTGTTCCATACCCTTCCTCAAAGGAAATTGCAACTTAATATTGCCTTCTTTCATATCAATCACGGCACCGATAGTGCGTAAAAACGGTCTACCAAGAATAATTGGACAAGACAGATTGCAATCAATATCAAGAACAATAAAATCTATGGGCACATAATTCCTATTTGCAAGAATAAGAACACCATTAATTCTTCCCATAGGCTTTTTAATAGTAGAATCTGCCAAGTGCAAATTTAAAGAACATGATTCAATATCGGTAAGACCAAGCACATCACATAAAGATTTCAGAATTGTATAAACACTAGCACCCAAGTCACACAAAGCAAAACACTCATAATTTTTAATCTTGACTTTGATAGTAGGTTCCCATTCATCATGCAATTTTCTAGGAATTGATACTTCTAATTCCAATTTTTCTTCGAAAGCTTTCATCATAGCATCAACAAGATGTTTAGTAAAAGCTTTATTTTGTTCATAAGCATGGGGTGAATTTATCATGGATTGCAACAAAGAAATACAATCAATCAAAGAGCAACTATCATAAAGAAAGTCTTTGTAATCCAAAAGAGTGGGCACATCACTAGTTAAAGTTTTTACCTCTCCAAACCCACTTTCATCAATTTTCTCAACAAGATTTTCACCCTTCTAAATATTGGGACACCTTCTACCTAAAGTTGACTCTTCTCGAGTCCATTTTTCATCAATCTTAACTTTAGTAAACAAGGAATCAATAGAAGAAACACCAATCATTTTAAGATCTTCACTCTTATCTTCCAATGAGATTGGTTTAGCAGCCATTTGATTTACCAAGGTAGCTTGTGCGTCAGATATTTTCCCAACAAACTTTCAGCAAAGGCATACTTAGATTGAAGATTGCAAACTTCTCTACTAATATCATCAAGTTGATTTGTAATAGCATCTAGCACAACGAAGTGTTCCTTAAGTTCTTCGGTAAAATACTTATTGTGCTCAAATTGTGTAGTCATATATTCCTTAGTAATTTTTTCAATTTCAACCAAATATTTGGGTAAGGAACATCATAATATTTCCTTTGAGGCGTCATGACTACGCAAACAAGAAAGCACACAAAAACAGATCCGGCAAGAAAACAACAATTTTTTGTGAAGTGGGGGAGAGGAAAACAAGAGGCAAATGGTAAATAATGTAAATTGCAAGGAGATGAGATTTGTGATTAGGAACCTGGTATATGTTGAAGATCCTCCCCGGCAACGGCGCCAGAAATTCCTTTTGATGTCGCTTGAATCTATGTCGGTATTTCCCCAAAGAAGAAGGGATGATGCAGCCTAGTGGCGGTAGGTATTTCCCTCAGATATGAAACCAAGGTTATCGAATCAGTAGGAGAACCAAGCAACACAACATAAACAGCCCCTGTACACAAATAACAAATACTCGCAACCCGACGTGTTAAAGGGGTTGTCAATCGCTTTCGGGGTACGGCGCCAGAAAGGCACGTGGACGGGAGAAAGTTGTAAATGTTGATAGATTGAACGCCAAATAAAATAAAGTGCAGCAAGGTATTTTTGTATTTTTGGTTTAATAGATCTGAAAATAAATGCAAGAGAAAAGTAGACCACAAAGGCAAATATATGAGAAAGAGACCCGGGGGGCGTAGGTTTCACTAGTGGCTTCTCTCCAGAAAATAGCAAACGGTGGGTGAACAAATAACTGTTGGGCAATTGATAGAACTTCAAATACTCATGACGATATCCAGGCAATGATCATTACATAGGCATCACGTCCAAGATTAGTAGACTGACTCGTGCCTGCATCTACTACTATTACTCCACACATCGACCGCTATCCAACATGCATCTAGTGTATTAAGTTCATGGAGAAATGGAGTAATGCAATAAGAACGATGACATGATGTAGAGAAGATCTATCTATGTAGAGATAGACCCCATCGTTTTATCCTTAATAGCAACGATACATACGTGTCGTTTCCCTTTCTGTCATTGGGATCAAGCACCATAAGATCAAACCCACTACAAAGCACCTCTTCCCATTGCAAGATAAATAGATCAAGTTGGCCAAAGAAAACCCAAATATCAGTGAAGAAATATGAGGCTGTAAGCAATCATGCATATAAGAGATCAAAGGAACTCAAATAACTTTCATGGATATAAAAAGATAGATCCGATCATAAACTCAAAGTTCATCGATCGCAACAAACACACTACAAAAGAGTTACATCATATGGATATCCAAGAGACTATTGTATTGAGAATTCAACGAGAGAGAGAGAGCCATCTAGCTACTAACTACGGACCCAAAGGTCTATAAAGAACTACTCACGCATCATCGGAGAGGAACCAATGGAGGTGGTGAACTCTATCCGAGATGGTGTCTTTATTGGATCTGGTGGTTCTAGACTCTGTGGTGGCTAGATGAATATTTCGTCTATTTCCCTAGGTTTTCTAGAATATTGGGGTATTTATAAAGCAAAGAGGCGGTCCGGGGGGCACCCGAGGTGGGCATAACCCACCAGAGCGCGCCTGGGCCTCCTGGCGCGCCCTGGTGGGTTGTGCCTCCCTTGGGGCACCCGTCAGGCGCAGCTAGGGCCCGTTGTGTTCCTTCTCGCCCATAAAATATCATCGTGAAGTTTTGTGGCATTTGGACTTCGTCTGGTATTGATTTTCCGCGATGTAAAAAACATGGAAAAACAGCAACCGGCACTTGGTACTATGTCAATAGGTTAGTACCAAAAAATGATATAAAATTACTAAAAAATGATTATAAAACATCCAAGATTGATAATATAACAACATGAAACAATCAAAAATTATAGATACATTGAAGATGTATCAAAGGGCAAGTTCAAGATAACCATCCCAAAGGATTACATGCTTGAAGCTTGTGGATGTTCACATGATGAACAAGTGAAGATGAATATAAAGTAAGGCTTTCCAAATCATGTATGGGAGAGCTACTTGAAGCCTTCACCAGTGTATTGCCTTCAACTTGAGACAACAAGAAACAATAACATCAAGATCAAGTGAAAGGTTTGTGTCAAAGGTATTAGTTCTTTTGACGTTAGTGGCGTGGAATGATGTCCACTAAAGAAATATATTCACTCAAGAATGGATTCACGGTAGCTATGTAGTGTAGCTCTTTTATGATTCTTGAGTTATAGGTATCTCACACTATCAAGAGGGTATCAAAGGGGTTCGTGATGGATTTGCTCAAGTCAACGTCTTCTACACACAATTCCACTCCTATCATATATCCCAAAGTAAAACCATACGCCAAAAAGGGTTCTCCAGTTTCTATGCTCAAACCTTTGCATTAATTGCATCATCCATTTTGTTTTATATTGGTTGGTTCTCTATGTGAGGACCTCGGGATTTTCAATAGCTACAAAACGAGCCCAAGATCATCAAAATCGGTGTCCGTATGTAAAAGTTATGCATGTTTTACTTTTAGTATGCTCGCTGTTTATTGGGGGCCCGAAAGTTTCGGGATTGACACCCCGGAAGTTCCGGGCTAAACAGAAAGTTTGCGAAAATCTGGCCCCAAGGGAGCCCGGAAGTTCCGGGGGCCAGAACTTTCGGGCAGGTTCCGAGGCAAGTTCCGGGCTACCCAGAAAGTTTACAACATCTGCCCCAATAGGGAGCCCGGAAGTTACAGTAAGGCCCAGAAGTTTCGGGCTACGTTTTTCTGTGCATAACGGGCAAATTTGGTGGGGCACTATATAATGTACCTTTCTTCCCCAATGAGGTAGGGCTTTTGGATCTGAGATTTCCCCATTGTTTTGAGCTCTCTCCTCCCCCAAGCCTCAAAATTCCAATCCATTTGTGGGAAAACTATCCCATGGATCTAGGGTTCATTTGTTGACCTTCTCCATTGTTCCTCTCCTCTTCCATCCCTGCATAGCGTTAGTTGTTTTTGGTGGGATTTGAGAGATAGGGATTTGAGCATTCTTGTGGTAAATCCCGAAGTGATTTGTGAGAGTTCTTGAGAGAGATTTCATCCAAGCATACATCCACTACTCCTCTCTCTTTTGTCCAAAGCAATTTGTGATTTGAGCAAGTCTTGAGCATTTCCCCCTCGATGTTGTTACTCTTGGAGGTTGGTGATACGTATCCGCCATATCTATATTTTTTGATTGTTTCATGCCAATATTATGCAACTTTCACATATTTTTGGCAACTTTTTATATGATTTATTGGACTAACCTATTGATCAAGTGCCCAGTGCCAGTTCCTGTTTTTTGCATGTTTTTGTATCGCAAAAAATTCATATCAAACGAAGTCCAAATGCAATAAAATTTTACGGAGAATTATTTTGTAATATTTGTGAATTTTGGGAGTTGGAATCACCGCAAACGGAGGCCCGAGGTGGGCACAACTCACCAGTGCGCGGTCCCGGAGCCAGGCGCGTGGTGGTGGGTTGTGCCCACCTCGTACGTCGGTTGGAGCTCTACTTCGGGTGCAAGGAAGCTTATATCTGGAAAAAATCGTGTTAAAATATCAGCGCAATCGGAGTTATGGATCTACGGGAATATAAGAAATGGTTTTCGGCCAGATCTGGGAACGCGAAATAGAAGAGAACAGAGAGGGAGATCCAATCTCGGAGGGGCTCCCGCCCCTCCGCCGCCATAGGAGACCATGGACTAGAGGGGGAATTCTCCTCCCCATCTAGGGGGAGGCCAAGGAAGAATAAGTAGGGGGCTCTCCCCCCTCACTCCCTATGGCGCCGGAGTGCCACCGGGGCAACGATCGAGACAACAATCTACATCAACAATCTTGCTACCGTCAACACCAACCCTCTCCCCCTCTATGCAGTGGTGTAACACCTCTTCTCCCCACTGTAATATCTACTTAAACATGGTGCTCAACTCCATATATTATTTCCCAATGAACTATGATTATCCTATGATGTTTGAGTAGATCCGTTTTGTCCTGTGGCTTAATCGTGATCTTGGTTGGTATGATAGTATATTTTATTTATGGTGCTGTCCTACGGTGCCCTCCATTCTCACGCAAACGCGAGGGCCCCCCGCTTTAGGGTGTTGCAATATGTTCATGATTTGCTTATTGTCAGTGTTGAGGGGGATGACAGCAGCCCAAACGCGGATAAGCGGGTTATGGCGTATGGGAGTAAAGAGGACTTGATACTTAATGCTATGGTTGGGTTTCACGACCTTAATGATCTTTAGTAGTTGCGGATGCTTGCTAGGGGTCCAATCATAAGTGCATATGATCCAAGTAGACAAAGTATGTTAGCTCATGCCACTCCCTCATATAAAATTACAAGAATGATTACTGGTACTTGTTATCGATTGCCTAGGGACAAATAACTTTCTTGTTGACACAAACCCTTCTACTAAACACCTAACTTTTATTATCTTGCAAAGTAATTCTAGTTTTATTTTTGCAAAATAGTTCTAGCATCACTCCAACAAAATAGTTTCATACTTGTTTTAGGTAAAGCAAACGTCAAGTGTGCGTAGAGTTGTATCGGTGGCCGATAGAACTTGAGGGAATATTTGTTCTGCCTTTAGCTCCTCGTTGGGTTTGACACTCTTATTTATCGAATAAGGCTACAAATGATCCCCTATACTTGTGGGTTATCAGTTGGAGACTCCTAGGCGGTAGGAGTACTTCGGTGAGGAATCAACTTGTGATTTGTCCGCCGGAAAGTTTGTGAAGGTTTGGAGGCTGCCTCAAGGTCTACCACTAATGGTTGGTAATTTCCTTCATGGTGATATATCAAGGAGAATAGGGTGAGCCTTCGTGTCCTTGGTGTGCCTTCATGGTAACATCAACCCCTCTAACGGTGACTAGCTTCCCTCCAAGGAAGTGAACATCGGGATACATCCTCGTCTACGTGACTTTGGTTATCCCTAACCCTAACTCCTTACTTGTGGTTTACTTTGGTTACTTGAGCGTACATTCACGACATATTGTTGTCCTCATTATATTGTGTTGGCTATTTCCTTGTAAAGATTAATTATTTAGGCCTACACTCTATATCCCGCAATTCATACTTGCTACTATTGATATATCTTGTGTTTAGTGTGAATTGCTATCTTGTGTCATACACTTACATATCTTGTGATATTGCTCAAGTAAGTTTGTGTAACTTACTTGTGCTTGTTAGTAATATTGTTGTGCTCACCTCATTCAGATTAATTTGTTGGTACACTTAGTTAAGCCTAGTGTATTTAGGATTTGTTCTTGAAAAGTATCCTCTTAGTTTGTTTCCACATTAGGATAAAGCCAAATCCACAGAAGTTTTTAATTAACGCCTATTCACCCCCCTCTAGGCGACATCATGGTCCTTTCAACAAGAAGAAAGCGGAAAAAAGAAATAAACTACCATGGATGCTAGAATGAAAAAGTATGAACACTGACTACTAAGATGAATGTGTGAACATGAATGTAAATTCGTTGAGAAATACATACTCTCCCAAGCATAGGCTTTTGGCCTAAGTTGGTCTAGGGCCATGGCTGGAAATAACCCTCTCCTGAATAATCGTGAGGGTCCTGAGGGTTCCACTGATTGGCAAGCTCCTATGGCTCCCACTGAAAAACCGGATCCGGATACGGATCAAAAGCTGGTGCCGGCTCAGGTGCTGGGGGTGCGTCGAACCCCAATATCTGTAAATGTCCTCGGGCATAATAGTGTACCTGCCGGAATGAATATCGAACAAGGAAGAAGCAGGCAGGACAATAATCTCACAAGTACCTTGACTAAAAACTAAGTTATAAAGCAGCCTCCTATCATCATTCTTCCTACTAACATCATGTGTTACCATACTGTCATAGTCTAAACATTTCATGGGTAGCAGCATTTCCTCTTCCTCGTCAAGCCTAAAAGGTATCTCAAAGTGTTTGGCTGGACGAGATGCATAGATACCTCTGAATATGGGCCCCCTCGAACGGTTTAAGTTCAACCGTTGGGCCACCATAGCACGTAGACTAAAAGTTCTATCAGCAAATAGAGCGTGGCACAGAATGGCGAGGTCGGGAGCACTAAGGGCTCCACTCTCCCCACGACTAACTAAACATCTCCCCGCAAATAATGAATAATAGCGTAAAACAGGAAAAATGTAAACTAGCCGCTCTTGCCTTTGACACCCCTCTCTCTTCTCCTACCGTGACCGCGGCAATAAAATCTTCCATGTCCCTAGGACGTGGTTCCCTGATGCTGCGCTCATAGGGTATTTTGCAAACTTTGCAAAAATCATAAAGGTTCATTTTCTTAGGCACATCATATAAATGAAATTCTATCGTAGGGGGGGTCTTCCCTATAATGAACATGAAAATTTTGCACAAAGGTATTAGTGAACAAGAGGTACTGGTCACACTTATCGTTGAGGAAGTTGGTGATGCCTACCCTCTCGGCCAAATAATAGAAATCTTCATAAATCCCAGCCGCCCTCAAGAATGCATCACTTGCCCATTCACATGGTCGAACTTCTGCGATGCGAGGAAGATTGTACCTGGACTTCTTCTTCATCTCATTTTCATCTTCTTTAGAACCCCGGCTTGACAATCCGCTTAACAATCTCCTCAACATTTCTCTTTCTCTAAAAAAATTCTGAAATTTGTAGTGAATCAAAATAAAGGTGAATAAAACTCAACCAAACTTATAGCAACTACTCCCACAAGTTCCTAGAGCCTATATCATCCATCAAAACTACTTGGGACCATACGTATTTGACATGCAAGCTCAAGAACAAGGTCACCACAGCAGAATTTTTTTGCAATATGTAAAGCACTAGAACAAAAACTAATTGGAGCATTGGAGGAGTCACATACCAAAGAAAAATCTCCTAAAATAGTTTTGAGAAAGGAACTTTGCACAAGGAGATCGAAAATGGCAGCAAAATGAGCTAGAACACGGGTTTGAGTAGTGGTGGGATTTTTTCTCGAGGAAGACGAAGTGGATGGGAGCTAGAATGAGTGAAGGGGGCCTACGTGGGACCCACAAGCCACCTAAGCGTGACCAGGGGTGGCCGCATCCTGTGGGCTTGTGACCCACTGGTGCAGCCCCCTGATGTGTGCTTAGTGCCAGGTATTTTTAAATATTCCAGAAAAAATCATACTACAATTTCAGGGCATTTGAAGAACTTCTATTTTCAGGCCATTTTTCTATTGCATGGAAAACTCAAAAAACAGAAAAACAATAGCATTTTTATTTATTTTCTCTAAGTAACAGAAAGTTAAAGTTGGGTATAGAAGGTTGTGCTTTCAAAATTCCTCCATCTCATGCTCATCAAAATGAATCCATCAATAAGGTTGATCAAGTCTTATTAACAAACTTCTTTCGAGTAACATGAAACCGGAGAATTTTTGAATAACACTAAGTTACCTCAATAGGGATATGCATATCCCCAACAATAAGTATATCATATTTCTTCTTGATAGTTGGAGGAGGGAATTCAAAGTCTCCTATAATAATCATTGAAATTTTTTCAATGGAGTTGATACTATGAACTTGGGGTTGTTTCTTCGAAAAGTGTACCGTATGCTCATTACCATTGATATAAAAAGTAACATTGCTTTTGTCGCAATTAATAAAAGCCTCTGCAGTATTTAAAAAGGGTCTACCAAGGATGATCAACATACTGTCATCCTCGGGAATATCAAGAATAACAAATCCGTTAGGATAGTAGCATTTGCAACTACGACAGGCACATCCTCACAAATACCGATGGGTAAAGCAGTTGATTTATCAGCCATTTGCAAAGAGATTTCAGTAGGTGTCAACTTATTCAAATGAAGTCTTCGATATAAAGAGAAAGGCATAACACAAACACCAGCTCCCTGTCGGTGTACTAAAGTTTGGGTCCTTTTGTACCCCTTACTTGTGCACGGGAAGTTGTAGCCACACGAGCGGCAAGGCCCACCAAACGACTGCTGGATGCAAGCACAAGGAAGTCGAGAAGGCATTGAAGTCAACAGACCGAAGACCGAAGGCTGGGACCCCGACAAGATCTTGCCAGGATAGCCTACGGAGCCCCGACAAGAAGTGCACCTGGCAAGGCCCCGCCATCCTGCCAGCGCATAGACCAGTTGTCATCCCACCTGGGTATGTGTCAAGGCACCGACGATGGAGGGGATAAGCGGTGCCAATGGGACGGGGTATGATAGGTATTACCACCTGGGTATGTGTCAAGGCACCCGTGGACAGTCAGAGACACCTGACGGAGCATTAAATGCGTGTGTCTTACACCGTCAGAGTTAGGTATGATAGCCCTGTAGCACTGTACACCTCGTGTCCGCACTGTACGCCACTATTGGTGACCCCTTCGAGAGTATAAAAGGAGGCCCAGGGCGTTACAGTAGGACACTTTTGGATCTTCTCTGGCCCATTCTGCATGAGTAGCAGCTGTGTACGGTAGCGCTCCCAGAACCTGAGCTAAAACTCATCCAACACAACCAAGCATGAGTAGGGTTTTACGCATCTCTGCGGCCCGAACCTGGGTAAAAATCCCCCGCGCTGCTCATTCGTCCTGTTCTTCGTGCACACCCATCTCCCTACCGAACTAAAAGGGGTCCTCCCGATCCCATAGGTGTCGTTGCCCTGACATCTTTGGCGCGTCAGGTAGGGGGGTTGGCTACGTAAACCTGGTCCAGCGACCAACGCGTCAGTCCCTTCGTCATATCCATCGCCATGGCTCCCAAGAAGAAGGGTTTCACGGCAGTGGAACCCTCCATGTCCGTTGCGCCCATAGCCGCCTAAGTGGGTGACAGAGTGGGCGCGGGCGGAGGAAGCGGAGACCCTACGCCCAGACGGCACTCCGATGATCAAGGCCAAGGAAGCGGCGACGCCCACCGCGGAAACACTCACGGCAGCGGCGGAAATCCCCGTGCCGCTGGGCCTCAAGACAGGGCTGCACCGCCTGCGGGAGGTCTGGTGAACTCGGGGGATGGAAGGGCATCTTCCAAGACACCCACGCTGGCACGTACGCCGTGTCCTTCCCAGGACGCGCGCGAAGAGCAGTGCCACGGTGTCGATGGTTCTCAACGTCCCCACGGAAAAGCTCCTGTATATCGTTCCCAAGATGCACGGGACCAGTATGCACGCCAGCATGCTAGTGGGAGTGGCATGCAATCCCGGGACCGCGACGGAGCTCCTTCTAACATGGTTAGGAGTCAGAGCACCTCGCGTTCTTTGCGCCATTCGCTGCCGACCACGTCGGAAGAAGCAATGGTGCGGGCACAACTACTACTGAACTTCCCTCCTGCCGTGGAGAGGCTCGACAAGTGGAGAGCCAACATTCAGAGCCTCCTCAGCCTCGCTGACAAGTGTTGGTCCACCGAGCCGGCTCGCGCCAGTGGTGAGAAGGCCGGAGGCAGTGCAACCATAGTGCACTCTTCTCCACAGCAACAATGCCGATCGCCGACTCGATGGACCAACGCTTGGGATGATTACTCGATGGCGTCGTCTGATCCACGGACTCGCCGCAATTAGCGTCAAGTTCTTTGGGAATGAAGCAAAGAAGATGCCCGAACTACGATCGAGTGGCGGCAGGAAGTGCACCATCAATCTGATAAGCACGGGGGACCCACTGTTGACAAATCCGTGCCCGGGTATCCTGTCAGCCTACCTTACGAGGTGGGTTGCCCAGCATTTACCCGTGAGCTGCGTCAAGTCCAATGGCCCAACTCCCGAATGTTCAAGCCAGAGGTCCCAAAGAAATATGATGGCAAGACTCACCCGTCAGAGTTCTTGAGCACCTGCACCATTATGGTGGAGGTTGTCGGGGCTCATGACGACAAGATACTCGCCAACTACTTCCCGTTGGTGCTTAAGCCCAACATCAGGTCATGGTTGATGCACTTGCCAGAAGGATCCATTTCTTCCTGGGTAGATCTGTGCCATGAGTTTGTTGGCGCCTGTATCGGAGGTCATCGAGCTCCTGGCCAGGAAAGTGATTTACATCTCATCCCCAAAAGGAGGGTGAGACTTTGTGCAAGTACATCCAGAGGTTCAGCCGCATATACCACAACATACCAGACATTCATCCTACCGCTGTTATCAGCGTGTTCCATCAGAATGTGCGGAACCACAGGATACGGGAAGAGCTGGCGATGAACAAGGTTAGGGATGTTGCCGAGCTCTATGCTCTGGCAGATAAGTGTGCTCAGGCTAAGGAAGGGAGGAGGCTCCCCGGCGAGGACACTTGCGCATGGGTCGACTCTGAGGATGAGGACACCACCACCCCGGCAAAGAAGGGCCGACGGCATAACATGAAGCGCAAGGGCAAGGCCGTGCTTGTCGTCGAGGGATCCGGCAACACCGACACTGCCAAGAAGGCCAAGGGAGATGACCCATGCAAGGATGTTGCCGGATGCGCCTCCTGTTAGGCTTTGGCGGCTGCCCACAAGCCGGAAGGCTCCGTCAAGCAGTATTGCAAGATCCATAGCACCAAAGGCCATGATCTTCAAGACTGCTGGCAAGTTGAGCATCTTGCCGAGAAGCAAAAAGCCGAGTAAGAGAGGCGAGACATGGAGAAGGGCAGGATGGTGCAGAGGGGTCCGGCAAGAAGCGGTGGCCGTGGAGATCGCCACGGCAAGGCCAAGCAATAAAAGGACCGGCCCGCTCGTGGCCGCGACAAGCAAGAGGGGGGTGATGATGATGACGTTGAAGAGGACGACGGGTCCATCGAGCAAGAATTCCAGAGAGCTACAGACGCCATGTGCGTCGACGGAGGTGACTCATTGCATTCTTCCCACCGCCAACTTAAACAGTGGGCGCGTGAGGTTAATGCGACTGAGCCATTTGTTGGTGCCCGGAAGCCTTTGAAATGCTCCAACATGCCTATCATTTTCGACATTGAGGATCACCCTGATCGTGTAACCGCGGTTGGCTGTTTGCCTTTGTTGGTCTCACCAATGATTCGCAACCTCAAAGTAATGAAAATGTTAGTTGACAGTGGGGCCGGCTTGAACTTGATCTCGCCCGAGGTGATCAAGAGATTGCAAATTCCTGATGGAGATCTCGAGCAAACGGGATCATTTCGGGAGGTCAATCCAGGAAGGAGCCAGCCCAAGGGAAAGATCACGCTTCTGGTAACATTTGGTAGCGATCTGAACTTCAGGATGGAGAAGGTTGTTTTCGACGTTGCCAAAATTCTGTTGCCATACAATGGGATCCTTGGCCGTCTAGTGTTAGCCAAGTTCATGGTGGCATCACACTATGCCTAATATGTGTTGAAGATGCCCGGGCCAATGAGCGTCATCACTGTCAAGTCCGACAAGAAGGATGTGCTTATCTGCGCCGATCAACTCTACCGGGAGGCACTTGCAGCATCTGCCGCCAAGGAACTTGCTCTTGCCGCTGAAACTCCCGGGAGGAAGAAGCCTAGCAAGACCTCTCGCACAGACTCCGGCAAGCGCACTTCCTCAGAGTGCTGCGCCCCTCTTAAGGATGTGCCAGAGAGTTCCACCGACAAGAACAAGAAGTCCAAGGCAGGTCCACCAAAGACTAAGAATATGCCCGCCAAGGAGGATGGTATGGGAGGAACTTTCACCATAAGTTCCACCCTTGACGACAAATAGGAAAGCACGCTCATCGCGTTCCCGCGGGCGAATGTCGATGTGTTTGCATGGAAACCATCCGATATCCTTGGTGTTCCCAGGAAGGTGATTGACCACCACCTTGCCGTCTGTCCACACGCGCGGCCCGTCAAGCAGAAGGTTAGGAAGCAGTCTTTGGAGCGACAACAGTTTCTTGCCGAAGAAATCAAGAAATGAGAAGCAACTGGCTTGGTTAGAGGAGTACTTCATCCAACATGGTTGGCCAATCCAGTTGTAGTGCGCAAGGCAAATGGGAAATGGAGGCTATGTATTGACTTCACATATATCAATAAGGCGTGTCCCAAAGATTCTTTTCCCTTGCCGCACATCGACCAGATTGCAGGACTCCACTGCCGGCTGCGACTTGTTGTCTTTCCTTGATGCCTATTCAGGTTATCATCAGATTTTCATGGCCAAGGAAGACGAATAGAAGACCACATCTATCACCCCATGTGGTACGTATTGCTTTTTGCGTATGCCTTTCGGGTTGAAAAGTGCTGGTTCTACATTTGCAAGAGCAGTCCAGATTGGTTTTGAGCCCCAGCTACATAGAAATATGGAGGCTTAGATGGATGACATAGTGGTCAAAACCAAGGACAAGACTATGCTCATATTAGATTTAGAAGAAACATTTACAAATCTGCGCAAGATCAACTTGAATCTCAACCCTGAGAAGTGTGTGTTTGGTGTCCCATCCGGCAAGCTTCTCGGGTTCTTTATATGTCAACATGGAATTGAAGCAAATCCCGACAAGATCAAAGCAATTGAGAAAATTGAAGCACCAAGACGTGTCAAGGATGTGCGTCGTCTTGCCGATTGTGTGCCGCTCTGAGTAGGTTCATTTCAAAATGTACTGAGCGAGCCCTGTCCTTTTTCAAAATCTTGAAGAAGGCGGGTCTGATGAAATGGACTCCGGAAGCGGAGGCAGTGCTATAGGATTTGAAGAAGTACCTCTCCTCTTTGCCAGTCCTAGTCGCGCCAAAACCACAAGAGCCGTTGCTGCTATATCTAGAGGCAACAAATCAAGTGGTGAGTGCTGTGTTAGTGGCTAAAAGAGAAGTTGATGAAGAAGCAGCAACAATGGCAGGACCGCCAAGCGACAAGCCAGGATATTCCCCGACAAGGTCTGGTGCCAACAAAGCAGGATCTACGCAGTCGAATGAAACAATTTAGAAGAAGAAGATGGTGCAGCGCCCAGTCTATTTTGTTAGCTCCCTTCTACAGGGGGCTAGGTCAAGATATTCTGGCGTGCAAAAGTTGCTATTCGGCCTCCTTATGGCCTTGAGGAAGCTGCATCATTACTTCCAGGCACATGAGATCACCATTATCACTCGCTTCCCATTGAAGCGGATTTTGCGGAACCCAGATGCTACCGGCAGGATTGTGGAGTGGGCTTTGGAACTGTCAAGCTTTGGTCTCAAGTTTGAAAGTAGTTCGACTATCCAGAGCAGAGCCTTGGCGGAGTTCATTGCGAAATGGACCCCAACACCAGATGAAGAAGTTCTAGAGTCAACTCTCCCCGGCAAGGAAACAAATCAAGAGTGGATCATGTATTTTGATGGGGCTTTCTCGCTGCAAGACACCGGTGCTGGAGTGCTGCTTGTCACACCCATCGGAGAGCACCTCAAATATGTGATTCAGATGCACTTTCCCCGGGAGAGGTCAATGAACAATACCGCAGAATACGAAGGGCCGCTTGCCGGTCTCAGGATCGCGACAGACCTTGGGATTAAGAAACTTATTGTCAGGGGTGATTCTCAGCTTGTCGTGAAGAAGGTGAATAAGTATTATCAGAGTCCATTGATGGAAGCTTATGTAGATGAAGTGATAAAGTTGGAAGAACATTTTGACGGTTTGCAAATGGAGCACGTTCCGCGTGCAGAGAATAGTGTTGGTGATGGCCTGTCAAAGTGTGCTTCCCTTAAGTTGTCTGTGGAACCAGGAACTTTTGTGCTCCGACTGACTCAACCATCCGTGACACCATCAATTGGACAAGAGAAAAGAAGACAATTGAGTTCTGACAAGTATTTCCCGGTAGAGCTCCCAGAAGCCGCCGGCGAGGAAGTTGCCGGGAACGATGCCAGGCTTGCCGGTGAGCGTCATGCTCCAGCAGGGCCTTAGGCTCTTGCCGTGGAAGCACACCCTCCCTCCAAGCTTGCCGGGGGACAACAGGCTCCGGTAGGGCCTGGAGCCCTTGCCGTTGAGACAAATGCTTCCCCGGCAGAGGATATGCCTTTAGTCTTTGTTGTCGAGCCCTAGGCTCCAGCATGGGCATAACACATCGTCCATTTCCTTCAAACGAGAGAACTCCCTGAGGAACAAGAAGAAGTAGAGAAAGTAGCCCGCCGGTCTAATATGTACCAGTTCATGGACAACATCCTATACAGAAAGAGGTCGAATGGTGTGAAACTCAAGTGCATTTCTCGGGAAGATGGACTAGAGCTGTTGGCGGAAATACATGGAGGCATATGTGGTTCCCACATAGGATCAAGAGCGCTTGCCGGTAAGGCATTCTGGCAAGGTTTCTTTTGGCCCACTGCCTTCCAGGATGCAACTACGCTAGTAACCAAGTGTGAAGCATGCCAGTTTCATTCGAAGAAAATGCATCAACCAGCTCAAGCTATTCAGACAATCCCTCTCTCCTGGCCATTTTCGGTTTGGGGGCTCGACATCTTGGGTCCTTTTCCCTGTGCTACCGGGGGCTTTGAGTACTTGTAAGTCGCAATCGACAAGTTCACAAAGTGGCTAGAAGTGGAAGCAGTGAGAAAGGTGACAACACAATCAGCCGTCAAGTTCTTCAAAGGACTAGTCTGCCGCTTTGGTGTTCCCAATAGGATCATCGCCGACAACGACACACAGTTCGCGAGCCCCACCTTCATGCAGTATGTCCAAGGCCTTGGCGGCAAGATTTGTTTTGCTTCTGTTACCCACCCAAGGAGAAACGACCAGGCAAAAAGGGCTAATGCTGAAGTGTTGAGAGGCCTCAAGACAAGAACTTTCGACAAGCTGCGCAAGTGCAGAAGGCGCTAGATTGATGAGTTGCCGGTGGTTCTTTGGTCGATCAGGACGACCCCAAAATCGAGCTACTGGCCAAACACCCTTCTCCCTAGTGTATGAGGCAGAAGCAGTTCTCCCCACGGAACTCACATACGAGTCACCTCGAGTGCTCGCTTATGATGAGCTTGAGCAAGAGCAGTTGCGGCAAGATGACGCTACGCTCCTTGAGGAAGATCGTCTTCAGGCTGTTATGCGAGCCGCGTGCTACCAACAAGCTCTGTGCCACTATCATAGCTACAAGGTTCATGCCCAAACTCATGAGGAAGGCGACCTTGTTCTTCGGCGCGTTCAGTCCGCCAAGAATTCCAACAAGTTGACGCCGAAATGGGAAGGCCCTTATTGGGTAGTGCGAGTCACCAGGCCTGGCGCAGTCTGCCTGGAGACCAAGGATGGCATCCCAGTGAGCAACTCCTGGAATATCGAACATCTTCGTAAGTTCTACCCGTGAGGCATGGTTGCCGGGTCTCCCGACAACCACCTTTTTTACAAGTCTTGCCGCCAAAGCATGTAATCCTTTGTACAAAGCCAGGCGCAGACCCTGTGCATAGTTGAACAAAGCTAAGTGTTCTGGAAATGTTGTTGATTCTCATGTTTACTTATGTACATGTTTATCTGAGATATTGTATTGCGCTTACTCCCGACAAGATCTAACGGATCGCCAAGGTTCCATATCCCTATTTTCTCTTCTTCATTTTTCTCAAAGGACAGAAGGTTACCTCGTGTGCAACTTTGCCGGGGGGGGGGGATGGTGGTATGGATACCGACAGACGACATTCAAGGAAAACATCTTGTCGGAAGAGTACGACAACGAAAGGCTAAGTTGCAAAACTCTAAGTAAAAATTCTTACTGTGAAGTTATTTTCCTTGGGCGATTTTGACTCTTTCATGGGAAACCTGCACGCCAAGGATTTCGAGTCTGCTCAACAGCTTAAGTGGCTGCACTAAAAACGTCAAGGTAACCTTGTCATGATTAGTCATGCCCTTACTCTGTTTCGAGTCTGCTCAATAGCTTAAGTGACTGCACTTAAAATGTCAAGGTATCTTGCCGGTAGGAGCACCGCCAACAGGCTGCTAAGGATCCGCTCCTCAAAGCGCTCGCGGCAGGGCTGCGTGCGCCGACAAGTTTCTGAAAAAGCATAGGGAAAGGACCATGCAAAGAGGAATCTAACAAGGAGAATAGTATACGGTCATTCAAATAAGGTGGAATTTACATGAGATATTGCCTCTTTCTAAGTACATCTTTATTTGACTTTCTCCCCTAGGGGAGATTACAAGACAAAAAAGATAGGAGGAGGAGACAGATTACAAGGAGGAGAAGATAGCAAGGGGCCTCCGACGAGTGCCTGGCCCCTCCTGGACCAACATTGCGCGAAGGAGAGGGCCAACATTGCGCACAGGAGAAGACCAACGCTGCGCGGACGAGAGGGGGCCCAGAAGACGAAGTCCATGTTGGAAATATGCCCTAGAGGCAATAATAAATTAGTTATTATCATATTTCCTTGTTCATGATAATCGTTTATTATCCATGCTATAATTGTATTAAATGGAAACACATTACATGTGTGGGTAAATGGACAACACTCTGTCCCTAGTATGCCTCTAGTGAACTAGCTCGTTGATCAAAGATGGTCAAGGTTTCCTATGCATTGACATGTGATGTCATTTGATAACGGGATCACATCGTTAGGAGAATGATGTGATGGACATGACCCAAACTACAAACGTAGCTTATGATCGTGTCAGTTTATTGCTACTGTTTTCTGCATGTCAAGTATATGTTCCTATGACCATGAGATCATGCAACTCACTGACATCGGAAGAGTACCTTGTGTGTATCAAACATCGCAACGTAACTGGGTGACTATAAAGGTGCTCTACAGGTGTCTCCGAGGGTGTTTGTTGAGTTGGCATGGATCAAGACTGGGATTTGTTACTCCGTGTGATGGAGAGGTATCTCAGGGCCCACTCGGTAATACAACATCACAGTAAGCCTTGCAAGCAATGTGACTAAGTGTTAGTTGCGAGATCTTGTATTACGGAACGAGTAAAGAGACTTGCTAGTAATGAGGTTGAACTAGGTATGGAGATACCGACGATCGAATCTCGGTCAAGTAACATACCGAAGAACAAAGGGAACATCATACGGGATTAACTGAATCCTTGACATAGAGGTTCGACCGATAAAGATCTTCGTAGAATATGTAGGAACCAATGTGGACATCCAGGTCCCGCCATTGGCGTAGAGGTGTCTCGATCATGTCTACATAGTTCTCCAACCCGCAGGGTCTGCACACTTAAGGTTTGGTGACGTTTCGGTAGTATAGAGTTATGTATGGTGGTGACCGAAGGTTGTTCGGAGTCCCGGATGAGATCCCGGATGTCACGTGGAGCTCCGGAATGGTCCGGAGGTAAAGATTCATATATAGGAAGTCCCATTTTGGTCGCCGTAAAAGTTTTGGGCTAATCGATAATGATGAGATCGCGGGACGTTCGGCGATTTGGATCGCGAAGACGTTCGACTACACCAACCGCGTTTCTTAACGCTTCCCGCTTAGCAATCTACAAGGGTATGTAGATCCACCCTCCCTCTCGTAGATGCTCATCACCATGGATAGATCTTGTGTGTGCGTAGGAAATTTTTTGTTTCCCATGCAACGTTCCCCAACAGTGGCATCATGAGCTAGGTCTATGTGTAGATGAGATCTCGAGTAGAACACAAAAGGTTTGTGGGCGTTGATGCTTAGATTGCTTCCTACCTTGGTCGGATTTTGGTTCAGCGGTATTGTGAGATGAAGCGCCCTGGACCAACATTACTCGTACGCTTACGAGAGACCGGTTCCCTCGACCGCAACTTGTTGCATAGATGGCTTGCGGGTGCCAGTTTCTCTCACTTTAGTTGGATCGGATTCGACAAAGGCGGTCCTTGAGAAGGTTGAAAAGCAAATTATGTATCACCGTTGTGGTTTATGCGTAGGTGAGAATCGTTCTTGCTAGAAACCCGTAGCAGCCACGTAAAACATGCAACAACAATTAGAGGACGTCTAACTTGTTTTTGCAGGGTATGTTGTGATGTGATATGGCCAATTACATGATGTGATATATGTGATGTATGAGATGATCATGTGATGTATAGATTATCACGACTTGCATGTCGATGAGTACGACAACCGGCAGGAGCCATAGGGTTGTCTTTAATTATTGTATGACCTGCGTGTCAATCATTAAGCGCTATGTAATGCTTTACTTTATCGCTAAATGGTAGCAATAGTAGTAGAAGCATGGTGGGCGTGACAACCCCGATGGTGACACGTTGATGGAGATCAAGATGATGGAGATCATGGTGTCATGCCGGTGACGATGGAGATCATGTCGGTGCTTTCAAGATGGAGATCTAAAGCACAAGTTCATGGCCATATCATGTCACTTATGAATTGCATGTGATGTTAATCCTTTTATGCACCTTGTTTTGCTTAGGACGACGGTAGCATTATAAGGTGATCTCTCACTTAATTTCAAGATAAATTGTGTTCTCCCCGAGTGTGCACCGTTGCGAAAGTTCATCGTGTTGAGACACCATGTGATGATCGGGTGTGATAGACTCTACGTTCACATACAACGGGTGCAAGCCAGTGTTGCACATGCAGAACACTCGGGTTAAACTTGACGAGCCTAGCATGTACAGACATGGCCTCGGAACACAAGAGACCGAAAGGTCGAACATGAGTCATATAGTAGATATGATCAACATGATGATGTTCACCATTGTAACCACCTCAACTCACGTGATGATCGGACTTGAGTTGGTGAATTTGGATCATGTATCACTCGAATGACTGGAGGGATGTCAATTTGAGTGGGAGTTATTAAGTAATATGATTAATTGAACTCATTATCATGAACATAGTCAGTAGTGTCTTTGCAAATTATGTTGTAGATTACTTGCTCGCGCTGTAGCTCCCTTGAATTTTTATATGTTCCTAGAGAAATAGAGTTGAAAGATGATGGTAGCAATATTGTGTACTGGCTCTGTGGTCTGAGGATTGTCCTCATTGCTGCACAGAAGGCTTATGTCCTTAATGCATCGCTCGGTGCACCAAACCCTCTAGCGTTGTTTGTAGATGTTGTGAACATCTGACAGGCACGTTTTGATAACTACTTGATAGTTTAGTGCGTCATGCATTACAGCTTAGAATTGAGGCTCGAAAACGTTTTGAACGTCATGGAACATATGAGATGTTCTAAGAGCTGAAATTAGGATCTCAGGTTCGTGCCCGTGTTGCGAGATACGAGATCTCCAACAAGATTCTTTGCCTGTAATATGAAAGAGAATAGCTCAATCGTTGAGCATGTGCTCAGATTGTCTGGGTGCTACAATCGCTTGAATCGAGTGGGAGTTGATCTTCCAGATAAGATAGTGATTGATATACTTCTCCAAGTCACTGTCACTAAAGGTACTAGAACTTGGTGATGAACTTTAAACGATAGGGATAGAAATAATGATCCCTGAGCTATTCGCGATGTTTGACACCGCGAAGGTAGAAATCGAGAAGGAGCGTCAAAGTGTTGATGGTTAGTTAAACCACTAAGTTTCAAGAAGGGCAAGAGCAAGGAGGGAAACTTCATGGATAGCAAGTCAGTTGCTGCTCCAGTGAAGCAACCCAAAGTTGAACTCAAACCCAAGACTAAGTGCTTCGATTATGAGGAGAGCGGTCGCTGAAGTGGAACAACCCTAGATACTTGGTAGATAAGAAGGCTGGCAACGTCAACAGAAGTATATTTGATATACGTGTTATTGATGTGTACCTTGCTAGTACTCCTAGTAGCACCTGGGTATTGGATACCAGTTTGGTTGCTAAATGTTAATGACTCGAAATAAAAGCTACGAAATAAACGGAGAACTAGCTAAGTGTGAGGTGACGATGTGTGTTGGAAATGTTTCCAAGGTTGATGTGATCAACATCGCACGCTCTCTCTACCTTCGAGATTAGTGACGAACCTAAAATAAATGTTATTTGGTGTTTTTTGCATTGAGCATGAACATGATTAGATCATGTTCATTGCAACACGGTTATTCATTTAAGTTAGAGAATAATGGTTATTCTATTTACATGAATAATACCTTCAATGGTCATGCACCTAGTAAGAATGGTTTGTTGAAACTTGATCGTAGTAATACACATGTTCATAACATTGATGCCAAAAATATATAAAGTTAATAATAATAGTACCACATACTTGTGGCACTGCCGCTAAATGTCATATTGGTATAAAACGCATGAAGAAACTCCATGCTGATGGATCTTTGGACTCATTCGATTTCGAATCGGTTGAGACATGCGAACCATGCCTCTTGGTCAAGATGACTAAGGACCCCGTTTTCTGTTTTGATGAAGCGGGCAAGTGATTTATTGGAAATGATACATATTAATGTATGCAATCCAATGAGTCTTGTAGCATGCGGTGGATATCATTATTTTCTTACCTTCACTGATGATTTGAGTAGATATAGTGTATATTTACTTAATACAAGTCTGAATCGTTTGAAAGGTTCAAGCAAATTCAGAGTGAAGTTTAAGATCATCGTGACAAGAAGATAAATATGTTTGCGATATGATCGTGGAGGTGAATATCTAAGTTACGAGTTTGGCATACAATTTTAGACAATGTGAAGGTTGTTTCACAACTCACGCCACCTGGAACACCATAGTGTGATGGTGTGTCCGAACGTCATAGTCGTGCTCTATTGGATATGGTGCGTGCTATGATGTCTATTATCGTTTTGTTACTATAATTTTGGGGTTATGCATTAGAGACAACAACATTCACTTTAAGTAGGGCACCATATAAATTCGTTGAGATGACACTGTGTGAGCTATGGTTTGATAGAAACCTAAGCTGTCATTTCTTAATGTTTGGGGCTGCGATGCTTGTGTGGAAAATGTTTTCGCCTAATGAGCTCGAACCCAAAGCGGATAAATGCATCTTCATAGAATACCCTAAGAACAGTTGGGTGAACCTTTTATCTCAGATCCAAGCATAAAATGTTTGTTGCTAAAACTGGGTCCTTTCTCGAGAAAGGGTTTCTCTTGAAAGAATTGAGTGGGAGGAGGATAGAACTTGATAAGGTTATTTGAACCTCTGCTTCAACCAGAAAGTAACACAACGCAAAAAGATGTTTCTGTGAAGCCTACGTCAATTGAAGAGGAAGTTAATGATGATGATCATGAAGCTTCGGATCAAGTTACTATTGACCTACAAGAAAAATAGAACTTGATGAGGTTATTGAACCTTTACTTCAACCAGAAAGTGGCGCAACACAGAAAGATGTTTCTGTGAAGCCTACGTCAGTTGAAGAGGAAGTTAATGATGATGATCATGAAGCTTTGGATCAAGTTACTATCGAACTTCGTAGGTCGACAAGGACATGTACTGCTACTGAGCGGTACGACAACCCTGTCTTGAAGGTCATGTTGTTGGACAACGATGGACCTACGAACTATGGAGAAGCGATGATGGGCCCGGAAACCAACAAATGGTTAGAGGCCATGAAATCTGAGAAAGGATCCATGTGTGAAAACCAAGTATAGACTTTGGTGGACTTGCTCGTTGGACGGCTGGTCGTTAAAGTACAAATGGATCTTTAAAATGAAGACAGACGCTAATGGTAAATGTTACCATTTGTAAAGCTCGACTTGTTGCAAAGTAGTTTACGACAAGTTCAAGGGGTTGACTATGATGAGACTTTCTCACTAGTAGCAATGCTAAAGTCTGTTGGAATTATGTTAGCAGTTGCTACATTTTCAATCACGAAATCTGGCAGATGGATGTCAAAACATCGTTTTCCTTAACGGTTTGCTTGAGGAAAGGTTGTATGTGATACAACCAAAAGGTTTTGTCAGTTCTAAGGATGCTAAAAGGTGTGCAAGCTTCAGTGACTCTTCTATGAACTGAAGCAAGCATCTCGGAGTTGGAATATACACTTTGATGAGGTGATCGAAGTTTTGAGTCTATACAAAGTTTATGAGAAACTTGTATTTGCAATAAAGTGAGTGGGAGCACTATAGAGTTTCTGGTAAGCATATGTGGTTGACATATTGTTGATCGGAAATGATGTAGAATTTCTGGAAAGCATAAAAGGTTGTTTGAAAAGAGTTTTTCAAAGGAAGACCTGGATAAAGCTACCTAATTGTTGAGCATCAAAATCTATAAAGATAGATCAAGATGTTTGATAAGACTTTCAATGAGTACATACCTTGGCAAGATTTTGAAAGAGTTCAAAATGGATCAGTCAGAGAAAGAGTTCTCGCCTGATTTGTAAGGTATAAAGTTGAGTAAGACTCAATGTCCAGTGACTGCAGAAGATAGAGAAAAGATGAGTGTCATCCCCTATGCTTCAGCCATAGGCTCTATCATGTATGCAATGCTGTGCACAAAGACCCGATGTCAGCCTTGTTATAAGTATGGCCGGAAGGTTTCAAAGTGATCCTGGAATGGAGCACTGGACATTGGGCAAGATTATCCTTAGTAACTAAAAGACTGAGGAGATGTTTCTCGATTATGGAGGTGATAAAGAGTTCGTCGTAAAGAGTCACGTTGATGCAAGCTTTAACACCGATCCGTATGACTCGTAGTAGCAATCTGGATACGTATAGTGGAGCAGCCATTTGGAATAGTACCAAGTGCAGTGTGGTAGCAGTGTTTACGGTTTGACATAGAAATTTGCAAAGTACACACGGATCTGAATGTCGCAGACCCGTTGACTATAAGACCTGTCTCACATGCAAAGCATGATCGAGCCCCAGAACTCATCGGGTGTTAGATTCATAACAATACGAATCACATGGTGATGTGAACTACATTATTGACTCTAGTACAAGTGGGAGACTGTTGGAAATATGCCCTAGAGGCAATAATAAATTAGTTATTATCATATTTCCATGCTATAAATTAGTTAGTACAAGTGGGAGACTGTTGGAGACTGTTGGGAGACTGTTCATGATAATCGTTTATTATCCATGCTATAATTGTATTAAATGGAAACACATTACATGTGTGGGTAAATGGACAACACTCTGTCCCTAGTATGCCTCTAGTGAACTAGCTCGTTGATCAAAGATGGTCAAGGTTACCTATCCATTGACATGTGATGTCATTTGATAACGGGATCACATCATTAGGAGACTGATGTGATGGACAAGACCCAAACTACAAACGTAGCATATGATCGTGTCAGTTTATTGCTACAGTTTTCTGCATGTCAAGTATATGTTCCTATGACCATGAGATCATGAAACTCACTGACATCGGAAGAGTACCTTGTGTGTATCAAACGTCGCAACATAACTGGGTGACTATAAAGGTGCTCTACAAGTATCTCTGAGGGTGTCTGTTGAGTTGGCATGGATCAAGACTGGGATTTGTTACTCCGTGTGACGGAGAGGTATCTCAGGGCCCACTCGGTAATACAACATCACAATAAAGCCTTGCAAGCAATGTGACTAAGTGTTAGTCACGGGATCTTGTATTACGGAACGAGTAAAGAGACTTGTCGGTAACGAGGTTGAACTAGGTATGGAGATACCAACGATCGAATCTCGGGCAAGTAACATACCGAAGAACAAAGGGAAAATCATACGGGATTAACTGAATCCTTGACATAGAGGTTCAACCGATAAAGATCTTCATAGAATATGTAGGAACCAATGTGGACATCCAGGTCCCGCCATTGGTTATTGACCGTAGAGGTGTCTCGGTCATGTCTACATAGTTCTCGAACCCGCAGGGTCTGCACACTTAAGGTTTGGTGACGTTTTGGTAGTATAGAGTTATGTATGGTGGTGAACGAAGGTTGTTCGGAGTGCCGGATGAGATCCCGGACGTCACGCGGATCTCCGGAATGGTCCTGAGGTAAAGATTCATATATAGGAAGTCCCATTTTGGTCGCCGGAAAAGTTTCGGGCTAATCGGTAATATACCGGGAGTGCCGGTAGTGTACCGGGAGACCACCGGGAGGGGTATTTCGACCCAAGAGGCTTCATGGGCTGTGGGAGAGTAAATACCAGCCTTTTGTGGGCTGGTGGAAGTCCCACACAAGGCCCATGCGGCTGGGAGAAAAAGCCCAAAGGGAAAAAGGTGGAAAAAGGCCAAAAAAGGAGGAATCCTAGTCCTACTAGGATTGGAGGAGTCCTCTCCTCCCCACTTTGGTCGACCCAAGGTCTGGCTTTTTGGCATCCAAGACTCCTCCTCCTCTCCTCCTATATATACTAGAGGATTTTAGGGTTTTGGCACAGAATTTTCAGCCACGTGCTACCCGTTCCTCTAGTGCATAGTTTCTCCTCTAGATCGGTTTTCTGTAGTACTTAGGCAAAGCCCTGCCGGAATTGCTCCACCACCATCGCCGGAGCGCCGTCACACTGCCGGTGAACTCTTCTTCCTCTCCACTTCCTCTTGCTGGATCAAGACGGTGGAGATCATCATCAAGCTGCACGTGTGCTGAACGCGAAGGTGCCGTCCGTTCGGCGCTAGATCGGAAGGACCGTGATCAAGATCGCGAGACGGTTCGTAACGAGTTCGCGAGACAGATCGTGATGAGTTCGCAGGACGGATCATGATCAAGATCACGAAATGGATCGTGATGATTTCGCGGGATGGATCGTGATGAGTTCAGGGGACGGATCGTGATGATATCGCGGGACGCTCGGCGATTTGGATCGCGAAGACGTTCGACTACACCAACCGCGTTTCTTAACGCTTCCCGCTTAGCGATCTACAAGGGTATGTAGGTCCACTCTCCCTCTCGTAGACGCTCATCACCATGGATAGATCTTGCGTGTGCGTTGGAATTTTTTTGTTTCCCATGCAACGTTCCCCAAAAGTCCATGGGTCTATCAGAAGACCGAGATTGAAGATGAGGCAGCGCTCGGACAAGGACCCCCGACAGGATCGTCCTGCCGGCAGGAGGAGAGGCACGAGGCTGATGGTCATGGTACGGCCAACGATCAGTTCAAGTCCAGGTCGTCGTATTCCGACTTGATGGCCTGAAGGCCGGACTCATCGTCGTCGTCTACACCACTGTCCTCCTCGTCACTTTCGCTCGAGGAGGAACCTTCGGCTCCGCTCAAGCTCTATTCACAGCAGCTGAGACAGACGCCTGAGCGCCCGTAAATCTTGACGGAGAGCAGACCGGCCTCCGTCATTTTGAAGCGAAGGATGTGCCCAACCTAGAGGTTGTGGGCACGGGCACAAGTTTTCCATCCGCGCTTGAAGAACATGTCGCGGCTCTTCGGATACTTGACGTTCACCCACGCGACGCCATTGCAGCAGCCATGCGCCCACAACCACAAAACGGGCGGCTCGTCCGCCTCCATCGCCCTGGCGAAAGGGTGAGGGAGGTGCAAATGGCTCCAAAGGGGACCGTGCATTTTGAGGACGAACTCCAATGCCGTCCCCTCGACGTGGGTCTCTTCGAGGAAGGGGCCTGTCGTCGAAGGGAGAGATGGAGCAGCACTCCGCCTCCCCCGGCCCCGGCCTCCACGATGACCGCGACCCCTCACGCCTCTCCCGCCGCGAGCACCCAGGTCATCCTCCGCCTCTACGTTGGAAGCGGTTGCATGATCCAGACGAGAACTCCTCCTTGGCGCAGAGGACGGTGGCCGCCCTCGCCCCATATTCATGGCTAAGGGCAGGCAACACTCAGGGTTAGAAGAGGTGGAAAGGCGAGCTCTGGAGATTTGCACTTGATGAAGAAGGAAGGATGGATGAGCATCGCCCTTGCTACTCCTCAATTTATAGGGGGAAGCGCGGGGGATGGCTCTCCCCTGCTCCGAGAGTCACCGCCCACCTCCTCCAATAGCGTCGTCCACGATCACGGGGCGAATAGCAACCGCCCCGTTGCTCCAATCCATGACACTGAAGTTTCTGCCACGGACAGGACTTTAAGTCACGGGCGCCCGTTGCTGGCTCTCTGCTATGCATGCGGCATGCATGGCGGAAACGGCCTGGTGCAGCCATGGAAACAATTATTACCGTTCCGCGCTCATACCCCATATCGCGCACTTAACGTGTGTCGTGGGGAGGCGCAGTAAGAGGAATGGTTGCAACCGCAGGCTCGTGCCAAGCGTGCCCATGCACTATTTGGGCCTAGCCTAACAAGTCTCATGCCTGTGTGTGGCCTAGGCCCGGGGGCTCCTTTCGGTGTACTAAAGTTTGGGTCCTTTAGTACCCATTACTTGTGCACGGGCAGTTGTAGCCGCACTAGCGGCAAGGCCCGCTAGACGACTGCTGGATGCAAGCACAAGGAAGTCGAGAAGGCATTCAAGTCAATAGACCGAAGACCGAATGCTGGGACCCTAGCAAGATCTTGTCGGGATAGCCTATGGATCCCCGGCAAGAAGTGCACCCGGTAAGGCCCCGCCATCCTGCCAGCGCATAGACCATGTGTCATCCCACTTGGGTACGTGTTGAGGCGCCGATGATGGAGGGGCTAAGCGGTGCCGATGGGACGGGGTCCTGTCCCGTCCTGTGGACGGTCAGAGACACCTGACGGAGCATTAAATGCGCCTGTCTTACACCGTTAGAGTTAGGTATGATAGCACTATAGCATTGTACACCTCGTGTACGCACTATACGCCACTGTTGGTGACCCCTTCGAGAGTATAAAAGGAGGCCCAGGGTGTTACAGTAGGGCACTTTTGGATCTTCTCTAGCCCATTCTGCATGAGTAGCAGCTATGTACTGTAGCGCTCCTATAACCTAAGCTAGAACTCGTCCAATACAACCAAGCAGGAGTAGGGTTTTACACATTTTTGCGGCCCAAACCTGGGTAAAAATTCCCCACGCTGCTCGTTCGTCCCGCTCTTCGCGCACACCCATCTCCCCGCCGAACCAAAAGGGGTCCTCCTGATCCCATAGGTGTCGTTCCCCCGACACTCCCAAATCACATAAAGCAATTTTAACATAATTCTATTTTATAGAACATGGTATAGTTGGTACTCCTTGATCTCCCAATTTCTTTTGTAGTCCACCCTTAAAAGTATAATTAGCAAGCATGGTGGAAATCTAAGCTTCCAGTATCTTTCTTTTATTAGTCACAATATCTTTCATATACTTAGCATAAGGAGACATTTTCAGAATATCAGTCAAGCGCATACGCAAAAACACAGGTCTAAGCATTTCAACAAAGCGCTCAAAATCCTCATCATCCTTTTTCTTGGATGGTTTAGAAGGAAAGGGCATGTGTTTTTGAACCCATGGTTCTCTTTCTTTACCATGCTTCCTAGCAACAAAATCTCTTTTGTCATATCTTTTATTCTTAGGTTGTGGGTTATCAAGATCAACAACAGGTTCAATCTCCACATCATTATCATTACTAGGTTGAGCATCAACATGAACATAATCATTAGTATTATCCCTAGGCTCATGTTCATCACCAAATTGCGTCTCAGCATCAAAGACAAAATTATCATTTGGGTTTTCAGGTGTTTCTATAACAGGTTCACGAGCAGCATGCAAGGTCCTATTATCATCCTTTTTCCTCTTATTACTGGAACGACTCGGTGCGTCAGTATTAATTCTTTGAGAATCTTGCTCAATTCTCTTAGGATGGCCCTCAGGATACAAAGGTTCATGAGTCATTCTACCACCTCTAGTCACAACTCTAATAGAATGATCATTGTTCTTACTATTCATCTCATTAAGCAAATCATTTTGTGCCTTAAGTACTTGTTCTACTTGAGTAGTTACCATGGAGGCATGTTTACTAATAAGTTTAAGATCATTGATAGTTCTACTCATATAATCACCTAAGTGATCAAGCATGTAAGCATTATGTTTCAATTGTCTACTAACATAGGCATTAAAATTTTCTTGCTTAATAACAAAGTTATCAAACTCATCCAAGCATTCTCTAGCAGACTTATTATAAGGAATACCACCTTCATCAAATCTACGAAGAGAATTTACCTCTACTACCTGTGTCGGGTTATCAAGACCATGTATTTCTTCAATAGGTGGTAGATTCTTAACATCTTCACCTTTAATACCTTTTTCTTTCATAGATTTCTTTGCCTCTTGCATATCTTCAGGATTGAGAAATAGAATACCTCTTTTCTTTGGAGTTGGCTTCGAAGGTGGTTCGGGAATAGTCCAATAATTATCATTGCTCAATATATTATTCAATAGTAGTTTAGCTTGTTCAACAGTTCATTCTCTGAAAACACAAGCAACACAACTATCTCGGTGGTCCCTAGAAGCATCGGTTAGTCCATTATAAAAGATATAAAGTATTTCATTTTTCTTGAGATGATGATCATGCAAAGCATTACGTAATTGGAGAAGCCTCCCCCAAGCTCGTGGGAGACTCTCTTCTTCAATTTGCACAAAGCTAAATATTTCCTACAAGGCAGCTTGTTTCTTATGGGCAGGAAAATATTTTTCAGAGAAGTAATATATCATATCCTGGGGACTACGCACACAACCAGGAGCAAGAGAATTGAACCATATATTAGCATCACCCTTTAATGAGAAAGATAACAACTTAAGGATATAGTAATAACGAATTTTTTCCTCATGAGTAAATAGGGTGGCTATATCATTCAATTTAGTAAGATGTGCCACAACAGTTTCAGATTCATAACCATGGAAAGGATCAGATTCAACCAAAGTAATTAACTCAGGATCGACGGAGAATTCATAATCCTTATCAGTAACAAAGATATGTGAAGTAGCAAACATAGGATCATATTACATTCTAGCATTCAAAGATTTTTCTTTCCACTTGCATAGCAATTTCTTCAGATCATCTCTATCCTTACAAGCGAGGAAGTCCCTAGCTACGTCTCCTTCCATAACATAACCCTCGGGTATATCAGGCTATTCATATCTAGGAGAGCTAGGTCTAGTAGGTGTCTCATAGTATTCAGTTTCAATAATTTGACCAGTTTCAGAAGTATCATGAGTTTCAGCATTGACTCTAGCAATTTGCTCATCAAGAAATTCATCCAGTGGCACAGTATTATCAAGCAGAGTATCATCATAAGCATCATGCATAGCAAAAGTGACATCATCAATTACTTGCGACAAATCAGAATTACTAGCAGGTGGTGGTGTCGCAAACTTACTCATAATAGAAGGTGAATCAAGTGTAGAGCTAGATGGCAGTTCCTTACCTCCCCTCATTGTAGAGGGATAGATCTTGGTTTTTGGATCTTTTAGATTCTTCATAGTGATCAATAGATATAAATCCCAAGTGACTCATGGAATAGAGCTATGCTCCCTCGCAACGACGCCATAAAAAGGTGTTGATAACCCACAAGTATAGGGGATCGCAATAGTTTTCAAGGGTAGAGTATTCAACCCAAATTTATTGATTCGACACAAGGGGAGCCAAAGAATATTCTCAAGTATTAGCAGTTGAGTTGTAAATTCAACCACACCTGAAAGACTTAATATCTACAGCAAAGTATTTAGTAGCAAAGTAATATGTAAGTGACGGTAACGATGGCAAAAGTGATAGTAGCGGTTTTGTAGTTATTGTAACAGTAGCAACGGAAAAGTAACTTAGCAAATATCAATATGTGGGAACCTCATATCCTACTGCTGGTCGGGAGCTGCCTCCACGTAGTCATAGGCTCCTGCGGTGGTGTAGTAGTCGTCTCCGGTGTACTCCATCTCCTGGGATCCATCGTCTAAACGCAGAATCGAATCGAGGGGGAAAGAGAAAGCAAAGCAGCGGTGAGTACTCATCCAAAGTACTCGCAAGACTGACATCAGAACTATGCTAAGTATGCATCATTATCAAGGGGTTGGGTTATATCTGGGCTGACTACAGAAAGCAAGAATAGGAGGGAAGGCCTAGTCCTATCGAAGACTAGCATCTTCGGCATCTTGCAGCATTAGAAGAGAGTAGACCGGTATCTCATATATAGTTATATTATTGTAGCAATTTTATTAAGTAATCACGCCCGGAGATTCTTCCTCGACTCCCTACGAGGAAGTAATCCCGGAGCCAACATTTCTTTAAAGTAAATCACAATTATAGTTGTATAGGGTCAAGGTACAACTCCAAGTCGTCCTGTTACCAAGGACACAACTATTCGAATAGATGAATTCATCCCTGTAGGGGTGCACCGCATTTCGAACACACTTGATCACCTCCAGCTGGACACACTTTCCGAGGTAATGCCCGGCCTCTTGATCCAAAACATCATTGCCCCACCTAGACTCAACGAAGAGGCCAGCCCGCCGGTCTAACTCCTAAGCGCGCAGGTTCATGGGCCCACTTGCCCTTGCACTCCTGCATGATGCGTGCGCGGCCGGAAGCAGACCTAGTACACTCAGTCCGGGAGCTGTACCTTCCAGCCCAATCCGACGCGCGCCGCTCCATTGCTGACGTTCGAAGAGCTTCGGCTGATACAACGACGCTGAGTACCCATAACTTCTCCCACATGAAGGTTTGGTGAGTAAAAGATCAAACGAACAACTCAGATCAAATACCCAACCCATTAGTGTTTTATTAATGCGGGGCAAGTGCGACCCATAAAGTGCGGTCCCGTCACCCCGTCTTGAGGATGTGTGGCAAAGGCCTCTCTCGCTAGTCCATGCCTCAACATCAGTAACCATGGGTACCCCTCAGGGCTGACCCATCAACAACAAGTTTTTGTAACCAGGTCATAGTAACTGTGTGTATAAAACATCAAGGCGGGAACTGAGGAATAACCCTCAATGGTCCCCGCTCGATGTAACCATCAAGGTGGACTTGGAGGAATCACCCTCGAAGGTCCCACACTTGAGGGGTTGCACGATAGAGACATCATCGGGAATGGTGAAGGAGGAATCACCCTCGATAACCACGACCGACTAGCTGCACTACATAGCTAGCATCATGAGTACTTCATGAGGTGTCACCCTCGGTACTCGATAGTAGCACTACAGAGTCGTACAACTAAGGGGGAGTGCGGTGGTGTGAGGGGCCTGGCTTGTCGGTCAGTTGACCGAGTCCTCGAGTCTTCGAGTCGTCGAATCGTCGGGTCGTCGATGAAGAAGCAGGGGCAACTGGGGCCAAGGGGTCACTGGGGATTCACTAACCAACCTATACTAAGCAATTTGTATGATTGCAGGTATAGTAGCAGCTCATCAAAAACAGGATATGCATTAGATTAGGAGCTAACTAATACAATAGCAAAATCTAATGCAAGAATAAGAGGGAAGTATGGGTGATATCAGAATGCTCAAGGGGGGTTGCTTGCCTTGCTGCTCTGCGGCAAAAGGCTGATCGTCAGCCATGTAGTCGTACCCGGCAGTAGCGTCAGTCTCGGGGTCTATCGAAGAGAAGAGGGGGGAAGAAAAAATAAATATAAAGCAGACAAATGCATCACGATGCATGGCATGGCAATATGCAGAGCTAGGTATGAACTAACGTAGTATTCTACGTCACAAACGGGTTGAAAGAATATCTGACGATATTTTCCGGGTCTCGGGCTACTACCGGACAGATGAAATTGATGGAAAAGTTCCATATTTGCTAAGCTAGGAGCATGTGATAGACTAACGGACTGCGTATTCGGATTCGTGGGATTTTTCTAAACAACTTTCATGTATAAAATATGTTCATCTGAGTTACGGATTATTTTATATTAATTTTTAAAGTTTTATTAATATTCAAATATTAAAATATATTATTTTAATTCATTAATTCATTTATGACGTCAGCATGATGTCATACTGATATCAGCAGTCAACAGACACAGTTGACCTGGTCAAACTGACCAGTGGGTCCCCCATGTCATTTTCTCAGTTCTAATTAATGTTTAATTTACTATTAATCAGATTAATTAGTGGGTGGGACCCACCTGTTAGTCACTGTTTAAAATTAATTAACTAACAAATTATTTAATAGGTTAATTAGTTGTCACATCCCTAGTTAGCTTACTTAGGTTAGCATGAGTGTGCATCATGTTTTGTTTTTGCATCAACATGAAATGGGGATCAACAGAAACCTATCACCTCATGTGAATCAAACCAATTCAAAAGATGTGAAAAATCAACAAATCCAAAATGCCCATAAAAAATGCCCCCCTATGTGTGATAAATGTTGACATCAATATATCAGGGGTCATTCTAGATATCTGAATTTATATAGCATTTAAAAAATAAATATTAAAGCTGCTGAAATTGCCAAATAAAGCATTATAATTATTTTAGATATTCAAAATATTCTGAAAACTTTTGTAGAGGTTTGAAATATTCAAACTAAGCTCTATAGGATATCTGAGTATTTTGTGCCTAGCATTTATGCCTAAAACAAAATAAAACAAATGTCTGAAAAGGCAAAACAGAAAGAAATGATAAAAAAAGGAAAAGGAATCCCACCTCAGGCCCAGGCCAGGCCGGCCCACGTGTTAGAGATGTAGAGTTTGTGACAGAGCTCATTCCAGGGACCGTCCCAATAGCCAGAAGACCCTATAAGATGGCACCCTTAGAACTAGCCGAACTTAAGAAACAACTCGATGAGGCTTTGAAGAAAGGTTTCATCCGTCCTGTTCTTCTCCTTGGGATTGCCCCGTCCTCTTCATTAAGAAGAAGGATGGATCGGACCGGATGGTTGTGGATTGTCGACCAATGAATCTGGTCACCATATAGAACATGTACCCGCTCCCCAATATCAACGACTTGTATGATCAACTCGCTGGATCCTCTATCTTTTCCAAGATGGATTTGAGGTTGGGATACCATCAAATCAGAATTAGAAACGGGGACATTCCAAAAACGGCTTTTGTTACTCGTTATGGCCAATACGAGTACCGCGTCATGTCCTTCGGTTTAAGCAATGCTCCAGCCACTTTCTCTCGCTTGGTGAAGTCGATCTTCATGGAGTACCTGGACAAATTCGTCGTGGTTTACCTCGATGATGTACTCATATACTCGAAGAACGAACAGGAACATGCCGAGCATCTAAGGCTGGGATTGATGAAACTTCGAGAGCATCTTGTATGCCAAATTCTCCAAGTGTGAATGTTGGTTACCAGAAGTGACCTATCTAGGCCACATGATGTCTGGTAAAGGTATTGCTGTCAATCCCGAGAGAGCTCAGGCCGTCCTTCATTGGACTCAACCTGAATCGGTTAAGCAAGTTTGGAGTTTTCTTGGCCTAGCGAGCTATTGTCGCCGCTTTGCCGAGAACTTCTCCAAGGTTGCGAAGCCCCTGACTGAACTCCTCAAGAAAGATAAAAAGTTCGAGTGGACTCCACAATGTGAGCACAATTTTCAGGAACTGAAAAGACTCTTGACCTCTGCTCCCGTTCTGGTGCCACCAGACATCTCAAAGGACTTTGTTATCTATTGCGAAGCCTCGTGACAAGGATTAGGTTGCATACTCATGCAAGATCTTCATGTGATTTCATACGCATCTCGACAACTGCGTCCACATGAGGATAATTATCTAACACATGATCTTGAGCTTGTAGCTGTAGTCCATGCACTGAAAACCTGGCGACATTACCTTCTCGGTAATCATTGCGAAATTTACATTGATCACCAAAGTCTGAAATATATATTCACCCAGCTGGATTTGAATCTCAGGCAAAGATGGTGGTTGAATTGATTACAGATTACGACTTAGGGATAACTTACACCTCGGGGAAAGCCAATGTCATGGCTGATGCACTAAGTCGTAAGTCTTATTGTAACAATCTGATGTTACAACAAAGTCAAACACTTCTCTATGAGGAATTTCGGAAGTTGAACCTGCACATTGTTCCTCAAGGATTCCTATCCAATCTGGTGGCAAAACCTACTCTTAGGGATCAAATCGTAGCTGTTTAGAGCTATGATAAGGGTATTTCTCGGATCAAGGAGAATATTGCTAGCGGAAACGCTAAAGATTTCCCCAAAGACGATCATGGTGTTGTGTTCTTTCAGAACCGATTGGTGGTTCCCAAGAGTAAATGCTTAAGACAGCTGATCCTTAAGGAGGCTCATGATTCTCCTCTCACAATTCATCCTGGTAGTACCAAGATGTATCAGGATCTACGCCAGAGGTTTTGGTGGACTAGGATGAAGAGAGAAATTGCTCAGTTCGTTGCTAACTGTGACGTTTGTCGTCGCGTTAAGGCAGAACATCAAAGGCCTGCTGGCACCCTTCAACCCTTAGCTATTCCTGAATGGAAATGGGATAAGGTCGGTATGGATTTCATCACCATATTTCCCAGGACCAAGAGAGGAAATAATGCTATCTTTGTGGTCATAGACCGTCTTTCCAAAGTGGCTCATTTTCTTCCTGTTCCGGAGAGTATAACTGCTAGCTAGCTAGCGGAGTTATACGTTTCTCGAATAGTTTCCCTCCATGGTGTTCCTTTGGAGATTAACTCAGACCGCAAAAGTATCTTTACTTCCCGATTTTGGGAAAGCTTCCAAAATGCTATGGGGACTCATCTATCCTTTAGCACTCCTTTCCATCCACAGTCAAGTGGTCAAGTTGAGCGAGTCAATCAAATCCTCGAAGATATGCTCAGAGCTTGTGTTATATCCTTCGGTATGAATTGGGAGAAATGTCTTCCATTCGCTGAATTTTCTTATAACAATAATTATTAGTCAAGCTTGGGCAAAGTCACTTTTGAAGTTGTCTATGGACGAAGGTGTCAAACACCTCTTAACTAGTCAGAAACCGGAGAGAGGCAACTCTTTGGCCCGGATATGATCCAGGATGCAGAGGAGCAAGTTCGCATTATTCGTGAAAAGTTGAAAACAGCCCAATCTCGTCAAAATAGACAATATGATCGCTATCATAAGGCTATGACCTATGAAGTTGACGAGAAGGCTTATCCTCGGGTTACACCTCCGAAGGGTACCCATCGATTCGGTATCAAGGGCAAGTTGGCTCATCATTACATTGGACCTTTTCGCATTCTTGCTAAACAAGGAGAATTTGCCTACCAATTGGAACTTCCGCTGCATCTTTCCAAGGTTCATGATGTCTTCCACGTCTCGCAACACAGGCGTTGCTTATTGAACCCTGTCCGCGACATAGACAACGAAGCGCTTGATCTCCAAGATAACCTTACATATTGAGAATACCCTGTTCGTATTCTTGATCAAGCTGAGTGTACCACTCGGCGTCAAAACATCAAGTTTCTGAAGGTTTAGTGGTCACACCATTCCGATAAGGAAGCCACATGGGAAAGAGAGGATCGTCTTCGATTAAAGTACCCCACGCTCTTTCCGATGACTTCCAAATCTCGGGACGAGATTCTTTTGAGTGGAGGTGAGTTGTCACATCCCTAGTTTGCTTACTTAGGTCAGCATGAGTGTGCATCATGTTTTTTTTGCATCAACATGAAATGGGGATTAACAGAAACCCCATCACCTCACGTGAATCAAACCAATTCAAAAGATGTGAAAAATCAACAAATCAGAAATGCCCATAAAAAATGCCCCCTATGTCTGATAAATGTTGACATCAATATATCAGGGGTCATTCTAGATATCTGAATTTATATAGCATTTCGAAAATAAATATTAAAGCTACTGAAAATGCCAAATAAAGCATCATAATTATTTTAGATATTCAAAATATTCTGAAAACTTTTGTAGAGGTTTGAAATATTCAAACTAAGCTCTATAAGATATCTGAGTATTTTGTGCCTAGCATTTGTGCCTAAAAGAAAATAAAACAAATGTCTAAAAAGGCAAAACAGAAAGAAATAAGAAAAAAAGGAAAAGGAATCCCACCTTAGGCCCAGGCTAGGCCGGCCCACCTGGCCCAGGGAGGTCATCGTCCTCCTGGCGGCCAGGAGGATGGGCGCGTGATCGCCGTGCGCCTACGCCGGAGCTGCCACGCAGCTCCCTGCCTGCCTGCCTCCCCTTGCCAGTGTGACGGGCATAAGCTCAGAGAGCCGTCCCCATCGCTCTCTCCCTCTCGCTCTCGCCCGCTGCTCTCTCTCTCTTCCCCTCTGCCCGCCATGGCCGCCGCCTTCTCGTCGCCATAGCCGCCGTTCCAACTGCTCCCCCTCGCTCCTGAGCCCCCCATTACCTCCGCCTCGACGCGTTGGTCCTCTCTGCCAAAGGAATCGAGCCCAGAGGCCCCCTAGCAACGACCCCGTCATATTCTTCCTTCTCGGTCACCGGAGACCTCCACCGTCCGTCTGCCGTAAGCAGAGCTTCCCCGAGCCCGCTCTCGACGCCGTCGCAATCGCTCTGAGCTCCTAGTTCTTTTCCCCTCTCTTCCCCATCGCTAGCGTGCACTAGCGCCGATTCCCCTTGGGCCCGAGAGCTCCTCGCCGCCGGCGAGGACATGGCCATTTCTGCGGTGGCCCAAGCTCGCACCTGAGCATGTAGGCGTGCTCAGGAGGGCCCCAGGTAGCCATAGG
Source organism: Hordeum marinum (assembly GCA_022496015.1). Taxonomy (NCBI): domain Eukaryota; kingdom Viridiplantae; phylum Streptophyta; class Magnoliopsida; order Poales; family Poaceae; genus Hordeum; species Hordeum marinum. Next base: position 97,981,472 of record CM039675.1, read on the forward strand.
AGCCTTTAGCTAGCCCGTTCGAGCTCTGGCTCGACGAGCCCGTGCTCGCCCGAGCTCCGGCAGCCGCCGCGCTCAATGCCGGTGCCGACTCCGGCCATTCCAGTGCCTGGGAGGTGTCGGGTTCAACGCACATGAGCACGCAGGTCCGATCGGTGCCCCTGCCATCCATTTGGTCACCGGAGGAGGGTTTCCGATCCCCTCCGCCGTCCCTAACATCGCCAGCGGCTCAACACTCGCGAGTCAACCTGTTTGACCACGGGGGTTTGACCCCGGGTCAAGTGGCAAGTGGGCCCGACCCTATTAATCAAGTTTAATTTAAAAATAATTAATTAATAAAAATTAATTAACCTATTGACCCATAGACAGTGGCCCCCCTGCTAGTTAATTAGTGGTTAGTGATTTAGTTAGCCTCTGTTAGTGGCTGGGTCACTAACCAGTGGACCCCATTGGTCAGGTTTGACCTGTCAATGGCAATTTGACCAGCTGATGTCATGCTGATGCATTAAAGGTTTTTCTGATTTAAATTAATTCCGGAAAATACTTAAAACTTAGAAAAATCATAGAAATTAAACTATAAATCAGATTGAAATAATTTATATATGAAAACTTATCAGAAAAATCTAGTGAATCCAATGGTGCTGTTATCATGCATGTTAGAACAACCTATGTAGATGAACATTGACATTTAGCAATAGGACAATATATGGAATATGAATTGGAGAACGACTTTGAACCTATGTTCAAATCCTCTCCATCCAACTTGAATAATAGTTGCATTAGCTCATCCATTCCCGTTGCCATGTCATGATCATGCATCATATTGCCGCACTTGCCGTGTATTGATTGTTACTTATTTGCATTGCGGTAGGCCCTGCTTCCGAGGATACTCCCGAGTATCCTAACGAAGGAGAGTACCTTCCCGCTTCCCATCAAGGAAGCAACCCCATTGATCATTCCAATAACATCCCATTCTCTCGCTCCTGCTCTTGTTTATTGCAATAGGACAAACATTCAATTGCATGTCATATGCGGTAGATGAACCCATTCCTTTGCATGACCTGTCATTGTCACAGTAAATAGCTAAACCTTGCAACCTAGCATACCTGGTAGATGCTTGAGCCATGATGTGCTTTACCTACATTGCTTTCTATGCTTGCTATGCTTAGAGTTGTGTCAGGTATGATTCATCTGGGTGATGAACTCAAGTGAAACAGTATTGTTCTGATGTGATAAGCTTAATGATGTACCCAATTTGGTAAAGGGAGAGATGAGAGGCTATGTAGGAGTACATAGTGGGTTGTCTCATTGGGACCGTTCTTACGAACTGAGTTTCGTGTATGTGATCCAAGGCTAGCTACTACCACACGTCGGGATACTTAATTGACCCTCTCGACTTATCAATCGCTTAGTCCTTGGTCTAGGAGTTGCACGTAGTTTCTGGTGTTTATAGTATGCTGGAGGCCATGCGTAGCGCTAACCCTAGGGGTGGGTTACAACGCGGTAGGCAGTCACGGAGTACCAAGGGTCACCCGAATGGTGGGCTTGGGAACCCTACGCACATCGTTTGGGGCCGTAGCAGAAACTTCGGCTGGAATTTTGTGCGGGTTCAGTCTCAAATAGGTGATAGCTTGGACTAGAGGTCTTGTGTGATTGACGGTCGTGGCCGACTCCCTTGCTGGGCTTTCGCTTGAAGGTTGCCAAGGTGCATGGTTTTATGAGGACACAACGATAAGTGGCGAGAGCGTGTGTGAAGGAGTACACCCCTGCAGGGTATGAATCTGTTCGAATAGCCGCGTCCTCGGATATGGACTACTTGGAGAACTTATGCTGTTCATAGATAATTTAATGGATACTCATAAAAATCTCAAGACAAGTGTGAGTACTGTTGATGGCACTCTCGTAGATGACGAAATTGAATCCATGGTGGTGTATTGATGTGGACTTAGTGGACTCGTGTATGATATCTAAAATTTGAACAAAGAATTAATATGTGTAGTATAGGTTAGCCAACAGTCAAAGCTGGCATTGCTGCATAAACTCCACCACTCCCCTTGTTGATACATGATCATGAATATACTAGGTCTGCTTTAAAGACTTGCTGAGTACGTTGTACTCATGTTTGCTTAATAAATGTTGCAGATGAGAGTCAGGACCCATCAGGTGGGTTCTACCTAGATGTCGATGATGCCGAATAGCTGGTGTCCTAGCTATGACCTTATGCCCTATGGCGGGCTGTAGATAGTCAGGTCATGTGCCTTTTTTCCCTTTCATCTGTCTGTATCCAGACAACTTTATGCTTCCGCTTGGTTTGTATGAACTTACTTGTATGACTTGAGTGTCGGGTCATGTGACCCCTACCTATAAGAACATATTATGCAAGGCTCCTCTAAGCCTCTTAAATAAAAGTTGTGTTGTTGTATGGTTATGTTGTGATGCCGTAGTTGTATCTATGCACACCGGCCACGCCATGCGTACGTGTGATGTGCAACGGTATGTATGGGATCCGACACCTAGCAATGTGCCTTTAGTAGTACTCTTAATGGGAAACTTCCTCTTTATGCTTCCACCGAGCCTTGGTAGCTTGCTACTGCTCCGGACACATTGATTGATCGGCATGTATCCTTCTTTGCTGCTGTGTCTGTCCCTTCGGGGAAATGTCTCACAGTGTAATGGAGTCCCTGTAGCCTGCTATGACTCATCTACGTGCAGTGATGACATTTATGTCCCACGACATAATGGAGTCCTTGTAGCTTGCTATAACTCGTCTACACACTCTTGAGACCAACACCTGCATTGCTGGGTTATGTATGCCTGTTCCCGTACGGGTGTGCCACTTGGGTTCTATGACTAGTCATGTCGGCCCGGGTTCTCTATTGTTTGAATGCTAGCGACATATCCATATATGTGAGCCAAAAGACGCAAACAGTCCCGGCTAAGGTAAGGCTGTAGCCGTGGAGTTACCGTGCGTGAGGCCGCAAAGTGATGTGATGTGTTACAGGCTGGATTCCTATGACTTAGGATCGGGATCCCGACATTAGTTTAATTAATCTTAATTAAGTTAATTAACTAACTAATTAATTAACTAAACTAACTATTTATTTATTTATATATATATTTTTTATATATTTTTAATTCTTTTTTTCTAAAACGTTCCGGGGGTGGGGCCCCATTAGCATTGAGTGGGGGTGTGGCCCACATGGCAGTGGCCCATAGCAACCACTGGTGCGACCAGCACGCACACCGGGGGGGGCTGAGGCCGTGGCCACAGCCAGGGTAACTGGCGGCCACTGGGGCTCGTCGGTAGCCAGGCACGGCGGGGGCCAGGTTAGCGGGTGCGGGAGGCTAGGGCGATGCGGGGGCCACGGAGGGCGTGAGCGGGCGAGTAGGGGCGAGCGGTGCCGAGGCCGGTCGGCAGCGGCCAACGCAGGGGCGAGGCAGGCGACTGCGAGGGGCTAGCAGGGCGGCGCAAGGCGGTGGCGGCAACTAGCGATGTCGGGAGGGGGCGCAGGCCAACCGGAGGGGAGGGGAACGCTGGGGGAAAGGGAGGAGGAGCCGGGGGGTGCGGGAGCGCGCCGCGGTGGGGTGAGCATGAGGAGGGCGCCGCGGTACGCATGCACGGGGCACAGTGAGCACAGGGAAAAGGAAGGAAGGAGGGTTCTCAGGGTTCCTGTAGGGGGGGAAATGAGCTTGGGGGAGGGGCGGCGAGGCGACGCGGCGACTGGTGGTTGTCCACTGGGGAGGCGCTGGTGGGAGGAGGGGCGCCGGCATCGACGGCAGTTTGTTCTCCCCCTATCCGATCTGGATCGAGGAGGGGAGGGAGCAAGGGGGAGTGGGGGCGAGTGGGGGGGTGTCGGTCGTAGGGTTCGGTGGGTGGGTGGGTGGGGTGGGGGGGTTAAGGCCAGGGGATGGAACGGCTTGGTTGGGTGGCCAAATGGGCCAAGGCCCATGGGGTGGGGAGGGTTTGTTTTACTTTTTTATTTTTGTTTGTTTATTTATTTTTTCAATTGTTTTCTGTTTTGGTTTTAATTTAATTTAGTGAATCCATTACTTTTAAAAAATATTGTTTTTTACAACACAAATACCTATGCATTACTTGACACCCTCAGAACATTTTAGTTTGTATGTTTGAAAACTTTATTTGTTTGACCTTATTTTGAATTTTGAATTTGAACGGGATTTGAATCCAATGCGAGATTAGCAATAGTAAACGCGGTGACGTGCCATCATTAGCGTGGGATTATTGTAGCTTAATTACATACATTACTGTAGCATAAAACCAAGGCGTCACAATTCTCCCCTACTAACAAGAATTCTCGTCCCGAGATTTAAGAACTAGAACGAAAAACCGGGGTATTCTGCATGAAGATGATCCTCGCGTTCCCAAGTGGCCTCATCTTCAGAATGATTTCCCCACTACACTTTGAAGAACTTGGTAACCTTCTGACGAGTCCGACGTTCAGTTTCATCAAGATTGCGGACTGGTTGCTCCTTGTAAGAAAGGTCTTGTTGAAGTTCAAGAATATCATGGTCCACTGCTTGGATAGGTTCCTTGAAGGAGTGATGAAGCTGTGACACATGGAACAAATCGTGAACCTGAGAAAGTTTTGGCGGTAGTTCCAGTTGATATGCCACTTTACCACGCCTTTCGAGAATAGTGAAAGGACCATTATAACGAGGAGCCAGCTTTCCCTTGATCCCAAAATGGTGTGTACCTCTCATTGGCATGACTCGAAGATAAGCCTTTTTGCCAGGTTGATGGACCATGTCTTTGTGATGATGGTCATACTGACTCTTGTGACGAGACTGAGCAGCCTTCAGATTTGCATGAATAATGCGTACTTGATCCTCGGCACGTTGGATAATATCTAGACCGATAAGTGTATGTTCCCCAGTTTCTGCCCAATTCAGAGGAGTTCGACACTTACGTCCATATAATACTTCAAAGGGAGCCATCTTCAGACTAGCTTGATAGCTATGGTTGTAGGAGAACTCAGCATACGGGAGAGATTCCTCCCATTTCTTTCCAAAAGAAATGACACAAGCTCAAAGCATGTCTTCGAGAATCTGATTGACTCTTTCAATTTGTCCCTGGGATTGAGGGTGAAAAGTGGCGCTGAAGGACAAATGAGTTCCCGTAGCTTCCTGGAAACTTGCCCAGAATCTTGAAGTGAATAAACTGCCACGTTCTAAACTAATCACCAATGGAATACCATGGAGGGAAACAACTCTGGACATGTAAAGATCTGCTAGCTGACTAGCAGTAATAGTTTCCTTGAGAGGCATAAAATATGCAACTTTGGACAATCGGTCAATGATGACAAGAATAGCATCATTACCCTTTTGCGACCTGGGAAACCCAGTGGCAAAGTCCATTTCAACATGATCCCATTTCCATTCGGGAATAGCAATAGGTTGTAGAGTTCTACCAGGCTTTTGATGTTCTGCCTTGATCCGACGGCAAATGTCACATTCCGAAACATAGCAAGCAATGTCTTGTTTCATATTTGACCACCAGAACCTTTGACGGATGTCTCAGTACATCTTGGTACTACCCGGATGAATAGACAATGGAGTATCATGAGATTCTTTCAGTATTATATCAGTCATATTTAGGTTTTCCCTTTTTGTTGGAACGAATAAGCGTCCCTTGAAGTATACAACACCATCATCAGCAATGGTGAAACATGAGGGTTTACCTTCCACCAGATAGTATTTAATCCTTTCGACTTCGTTGTCATAGCCCTGCATTCTTTTGATACAATCTATAAGATCTGATTCAATGACCAGGTTACTCAAAGAACCCTGGTTAACAACATGAAGGTTCATCTTGCGGTTCTCTTCAGGAGGGGGAACGAGATAACCCTGAGGAACAATATGGAGGTTCAGCTTGCGTAATTCTTCTTGAAGAAGGGGGTGAACCTTGTGAACCTGAAGGTGGTTGCAGTAAGACTTGCGGCTCAAAGCATCAACCATTACATTAGCCTTGCCAGGTGTATAAGAAATTCCCACGTTGTAATCTGCTATGCGCTCCATCCATCTCTGTTGATGGAGATTCAAATCTGGTTGAGTAAACAAATACTTCAGACTTTGATGATCGGTGTAGATCTCACATCGATTACCAACAAGGTATTGTCGCCACTCCTTCAGTGCATGTATTACAGCAGCAAGTTCAAGGTCATGAACTGAGTAGTTCTCTTCATGAGGACGCAACTGACGAGAGGCATAAGCAACCACCCCGCGCTCTTGCATTAGGACACAACCTATTCCCTGACGTGAAGCGTCATAATAAATGACAAAGTCCTTACGAGTATTCGGACGAGCAATCACTGGAGCAGACGTCAGTTTGTCTTTAAGTGCCAGAAAGCTCTCCTAACATTTTTCTGTCCACTCATACTTAACACCTTTGTGAAGCAGATTGGTTAAGGGCTTTGCAATCTTGGAGAAGTTCTCGACGAATCGAGGTCAATAGCTGGCGAGTCCGAGAAAACTTCTGACTTGCTTGACATTCTTTGGGGGAGTCCAGTCAAGAATAGCCTAAACTCGTTCAGGGTTGACCACAATACCATCCTTGGAGATCACATGACCAAGGTAGGTTACTTCGTCCATCCAGAACTCACACTTGGAATACTTGGCATATAGCTGATGTTCCCGAAGTCTTTCTAGTACAAGACGAAGATGTTCAGCATGCTCTTCTTTATTCTTGGAAAATACTAGAATATCATCCAGATAAACCACGACGAATTTGTAAAGGTAGTCCATGAAGATATAATTCATTAAACGAGAGAAGGTTGCTGGAGCATTGGTTAGACCGAAGGACATGGCGGTGTACTCGTATGAACCATAGCAAGTAACAAATGCGGTCTTCGGAATATCCTCTTCACAAACATGGATCTGATGGTAGCCCAAACTCAAGTCGAGCTTAGAGAAAATTGAGGCACCAACAAGTTGATCATACAAATCATTGATCTGAGGAAGTGGGTATTTGTTCTGAATTGTAGCTTGGTTGATTGGTCGATAATCCTGGAACAGATAGTTCGTCCCATCCATCTTCTTAACAAAGAGAGAAGGTGCTCCCCAAGCAGAGGAACTTGGACGAATGAAACCCAACCATAGCGAATTGTCAATTTCTTGATTAAGTTCAAGGAGTTCATGTGGTGGCATCTTATACGGACGCTTGGCTATAGGAGTGGTACCAGGTACCAAATCGATAATGAACTCGATAACTCTAGCAGGGGAAATCCCTGGAAGTTCTTCCGAAAAAACATCTTGGAAATCCCGAACAACTGGAATGTATTCAATCCCCTCAAGAGGTGACTCATTTAATGCATTCATGGCATATAGTCAGGCTTCAGCTTCTCGAACAAGATGAGCATGGTAGCTGACTATCTCATTCGAAGAATGCAGAAGGTGGACAATTTTGGTGGCACAAACGATGGAGGCAGTATGTGCTTTCAACCAATCCATCCCCAAAATAAGGTCGATCTTGGAGGACTTCAATACAATGGGGGAATCATGGAATTCCAGTCCTTCTATTTCAATGGGGACATCTAGGCAAAACATGGAGGTTTGACATTGGCCAGCGGGGGTGTTTACCACTATTTGGACGTTCATCTCTTCACACTTCATGCATGTATGCGAAATCTTCAGACATAAAAGAATGCGATGCTCCTGTATCAAACAATACAGAAGCTGGTAATGAGTTGACAAGAAGAGTACCCATCACAGCAACAGGCTGGTCTTGCATTTCATTCAGATCAACATTGTTAGCTTGAACACGTCCCTGAGCAGGCCTAGCATTGTTGTTGCGGGGTTGGTTGGAAGGCAGTGCAAGTTGATTCTGATTCTTCCTGCATTCTCTAGCACAGTGTCCTGGACGACCACTGTCATGGGAACAAGCCTGACAGTAGATGGTAGGGGTACGAAGGGAGAGGGCAGAGTCCTAGCTACGGCGAGGGTGTACACACGGATGTATGAGTTCAGGCCCCTCTCGTGGAGGTAACAACCCTACGTCTCAGTGCTCGGGAGCTTTATGTTGAGTGGAGTATAGATATTACAATGGTTGCGAACCCTTGTGCAGGAGGGGAGGGGCGGCTTATATAGAGTTCGCTGCCCCTCATAATTGCCCCGCATCAAAGGGCATGGTCGTGGGATTAAAGTCTGCCGTTACAGGTAACATACGTAATAAAAGCTATTAATGACCATTGAACCAGCGTCTGCCCGTTGGGCTCTTGATGATGGCTCCTAGTCTTCTGGCGTCGAGTGAAAGCGAGGTCTTCCGAGTGACACGCGACTGCCGAGTGAGAGCGGGAGTCTCCGAGTGGATTACTGTCGAGTGGCTTTGAACATCTCCAGGGATCCACTCGGAAGTTCATGCTTGATCTTCAAGTCCTCCCATGCGGTGTCCTTAGGTAGGGTATGTGGGTCGTGCCTAGGACCCTACCCTAGGTACATATCCTCGTCATTAGCCCCCGAATGGATAGGGGTTTGAGTGGTGGAAAGAGGTATCTTCGAGGGCGTTGAGTTAGTGCATCAGATCCTCCGAATGATATTTGGGATTTCCATGAAACTTTTGTCGATTGAACTCTGAGCATTAGCATTCATTCAGGGTCAACACGCAAAATCTTCTGAATGATATTCGGGGCTTCAACGAAACTTGTGTCGATTGAATTCCTCTTTGCTCGCCCGGATCCATTCAGCCTTAAAGGTGTTCGAGTGGATGTTCAACCTTTTTTTTGGTCCGAGTGAGTTGGTAGTATCTTGGGAGGCGATGGGTCGGTCTGACAGACCCAAATTTTCCGGGATACGAAAATTTGGGAAGCACGCGCGCTCGCGCGAAGATTACGCCACGATCGGGGCAAGTGGGGGCGCGACGCCTCGATTTTCGCGCCAGTCGTATCGCCACGTACCGAGCGCCGTCGGCGGTTGGCGTGTGCGGTAACCTCGTGGGTCCACTGGTCAGTAAGAACTCGGCAGTGTATAAAGCTATCTTCGCTGCGGTTTGCACAGTACCTCCACCAGTTCTTTCTCTCTTTTCCTCCGCTTCCTCCGCTCCCAGCGCCCAACTCCGATCTCCCTCGACGAGAGCTGCCACGACGAAGATGAAGAATCCGACGGAGAAGCTGGAGCAAGCGAAGAAGGGGGCGGCAAAGCTCAAGGGCAAGAAGCCCTCAACTACCCGATTCACCGCGCCGGCAGGCTAGATGCAGGGGGATTTTCTCCCCTTTGTCATCACTCGTGAAGACATGGAGGGCCTCGTCTCCGACGGGCTCGTGGCGGACAGCGCCTGGAGGCTGCCGGGGGAGGAGCACGAGCTGGAGCCGCGCGACGGGGAGCGGGTCCTCCTTCTCTCCCACGTCGAGCGAGGTTTTTCTCTGCCGCCCCACCCGTTCTTTAGGGGCTTTCTGAATTTTTTTGGTGCCCAACTGCACCACCTCTCGCCCAACACCATAGCCTAGCTGTCTGCATTCCTCACTCTGTGCGAATGTTTCCTGGGCTGCTCTCCCCATTGGGGATTGTTCAAACATCTCTTCACGGTCAGATCCCAGACAATGAAGAAAGCCCTCCCCGCTGATGGGAAGACCCACGTGCTCCAGCTATGCGGAGGCTTAGGAGTTCAGAAAAGAGCTCGTAGCTCCTTCCCCGCCATGACCTTTCCTGAGTCTGTAAGAGGTTGGCAGTCGACCTGGTTCTAGTGCAAGGATGCAACATCGCCCAATATGTCGACTGGCCTTCCCCCATATACACCCGACCATCCGGCTGTTCCCAAGTCCCTGAAGGTGACTAAAGAGGAGCACGTCCAAGTAGGCATCTTGGTTGAAGCGGTGGTGCAGCTGATCCGGGGCGAGGTGACCGGCATGGATCAGTTGGAGACGTTTCTCGGTCGACGTATCCAGCCGCTCCAAGCTAGAGACCAGACCATGTGGCACTAAGCGGGCCCTGAGGACTCGACAAGGATGCATCCTGAGGAAGTTCCTCAGAAAACTATCGAGCAGTGGCTTCGTAGCATCACCGGGGCCTGCGACAATCCTTTGGGAGCCAAGAGGATCCGGCCATATTCGGCCGAAAACCCGCCAAAGAACCTGGGGAGTTGTGTGATGTCGACTGATGTATTGTACTATCGAGTGATATATTGAACTGAGTTCTTTGCTTGAATCATGCAGGAATGGACGCACATGCACTCGCCCGTTCCTAACGGGAACCATGTTGAAGACGGCGTGGTGAGTGAGGGCGGCAGTGTGGACGGCGATGGTTCTTCCGACTCCGAGGAAGAATACGAGGACTCCGGCGAGGAGGAAGAAATCGAGTCATCTCCCCGCCGCGAAAGCCACACCAAGTCCCGCCAAGATCCGTCGACTGTTGAGGACAGGGCTCCGGGCCCAAGTGAGAAGAACCTGAAGCGCAGCCGCCCCTCGACCGCTGAGCCGAGCAAAAATCTGGCTAAGCAGCCCAAGCAAGCCGTCACCAAGCCTCGCAAGGCTCTGCCTCGCATGAGGGTGGAAGTGCTTGTCGTCTCCATGTAAGAGTTTATTTCCGTACTTGTTCTGTCGACTGAAGTCTGGAGTTGTATTTGAGCGAATGCCACTCAATTCGTCAAAGCTGCTACATCTGTGTCTTCACCTCATTGAGATGAAGGGGATGCAATGGATGTCGACACTGCTGACGTGGCCACTTCTCATAAAGGTTAGATAGTTGTTGGTTCGTCCGAATGGGACTCGACATATGCATATGTTAACGCTGTCGGTTGTGGATGCAGAGGTCATTCAGGTGGAGGATGATGAGGAGCGACTTGACACTTCGCGCCCTCGCATCCAAGGAGCGTCATCGGCGCAAGCACTTCAGCAGTCGACTACAGAGTCTTCCCAGGGGGGAGGTGGCTCGACACAACCCATGGCTGAACCTGCAGTACCTCTATCACATGCTCCTCCAACCGTTTCGACCGTTGTGGCGTCAACTCCAACTGCCCCCCCTCAGACTGCCTCAATTGCTCTTGCGACCACGCCAACCCCACCTATGACAGCCTTCTCTCTACATCGCAACCCGGAAGATCAAACCGAGGCTGCGAAGGAAGCCATGATCCAGGCGGAGCAGCTCATGCCGAGGACCAAGGAGGCGTACGAAGCCAGCAAACTGGCTTTTGACGTCACCGCAGCCCTCCGCACCAATGTCCGAGTAAGTTCGATTGTAAGTCCATTGTCGATTGAATTCTTGTCTTTTCTTGGCCGCTGTACACCCACTGGGTGATTGCCGTAGAATGTTTGAACTTTCTCCACTCAAATAGATCGGATCGTAGTCAAGTAGGATTGGAATTGATAGTATGCGTGGTATTAGTGTCACTTGACATGTCAAGTGTATTTTCTGACGAGTTACTCGACGGATCGAGAATTAACCATCTCAGTGGAGGCGCTCTTAGCACACGCACTGGGTGTAGTCCCCGAGACCGCTGTCGAATGCTTGCATCGACAGGGGTCTTTAGAGTTTATTGTATACGTGATACATTTTGCTTTTGAATCACACCACTCTATAGCTATCTTGCAGGTTTCATGGACATTAGTGGAAAACCATGATATGACGCTGCATAAGGATAGACTGCACTTCATAGAGTAGGGAGGCACGTCACTCGACGGGTCGAGTGTCGTGACAAGGCTGACCTTGTCAAATGTTTGAATAACCAATGGGGGCACGCTAAGTGCACCCACTGGGTGTAGTCCCCGAGGCTACTGTTCATCGCAGACGATAAACAATAGGTTTGAAAACTTGTCGTACGTGTGGTACTGGGGTCAGTCGACATGTCGAGTTTTTTTCTGACGAGTTACTCGACGGATCGAGAGTTAACCGTCTCAGTGGGGGCGCTCTTAGCGCACCCACTGGGTGTAGTCCTCGAGACCATTGTCGAGTGCTTGCATCGGCAGGGGTCTTAATAGAGACATCTTTTGAATTTGTTTATGGCGCGCGGAGCGCCAGAGCCACTCGACATGTCGAGTGGACTTTGTGCTTGAATTCTTCCAAGATGGTCATTCGCCGGTGTTCATAACTCAGTCGATTGTCCAGGAACTACTTGCTGATTGAACTCCTTTCTTTTGTTGGTTCCAGACGGCTTGCGAACTTGGGACGCAGTACAAGGACATGGAGGATGAGAGGAACCGGTTGCAGGTGGATCTGGAGGTCGTCAACAACACCCTGGAGCGAGCGCGTGCTGAGCTTAAGTCTCTGGGAGGTAATTACTGTCGACTGTCAGCATTCCCATCTTCACTTTTCACGTTTTGAACTGAGTGCTCTCACTCGAACAGATGCGCGCAATGAAAACCGTCGACTCCAAGCGCGACTCAACAATGTTGCTTCTTTAGATTCCATGAAGAAGGCACTGGAGGAGAAAGACAAAGCACTCACCGACGCCCAACGGGTGGCCAGGGACAAAACTGAAGCTGCAGATCAGAAGCTGGTGGCTACCCAGAAGCTGGAAGAGGAGAACACCAAGCTGAAGCAGGAGCGCGCGGACCTCGTCAAAAGGGCCGAGCAGCTGAACAAGAGGAGCAATGGCCTGGAGAAGCATTTGGGCGAGTTCTTGAGGAAGATGTATATTCTGCTCGACGGTAAGCATTTTTGTCGACTGAGCTTTGTAAAATCTTTGAGGGTCGCAGTTCACCAATTCTCCTCCCATTCCCCATTCTTCAACAGAATTCTGCCAAGACTTTGAGAAGGAGACGGAGGAGGTTGAGCCCAATCTGGATCCCACCAAGTCTCCTGTCGCAGATGCGGTGGCCATGAACATGCTCCGACTCAATTTCCGGCTCCAGGGCGTCCAGGCGTATCTTGTCCGGCTGAAGTCTGTGATGGAGAGAATCGACAAAGAGCTATGGCCTGAGGACTCTTTAGCTTGACCTCAACTCTATGATGGCTCGCCTGGACGAACTTCCAAGTCGAGTGCAGGCCTAGAAGAAATCTGCCGCTCGTTGTGGGGCCGACAGGGCATTATCACTTCAGGGTCCATTGCAGGGACATGAAGGAGGAGATGCTGAAGGAGCTTCAGGTGGTCAACACAAAGAAACTCCAGTTCGAGGACTTCATGGAGACCTTCATCAAAGCGGCCACTAGAATCGCCGACGGCATTGACCTGGACACTTGCGTCGAGCCCGCCAGTCCGTCTCCTGCTTGGAAAACTTGTCTTTGAAAGAAACAGTTAAATTTGCCTTGGTATGCCGAGTGGATTTGTATCCTTAAAAACTTCGTTCAGGCCTTGGGTCTGAGCACATTTGCTTTCATACGAAACGTTTATCCGTGCTTTACCCTTTGGATTTTGTTCGTATTTGGCTTTCAATCGTTTGTTTGACTGAGTTTTTTTAACTTAGGCAAAGCGTGTTCGCAGCTAAGCCCCCTAGTGTGAGGATTGCTCATCACTCAGAGTATTTTCAAACTTAGGCGAATGTCGATTCACAGCTAAGTTATCGAGTGGATGGATTACTATCTACCTGATGAGGTTTTTAACTTAGGCGAAACGTGTTTCGCAGCTAAGCCCTCGAGTGTGAGGATTGCTCATCACTCGAAGTATATTTGAACTTAGGCGAATGTCAATTCGCAGCTAAGTTGTCGAGTGAATGGATTATTATCCACTCGACAAACTTTTTAACTTAGGCGAAATGTGTTCGCAGCTAAGCCCCCGAGTGTGAGGATTGCTCATCACTAGAAGTATATTTGAACTTAGGCGAATGTCGATTCGCAGCTAAGTTGTCGAGTGAATGGATTATTATCCACTCGACGAGGTTTTTAACTTAGGCAAAATGTGTTCGCAGCTAAGCCCCCGAGTGTGAGGATTGCTCATCACTCGAAGTATATTTGAACTTAGGCGAATGTCGATTCGTAGCTAAGTTGTCGAGTGAATGGATTACCATCGTCTCGACGAGGTTTTTTTTGAACCCAAGCGAAGACGGATTCACAAATATGTCGTCGAGTGAATGTACTGCTATCCACCTGACAGGGTTTTTAACTTAGGAGAAACATGTTTCGTAGCTAAGCCCCCGAGTGTGAGGTTTCCTCATCACTCGAAGTATATTTAAACTTAGGCGAATGTCAATTCGCATCTAAGTTGTCGAGTGGATGGATTATTATCCACTCGATGAGGTTTTTAACCCAAGCGAAGACGGATTCACAAATAGGCCGTCGAGTGAATGGACTGTTATCCACCCGACAGGGTTTTTAACTTAGGCGAAACATGTTTCGCAGCTAAGCCCCCGAGTGTGAGGATTGCTCATCACTTGGAGTATCCCCAAGAATGTAACTGCGCGGTTGGAATTGACGAAGTATTAATTGCAGAAACACGAATTGCATTGATGAAGTACTCTTATTACATCAGAAAACTCTTGTCTCAAGTGTAAAAACGTCGGAGCAGGTCTGCATTCCAGGCTCGTGGCTCATCTATCTGTTTCATGAGATTATACAGGTGATAGGCTCCATTGTTTAGCACCTTAGTGACGCCAAAAGGACCTTCCCATGCAGGAGCAAGCTTGTGAGGTCGGTGTTGATTCACTCAGAGAACCAAATCTCCTTCATGGAACGCTCGGCTTTTGACATTCCTTGCATGGAAGCGCCATAGGTCTTGCTGATAGGCAGTGGTCCGGATCAGAGCCATCTCACACTCCTCCTCTAGAAGATCTACCCCATCCCGTCTGGCCTGTTCAGCTTCAGCCTCAGAATATAGCTCCACTCGGGGAGAATTGTGTGCCAAGTCACTCGACAATATGGCTTCAGCACCACTCGGGTGCAACGGAAGCGTAATCCACTCGGGTGCCTTGGGAGTTACAGAATCTCCCGAATTCTTTCGAGTCAAAATTAGTGCCGTTGTCCGTGATGATGCTGTGCGGAATGCCGTACCGGATAATGATCTCCCTCATGAACGTGACCGCCGTGAGGGAATTCAGCTTCTTGATGGGCTTGGCTTCAATCCACTTGGTGAATTTGTCGACTGCTACCAACAGGTGGGTGAATCCTCCTTTTCTAGGTTGGAAGGGACCAACCATGTTGAGTCCCCAAACTGCAAACGGCCAGGCGAGAGGGATTGTCTTCAGAGCAAACGCCGGCTTGTGTGACAGTTTCACATAGAACTGGCAGCCTTCGCAGTGATCAACGATGTCCTTAGCCATCTCATTAGCTTGTGGCCAGTAAAAACCAGCTCGGTATGCTTTAGCGACGATCGCCCTTGAAGATGCATGTTGGCTGCAAGTTCCCAAGTGGATTTCGTCTAGAATCATCCGACCTTCCTCGGGGGAAATGCAACGCTGGGTGACACCAGTCACACTCTCTCTGAATAGCTGATCTCCCATCACAGTGAAAGCCTTGGACCTGCGCACAATCTGTCGAGCCTCTGCTTCATCTTCAGGGAGCTCTTGTCTGAGGATATAGGCGATATATGGCACAGTCCAGTCGGGTATGATAACTAGCACCTCCATGACCAGGTCAATCATAGCAGGAACATCAACTTCAGTCGAGTCATAGGAGCTTAAAGCTTGTGGGGGCTATTCGGTGAAGGGATCCTCTTGAATCGAAGGAGCGTGCAAATGCTCCAGGAACACCCCGTCGGGGACAGTCCGTCGAGTGGAACCAATCTTGGACAGCTCATCAACAGCTTGATTTTTTAGTCGAGGAACATGGTGAAGTTCCAGGCCTTCAAATTTCTTCTCCAACTTCCGGACTGCATTGCAGTATCCGTTCATGGCGGGGTTTCTAACATCCCATTCTTTCATCACTTGATTCACCACCAAATCTGTGTCGCCATAAACCATCAGGCGCTTGACGCCGAGTGAGATAGCCATGCACAACCCATACAAAAGTGCTTCATACTCTGCCTCATTGTTGGAGGAATCAAAATAAATCTGCAAGACATAGCTGAGCTTGTCGCCTCTGGGGGATATCAAAACAACACCAGCACCGGACCCATTCAACATTTTGGAGCCGTCGAAGAACATTGTCCAATGTGCCGAGTGAACTTGGGTGGGCTGTTGCTGTTCAGTCAAAGTGTCTGCCAATGCTTGGGACTTGATTGCCTTCTTGGCCTTGAATCTAATATCAAAGTGTCCAAGCTCAATTGCCCATTTAGCCACTCGACCTAATGCATCGCGATTATTGAAGATCTCGGATAAAGGAGCATCACTGACGACTGAGATCGAATGGTCTTGGAAATAATGCGCCACCTTCTTCGCTGACAGGTAAATACCATACACCAGCTTTTGATAGTGTGGATATATTTGCTTTGAGGGGGACAATACTTCCGAGACATAATAAACTGGCCGCTGGACTTTATAGGCTTTACCCTCCTCTTCTCGCTCGACAATCAACACTGTACTGACGACCTGATTTCTGGCCGCGATGTACACAAGGGCTCTTTGCTAGCAGGAGTGGCAAGCACCGACTGGGTGGAGAGCAGGGCTTTGAGCTCAACAAACGCTGCTTCGGCTTTGGGAGTCCTGTCGAATGTGTCGAACTTCTTCATCAACTGATATAAGGGTAGAGCCTTCTCACCAAGATGAGAAATGAACCGACTCAATGCTGCCAAGCAACCTGTGAGCTTCTGAATGCTGTGCACTGGCACGGGAGTCTTCATACGGGTAATGGTGCTGATCTTCTCGGGATTGACATCAATTCCTTGCTCGGAAATGAGAAAACTGAGCAACTTGCCGCCAGGGACACCGAAGGTACATTTGGCCGGATTCAGCTTTATGTCGAATCGCCTCAGATTGGCGAATGACTTGGCCAAGTCGGCCAGTAGGTCGGAACCTTTGCGGGACTTGACCACTATATCGTTCATGTACGCCTCGACATTCCGAGGGATCTGGTTGAGTAAGCATTTTTGAATCATGCACATAAAAGTAGCGTCGGCATTCTTAAGAGCAAAAGGCATGGTGATGTAGCAAAAGCACCCGAACGGGGTGATGAAGGCTGTCTTTATTTCGTCCGGGCCATACAATCGGATCTGATGGTACCCAGAATAGGCATCCAAAAACGATAAATGCTCACACCCCGCTGTCGAGTCAACAATTTGATTTATGCGGGGGAGCGGAAAATGGTCTTTTGGGCACACCTTATTGAGATGTTTGAAGTCAATGCACATACGCAACGACTTACCTTTCTTGGGCACCATCACAACATTCGAGAGCCACTCGGAGTGGTAACTCTCTCGAATGAACTTGGCTTGCAAGAGACGGGCCACTTCTTCTCTGATTGCCTTGCGCTTCTCCGCTGCGGATCGACGCAAATGCTCCCTGATGGGCTTGGCTTTCAATCCACTCGCATACAGTGCTCAGCCAACTCTCTAGGAATCCCCGGCATGTCAACAGGCTTCCATGCAAAGATATCCCAGTTCTCACGGAGGAACTGGATGAGCTCGGCTGGCTATTTACTGTCGAGTGTTGTTGAGATATTTGTCAGAGCAGCAGTTGGATCCGTCGGGTGGATGTGCACCTTCTTCACTTCCCCTGCCGACTGAAATGCCGACTCGGAAGCCGGCTTTTTTGCGCGGAGCAAATCAGCAGGGTCAGTGGTTTTCTTGTACTCCTCCAGCTCGACCATGGCCATCTGTTGATCAGCGATCTTGGATCCTTGCTAGAGAAACTCTTCGGCCCGCTGTCGATTACCAGTGACCGTGATCACGCCCTTAGGGACTGGCATTTTCAACTTGAGATACACGTAACATGGTCGGGCCATGAAACGTGCATAAGCGGGCCGACCCAAGATGGCATGGTAAGCACTCTTGAAATCCACAACTTCAAATGTCAACTTTTCTTTTCGGAAATTTTTGCTATCTCCGAATGTCACATCCAATGCTATCTGGCCGAGTGACTTGGCCTTCTTTCCTGGGATGACCCCGTGAAAATGCATGCTGCTCTCGCTCAGACGGGACACCAGAATGCCCATCCCTTTCAAGGTATCCACATATAGAATGTTCAGTCTGCTGCCGCCGTCCATGAGGACCTTTCTAAGTCGAGTCCCCTACACCACCGGATCAACTACCAGAGCCTGTTGACCAGGAGTGGCCACACGAGAAGGATGGTCTGTGTGGTCGAATGTGACAGCATATTGAGACCATTTGAGGTAGGTGGGGGTGTCTGGCACAGCCATGTTGATTTCTCTATTGATGACTTTTAGATGACTCTTGCTCTCGACATCAACAAAGATCACTAGTGTTGTAGTGACATCTAGGAATGTTTCCTTTTCCTCATCTTCATCTTCTTTTCCAGGAGATTTCGCACTTGACTGATCTCCCTTGAACTGCTGGATAAGGGTTTGACACTGTCGAGTGGTGTGCTTGGGCAAAATCAGGTTGCCTTCTGCATCTTTCCTCATGTGAATTATACACAGCTGATCCAAGATATCAGTTCTTGACTGACCCTTCCCCTTCTTGGGGGCATACTGAGCCTTGGCTTTGCCCTTGTTCTTTGACTGAGTCGCCAGTGTTGTTGCCTCTGCTGGAGCCGGGTCTTCAGCCTTCCGCCTCTATTTTCGATTGTTGCCGCTGCCAGACTCGTTGGCGACTGTTTTTCCTTTGCCGCTATGGAGGCGGTCTTCTTCCTCGCCATTGGCGTAGCAAGAGACAATTTCCATCATCTTGCCGAGTGAAATGTCACCAGTGCGCCCGAACTTCAGGTACATCTCCCTGTATCTCACACCGGCCTTGAAGGCACAAACAGCCTGGTGTTCCGACACATTCTCCACCGTATGATGCAGGGTGGACCATCAGTGAATATAATCCCTAAAGGTTTCATTGGGCTTCTAGACGTAGTGCTGTAAGTCGACCAGACCCGCGGGGCGCTTGCAAGTGCCCTCAAAGGTCCGAAAAAACACTCGGGCAAGATCTTCCCAACAATGTATGCTGGAAGGAGCCAAAAGATTCAACCAAGCTCGAGCTGAACCATCCAACATGAGGGGCAGGTGCTTCATTGCGACATTGTCATTTCCGCCGCCAATCTGCACAGCCACTCGGTAATCATCTAACCAAGTCTCTTATTTTGTTTCACCAGAAAACTTTCCGATCCCCGCCGCCATTCTGAAGTTGGGGGAATCTCTGCAGAACGTATAGCTCTGCTAAAACACTCAGGACGAGACACCACAGCTGAGCTTCCACTCGGAACATCTTTGTCGAGTCCTTCCCTGTAGGCTCTGCTCTTGTCGATCCGCTTCAAAACTAGATAGGCGCGGGCGTCAAAGTCTGCGTCCCGCTCGTCACCGTGGGAGTGCCTATCGTCCTGGCGTCGGGGCGCGTACGGACCACTCCGCGGAGGACTGGGCACTCGACGGTGGTCTTTGCGGTGATGCTGATCTCTGTCTTGGCCTTCACGAAAACCGCCGCCTGGACGACGCAAGGGCGATCCAGGGTTGTATGTCGACTGAACGGTCTCTGCCTTGGGTGAATTGTTGTATATCCTGTTATGGGACTAAGAAACTGCTGAATTCTGACGTTGTGCTGCATCCAACAACGCTTTGATCTGCAACAGCCCTCTACTAGCCTTTGACCGGGACGACTGAATGGAATCTGCTATCCTAGCAGCAGTAACAACATTTAGCACATGAGTTCAGTATACCTCAATGCCATCGTGAGATCCAGTCGGAAACAATTGTCGATGACGTCGACTGGGGCGCCGTAGGTGCTGGCGGGCGCGCTTGTCGATCTCTGCCTAGAGCTCTTCCAAACGAATACGCGCGGCCTCCAAAGCTTGGGCCTCGACAGTCGCACCGACAATGGGGGTATGAAGGACCTCCTCATTACGACGCAGTTGCACGTTCGACGAACCTCCAGCCTCGTGCTTGACATGGCCGAAGCCAGGCGGTGAACTCTGATGAGAGCCCGCCATCAAGACCTCCGCTGCGGGATCGTAGCTTTCGCACTCGGAAGGCACGTCAGATGGATCTGAATCCGACTCGAACACGCCGTGAAGGGACTCAGCGGGCTCGAGCGCTGCAACTTGTGGAGAAGCTTGACGCGCCACTATGTGTTCGACCCACCATTGGAGTCGTGAGTGGCCGGACCGCTTGCGACCACGAACGGCGAGAGGAGCCGACACGTAGGGGGTCGTTGGCTGACATAGCAACACGCCGCAGGGGCTTGCACGGAAGTGCGCGACCCCATAGACTGGGAGCGCCTCGACATCGAGAGGCGCCTCCTGGAGCCATGCCGAATCGTCGGCGATGAAGGTGAGCGCTCCGAAACGGATCTCGTGGCCCAGAGAAAAAGCACCGTCGGAAGACATGTCAAAGGATGAAAATCGCAACCTCACCGGAAGTCGCTTAGACGCCTGCCCCACGGTGGGCGCCAACTGTCGTGGGAACGAGCCTAACAGTAGATGGTAGGGGTACGAGTCCTAGCTACAGCGAGGGTGTACACACGGATGTATGAGTTCAGGCCCCTCTCGTGGAGGTAACAACCCTACGTCTCAGTGCTCGGGAGCTTTATGTCGAGTGGAGTATAGATATTACAATGGTTGCGAACCCTTGTGCAGGAGGGGAGCATCGGCTTATATAGAGTTCGCTGCCCCTCATAATTGCCCCGCATCAATGGGCCTGGTCGTGGGATTAAAGTCTGCCGTTACAGGTAACATACGTAATAAAAGCTATTAATGACCATTGAACCAGCGTCTGCCCATTGAGATCTTGATGATGGCTCTTGGTCTTCTGGCGTCGAGTGAAAGCGAGTTTTTTTCCGAGTGACATGCGACTGCCGAGTGAGAGCGGGAGTCTCCGAGTGGATTACTGTCGAGTGGCTTTGAACGTCTCCAGGGATCCACTCGGAAGTTCATGCTTGATCTTCAAGTCCTCCCATGTGGTGTCCTTAGGTAGGGTATGTGGGTCGTGCCTAGGAACCTACTCTAGGTACATATCCTCGTCAACCTCATTTGAAGCACAGCCCATCCTCCGGACGAGAAGGGGGAACAGGAGCTCGTGGTGGTGGAGCTGGGAGCCTCGGCTGCCTAAGTGGGGGTGGAGGCAGACGAGGTGCAACATAGGATGGCCTTGGAGCTTGAGCAGGTGCATGGTACATGTTGTGGGGAATCCAGATCTTGCGCTTTTGACTTGCTGAGCCCGAAGACGAGCCCATGTCACGGTTGCGCTTGCTGCTGTCCTTGTAGTCCTGCAGACCTGTTTCCACTATAATGGACTTGTTCACCAAGGTGGCAAAGTTGTCAAAGTCCTGAACAAGGAGTGCCAGTTTGATATCAGGGTGGAGGCCTTCACGGAACTTCTCCTGCCTACGAGCATCAGTCGCAATGTCTTCTTCAGCATAGGGAGATAAGTCCAGAAATTCCCGCTGATAAGCATCAATAGTCTTGTTGCCCTGGACGAGATTGCAGAACTCACGCTTCTTCTTGTCCATCATTCCCTGAGGAATATGGCGAGCACAGAATACAGCTTGGAACTACCGTCAGGTGATGATTGTCCCAACAGGCTGTGAGTGCCTATGACTGTTCCACCATTGAGCAGCGGGACCCTTCAGAAACTACGAGGCAAACGTGACATAGCTAGCCACTGGGGCACCTGAAGATTCCAGCTCATAAGTGATGTCATGGAGCCATTCATCTGCATCAAGCGGCTGAGTTGAGCTGCGGTAGACCGCAGGGTTGAGGTGCATGAAGTCTTGAAGAATCATTGGGGCTGGCTGTTGATTCATGTTCGACCTTGGGAACTGGTCCATAAGCCCTTGCATAAACTGGTGATTTAGTTCAAACTGCTGCATCATACCAACCATGTATTCAGGTGGCGGTGGGTGGTCAGCCACACCACGACCATGACCAGCTGGCCTAACCATTCTGTCGAAACAATTTAACAATGGTATTTTAGCATTGGGTATTGCAAAGACAATGAGTTATTTATGAAGTAAATTGCTCAATGAAGGAAGTGCAATAGATATGACATAGTAGTTCGAATTCAACTTACAGATCCATCAATAGGTCTATTACAAACCATAAGTCTGTTACAACGTAGACGATAGGTCCGACATGAAATTAGTCTAGACAACTAGGCGGCACACATGCACGCGATAGAGGGATACAACAACGGGCATAGCGAAAAGCTACATAAACGTCGGGAACAACAAAAGAACCCACGGAACTGCAGATAAACCCTGAATGTGGAACCTGGTGGCAGGGTCCTACATCCCGTGCATTGCCTAATGCAGTACCTGTATATTAAGCAGGAGCGCAGGTCCACATGCTGGGGTACGACCTCCAACAGTAGGCCACTCAAGACCTGGAGGAAACTCAGTCCGAGGCGGGTAAAGGATGTACCCCGGATATATCCCCGCGGTGACTGCTGGCAACAAATGCTCCATAGTCTGATAAAGACGAGCACAGGTGGCGTACAACTCGACGTTAAGAGCCCTGACAGTGTGATCCAATGCCTTAGTGTATTGAGCCAGAACCTGTCTGTCGTAACGACGACTCACGTAGGGGGTGCAGACAGCGGTGTAGGACCGGTCATTGCCTTGCCGTGCGAAAGGGGTCAAGACCTTAGCGTCGGCGGCAGTATCAACTCCAGCAGGAACATATGGAATGTACCTGTATGCCGTCTCCTCCAAACAAGAGTTCGCTACACGGAGACGAACAATAGCAGCATAAGCAGCATCCTGTACTGCCATCTCAACCCCCGATTACGACCGTACGCTAATCATATGCACAATGCGTACAACCAAGATTAGGGACTCACTGATTGATATCACAACACAACACTAGACACAAATTAAAGTCATACAACTTCATATTACAAGCCAGGGGCCTCGAGGGCTCGAATACAAAGCTGGACAAGCACGAGTCAGCGAAAACAAATAATATCTGAGTACAGACATAAGTTAAACAAGTTTTGCCTGAAGAAGGCTAGCACAACATAACAACGGATCGAAAGAGGTGAGGCCTCCTGCCTGGGAACCTCATATCCTACTACTGGTCGGGAGCTGCCTCCACATAGTAGTAGGCTCCTGCGGTGGTGTAGTAGTCGTCTCCGGTGTACTCCATCTCCTGGGATCCATCATCTAAACACAGAATCGAATCGAGGGGGAAAGAGAAAGCAAAGCAGCGGTGAGTACTCATCCAAAGTACTCGCAAGACTGACATCAGAACTATGCTAAGTATGCATCATTATCAAGGGGTGGGGTTATATCTGGGCTGACTGCATAAATAAAGAATAGGGGGAAGGCCTAGTCCTATCGAAGACTAGCATCTTTAGCATCTTGCAGCATTAGAAGAGAGTAGACTGATATCTCATATATAGTCATATTATTGTAGCAATTTTATTAAGTAATCATGCCCAGAGATTCTTCCTTGACTCCCTATGAGGAAGTAATCCCGGAGCCAACATTTCTTTAAAGTAAATCACAATTATAGTTGTATAAGGTCAAGGTACAACTCCAAGTCGTCCTGTTACCGTGGACACGACTATTCGAATAGATGAATTCATCCCTGCAGGGGTGCACCTCATTTCCAACACGCTTGATCACCTCCAGCCGGACACACTTTCCGGGGTAATGCCTGGCCTTGGGATCCAAAACGTCGTCGCCCCACCTAGACTCAATGAAGAGGCCAGCCCGCCGGTCTAACTCCTAAGCACGCAGGTTCATGGGCCCACTTGCCCTTGCACTCCTACATGATGCGTACGTGGCTGGAAGCAGACCTAGTACACTCAGTCCGGGAGCTGTACCTTCCAGCCCAATCCGGCGCGCGCCGCTCCATTGCTAATGTCCGAAGAGCTTCGGCTGATACAACGACGCTGAGTACCCATAACTTCTCCCACGTGAAGGTTTGGTGCGTAAAAGGTCAAACGACCAACTCAGAACAAATACCTAACCCATTAGCATTTTATTAATGTGGGGCAAGCGCGACCCATAAAGTGTGGTCCCATCGCCCCGTCTCGAGGATGTGTGGCAAAAGCCTCTCTCGCTAGTCCACGCCTCAACATCAGTAACCGTGGGTACCCCTTAGGGCCGACCCATCAACAACAAGTTTCTGTAACCAGGTCATAGTAATTGTGTGTATAAAACATCAAGGCGGGAACTAAGGAATCACCCTCAATGGTCCCCACTCGATGTAACTGTCAAGGTGGACTTACAGGAATCACCCTCGAAGGTCCCACACTTGAGGGGTTGCGTGACAGAGACATCACTGGGAATGGTGAAGGAGGAATCACCCTCAATAACCATGACTGACTAGCTGCACTACATGGATAACATCATGAGTACTTCACGAGGTGTGACCCTCGGTACTGGATAGTAGCACTTCAGAGTCGTACAACTAAGGGGGAGTGCGGTGATGTGAGGGGCCTGGCTTATCGGTCAGTTGACCGAGTCTTCGAGTCTTCAAGTCGTCGAACCGTCAGGTCGTCGATGAAGAAGCAGGGGCAACTGGGGCTAAGGGGTCACTAGGGATTCACTAACCAACCTATACTAAGAAGTTTGTATGATTGCAGGTATAGTATCAGTTCATGAAAAACAGGCTATGCATCAGATTAGGAGCTAACTATTACAGTAGCAAAATCTAATGCAAGAATAAGAGGGAAGTATGGGTGATATTGGAATGCTCAAGGGGGGGGGGGGTTGCTTGCCTTGCTGCTGTACGGCAAAAGGCTGATCGTCGGGCGCGTAGTCGTACACGGTAGCAGCGTCAGTCTCGGGGTCTACCGGAGAGAAGAGGGGGGAAGAAACAATAAATATAGAGCAGACAAATGCATCACGATGCATGACATGGCAATATGCAGAGCTAGGTATGAACTAACGCAGTATTATACGTCATAGACGGGTCGGAAGAATATCTGATGAAATTTTCCGGGTCTCGGGCTACTACCAGACATAGGAAATTGATGAAAAAGTTCCATGTTTGCTAAGCTAGGAGCACGTGACAGAGTAACGGACTGCGTATTCGGATTCATGGAATTTTTCTGAACAACTTTCATGTATAAAATATTTTCATCTGAGTTACGGATTATTTTATATTAATTTTAAAGTTTTATTAATATTCAGAAATTTAAATAGATTATTTTAATTCAATAATTCGTTTATGACGTCAGCATGATGTCATTCTGACATCAGCAGTAAACAAACACATTTGACCTGGTCAAACTGACCAATGGGCCCCGATGTCATTTTCTCAGTTCTAATTAATGTTTAATTAACTATTAATCAGATTAATTAGTGGGTGGGACCCACCTATCAGTCACTATTGAAAATTAATTAACTAACATATTAATTAACAGGGTAATTAGTTTAATTAATCTTAATTAAGTTAATCATCTAACTAATTAATTAATTGTCTTTCAAAAAACTAATTAATTAATTAAACTAGTTATTTATTTTTATTTATATATATATATATTATATTTTTTCAATTCTTTTTTCTAAAACGTTCTGGGGTGGGGCCCATTGTCATTGAGTGGGGTGGTGGTGGCCCACATGGCAGTGGCCCACAGCGGCCACTGGTGCGACCAACGCGTGCACCAGGGGGGCCCGAGGCCGTGGCCAGGGCAACCGGCGGCCACCGGGGTTCGCCGGCGGCCAGGCACGGCGGGGGCCAGGGGAGCGGGTGCGGGAGACCGGGGCGATGCGAGGGCCATGGGGTTGCGCGAGCAGTTGAGTAGGGGCGGGCGGCGGCGAGGCCGGTCGGCAGCGGCCAACGCGGGGGTGAGACGGGCGGCTACAAGGGGCTAGCAGGGCGGCGCAAGGCGATGGCGGTAGCTAGCGACGACGGGAGGGGAGGGGAACAATGGGGGGAAGGGAGGAGCCGGGGGGTGTCGAAGCGTCCCGCGGCGGGGTGAGCACGGCGAGGGCGCGGCGGTGCGCATGCGCGGGGCATAGTGAGCACGGGGAAAAGGAAGGAAGGGGGGGGGGGGGGTCTCACGGTTCCTGTAGGGGGAGGCAATGAGCTCGGGGAGGGTTGGCTAGGCAACGCGGTGACGGTGGTGGTCCGATGGGGAGGCGCCGGTGGGAGGAGGGACGCCGGCGTCGGTGGCAGTTCGTTCTCCCCCAATCCAATCTAGATCGGGGAGGGGGAGGGAGCGGGGGGAGTGGGGGGTGTCGGTGGTAGGGTTCGGTGGTTGGGGGGGGGGGGGGGGGGGTTAAGGCCAAGGGATGGGCTGACCTGGTTGGGTGGCCGAATGGGCTAAGGCCCATGGGGTGGGGAGGGTTTGTTTTAATTTTTATTTTTTTTGTTTATTTATTTTTTAATTGTTTTTGTCTTGCTTTTAATTTAATTTACTGAATCTAATACTTTTAAAAATATTGATTTTTTTGTTTATTTATTTTGTAATTTTTATTTATCAACTATCATCTACACACTTCATTTGCTTGCAAATAATGCGTCCAAGGGGATTGACAACCCTCTTACCTGTGTTGGGTGCAAGTGTTTGCTTCTTTGTGTGCGATCGCTCAAGACGGGGGTTGCGTGATACTCCTATTGGTTCTATAAACTTGGTTCTGACTGAGGGAAATAATTATCTATATTGGGTTGCATCTCCCGCTCCTCTTCGTGGAAAACCCAATGCAAATCAAAAGTATCAGTTTGCCTAGGCATCCGTTTACCATTACTCTTATAGATGACCTAGCCAAGAGACCACAGATCCAAGAAGTCCACCTTTGTCCAAAACCCATTCTATTGAGGACCTCGAGAAGGAACGGACATTGAACAGTGTCAAAAGCCTTCGAAATATCCAACTTTAGCATCACTGATGGCTCCCTAAGAGCATGAAGTCGTCGTGTCATGCTTTGCACCAACATGAAATTGTTGTGTATGGATCTCCCCTTTACAAATGCACATTGATGAGTGCCTACAAGTTTTGGTAGCTCAACCACGAGTCTATTTGCCAAGGCTTTGTCAACGAGGCTCACCGACATGAAATCTTTAACCTCCACCGCCCCATCGAGCTTTGGCAAGAGTGCGATGATGGCCTTATTGATTTCCGATAGTACACGCATATCTCCTCAGTGGAATAGGTCAAAAGCTCTCATGAGGCCCGCTTTATAATGTTCCAGCACGTGATAAAGAAGCGAACTGTAAACCATTCGGGCCCGACACTTTATCTGGCGGCATGTCCTTAACCACCTTTTCAATTTCTACCTCCAAGAAAGGTGCCTCAAGGTGTGACAAGTCATATGATGGTATCTCTAGCTTGTCGAGGTCAATGGAATATTTTCTTTGCGGTGCCACCCCAAGAAGGTTCTCATAGTAGGAGTACACCATGTTGGCAAGCTCATTTTGTCCCATAGCAATGTTGCCTTCATGCCACAACGATGTGATCGTGTCACGACGCTGGCGGTGACGCGCATGTTGGTGAAAAAAGCTAGTATTGGCATCTCCCTCTTTAAGGTGCAGGAGCCTCGATCTTTGTTGTATATTTGTTTGTTCCAACAAAGCGAGCCCGAGCAACTTCTTCTTCATAAGCTTTCGGAGATTACTCTCGTGCTGTGATAGGGTCTTGAAGTCCATTGCGCCATCAAGGCGCGAAATGACCTCCAATGCAATTGCAATTTGTAGTTTGACGTTCCTAATCCACCGATCACTCCATCTCTTCAACAAAACTGTTTTGGCTCTCAACTTCTTGTCAAGTATTATGTATGGGTTGCCTTCACTTGGCATCGAGGCCCATGCCATCTCCATATCATTAAGGAACCCTCCACTTTTGTCCAAAAGGATTAGAACTTGAACATGCGTCCCATGCATAGATCCGCATTCAAGTCAAGGAGGAGAGGAGAATGATTATATATTATCGTGCCAAGAGCCGTGAGGTAGCACGTTGGGTACAAGTCCTCCCAAGAGGTGGTGCAAAAGATGTGATTGATCTTCTCCATGGTTGGTCGCGTCCTTTCGTTCGACCAAGTATAGTGGCACCCATTGAGGTATAACTCCTTGGGTTCAAGCGAATTTAGTATTGTTCGGGACTTGGCCATCATTCGTCAGTTGATCTGGTCGTTGCTTTTTTCCTATGCATTAACCAAGGGGTTGAAGTCGCCGACTACTATCCAAGGCCTAGTGCTACTTGTGAGCTGCATTGGGATTTTCCCTGAAGAGGTGAGGAGATGCATTATAGTAGAGATAAGTATTTACCTCGGTGAGAACCAAGATTATTGAACCAAGCAAATTCCATTCGACATCACTACACACACAAAACTAAACACTTGCACCCAATGCGGGCAAGAGGGTTGTCAAGCCCCTTGAACTCGTTACTTGCAAGGATTAAATATTGGTAGTATAGATATTGTAAATTCAAAATAAAATACAAGTAAATAAAGTGCAGCAAGGTAAGTTAGATGTTTTTGTTTTTATGTGTAAGTAGGCCCGGGGGGCATACTGTTCGCTAGAGGCCTCTTTCTCGAAAGTAGCGTACGATGGGTAGACAAATTACTGTTGGGCAATTGATGGAATTGCGCATAGTTATGGCATGTTATTCACGTCAATGATCATGTATATATGCATCACATCCATAAACAATTAGACTAAAACGATACTGCATCTACTACTATTACTTCACCAATCGACTGTTATCTAGCATGCATCTATGGTATTAAGTTCATGACACACAGTGTAATGCTTGGAGCAAGATGACATGATGCAAGAAAAGTAAGACAATCAATATGTTCAAACCCCATCATTTTATCCTTAATGGAAACAATACAAATACGTGTCTTGACCCCTTTTGTCACGAGAATAGAGAAGCACAAGATTGAACCCATTTCAATGCACCACTCCCACTGAAGATAAACCAATCTAGTTGGCAAAACTAAACTGATAGATCAGAGAGAAATACAAAGCTATACTATCTTTCATATTAAAATTTAGAGAAGAATCAATAACTTTTCATGAATAATCTGATCATACCCACAATTCATCGGATCCCAACAAACACACCACGAAAGAAGATTACATCGAATAGATCACAACGAAGATCGCGATGAACTTTGTATTGAAGATCAAAGAGAGAGAATAAGCCATCTAGGTACCAGATATGGACCCGTAGGTCTGTGGTGGACTACTCACGCATCATCATGGAGGCAACAAGGTTGATGTAGATGGCCTTCGTGATCGATTCCCCCTTTGGCATATTACCGAAAAAGGTCTCCAAGTGACCTCCCATTGGAACAGGGGCTTGCGGTGGTGGAAAAAGTGTTTTGGGTGGCTCTATGATGGTTTCCAAGTATTTGAGAATTTATAGAGGTGGAATTAGGTCAAACGGAGCCACGGGGGGGGGGGGGGGGCAAAAGGCATAAGTGCGCGCCCACCCCCCCACGGTGTGCCCTATTGCCTTGGCGTATCCTCATGCATCTTCCTAACTCCCCCCCGAAGCTTCCTGGGTCTCTTTTTTCCAGAGAAAACATAAAAATGTTTTGTAGCGTTTGGATTTCGTTTGGGACAGATTTCCTGGAAAACCAAAAAACAAGTAGAAAACAACAACTCGCACTTGGCATTGGGTTAATAGGTTAGTTCCCAAAAATGATATAAAATAACATATAGTTGCATATAAAGTACCCTAGATTTATAATATAATAGCATGGAACAATAAAAAATATAGATACGTTGGAGACTTATCAGCATTCCCAAGCTTAATTCATGCTCGTCCCTGAGCAGGTAAATGATAAAAACATATTCTTTTATGCGACATGCTACCCAACATGTAATCTCTTTTTAGTATGATCATTGTGAAACGATAAACTATATAATATCAACATAATAATATCCATAAACATAAATAGCATAATCATTACTCTTAAAAATATATGATCTTTACAGAATGTTATTCCCTACTAATTTTATCATATCAAGCATGGCGTGACTCCGTCTTCACCGCATAAGTATAAATCATGAGTAGCCCGGTGTCAAACTAGGCAATTGGATCGTACTTCTAACAGACTTCAGCATTTTCAACTCCACACAATACATGAGCATGAACCATGGACATAGCATATGGGTGGAATAGAGTATGATGGTAGATATCAAAGGAGTCAAAGTGAAAAAGAAAGTCTCGCACCAACTAGGCATATCAATGAGCTATGGAGAGGCCCATCGATAATATCAATGTGAGCAGTAGGGATTGTCATGCAATGGATGCACTAGAGCTATAAGTGTATGAAAGCACAACCGAAGCTAAGTGGGTGTGCATCCAATTTTCTTGCCCATGAAGACCTCAGGCATTTGAGGAAGCCTGTCATCGGAATATACAAGCCAAGTTCTATAATGGAAAATTCCCACTAGCATATGAAAATGGCAAAACTGGAGACTCTATATATGAAGAACATGGTGCCACAGTGAGGCACAAGTGTGGTAAATGGATAGTAACACTACCCCTTCTCTCTTTTTCTCTTATTGATTTTTTCCTTTTTCTTTTAATTTCTTTTTTGTGGTGGGATTATTTGGCCTCCCCCATTTTTTTATTCGGAGTCTCATCTCGACTTGTGGGGGAATCATTGTCTCTGTCATCCTTTCCTCACTGGGAATGTGCTTACTTACAACTCAAGATTATGATCATCATACTTTTCTTTACTTACAACTCAATATTACAACTCAACATAAAACAATTATAACTCTATATGAATGCCTTCGGCTCTGTACCAGTATGTGAAATGATCTAGCATAACATGTAGACATGATGAACAGTGGCTTTGCCACAAATACTATGTCAACTATATAATCATGCAAAGCAATATGACGATGAACACACAAGTCATGTGACTGAACATTGGAAGTTGCATGGCAATATATCTTGGAATGGCTATGGAAATTCCATGATAGGTAGGTATGGAGGCTTTTTTGAGGAAGATATATGGTGGCTTATGTGTGATAGAGTGTATCATATCACGGGGTTTGGATCCATCGGCGAAGGTTGCACCGACCCTCGAGGTGATAGTGGGAAATGCACGGTAGCGAAGAGGCTAGAAAATACAGAAATGTGAGAGTATGTATATCCATGGATTCACATCAGTCATAAAGAACTCACAAACTTATTGCAAAGCCTTATTAGATCTCTCGAGGAAAAGTACTACCGCATAACCCTAGGGAGGAGGTTGGTTGGAGTTAACCATCCCGCGCCACTGATCCAAATAATTCGATAGGATTTCATTTCAGACGTAAAAACGCTCACACATCATCACCATGCCATGTTGATACTTAGATTAATAACAAATAACAAGCTTTAATTACTGATATTTCTACTAAGTAACAATCATGAAAGGTTTTATTATGCCCCCTCAAATAACTATCCTTTTTGTACTAGTCTTATAACTCGTGCCATCTACCTTTCCTATTTCTTATTGTAATCTCAGAAATATTTAAATGAGGCATGAGAGTTCAATTATTTCTACAAAATCTAGATGCCGCCATGCTCTAAAAAGATACAACCGAAGCACTAGAGCAACTGCCTAGCTCAAAAGATATAAGCGAATCATATAGAGTATTCTAACAAATTATGATAACCGTGTGTCTCTCTAAAATATGTGTGTCCAATAAGCAATGATTGTGGAAAACTAAAAGAAAAACAAAATATAACACATATGCTCCAAGCAAAACACATATCATGTGATGAATAGAAATATAGCTCCAAGTGACATACCGATAGATTAGAGACGAAACAAGGGATGCCTTCCGGGCCATCCCCAAGCTTAGACGCTCTGGTCTTCCTTGAATATTACCTTGGGGTGCCTTGGGAATTCCCAAGCTTAGGGTCTTGTCACTCCTTATTACTTCATCCATTGTTCTCTCGCCCAAAACTTGAAAACTTCAGCACACACAACTTAACAAAACCTCGTGAGATCTATTAGTATAATAAACATATCAAATACTTTATATACTATTATAAATTGATTCATATTTAGTTATTTTATAATATTTATTGTATTATAACTTCTCCATGGCTTATACCCCCCGATACAATCCATAGCATCATAAAAACAAGCAAACTATGCAAGCAAAAAATAGAATCTCTCTAAAATAGAACATTTTGTAAAGATCTGTAGAAAAACTACACTTGTGTACTCTGAAAAGTCTGCAATATTAGGACAACCTGGGAAATTTGTATACCAATACTCTGTAAAAAAATCAGATCGAAAATACGTTCCAATAAAATCTGAGAAATTCTGCACTGGACGCAAAAGTTTCTGTGTTTGCACTGTATCAGTT
Organism: Hordeum marinum; assembly: GCA_022496015.1. Taxonomy (NCBI): domain Eukaryota; kingdom Viridiplantae; phylum Streptophyta; class Magnoliopsida; order Poales; family Poaceae; genus Hordeum; species Hordeum marinum. Next base: position 98,013,592 of record CM039675.1, read on the forward strand.
CTACTATCTTCCAAAGCATCCCAAAGGCTTTACTTGGCACAACCACTAATCTATACATATTAATAAAATAAATAGGTATTCTTGGCCCGTCATGCTATTTTGCAGAAAAACCCTCAAGTTTCTGGTAATCAACTACATGCGCTGAAATTGTAAGTAGCAAGTAGTTTGATAGCAAGACAATTTGTAATGAGCAAGTAACAGTAACGATAGGTAAGGTGCAGCAAGGTAGACCAATCCTTTTGTAGCAAAGGATAGGCCAAGATTATCTCTTATGATTAGCAAAGGGTTCTTGAGGGTAAACGGGAATTTCATCAAGCCACTTTCATGATGTTGGTTTGATTTGTGTTTGCTACTTTGATAATTTGATATGTTGGTCGACCGGTGCTATGGTGTTGTTCTTACTTGAACTAACTACCTACTTATGATTAACCCCCTCGAAAGCATCCACATGTTGGAAATATGCCCTAGAGGCAATAATAAATTAGTTATTATCATATTTCCTTGTTCATGATAATCGTTTATTATCCATGCTATAATTGTATTGATCGGAGACTTAAATGCATGTGTGGATACATAGACAAAACCATGTCCCTAGTATGCCTCTAATGGACTAGCTCGTTGATCAAAGGATGGTTAAGGTTTCCTAGCCATGGACATGAGATGTCATTTGATAACGGGATCACATCATTAGGAGAATGATGTGATGGATAAGACCCAAACTACAAACATAGCATATGATCATGTCAGTTTATTGCTACTGTTTTCTGCATGTCAAGTATATGTTCCTATGACCATGAGATCATGCAACTCACGGATATCGGAGGAGTGCCTTGTGTGTATCAAACGTCACAACGTAACTGGGTGACTATAAAGGTGCTCTACAGGTATCTCCGATGGTGTTTGTTGAGTTGGCATGGATCGAGACTGGGATTTGTTACTCCGTGTGACGGAGAGGTATCTCAGGGCCCACTCGGTAATACAACATCACAACAAGCCTTGCAAGCAATGTGGCTAAGTGTTAGTCATGGGATCTTGTATTACGGAACGAGTAAAGAGACTTGCCAGTAACGAGGTTGAACTAGGTATGGAGATACCGACGATCGAATCTCGGGCAAGTAACATACCGAAGAACAAAGGGAACGATATACGGGATTAACTGAATCCTTGACATAGAGGTTCGACCGATAAAGATCTTCGTAGAATATGTAGGAACCAATGTGGACGTCCAGGTCCCGCCATTGGTTATTGACCGTAGAGGTGTCTCGGTCATGTCTACATAGTTCTCGAACCCGCAGGGTCTGCACACTTAAGGTTCGGTGACGTTTCGGTAGTGTAGAATTATGTATGGTGGTGACCGAAGGTTGTTCGGAGTCCCGGATGAGATCCCGGACGTCACGAGGAGCTCCGGAATGGTCCGGAGGTAAAGATTCATATATAGGAAGTCCCAGTTTGGTTTCCGAAAAAGTTTCGGGCTCATCGGTAGTGTACCGGGAGTATCGGTATTGTACCGGGAGTGCCGGTAATGTACCGGAGGACCTCCGGGAGGGGTATTTCGACCCCAAGAGGTCCATGGGCTGTGGGAGAATAATAACCAGCCCTTAGTGGGCTGGGAAAACAGCCACAAAGGCCCATGGCGCAGGAGAGAAAGTCCAAAAGCAAAAAGTGGAAAATCAGCCAATAGGAGGCAATCCTACTCCAACTAGGATTGGAGGTGAAGTAGGATTGCTCCCACCTCCTATTTCGGCCGACCCAAAGGCCTTGGCTGCCTCTCCTCTCCTCTCCTCCTATATATACTAGTGGATTGGGTGGTTTTTGGACAGAATTTCCGGCCACGTGCTACCCGTTACACCGGTGCACAGTTTCTCCTCTAGATCGGTTTTCCGCAGCGCTTAGGCGAAGCCCTGCCGGAATCACTCCACCACCATCACCGGAGCGCCGTCACGCTGCCGGTGAACTCTCTCTCCTCTCCACCTCCTCTCGCTGGATCGAGACGGTGGAGATCGTCATCAAGCTGCACGTGTGCTGAACGCGGAGGTGCCGTCCGTTCGGCGCTAGATCGGAAGGACCGTGATCGAGATCGCGAGACAGTTCGTGATGAGATCGCGGAACGGATCGTGATGAGTTCGCGGGACAGATCATGATCAAGATCGTGAGACGGATCGTGATGAGATCGCGGGACGGATCGTGATGAGTTCACGGGACGGATCGTGATTGGATCGCGGGACGGATCGTGATGAGATCGCGGGACGCTCGGCGATTTGGATCGCGAAGATGTTTGACTACACCAACCGCGTTTCTTAACGCTTCCCGCTTAGCGATCTACAAGGGTATGTAGATCCACTCTCCCTCTCGTAGATGCTCATCACCATGGATAGGTTTGCGTGTGCGTAGGAAATTTTTTGTTTCCCATGCGACGTTCCCCGACAGTGGCATCATGAGCTAGGTTGATGGTTCGATGAGATCTCGAGTAGAACACAAAAGGTTTGTGGGCGTTGATGCTTAGATTGCTTCCTCCCTTGGTCGTATTTTGGTTCAGCGGGATTGTGAGATGAAGCAGCCCGGACCAACATTACTCGTACGCTTACGAGAGACCGGTTCCCTCGACGCAACTTGTTGCCTAGATGGCTTGCGGGTGACAGTTTCTCTCACTTTAGTTGGATCGGATTCGACAAAGGCGGTCCTTGAGAAGGTTGAAAAGCAAACTAGTGTATCACCGTTGTGGTTTATGCGTAGGTGAGAACCGTTCTTGCTAGATACCCATAGCAGCCACGTAAAATATGCAACAACAAATAGAGGACGTCTAACTTGTTTTTGCAGGGTATGTTGTGATGTGATATGGCCAATTACATGATGAGATATATGTGATGTATGAGATGATCATGTGATGTATAGATTATCACGACTTGCATGTCGATGAGTACGGCAACCGGCAGGAGCCATAGGGTTGTCTTTAATTATTGTATGACCTGCGTGTCAATCATTAAGCGCTATGTAATGCTTTACTTTATCGCTACGGTAGCAATAGTAGTAGAAGCATGCAGGGCGTGACAACCCCAATGGCAACACATTGATGGAGATCAAGATGATGGAGATCATGGTGTTGTGCCGATGATGATGGAGATCATGCCGGTGTTTCAAAGATGGAGATCTTAAACACAAGTTCATGGCCATATCATGTCACTTATGAATTGCATGAGATGTTAATCCTTTTATGCACCTTGTTTTGCTTAGTATGGCGGTAGCATTATAAGGTGATCCCTCACTTGAATTTCAAGATGAACTGTGTTCTCCCCGAGTGTGCACCGTTGCGAAAGTTCGTCGTGTTGAGACACCACGTGATGATCGGGTGTGATAGACTCTATGTTCACATACAACAGGTGCAAGCCAGATTTGCACGCGCAGAACACTCGGGTTAAACTTGACGAGCCTAGCATGTACAGACATGGCCTCGGAACACGAGAGACCGAAAGGTCGAACATGAGTCATATAGTAGATATGATCAACATAATGATGTTCACCATTGCAGCCACCTCAACTCACGTGATGATCGGACTTGAGTTGGTGAATTTGGATCATGTATCACTCGAATGATCGGAGGGATGTCAATTTGAGTGGGAGTTCTTAAGTAATATGATTAATTGAACTCATTATCGTGAACATAGTCAAAGTGTCTTTGCAAATTATGTTGTAGATTACTAGCTCGCGCTGTAGCTCCCTTGTATTTTTATATGTTCCTAGAGAAATAGAATTTAAAGATGTTGGTAGCAAAATTGCGGACTGGGTCCGTGATCTGAGGATTGTCCTCATTGCTGCACAGAAGGCTTATGTCCTTAATGCACCGCTCGGTGCGCCACCCCCTCTAGCGTCGTCTATAGATGTTTTGAACATCTAACAAGCACGTTTCGATGACTACTTGATAGTTTAGTGCGTCATGCATTATGGCTTAGAATTGAGGCTCCAAAACGTTTTGAATATCACGGAACATATGAGATGTTCTAGGAGCAGAGATTGTGATCTCAGGCTCGTGCCTTTGTTGCGAGATATGAGATCTCCAACAAGATTCTTTGCTTGTAAGATGAAGGAGAATAGCTCAATCGTTGAGCATGTACTCAGATTGTCTGGGTACTACAATCGCTTGAATCAAGTGGGAGTTGATCTTCCAGATAAGATAGTGATTGATATAGTTCTCCAAGTCACTGTCACTAAAGCTACTAGAACTTAGTGATGAACTATAATACACCAGGGATAGAAGTATTGATCCCTGAGCTGTTCGCGATGTTTGACACCGCGAAGGTAGAAATCAAGAAGGAGCGTCAAGTGTTGATGGTTAATCAAACCACTAGTTTCGAAAAGGGCAAGAGCAAGGAGGGAAACTTCATGGATAGCAAGTCAGTTGCTGCTCCAGTGAAGCAACCCAAAGTTGAACTCAAACCCGAGACTAAGTGCTTCTATTATGAGGTGAGAGGTCGCTGAAGCGGAACAACCCTAGATACTTGGTAGATAAGAAGGCTGGCAACATCGATAGAAGTATATTTGATATACGAGTTATTGATGTGTGCCTTGCTAGTACTCCTAGTAGCACCTGGGTATTGGATACCGGTTCGGTTGCTAAATGTTAGTAACTCGAAATAAAAGCTACGGAATAAACGGAGAACTATCTAAGGGTGAGGTGACGATGTGTGTTGGAAATGTTTCCAAGGTTGATGTGATCAACATCGCACGCTCTCTCTACCTTCAGGATTAGTCACGAACCTAAATAAATGTTATTTGGTGTTTTGCGTTGAGCATGAACATGATTAGATCATGTTTGTTGCAATACGGTTATTCATTTAAGTCAGAGAATAATAGTTATTCTGGTTACATGAATAATACCTTCAATGGTCATGCACCCAGTGAGAATGGTTTGTTGAAATCTTGATCGTAGTAGTACACATGTTCATAACATTGATGTCAAAAGATACAAAGTTAATAACGATAGTACCACATACTTGTGGCACTGCCGCTAAATGTCATATTGGTATAAAGCGCATGTAGAAACTCCATGCTGATGGATATTTGGACTCATCGATTTCGAATCGGTTGAGACATGCGAACCATGCCTCTTGGGCAAGATGACTAAAGGACCCCGTTGGTTGGAGCGGGCAAGTGATTCATTGGAAATGATACATGTTGATGTATGCAATCTAGTGAGTCTTGTAGCGTGCAGTGGATATCGTTATTTTCTTACCTTCACTGATGATTTGAGTAGATATAGTGTATATTTACTTAATGAAACACAAGTCTGAATCGTTTGAAAGGTTCAAGCAAATTCAGAGTGAAGTTTAAAGATCATCGTGACAAGAAGATAAAAATGACCGCGATGTGATCGTGGAGGTGAATATCTGAGTTACGAGTTTGGCATAAACTTAAGAGAACGTGAAATTTGTTTCACAACTAACGCCACCTGGAACACCATGGTGTGATGGTGTGTCTTTCGAACATCATAGTCATGCTCTATTGATATAGTGCATACTGTGATGTCTCTTATCGTTTTACTACTATAATTTTTGGGGTTATGCATTAGAGACAACTACATTCACTTTAAATAGGGCATCATCTAAATCCGTTGAGATGACACCGTGTGAATTATGGTTTGATAGAAACCTAAGCTATCATTTCTTAATGTTTGGGGCTGCGATGCTTGTGTGGAAAATGTTTTCACATAATAAGCTAGAACCCAAAGCGGACAAATGTATCTTCATAGAATACCCTAAGAACAGATGGGTATGCCTTCTATCTCAGATCCGAGTGCAAAGTGTTTGTTGCTAGAACTGGGTCCTTTCTTGAGAAAAAGTTTCTCTCGAAAGAATTGAGTGGGAGGAAGATAGAACTTGATGAGGTTGTTAAACCTTTTTTCAACCAGAGAGTAGCGCAGCGCAGAAAGATGTTTCTGTGAAGCCTACGTTAGTTGAAGAGGAAGTTAATGATGATGATCATGAAGCTTCAGGATCAAGTTACTATCGAACTTCGTAGGTCGACAAGGATGTGTACTGCTCCTGAGCGGTATGACAACTCTGTGTTGGAGGTCATGTTGTTGGACAACAATGAACCTACGAGCTATGGAGAAGCGATGATGGGCCCGGATTCCGACAAATGGTTGGAGGCCATGAAATCCGAGATAGGATCCATGTATTATAACCAAGTGTAGACTTTGGTAGACTTGCTCGTTGGACGGCAGGTCGTTGAGTACAAATGGATCTTTAAAATGAAGACAGACATTGATGGTGAATGTCACTATTTGTAAAGCTTGACTTGTTGCAAATATGTTTGTGACAAGTTCAAGGAGTTGACTACGATGAGACTTTCTCACTCGTAGTGGTGCTAAAGTCTGTTGGAATTATGTTAGCAGTTGTTGTGTTTTCAATTATGAAATCTGGTAGATGGATGTCAAAACATCGTTTCCTTAACGGTTTACTTGAGGAAAGGTTGTATGTGATACAACCAGAAGGTTTTGTCAGTCCTAAGGATGCTAAAAGGTGTGCAAGCTTCGGTGATCCTTCCATGGACTGAAGCAAGCATCTCGGAGTTGGAATATACACTTTGATGAGGTGATCAAAGTTTTGATGTTTATACAAAGTTTACGAGAAACTTGTATTTGCAATAAAGTGAGTGGGAGCACTATAGAATTTCTGATAAGTATATGTGGATGACATATTGTTGTTCAGAAATAATGTAGAGTTTCTGGAAAGCATAAAACGGTTATTTGGAAAGTGATTTTCAAAGGAAGACCTGGATAAAGCGACCAAATTGTTGAGCATCAAGATCTATATCTATAGAGATAGATCAAGATGACTTGATGATACTTTCAATGAGTACATACCTTGACAAAGATTTTGAAAGAGTTCAAAATGGATCAGTCAGAGAAAGAGTTCTCGCCTGATTTGTAAGGTGTGAAGTTGAGTGAGACTCAAAGCTCGACCACGGCAGAAGGAAGAGAAAGGACGAACGTCGTCCCCTATGCCTTAGCCATAAGCTCTGTATAGTATGCCATGCTATGTACCGCACCTGTGTGTGCCTTGCCATGAGTCTGTCAAGGGGTACAAGTGGTCCAGGAGTGGATCACTGGACAGCGGTCGGAATTATCCTTAGTAACCAGAGGACTAAGGAAATGTTTCTTGATTATGGAGGTGACAAAGAGTTCGTCGTAAAGAGTTATGTCGATGCAAGCTTTAACACCTATCCGGATGACTAGTAGTAGCAATCTGGATACGTATAATGGAGCAGCCATTTGGAAATAGTACCAAGTGGAGTGTGGTAGCAGTGTTTACGGTTTGACATAGAGATTTGCAAAGTACACACGGATCTGAATATCGCAGACCCGTTGACTATAAGACCTCTCTCACATGCAAAGCATGATCGAGCCCCAGAACTCATTGGGTGTTAGATTCATAACAATGCGAATCACATGGTGATGTGAACTAGATTATTGACTCTAGTGCAAGTAGGAGACTGTTGGAAATATGCCCTAGAGGCAATAATAAATTAGTTATTATCATATTTCCTTGTTCATGATAATCGTTTATTATCCATGCTATAATTGTATTGATCGGAGACTTAAATGCATGTGTGGATACATAGACAAAACCATGTCCCTAGTATGCCTCTAATGGACTAGCTCGTTGATCAAAGGATGGTTAAGGTTTCCTAGCCATGGACATGAGATGTCATTTGATAACGGGATCACATCATTAGGAGAATGATGTGATGGATAAGACCCAAACTACAAACATAGCATATGATCATGTCAGTTTATTGCTACTGTTTTCTGCATGTCAAGTATATGTTCCTATGACCATGAGATCATGCAACTCACGGATATCGGAGGAGTGCCTTGTGTGTATCAAACGTCGCAACGTAACTGGGTGACTATAAAGGTGCTCTACAGGTATCTTCGATGGTGTTTGTTGAGTTGGCATGGATCGAGACTGGGATTTGTTACTCCGTGTGACGGAGAGGTATCTCAGGGCCCACTTGGTAATACAACATCACAACAAGCCTTGCAAGCAATGTGGCTAAGTGTTAGTCATGGGATCTTGTATTACGGAACGAGTAAAGAGACTTGCCAGTAACGAGGTTGAACTAGGTATGGAGATACCGACGATCGAATCTCGGGCAAGTAACATACCGAAGAACAAAGGGAACGGTATACGGGATTAACTGAATCCTTGACATAGAGGTTCGACCGATAAAGATCTTCGTAGAATATGTAGGAACCAATGTGGACGTCCAGGTCCCGCCATTGGTTATTGACCGTAGAGGTGTCTCGGTCATGTCTACATAGTTCTCGAACCCGCAGGGTCTGCACACTTAAGGTTTGGTGACGTTTCGGTAGTGTAGAGTTATGTATGGTGGTGACCGAAGGTTGTTCGGAGTCCCGGATGAGATCCCGGACGTCACAAGGAGCTCCGGAATGGTCCGGAGGTAAAGATTCATATATAGGAAGTCCCAGTTTGGTTTCCGAAAAAGTTTCGGGCTCATCGGTAGTGTACCGGGAGTATCGGTATTGTACCGGGAGTGCCGGTAGTGTACCGGAGGACCTCCGGGAGGGGTATTTCGACCCCAAGAGGTCCATGGGATGTGGGAGAATAATAACCAGCCCTTAGTGGGCTGGGAAAACAGCCACAAAGGCCCATGGCGCAGGAGAGAAAGTCCAAAAGCAAAAAGTGGAAAATCAGCCAATAGGAGGCAATCCTACTCCAACTAGGATTGGAGGTGAAGTAGGATTGCTCCCACCTCCTATTTCGGCCGACCCAAAGGCCTTGGCTGCCTCTCCTCTCCTCTCCTCCTATATATACTAGTGGATTGGGTGGTTTTTGGACAGAATTTCCGGCCACGTGCTACCCGTTACACCGGTGCACAGTTTCTCCTCTAGATCGGTTTTCCGCAGCGCTTAGGCGAAGCCCTGCCGGAATCACTCCACCACCATCACCGGAGCACCGTCACCCTACCGGTGAACTCTCTCTCCTCTCCACCTCCTCTCGCTGGATCGAGACGGTGGAGATCGTCATCAAGCTGCACGTGTGCTGAACGCGGAGGTGCCGTCCGTTCGGCGCTAGATCGGAAGGACCGTGATCGAGATCGCGAGACAGTTCGTGATGAGATCGCGGAACGGATCATGATGAGTTCACGGGACAGATCATGATCAAGATCGTGAGACGGATCGTGGAAGTAACATCATCATATAACTTTCTTGTTAAACTTTTATTTCATAACATCATCATATAACTTCCTATGAGCAAGTAACAATTCATCACAACGTGGAAATATAAAGCATAAACCTTATTGGGAACCAACAAACTTTGTTCTCAGTTAACTCTTGCAACTACAATTCCTCATATTTTTAGGAAGGGTCTCATGTAGGAGCCTTTTGGCAAGTCCACATACTCAATCTTCATTTAGTCTTCTATGATTGCTAACGCTCACAACATACCCATGGACAGTTATTTTCAACCAGACACATAGAAAGATACGGGCTTATAGTTTGCCTCACAAGTCACAACACATTCACCTCAAGGGTGGTGTCAGCATTAATAACCCATGCTCACTCATATCCAACTGGTCATATGTGCCTAGATCTTTCCTCACCACATGATGCTTGCCAAAGGAGAAAAATAAAAAGGAATAGGGAAGAATACTTTGACTCTTGCATAAAAGTAAGTACATAAAAGTAAACAATAGGCCCTTCGTGGAGGGAAGCAGAGGTTGCCATGCACTTATTAGTTTGTATGCCAAATCCCTTAGCGCAAAAGCACGTCATGTTGCATTGCCTCTTGTGATAGCAACCTTTATTATGCAGTCCGTCGCCTTTATTTCTTTGCCATCACAAGTTCGTGCGACGCTTAATTTTGTCTTACACTAATTGATCCAACACTTTTTAGAAGAAATTTCTACTGCCTTGATGCACCGATGACAACTTACTTGAAGGATCTTATTCAATCCATAGGTAGGTATGGTGGACTCTCAAACATGAGTTTGGGTCTTGGGTTTTTGGATGCACAAGTAGTATCTCGACTTAGTGCGGAGTTTTTGGCTAGCAAAGATATTGGGCAAGCACCACATGTTAAAGGATCTATGACAATATACCTTCTATGTGAATATGAACTAGCATAAATCATTACGTTGTCTTCTCCATCCAACATCAACAATTTTGGCATATAATATTTAATGGGGGCTCACAATCACAAAAGATGTCCATGATAGTATATTTGGATGTGAATCTTCTCTTCCCTAATTGATTCTTTCATGAGTTGCATCATTGACTAATGCTATGTTTGCCAATCTCCAATTTTTTTTACCACTTATACTTTTCCTTATTGTGATGTGATTACTCACCATAAGTTAGCATGTGATCTTTTTCATTTATTTTCTTTTATCATGATTACAACAAGAAAGTAAAAATGGCCAAGGCTCAAACTAACTTTATTATATAACTCTCACTCGATTACATGGATAGATAGATCACGAAACTAGCACTCGAAGATAGATCAAACTAAAATTTTATTCAACTAAAACATGAAAAGGCTAAGGATTGAAATAAAAAAGCAAAGGGTGAAAGTGATGGTGATACGATACTGGGGCACCTCCCCCAAGCTTTGGCCTAGCCAAGGGGAGTGCCCATACCCGTGTACTCCGATCTCCTTTGGTGGCGGTGATGATGAAGGTGGTGGTGATGAGATGGTAGTGGGTTTATCCTTCAGTTTCCAGGGCAAGGGTTCACCATCAATAGTTGAGGCACGAGTCCCTGGAGTCGTGCAATTGGCAGCTAAGCTTATACCTTTAAATATCGCCTCATCCACAAAAACTTGATTTTGGAGATTATAAATTTGACTCTGCAGAAATTTGATTTGCTCGTTGAAGTTGAAGATAATGTCTTTCATGCCCTGACCATCCACCATGTGATCACGGGTAAATTCTATGATCATGGAGTGGTTGGTACTAAGTCCACATTCCACCATCCCCTTGCACTTGAAGACGTCTTGCTCCATAGCTTCCATCCTGTCCTCCATGCTGCCAATCCTCTTGGGCACCTGAACATCCTGGATGTGGAGCACCCCTTACGCATCTCAATGGTTTGAGGGTGCTTCATCACATCTGGCAGATATGGGATGATAACCTTTTCGAAGAACTTGTCCTTGGGGGAACTTGAGGAAGCCATGGAGATTTAGGTCTGTCAAGAAAACAACACAAAACAAGAACAACATAAAATCTCACGATGCGGTGGTGAAAACAGTTGGGGGGTATATATAGAGAATTTTTATTCTTACAAACCAAGAAAAAAAGGAAAATGGAGTCAGGAAGCTTCCCGAGGTGGGCATGCTCCACGAGGGCGCGCCAAGGATGACAACCGCGCCCTAGTGCTCCGTGCCCTCCTCGATCACCTTCTGGTTTATTTTTTATTTCCTAAAATTCATAAATACTGCAAAACTGATAAAAAATATTTTTGCAGATTTTTCGGAGACTGTTTACTCACCGTATCACATACCTATTTATTTTCACGATTCTGAAGCGTTCTGGAAGGTTTCTTTTATGTGTTCCTCCGGTGTCATGATTTGGATAACATTGCTTTCAACATTAATAGGCTTACCTAAGATATTGTGTTTAATTCTTTGTCCATTGACCACCTTCGGGTTGGTACCTTCGGCATTATTAATCTTAATAGCTCCGGAGCGACAAACTTCTTCAATAACATAGGGCCCTTCCCATTTGGAGATAAGTTTTCCTGCAAAAAAATCCGAAACGAGAATTGTACAATAGAACATATTCTCCAACTTTGAATACTCGCTTTTGGATTCTTTTGTCATGCCATCTTTTAACTTTTTATTTAAATAACTTGGCATTTTCATAAGCGTGGGTTCTCCATTCATCTAATGAGCTAATATCAAATAACCTCTTTTCACCGGCAAGTTTGAAGTCATAGTTTAGTTCTTTGATTGCCCAAAATGCTTTATGTTCTAATTCTAGAGGCAAATGACAAGCTTTCCCATAGACCATCTTTTATGGAGACATACCGATAGGATTTTTATAAGAAGTTCTATAGGCTCAAAGTGCATCATCTAGTTTCTTAGACCAATTCTTTCGAGACCTATTAACAGTTTTTTGTAATATCAATTTTATTTCTCTATTACTAAGCTCAACTTGACTACTAGATTGAGGATGATATGGTGATGCAATTCTATGGTTAACTTAAAATTTAGCAAGCATCTCACGGAAAGCACCATGAATAAAGTGTGAACCACCATTAGTCATTAGGTATCTAGGGACTCCAAACCTTGTGAAAATAACTTCTTTAAGCATTTTAATGGAAGTATGATGATCGACACTACTAGTTGGAATAGCTTCTACCCACTTCGTGACATAATCAACAACAACCAAAATATGAGTGTACCCATTAGAGGAAGGAAAAGGTCCCATATAATGAGAACCCCAAACATCAAATGGTTCAACAACAAGTGGGTCCTTTGACATTTCTTCCTCTAATGATATAATATAGGCATTTCTTGGTGCTTACCGATATTACCAATTCTTTGACATTCGTCACAGGTTGAGACAAACTAACGAGCATCCTTGAAGAGAGTAGGCCAATAGAAACCAGACTGTAATACCTTATGAGCAGTTCTATCTCCAGCATGATGTCCTCCATAAGCTTCAGAATGACACTTCCGTAAGATTTGCTCATGTTCATACTCAGGTACACAACGTCTAATAATACCATCTACTCCTTCTTTATAAATATGTGGGTCATCCCAAAAGTAATGTCTTAAGTCATAGAAGAATTTTTTCTTTTGTTGGTATGTGAAACTACGTGGAATATATTTAGCAACAGTGTAATTAGCATAGTCAGAATACCATGGAGTGTTTTGAGAGACATTTACTACAGCTAGTTGTTCATTAGGAAAACTATCATCAATAGGTAGTGGGTCATAAAGAATATTTTCTAACCTAGACAAGTTATCATCTATGGGGTTCTCTGCTCCCTTCCTATCAACGATATGTAAATCAAATTCCTGAAGCAAGAGAACCCACCTAATGAGTCTAGGTTTATCATCTTTATTTTCCATAAGATATTTTATAGCAGCATGATCAGTGTGAATAGTAACTTTGGAATCAACAATGTATGATCTGAATTTATCACAAGCAAACACCACTGCTAAGCAATCATCAAAAGAAGTTCCATGAAAATCTTTTCACAAGAATCGGAGAATATAGCAGTCATACATCTTGAAAGGTAGTAGGTGCATTCCATAAACCAAAAGGCATACGTCTATAAGCATAGGTTCCAAAAGGACAACTAAAGGTGGTTTTCTCTTGATCAGACTGTGACACGAGTATTTGAGAGAAACCAGAATATCCATCTCGGAAACTAAATTGTGTGTGCTAAGATAATATTTCAAGCATTTGATCAATAAAAGGCAAGGAGTAATGATACTTTCTAGTAGCTTCATTTAATTTTCTAAAATCAATTACCATCCTATAGCGAGTAACAATTCGTTGTGGAATAAGATCATTTTTATCATTAGGAACAACAGTGATTCCTCCTTCCTTATGGACACAATGAAACCCATCTACTATCAGCTATAGGATAGATTATACCTACTTGCAGAAGCTTTAATATTTAAGTTCTCACCACTTCTTTCATCTTGGGATTCAATCGTCGTTGATGATCAACAACGGGTTTAGCTTCAGGTTCCATATTAATCTTGTGCTGAGATAGAGTGGGACTAATGCCCTTAAGATCATCAAGAGTATATCCAATAGCAGCCTAGTGCTTCCTTAGAATTTTCAATAGTCTTTCTTCTTCATGTTCTGAAATGTTAGCACTAATAATAACAGGATATATCTTTTCCCATCAAGGTAACCATATTTTAGAGTGTCAGGCAATTGTTTTAGTTCAAACACATGATCACCTTTAGGTGGAGGAGGACCTCCAAGAGTTTCAATAGGCAAATTGTGTTTTAGTAGAGGTTTTTTTGCGAGGTGTCTCAGTAGAGGTTGTTGTTCAAAGAATTTTTTTATCTATTTCATTTCTTTCATGAAAGTACAAATCATTTTCATGGTCTAGCAAATATTTTTCTAGTGGACCGGTAAGAGGAACGAAAATAGAACCAAGACCAATTATTTCATCCTTATTAAACAATTCTCTATCAGGAGGTTGTCTACTAAACTTGGAAATATTAAACTCACAAGACACATCACTAAACTCAACACTAACAATTTCCTTTTTGCAATCTATCTTAGCATTAACGGTGTTCAAGAAAGGTCTACCAAACATAATGGGACAAAAGATATCTTGTGGGGAACCAAGAACTAGAAAATCCGTAGGATATTTTATTTTCCCACACAAGACTGTTGGAAATATGCCCTAGAGGCAATGATAAAGTGGTTATTATTATACTTCCTTGTTCATGATAATCATTTATTATCCATGCTATAATTGTATTGATTGGAAACTCAGATTGCATATGTGGATACATACACAACACTATGTCCCTAATATGCCTCTAGTAGACTAGCTCGTTGATCAATGATGGTCAAGGTTTCGTAGCCATTGACATGAGATGTCATTTGATAACTGGATAACATCATTAGGAGAATGATGTGATGGACAAGACCCATATGAATGTAGCATATGATCGTGTCAATTTATTGCTATAGTTTTCTGCATGTCAAGTATTTGTTCCTATGACCATGAGATCACGCAACTCACTCACACCGGAGGAATACCTTGTGTGTATCAAATGTCGCAACATAACTGGGTGACTATAAAGGTGCTCTACAAGTATCTCTGAAGGTGTCTGTCGAGTTGGCATGGATCAAGACTGGGATTTGTTACTCCATGTGACGGAGAGGTATCTCAGGGCCCACTCGGTAAAACAACATCACAACAAGCCTTGCAAGTAGAGTGACTAAAGTGTTAGACACAGAATCGTGTATTACGGAACGAGTAAAGAGACTTTCCGGTAACGATATTGAACTAGGTATAGATATACCAACGATCGAATCTCGGTCAACATGTCGAAGAACAAAGGGAACAACATACGGGATTAACTGAATCCTTGACATAGAGGTTCAACCGATAAAGATCTTCGTAGAATATGAAGGAACCAATATGGGCATCCAGGTCCCGCTATTGGTTATTTACCATGGAGGTGCTCGGTCATGTCTACATAGCTCTCGAACCCGTAGGGTCTGCATACTTAACGTTCGGTGACGTTTCAGTAGTATTGTGTTATGCATGGTGGTTACCGAAGGTTGTTCGGAGTCCCAGATGATATCCCGGACGTCACGAGGAGCTCCAGAATGGTCCGTAGGTAAAGATTGATATATAGGAAGTTCCATGTTGGTCACCGGAAAAGTTTTGGGTATTTTCGGTAGTGTACCGCAGGTGCCGGGTGGCCATCGGGAGGGGCCACCCACCCCAGAGGGCCCATGTGTTGTGGGAGGAGATAGACCAGCCCCTGGTGAGCTAGAGGACCCTCCCACCAAGGCCCATGGGGCTAAGGAAGTGGGAGAAGGAAACCCCAAGGCAGGAGGAGGGAAAATCAAGTAGGGGAAGGAATCGTACTTGGAGTAGGATTGGTGGACGCCTCCACCTCCTCCACCTCGGCCGAAGCTCCTAGGGGAAACCCTAGGGCTGCATCCTCTCCCCTCCCTCCTATATATACTAGAGGAATAGAGCCCCAAATCACAAGTCCACGTGCTAGTTCTCTATTCCCTAGTTCCTCCACCAAATAGATTCCGATGGTGCTTAGGCGAAGCCCTGCCGAAATAGTTCCACCACCACCGTCGTCGCGTCATCGCGCTGCCGAAGAACTCATCTACCTCTCCGCTCCCTCTTTCTGGATCAAGAAGGCGGAGATCGTCATCGATCTGTACGTGTGCTGAATGTGGAGGTGCCATCTATTTGGCGCTAGATCTGTACGGATCGTGATCGGATCACAGGACGGCTAGCGATTTGGATTGCGAAGACGTTCGACTACATCAACCGCATTTCTTAACGCTTCCTGCTTAGTGATCTACAAGGGTATGTAGATGCACTATCCCTCTCGTAGATGCTCATCACCATGGATAGATCTTGCGTGTGTGTAGGAATATTTTTTGTTTCCCATGCAACATTACCCAATAGTGGCATCATGAGCTAGCTCTATGTGTAGATGAGATCACGAGTAGAACACAAAGGAGTTTGTGGGCATTGATGCTCAGATTGTTTCCTCCCTTGGTATTTTCTTGATTCAGCGGTATTGTGGGATGAAGCGTCCCGGACCAACCTTACTCGTACGATTACGAGAGACCGGTTCCATCGACTGACATGTGACTTTGTTGCTTAAAGATGGCTAGCAGGTGTCTATCTCTCCTACTCTAGTTGGATCGGATTCGACAAAGGCGGTCCTTGAGAACGCTGAATAGCAATTTGTGTATCACTGTTGTGGTTTTTGTGTAGGTAAGAATCGTTCTTGCTAGATATCCGTATCAGCCACGTAAAACATGCAACAACAATTAGAGGACGTCTAACTTGTTTTTGCAGGGTATGTTGTCATGTGATATGGCCAATTACATAATGCGATATATGTGATGTATGAGATGATCATGTTTTGTATAGAATATCACGACTTGCATGTCGATGAGTATGGCAACCGACAGGAGCCACATGGTTGTATTTAATTTATTTTTGCTGTTTTTGTTTTACTCTATCACTACGAGTTAGCAATAGTCGTGGAAGCAAGAATTGACGTGACAACCTCATGGGGACACATTGATGGAGATCATGGTGTCATGCCGGTGACGATGAAGAACATGCCGGTGCTTTGAAGATGGAGATCAAAAGCACAAGTTCATGGCCATATCATGTCGCTTATGATTTGCATGTGATGTTAATCCTTTTATGCATGTTATTTCCCTTAGGACGACAGTAGCATTATAAGGTTATCCCTCACTAAATTTCAAGATCAAATTGTGTTCTCCCCGAGTGTGCACCATTGTCGAAGTTCATCGTTTTGAGACACCACGTGATGATCGGGTGTGATAGAATCTACGTTCACATACAACGGTGCAAGCCAGTGTTGCACGTGTAGAACACGCGGGTTAAACTTGACGAGCCTAGCATGTACAGACACGGCCTCGAACACAAGAGACCGAAAGGTTGAACATGAGTCATATAGTAGATATGATCAACATGGAGATGTTCACCATTGAAACCACCTCATCTCATATGATGATCAGACTTGGGTTGGTGAATTTGGATCATGTAACACCCGAATGACCGGAGGGATGTCAATTTGAGTGGGAGTTTTTAATTAATATGATTAACTAAACTCATTATCTTGAATAATAGTCTTAGTAACCTTTGCATATTTATGTTGTAGATCAATGGCTCGCGTAGTAGCTCCCCTGAATTTTAATGCGTTCCTACAAAAAGCCAAGTTGAAAGATGATGGAAGTAACTTTGTAGACTGGGCCCTTAATCTGAGGATTATCCTCACGTCTTACCAAAAGTCTTATGTCCTTGATGCACCGCTTGGTGATCCACCCGCTCCCGTGTCGTCCGAAGACGTTGTGAACGCTTGGGAGACATGATACGTCTCCAACATATCTATAATTTTTGATGCTGTCATGCTATTATATTATCTGTTTTGGATGTTTTATATGCATTAATATGTTGTTTGATATTATTTTTGGGACTAACCTATTAATCTAGAGCACAGTGCCAGTTTCTGGTTTTCCCCTTGTTTTTGAGTTTTGCAGATATGGAATATTAAATGGAGTCCAAACGGAATAAAATCTTCGAAATGATTTTTTCTAGAAGGAAACAAATCCACCAGGCTCAGAGTGCATGCTAGGGATCTACCAGGTGATCACAAGCCTGGTAGGCGCGGCCACCCCCCTGACCGTGCCTAGCAGGCTTGCCATCTCATGGCAGGTCTCCTAACCCTATTCTTCGTCCTACAAATACCCAAATATCCCCCAACACTAGAGGGAGACATGAAAATACTTTTCCACCACTAGAATCTTCCGTTCCCAAGAGATCCAATCTTGGAGCCTTTTTCGGTAATCCGCCGGAGGGCGTTTCGATCATGGAGGGCATCTACATCAACTCCATTGCCCCTCCAATGATGCGTGAGTAGTCCACCACAGACCTACGGGTCCATAACTAGTAGCTATATGGATTCTTCTCTCTCTTTGATCTTCAATAACATGTTCTTCATGATCTTCATGGAGATCTATCCGATGTAATACTCTTTTGTGGTGTGTTTGTCAAGATCCGATGAATTATGGGTTTATGTTCAGATTATCCATGAATCTTATTTGAATCTTCTATGAATTCTTATATGCATGATTTCATATCCATGTAAATCTCTTCGAGTTATTGGTTTGGTTTGGCCAACTAGATTGTTAATTCTTGCAATGGGAGAAGTGCTTGGTTTTGGGTTCAATCTTGCGGTGTCCTCACCCAGTGGCATAGTAGGGGTAGCGAGGAACATATTGTATTGTTGACATCAAGGGTAACAAGATGGGGTTTTCATCATATTGCTTGAGTTTATCCCTCTACATCATATCATCTTACTTAGTGCGTTACTCTGTTCTTCATGAACTTAATACTCTAGATGTAGGCAGGAGTCAGTCGATGTGTGGAGTAATAGTAGTAGATGAAGAATCGTTTCGGAATACTTGACACAGACATGATGCCTATATGCATGATCATTTCCTTGGATAACTACATGATTATTCTCTTTTCTACCAATTGCTTGACAGTAATTTTTTTACCCACCATGATATTTTCGTTCAAGAGAGAAGCCTCTAGTGAAACCTATGGCCCCCGGGTCTACTTTCCATGATATATTTTCAGATATATAAACCAAAAATACTTTGCTGCAATTTATTTATGTTTTACTTTCCATTCTCATTTACATCTATCTCTATCGGATCTAATCCTTGCAAATAACTGTGAAGGGATTGACAACCCCTTTATAGCATTGGGTGCAAGAGTTTGATGGTTTGTGTAGGTGCATCCATTGATGAATTTCTTGTTCCTCCTAATGGATTGATACCTTGGTTCTCATCAACTGAGGGAAATACTTATCTACTTCACTGCATCACCCTTTCCTCTTCAAGGGAAAACCAACGCAAGCTCAAGAGGTAGCAAGAAGGATTTCCGACGCCGTTGCCGAGGAGGATACATAGCTAGTCAAGATCAAGCCTACCAAGTACCCATCCAAAAATCATATATTGCATTTACATTATTTGCCATTTGCCTCTCATTTTACTCTTCCCCACTTCTAAAACGATTTTAAGAAAATACCAAAAAGATTTGCCTTTTTATTCGCCCTTCTTCCGTTCGTCTTCCCGTTTGCTGTGTTTGCATGTGATGCCATGTACCTTCTATTTGCTTGCATCTTGGCTTTCTAAAAATATATTGATATGGATCCTCATCCACATGCTAATAATTTTAAAATACCAAATTATGATGAACCAATTGCTAGTGAGTTGAGTGCACTTGCTTATCTCTATGAAGTTTTGTTTGAAAATCATGAATCTGAAAATTTTGATGAAGTGTTGAAATAAGAAATTTGTAAGGAGATTCGTGATAGATAATTTAATGAAAAGCATGATTTCCATGTTGTTAGTATGAATTCTATGAATATCCATGATGCTAGTGATATGCAAAACCACAAGGTTGGGGATGCTATGCTTGATGAAGATGATATTTTTTGTTCCCCAGGTTTTGGTGATGACATGTATGCTATAATTGATCATGAAAACAATACATTGTGTGATAGTTATATTGTGATATTACTTCATGATGCTACTGAAATTTATTATGAGGGAGGAACATATGCTTGTAGGAATTTCAATAATATCAAATTTCCTCTCTACGTGTTCAAAGTTTTGAAGTTATGCTTGTTTGGCCTTCCCATGCTAGTTGATTCTTGTCCCCATAAATTGTTTGCTCACAAAATTCCTATGCATTGGAAGTGGGTTATACTTAAATCTGCTTGTCACGAGATTCATGATTCTCTCTTGCATGTTTCAATTACTACTTTTTATATGAGCATCATTGAAATCATTATGCCTAGCTAGGGGCGTTAAACAATAGCGCTTGTTGGGAGGCAACCCAATTTTATTTTTTGTTCTGTTTTTGCTTCTGTTTTTGAGTGTTTCCCACATTATTACTTCTGTAATAATTGTGTTTTTGTCTTTTAATTAGTGTTTGAGCCAAGTAAACCTTTGGGGTGATCTATGGTAGTTGTTGATTTGTTCTTGCTGAAAAACAGAAACTTTTGCGTTCAGTCCAGGATTTTTCTAAATTTTTTAGAGCATCGAATGAGTCTGAAATGTTTACAAAAGATTGATATATAAATTTCCCAGGTTGTCTCAAATTTCAGAATTGTTTGAATTACATAAGTATACGAAGTTTTCAGATTGCTATAGACTGTTTTGTTTTTGACATATTCTGTTTTTTTCGAGTTGTTTGCCTCTTTTGATGAATCTATGGGTTGTATCATGGCGTATGAACCATGGATAAGTTATAATACAGTGGTTAATACACAAATATAAATAAAGAATGAGTTAACAATAGTACCTAAAGTGGTGATTTATTTTCTTATACTAATGGATCTCATGAGTTTTCTGTTAAGTTTTGTGTTGTGAAGTTTTCAAGTTTTGGGTAAAGATTTGATGGACTATGGAATAAGGGTTGGCAAGAGCCTAAGCTTGGGGATGCCCAAGGCACCCCAAGTCATATTCAAGGATGCCAAAGATCCTAAGCTTGGGGATGTCCCGGAAGGCATCCCCTCCTCCGTCTTCAATCCATCGGTAAATTTACTTGAGGCTATATTTTTATTCACCACATGATATGTGTTTTGCTTGGAGCGTCTTGTATGATATGAGTCGTTGCTTCTTACTTTTACACAATCATCCTTGCTGCACACATCTTTTGAGAGAGACATGCTGAATCATGAATTTATTAGAATACTCTATTTGCTTCACTTATATCTTTTGAGATAGACAATTTTGCTCTATGTGCTTCACTTATATTTTTTAGAGCACAGTGGTGTTTTCGTTTTATAGAAATAATTGAAATCTCGTAACTCACTTATATTACTTTGAGAGTCTCTAAACATCATGGTAATTGGTCTAGGTTATTAATTTAGTCCTAATATTATAGGCATCCAAGAGGGATATAATAAGAACTTCCATATTAAGTGCATTGAATACTATGAGAAGTTTGATTCCTTGCATAAAGTTTTGAGATATAAATATGGTAATTTTAAGAAATAATTGTGATTTGGTAAAAATACTTGTGTAAAGGTTTGTGATTCTCGTAGCATGCACGTATGGTGAACTGTTATGTAAGGAAGTCGGAGCATGATTTGTTTATAGATTGTTGACCTTTGTGTGAGGGTCAGGAGCATGTGATGGTTTACTACTACCAACCTCTCCCCTAGGAGCATGCATTTAATACTTTGCTTCAATGACCAATAGACTTTTTCAATAAGTATGTGAGTTCTTTATGACTAATGTTGATTCCATGGATTATATGCACTCTCACCCTTCCACATTTGCGAGCCTCTCTAGTACCGTGCAACTTTTGCTGGTGCGATAAACCCACCTTCCTCAAAACAGACACCATATATATTTCCTCAAAACAGCCACCATACCCACCTATTATGGCATTTCCATAGTCACTCTGGGATATATTTCCATGCAATATCCACCGTTCCCTTTATTATGACACGCACCATCATTTTCATATTGCTTTGCATGATCGTAAGATAGCTAGAATGATGTTTTCATGGCTTGTCCATTTCTTGATGTCATTCGCTATGCTAGATGATTGCACATCCTAGTACACCACCGGAGGCATTCATATAGAGTCATAATTTGTTCTAGTTATCGAGTTGTAATTCTTGAGTTGTAAGTAAATAAAAGTGTGATGACCATCATTATTAGAGCATTGTCCCATGTGAGCAAAGGATGATGGAAGCTATGGTTCCCTCACAAGTGGGGATAAGACTCCGGACTTTATGAAAAATAAAAGAATCTAGCGAAGCCCAAATAAAAAAAAGAGGCCTTATATGCCCACCAAAATAAAAAATGAGAGAAAATAGAGAAGGGACAATGCTACTATCCTTTTTCACACTTCTGCTTCAAAGTAGCACCATGAGCTTCATGATAGAGAGTCTCCTGTTTTGTCACTTTCATATACTAGTGGGAATTTTTCATTAAATAACTTGGCTTGTATATTCCAATGACGGGCTTCCTCAAATTTCTCTAGGTCTTCATGAGCAAGCAAGTTGGATTCACACCCACTTAGTTTTCTTTTGAGCTTTCATACACTTATAGCTCTAGTGCATCCATTATACTTTCCTCAAAACAACCACCATATACCTTCCTAAAAACAGCCACCATATACCTTCCTCAAAACAGCCTCCATACCTACCTATTATGGCATTTCCATAGCCATTCTGAGATATATTGCCATGCAACTTCCACCGTTTCCTTTTATGACATGCATCATCACTTCCATATTGCATATAGAGTCATATTTTGTCATAGGTATCAAGTTGTAACTTTTTTTTTGAGTTGTATGTAAATAAAAGTGTGATGATTATCATTATTAGAGCATGCCCATGTGAGGCAAGGATGATGGAAGCTATGATTCCCTCACAAGTGGGGATGAGATTCCGGACTTTATGAAAAATAAAAGAGGCCAACGAAGCCAAAATAAAAAAAAGAGGCCTTAGATGCCCACCAAAAAAGAGAAAAAATGAGAGAAAAGAGACACGAGACATTCCTACTATCTTTTTCCACACTTGTGCTTCAAAGTAGCACCATGATCGTCATGATAGAGAGTCTCCTATTTTGTCACTTTCATATACTAGTGGGAATTTTTCTTTATATAACTTGGCTCGTATATTCCAATGATGGGCTTCCTCAAATTACCCTAGGTCTTCATGAGCAAGCAAGTTGGATGCACACCCACTTACTTTCCTCTTGAGCTTTCATACACTTATAGCTCCACTGCATCCGTTGCATGGCAATCCCTACTCACTCACATTGATATCTATTGACGGGCATCTCCATAGCCCGTTGATATGCCTAATTGATTTGAGACTATCTTCTCCTTTTCCTTGGCAACCTCCACCATATTCTATTCCACCTATAGTTCTATATCCATGGCTCACGCTCTTGTACTGCATGAGAGTTGAAAAAGTTTGAGAAAATAAAAGTGTGAAAACAATTGCTTGACTTGTCATTGGGGTTGTGCATGATATAAACACTTTATGTGGAGGAAGATGGAGCATAGACAGACCATGTGATATTGTAGGGATAACTTTCTTTTGCCATTATATTTTGAAGAGATACAATTGCTTTGATAGTATGCTTGAAATGTTATTGTTTTCACATCAATATTAAGTTTTTGTTTTTGAGTCTTATGGATCTGAACATTCATGCCACAATAGAGAATATTACATGGATAAATATGCTGGGTAGCACTCCACATCAAAAATTCTGTTTTTATCATTTACCTACTCAAGGACGAGCATGAATTAAGCTTGGGGATGCTGATACGTCTATAATGTATCTATAATTTTTGATGATGTCATGCTATTATATTATCTGTTTTGGATGTTTTATATGCGTTAATATGCTATTTTATATTATTTTTGGGACTAACCTATTAATCTAGAGCCTAGTGTGAGTTTCTGTTTTTTCCTTGTTTTTGAGTTTTGCAGATATGGAATATTAAACGGAGTCCAAACGGAATAAAATCTTTGAAATGATTTTTTCTAGAAGGAAACAAATCCACCAGGCTCGGAGTGCACGCTAGGGATCTACCAGGTGATCACAAGCCTGGTAGGCATGGCCACCCCCTGGCCGTGCCTACTAGGCTTGCCATCCTGGCAGGTCTCCTAACCCTATTCTTCGTCCTACAAATACCCAAATATCCCCCCAACACTAGAGGGAGACATGAAAATACTTTTCCGCCGCTAGAATCCTCCGTTCCCAAGAGATCTAATCTTGGAGCCTTTTCCGGTAATCCGCCAGAGGGCGTTTCGATCAGGGAGGGCATCTACATCAACTCCATTGCCCCTCCGATGATGCGTGAGTAGTCAACCACAGACCTACGAGTCAATAGCTAGTAGCTAGATGGCTTCTTCTCTCTCTTTGATCTTCAATACCATGTTCTTCATGATCTTCATGGAGATCTATCCGATGTAATACTCTTTTGTGGTGTGTTTGTCAAGATCTGATGAATTGTGGGTTTATGTTCAGATTATCCATGAATCTTATTTGAATCTTCTCTGAATTCTTATATGCATGATTTCATATCCTTGTAAGTCTCTTCGAGTTATTGGTTTGGTTTGGCCAACTAGATTGGTAATTCTTGTAATGGGATAAGTGCTTGGTTTTGGGTTCAATCTTGCGGTGTCCTCACCTAGTGACATAGTAGGGGTAGCAAGGCAAGTATTGTATTGTTGCCATCAAGGGTAAAAAGATGGGGTTTTCATCATATTGCTTGAGTTTATCCCTCTACATCATGTCATCTTACTTAATGCGTTACTCTATTCTTCATGAACTTAATACTCTAGATGCAGGCAGGAGTCGATCGATGTGTGGAGTAATAGTAGTAGATGCAGAATTGTTTCGGTCTACTTGACAAGGACGTGACGCCTACATGCATGATCATTGACTAGGATAGCACATGATTATTTGCTTTTCTATCAATTGCTTGATAGTAATTTGTTTACCCACCATGATATTTTCCTTCAAGATATAAGCCTGTAGTGAAACCTATGGACCCGAGTCTACTTTCCATAATATGTTTTCAGATCTATAAACCAAAAATACCAGAAATACTTTGCTGCAATTTATTTACCTTTTACATTCCGTTCTCATTTACATCTATCTCTATTGGATCTAATCCTTGCAAATAATCATGAAGGGATTGACAACCCCTTTATAGCGTTGGGTGCAAGAGTTTGATTGTTCATGTAGGTGCATCCATTGGTGACTTGCTTGCTCCTCTTACTGGATTGATAGCTTGGTTCTCAACAACTGAGGGAAATACTTATCTACTTCGCTGCATCACCCTTTCCTCTTCAAGGGAAAACCAATGCAAGCTCAAGAGGTAGTAGTGACTTGCTTGTTGCTCCTATTGGATTGATACCTTGGTTCTCAGCAACTGAGGGAAATACTTATCTACTTTGCTGCATCACCCTTTCCTCTTCAAGGGAAAACCAACGCAAGCTCAAGGGGTAGCAAGACACGTTCTGGAGATTAGTCAATAGTTCAATGTGCACTGTTGTATGGCTTAGAACTAGGACTTCAAAGACGTTTTGAACATCATGGAGCATATGAGATGTTCCAGGAATTGAAGTTTATCTTTGAGAAGAATGCCCGGATTGAGAGGTATGAGACCTCCTATATGTTGTATGCTTGCAAGGTGGAGGAGAACAGGTCTGTCAGTGAACATATACTCAAACTGTCTGGGTATTCGAACTGTCTGGCTGAGTTAGGGATGCCCCTTCTACCAGAGGCGATCACTGACAGAGTTCTTCAACCATTGCCACGTAGCTACAAGAGCTTCATGTTGAACTATAACATGCATGGGATGAACAAGTCAGTCGCCGAGCTGTTTGCGATCCTGAAAGTTGTTGAGTCTGAAATCCAAAAAGAGCATCAAGTGTTGATGGTCAATAAAACCACTAGTTTCAAGAAGAATGACAAGGGCAAGAAGGGTAACTCCAAGAAGAGTGGCAAAGCAGTTGCCCCTCCTGTGAAGAAACCCAAGACTGGACCCAAGCCAGAAACTGAGTGGTTTCATTGCAAGGGAACTGGTCACTGGAAGCGAAACTGCCCCAAGTATCTGGCCGACAAGAAGGTGGCTAACACCAAACAAGGTATATATGATATACATGTTATTGATGTGTACCTTACCAACTCTCTTTGTAGTGCCTGGGTATTTAATACCGGTTCGAGTGCTCACATTTGCAACTCAAAACAGGAGCTACGGAATTGACAAAGGCTGGCTAAGGATGAAGTGATGATGCACGTGGGAAATGGTTCCAAGGTTCATGTGATCACCGTCGGCACGCTTGCTCTTCGATTACCATCGGGATTAGTGATGAACCTGAATAATTGTTATTTAGTGCCTGTGTTAAGCATGAACATTATATCTGGATCTTGTTTATTGCGAGACGGTTACTCATTTAAATCACAGAATAATGGTTGTTCTATTTATATGAGTAATATCTTTTATGGTCATGCACACAATGTGAGGAGTTTCTTCTTATTCAATCTCGATAGTGACAATACACATATTCATAACATTGATGCCAAAAGATGTAGAGTTGATAATTATAGTACCACTTTCTTGTGGCTCTGCCGCTTAGGTCATATTTGTCAGTGTTCTTGCAAAGGGGGTATCCACACCAGCCTGCCTGCGGCCCAGGGCGTGACCCACTTCATCAACCGAGTAAGACCAGGTGCGGCACCACTCGAGACAAGGCCCTCGCAAGGGCCCTAGCCTTGCGATGAAGAACAACGATAAGACCCACGAAGGATGGGCCTCCTCAGGCCCCCTCTGGAGCGGCGGAGATTTCTATGCAAGGCCCGGCCTTGGGAGTCAAGGGTGACGCAAGGAAGGACATGCGGGCGACAGTACGCTAGGCGGCGCAGTTTCCTCTTTGGTGCAAAGGGAGCAAGGACATATGCAGGTTCCCAAAGCACACCCAGAGGTTTCCATTCTAGTGCAAGAAGACCACAACCACCCGCCCTGCAGAGTGGATGTCATCGCTGAGCCCATCCCTGCGCCGTCGAGAGCTACTTTGTAGGCGAAGACCGCCTTTGGGCAGGGCGAGCACGTAGTGCTACCCCCCTTCAAAATTGGCCGTTGTGGGATCCCTTCCTGCCATTGTGAGAAGGGAAGAGGACCTGGGCCACCGCTATATTGAGAGGATAGGTAGCACCATATAAGGGGAGGACGAAGACCACCGGATCCATCGCACAATCCATTCCACCACTGATTCACCACAAAGCCATAGAGGGCGTCGAACACCTCAAGAGAGCCCTCAGGAGGCCCAAGAACACTGTACTATTTCATCCACATCACCTCCTCGAGAGGCAATCCAAAAAAGAAGGAATAGGGTATTATGCTTCGCAGCGGCCCGAACCTGGGTAATCTGTCATGTTCATCTTCTTGCTCGTCATCGTGCGAGTTTGTCGTTGCGTCCATCGAGTAGCGAGCTAGGGTGATGAGGCTACAGGGAACTTCGCACACGCCCCTGTGTTCAAATCTTAAGGGTTTTGCGAAGCACGAAATCCAACATTTGGCACGCCAAGTAGGGGGCGTGTCGGAGTCTTCCTCAAGCCAAGAACTTCTCCCACCTCGCTGCCCCGATGTTTGACGCCCGCCGAGCCCTTGCAGAGCGTTGAGCCACCAGCGTAGCCTAGATGGCACCTATGGGCCGCACCGGTGCCTGCCGGTCGCCCTTGCCTGTGGAAAACGCCACCACGTGCCCCGACGCCCATGAGAAACATGATTCCTCTCAGTCGGTCACCATGCAGCATGATGGCTACACCGCAACTCCTTCGATCATCCCAGCTTCCGGCTCGTTCTACCGTGTTCAGCCAGGGCTCGCCATGGTTAACGAGCTGCTTCATTACCGCCCAGCCACTGACCTCTACGATGACTGGCGTCAGTGCATCGCGGAGCTCGTTAGGGATGCCGGTGAGGCTTCAATGCTCTGCTACTCGCTTCGACCCCAACCATCCCTAGCAAACGACGGGGCGCCCGATGCGCAGCCTCCACCTCTGCAACGTGACGTCGACCCCGAGCCCAGGTGGGAAGCGCACCCCCACAACCGACCTTGCGAACCGTAGGCAAGGTTGGAAGATGAAATGAGTTGCCAGGGGATCCCCCGGCCGCGCGCCGACACGCGCGCACTCCCTCCGCTACCGGCCCAACGCCGCGACCGGGAACCACACCAGGAGGCCTCATGGGAGCACCAAGACCGGGACCCTCCTAGGTACACAACACCCGCTGAGCCGGTGGTGTGCCTCTCCATCGCTCTAGGGCTCTACCCAACCAAGTGGCCATGCAAGTTCAAGCCCGACCTGCCCCCATGCTATGATGGCACCGCAGATCCGACCGAGTTTCTATAGCTCTACTCCCTGAGCATCCCGACAGTTGGAGGAGACGACATGGTCATGGCATGTTCGTTCCCCATGGCGCTCAAGGGTGGCGCGCTCTCCTGGCTCTTCAACCTCCTGGAAGCATGCATCACCTCCTAGGAAGGCCTGCCCAAGTGCTTCATCGCCAACTTCCAAGGCACCCGCAACTGCGTGCCCACCGTGAACGACCTGCGGCGAATCATGCAGTAGGATGGGGAGACCCTGCACAAGTTCATACAACACTTCATGGCCACACACGTCAAGATCCCGAAGGCCTCAGATGAAGCCATCGTATCAGCATTTGGTGACGGAGTCACCGACCTCAAGATGAAGGAGGAGCTCACCATGAATGGCAAACTATGCTCCGCCCTAGAACTGTTCAATCTGGTGAACAAGTGCGCTAACGCAGAGGAGGGTCGTTGTCGCTCCAAGGTCTCCCGGCGGCAGATCCAGAAGAAAAGAAGACCAAGGCCAAGGAGGCGAAGCGTAAGGCCCCAACAGTGCTTGCAGCTGAGCCTGAGGTGAAGCACAACCGGGTTGAGGAGCACCCCCTAGGAGTAAGACCCACTTGCATCTTCCATGGCACCAATAACCACGACACCGTGGATTGCCAGGAACTCAGGCTAATCCGTGCCGAGCACTTCATCAAGCATCCCGGGCGAGCTGAACGAGGCTTCGAACGTGGCGGTGGCCACAGCGGAGGCCGCTGGGACAACCGGGAACCTCGCCAAGGGTGGCGCGATCAGCCCCAGGAGGACTGTTGGCACGATTAGGCTCGGGACGACCGCTGGCACGATCAACCTCGTGAGGACCGTTGGCGCGACGACCCTCCAGAGGGGTCCCGACGTGGTCAGCCTCGCGAGGTCTGCCCTCGTGAGGTCGGCCTACCACCGCTACCATGTCCACCCAGAAGGAAGGAGGAGGATGGACATGACGACGGGGTTAGGGGATTTCAGGAGATCAGGGCTATGACCTGTATCCTGGGCGGCGCCGAGGCCCCCGCCTCAAACCGTGCCTTCAAGCAATTTGCACGGGAAGTGAATGTGGCTCTCTCAAAGCCCGAAGCAATGTGCCCCCTCAATTGGTCTCAGACTGCCATCACCTTCGACTCGAGGGACCAACTCATGTGCTCGGCCATGGCCAGCAAGCTCCCCATGTTATGCACTCCAACCATCAGAAACATCCTTGTCACCAAGACCCTCATCGACAGGGGAGCGGGACTCAACATCCTCTCCGTTTATACCTTCGAGACGCTTCAGGTGCCTTACGAGCAGCTCGTGCTGACCAAGGCCTTCTCAGGGGTTACGTACAGATCCACTATACCCATCGGGCAGGTGCGTCTGCCTGTCACCTTCGGAGGGCGCAAGAACTACCACACCGAGATCATCGTCTTTGACATCGTGCACATCCACCTTCCATACAACACAAACCTCGGATACCCGGCCCTCGCCAAGTTCATGGCGGCAACCCATCACGGCTACAACATCCTCAAGATGCCAGGGAGTGGTGGCATCATCACCATTGCTTGCGACGAGAAGGACGTCGTCTGTGCCCTCGAGCATGCCTACCGTGCTGCGGTGGCCAAGCATTCGGACGACGAGGAGGATGCCCTGCCTCGCGAGGACCCGTGCAAAAAGAAGAAGAAACTCCCTTCCACGGGGTGCCTGGGGGCTACGAGCCCTACGCCGAAGGACAGAGCCTCACCCCTATCACATAGGAAGGCACGCTCGGCTCCCCTCTTGGGTCGCGCCCGGGGGATCCCACCCAGGGAGCTTCGCGTTCGATCAGTGAGATGGCGGAGGCCGATCATGGATGGGTCAACCCGAATGCCTATGTCTGCATGCCCTTCAGACTGGCAAACGCAGGCGTAACGTTCCAACACCTTCACTAGGCCATGCTTATGCATTGCCCGTCGAGGCACGACGAGGAGTTGGAGGAGATGTCCGGACCGAGTGAAGGTTCCGGGCCTCGAGAGACGACGGACCTGTGAAGGTCGCGCTCGTGGAGGCGGGAGATAAAACAATGAGAGCGGCTTCGGCCTTCAGCGGCTTGGCCGCCAGGTGACCACTTTTTGTTGGCTGTTACGAGGTAATTTCTTGGGTTTACTTTGGCTGAGGGCGCCCGCCAGGCCGCATTATCCTCAGGAGGTCAAGGCATCCCCTGTAGTTACCTTTCGCATGCGTATTTCAATAGTTTCTCATGCACCCGCCCTGTTTTCTAACGTTCTACCTTGCTTGCATTGCCCCTTGCTGGCATAAATGCGCCGCACCACCTTCTCTGAGTTGGTGTTTCGCAAGGGTTGGTGTGCTATGACCCTTCCCGGAGCGCCCTGCAATGGGGGAGCAAAGCCCTGTCGCCTCAAGGACTTGCACCCTTGGGCGAATGACCTTGGCTGGGGGCTCCGGCCGCGGTACGGTATCTCAGCATGGAGTCTTGGGAGGCCTCACAACCTCATGTGGCAGCAATAGACAGGGTGGAGTGGGGGTCGCTCGAGCGTCAAAGGGGGCTCCTAAGCATCGCCCCCCAGGAGCCTTACCGGTCATAATGCCACTCGGCCTCGTGATGTCGTCCTTGGTTTCCGGTCGGCGTCAGGAGTGCGGGGGCCTCGCCCCGTGAAGTGCATCGTTGGTTTCTGGTCGTACCTAATGGTGGTGAGGAAATGTGCGGGACCGGGACCTGAGGACATAGAGTACCAAGAGGGCTCCCAAACTACCTCACTCAAGAAGAAGAAGTCAGCACGGCCTTGGACGGCCCTATCTACGAGAAGACCCAGGCGCAAACCGCCTTAGAGGTAAGGACTTCGTGAGGCCAAAATGCCCTCACGAGCTCCCAGATACACCTCCCAGTTCTGTCGTGCCAGCCACACGCACGAACTTTATGGGCTGTACACGCCCCCCCCCCCGAGGACACGGAGGGGTCCCATCCCACACAATGTGGCAGCCACAGCCCAACGCTGGCGGAGAAGTAAACACGGTCCACCAAGGACTATGCCCACGCAAGGTGGAAGCCATAGCTCTGAGCTGGCGGACGACATGGTCCACCAATGACTATGCCCATGCAATGTGGAAGCCCCACGCCCGATGCGGGGGGATAAACAACTGAGGGCACCCCCAGTAGCTGCATTCAACCTTAGGAAGGCTCCTTGCGGCTCCGCCTTACTGCATTCCATGGGATGTACGCGTGAGGGGCTGCAGTGGGGCTACTACCGGGCCGGGCCCAGTACTCGCCACCTCCCTAGGTCCGCCAAACCTGGTTTACATGCGCTCACCCCCGGAAAAGCTGGTGAGGAAAGGTATGGGAGCCGCTCGTACATCAAGGGGAACTCCTGAGCATCGTGACTCGGGAGCCTAACTGGACTTGTAGCCCCTCACCCCTTGGACCGTCCTTGGTTTTCGGTCGGCCCAATGGCAATTGAGGTATGCACGGGCTGGGCCCTGCCGACGTAGAGCTCGAAGCACTCAAAAACTGCTCAAAAACCCTTAAGGAGGATGGCGGGGCTCGAACATCAAGGGGGACTCCTGAGCATCGCGACTCAGGAGCCTAACTGGACCCATAGCCCCTCACCCCTTGGACCGTCCTTGGTTTCCATTCGGCCCAAAGGAGGATGAGGTACGCATGGGCCGGGCCCTGTCGACACGGAGCGTTAAAGGTGTTTGAAAGTTTCAAGTTAACCCAATCTCCACCATGTTCCCTTCATGAGGGCTACTCGTACGTCAAGGGGGACTCCTGAGCATCGCGACTCATGAGCCTAACTAGACCTGTAGCCCCTCACCCCTCGGACCATCCTTGATATCCGGTCGGCCCAACGACAGCTAAGGTATGCGCGGGCCGGGCCTTGCCGACGCAGAGCATCACAACAAGCAAGATGGAAACTAGGCAAAGATAGCAACCCCTCAGTCAAATAGTTATTACAAACGTTGAAAGTTTACGCAAGAACAAACAAGTTTAACGCCTCCATGAGGCACACTATGCATTGCAGGAAAGGAGCAGGGGAAAGGAATCAGGAGGAACCGCCGGCACTACTTGTCCCGTCTTCAGGGGGCTCGTCGTCAACATCGCTGGTGTCCTCTTCCTCGCCATCGACCCCTGCAGCATCCGAAGGTGGAGAAACTGGGACGGGGTGAACCTCTTCACCAGCCTCTCCATGGTGTCCTTCACTCCCGCTCCAGCGTTGACACGGACCTCGGGAGCGACCGGGCAGATCACGGAGTCGAAGTCGAACCCCGACTCACGAAGATGAAGATGGCTAAAGACGCGTGTCGCGACACTCACTCTCTAGAACCCCCTCCACCTTGATGACGACACCCTCCAGCGCCTCGCCGAGCTTCGAGGCAAGCGTTGTGAAGCCATCCTCGAGAGCCACCAGGGGCTCCGCGAACCCGTCCCGGCAGAGGGCATGGAGCGCTCGGCGAAGCTTGAGCTCGACAGCAGGGAAGGCACTCAGCTCCATGGCCTTTCTCTCCTCGATCGCAGTGAGAGCTTTCTCCCTGGCGTCAAGAAGGACTTTCTCCGAAGCAAGCCCCTTCCTCTCTGCATCCAGGCGCACCCGCTTCACATCCTGGCAAGCCGCCACCTGGGATAGCTTAGAGTCCCGGGCGGCAAGCTTGGCGTGGCAGTTCTCGAGGTCCTCCTCCTGCTAATGAATCTGCCCCGCAAGCTTGTCCAGTTCCTCACGAAGGGCCTGCATACGAGCCTCTACCTCTTCGCAACACTTGGCGGCAGACGCTGCCTCAGTCCGTGCCTCCGCGTGCGCTGCCAGGGCCGCCGCGGCTTCCCTCTCGCAGCTCGCCGCGGCAGCCTCAGCCTGACCCCAAGCCATGGCAATGAAGGCGACGGCCTCAAGCCATCCAGGGAGGAGGTCTAGGCGCCCACTCGTGGGGCAATCGTTGACGCCCTTGAAGACGCCACGGACCTGATCTAGAGCAGCGAGGGCCCCCTCCAGGGCATCGAGGCCGCGCACCGGGGGCATCAAGGGCCTCTCCGAAAGGGCCTCCTGTGTGATCACAGGGGGCGACCCCGGCGGGGCAACGACGCCAGGAGCAGGAAGCTCTAGAGGATGCTCGACGGCCACAGATGAGGGCAAATCGGGAGCGACCACACCTGCGGGTTGGCCCTCAGGGGTTGGCCCCTCAGTCACCGGCGCCACAGTGCCCTCAAGGGCAGGAGTGACTACACCTGCGGGCACTAGGGGCTCAGGGGGCTCTGTGACGACGACCAGGGAGGCTGCCTCATGAGCCCCCTCGCCCTCGGTGATAGGCAACTGCGTGTCAGCAGGGGCTGGCAGCACGTCGGAGGCCGCTTTTGGCTTAACGGCTGCTTTCTTCCTCCTCATCCTCGGCATAGCGGCATCCCTAGTCACTAAGAAAAAGAAGGGCATCCATGCACAAACTGAAGGTACGCGAGACGAGCCAAGCTAGACCACTTACTCCTCGACATCAACCCACTTCCTCTTCGTCTCCACTCTGGCAATGGCAGAAGCACCCACGCCCTTCGTGAAATGGACATGACCATGCACCAAAGGAAGGGCGCTGCCCGCAGGGGCGGTCGACGAAGGGATCGTCGTGGCCCCGGCTTTGTCCGCCTCGCCTGTGAGTTGCGGTCTGGGCAAGGGCGAGGCTGGTGCTTCGACCGCCTTGCCTATGGAGGCAGGGCGCACTGGAGAAGACTCCGCTCCGCGCTTTTGAGGAGTCAGCACATAGGTTGATCGTGAAGCGCGAGGGGATGGACCAGGCCCTCTAGGAGCCTTCGCGGCGCAGAAGGAACCCGCGGTAGAAGCTCCACCAACATCATCATCGTCCTCGAGCTCGCATAGGAGTGTGCCCTGCAATGGGGGATACGCTCCTATCGGGCCGTTGTCGACGGTCTTCTCTGAGTCCTCCCCTCCCGAGGTGTCGCCGGAGGACACCATCACCGGGGAACTGAGGATGTCTGCAGGGGAAAGCCCCAATTCGTTAAAGGCAGGCATCGCATCCATCATTTCGGCCCCATCGTCATGGCGGTACAGTGGGGTGTGGACCTTGAGGAGGTCGCCAGGGTTGCCATTAAGCAGGGTCGCCACAGCCCTGCTCAACTCCTTCGGGGTTATGCCCGCAGACCGAAGTCTAAGACTATCTCCGCTGCCTTGGTACTCCCACAAGGGCCTAGAGTGGGCCTAGAGGGGCGCCAGGTGCTGCGACAAGAACTCCTTCACTATCATCCCACTAGTCAGCTTCTTGGCGCTGATGTCGCGAGAGAAGTGCTCCAGGACAGGCCCTGCCCGGGGGTCAGAAAGCTTCGTGGAGCTCCACGTAGGGATCTTCTCCGACAGACCCTCCGGCAGATCCAACCGAGGGTTGGTTCCCTTGAGATCCATGAAGACCCAGCGGAGCCTGAAGTTCTCTACCTTCTTCCCAGCCTTCAAGAGCATGTTGCCACTATGGACCACGACAAAGGAGACGCATGCCGACCGCTGAGTGATGTCGTGCAAATGCAGGCTAAAGAAATGGCGAAAGAGGGCCACTGAAGGCCGCATGTCCACGAAGGCCTCACAGTAGAAAGCGAAGATGGACTGGAGCAAGATGGAGTTGGGTTGGAGGTCAAGGGCCTGGATACCATAGTGGTCGAGGATGGCGGTGAAGAATGCGGAAAAGGGCGAGACGAGCCTGGCAATGATGCTGTGGAGGAAGAAGGGGTAAGCCGTTTTGGACGGGGTCCGCCTTGCTGAAGAACCACCCCATATCACGGACCGCCCGTGCTCGTTGGACCCGTCCTCCGTACATGGAAGCACGGGACTGAGGTCCTCGTCCTTGGTGATGGTGGACCCCAAGAGCACCGGCGAGATAGGGGCGGAGGCGGAGCCCTGCGCCTTTGGCTTCTACTTGCCGGTGGGCGCCATCGAGGAGCTTGTGGAACGAAGGCGGCGAGGAGAAGGATGGAGCGGAGCCGGATCTAGAGAGACGCTTGCTGGAGCTGGAGACCTAGAAAGCAAGAGCAGGTGTGCAAGGAAGGGAAGCAGTAATGGCCCAATGCTATAAGTCAGGCTCTTGTCGATTTGAGTGGAGACCGAAGAGAGAAAGGCACCCGACACCAGCCGCACGATGCACGTCAAGCCTGGCCCGCAAGTGTTTGGGGCCCGTGGTGTTCCTTGCTGCTCTGTAGGCTTTGCCCGCGAATCAGCGCGAGCATGCCTTGGGCCCGAGGGCTACTGTCGATGTTCTGGGAATGGGGGTACCTAGACCTACCTTCCTACAGCCCAGGGCATGACCCACTTCATTAACCGAGTAAGACTAGGCACGACCCCACTCGAGACAAGGCCCTCGCGAGGGCCCTAGCCTCGCGAGGAAGAACAATGATAAGACCAGCGAACGATGGGCCTCCTCAGGGCCCCTCCGGAGCAGCGGAGATTTCTATGCAGGGCCTGGCCTCGGGAGTCTAGGGTGACGCAAGGAAGGACAGGCGGGCGACAGTATGCTAGGCGGCACAGTTTCCTCTTTGGTGCAAAGGGAGCAAGGACATACACAGGTTCCCAAAGCACCCCCAAAGGTTTCCATTCCGGTGCAAGAAGACCACAACCACCCGTCCTGTAGAGCAGATGTCATCATTGAGCCCATCCCTGTGCCATCGACACCTACTTTGCAAGCGAAGACCACCTTTGGCCAGGGCGAGCACGTATTGCTGTCCCCCTTCAAAATTGGTCGTTGTGGGATCCCTTCCCTCCATTGTGATAAGGGAAGAGGACTTGGGCCACTGCTATATATAGAGGATAGGTAGCACCGTATAAGGGGAGGACAAAGACCACCGGATCCACCGCACAATCCATTCCACCACTGATTCACCACAAAGCCATAGAGGGCGTCGAACACCTCAAGAGATCCCTTAGGAGACCCAAGAACACTGTACTATTTCATCCACATCACCTCCTCGAGAGGGAATCTACCAAAGCAAGAGTAAGGTATTATGCTTTGCAGCAGCCCGAACCTAGGTAATCTGTCGTGTTCATCTTCTTCCTCGTCATCGTGCGAGTTCGTCGTTGTGTCCATCCTGTAGCGAGCTCGGGTGACGAGGCTACATGGAACTTCGCACACGCCCCTGTGTTTGAATCTTAAGGGTTTTGCGGAGCCTGAAATCCGACAATATTGGTGTAAAACGCATGAAGAAGCTCCATGCCGATGGACTTTTGGAGTCACTTGATTTTGAATTACTTGACACATGTGAACCATGCCTCATGGGAAAGATGACTAAAACTTCGTTCTCTGGAACAATGGAGCGGGCAAGTGACTTGTTGGAAATAATACATACTGATGTGTGTGGTCCGATGAGCATTGAGGCACGCAGTGGATATCGTTATTTTCTCACCTTCACTCACACCTTAAGTCGATATGGGTATATTCAGTTAATGAAACACAAGTTTGAAACGTTTGAAAAGTTCAAGCAGTTTCAGAGTGAAGTTGAGAATCATCATAACAAGAAGATTAAATTCCTATGATCTGATTGAGGAGGAAAATATCCGAGTTATGAGTTTGGCAGTCACTTAAGACAATGTGGAATTGTTTCACAATTGACACCGCCAGGAACACCACAGTGTAAGGGTGTGTCTGAACTTTGTAATCGAACCTTATTAGATATGCTGCGTTCTATGATGTCTCTTGCCGATTTTCCACTAACGTGTTGGGGTTATGCATTAGAGACAACTGCATTCACTTTAAATAGGGACCATCGAAAACTGTTGTGACGATGCCATATGAACTGTGGTTTGGCAAGAAGCCAATGTTATCATTTCTTAAAGTTTGGGGACGTGATGCTTATGTCAAAAAGCTTTAGCCTGAAAAGCCAGAACCCAAAGCGGAGAAATGCGTCTTCATAGGATACCCAAAAGATATAGTTGGTATACCTTCTATCTCATATCCAAAGGCAAAGTGTTTGTCGCTAAAAACATAACATTTCTTGATAAAGAGTTTCTCTCGAAAGAATTGAGTGGGAGGAAAATAGAACCTGATGAGGTTATTGAACCTTTACTTCAACCAGAGAGTAATGCAACGCAGAAAGATATTTCCATGGAGCCTACATCGGTTCAATAGGAAGTTAATGATGATGACCATGAAGCTTCGGATCAAGTTACTACCGAACATTGTAGGTCGACAAGGACATGTACTACTCCGGAGTGGTATGGAAACCCTGTCTTAGAGGTCATGTTGTTGGACAACAATGAACCTACGAGCTATGGAGAGGCGATAATGGGCCCGGATTCCAAGAAATGGTTAGAGGCCATGAAATCTGAGATGGGATCCATGTAAGAAAACAAAGTACGGACTTTGGAAGTATTACCTAAAGGGTGAACGACCATTCAGAACAAATGGATCTTTAAGAGGAAGACGGACACGGATGGTAATGTCACCGTATATAAAGCTCGAATTGTGGCAAAGGTTTTTTCACAAGTTCAAGTTGTTGACTACGATGAGACCTTCTCACCCTTAGCGATGCTTAAGTCCATCGGAATCATGTTAGCAATAGCTGCATTTTTCGATTATGATATTTGGCAGATGGATGTCAAGACAACGTTCTTAAAGGTTTCCTTAAGGAAGAGTTGTATATGATACAACCAGAAGGTTTTTTCGATCTAGAAAATGCTAACAAAGTTTGCAAAGTCCAGCAATCCATTTATGGACTGGTGCAAGCATCTCGGAGTTGGAATCTTTGCTTTGATGAGGTGATCAAAGCGTTCGGGTTTATACAAGTTTACGGGGAAGCTTGTATTTACAAGAAAGTGAGTGGGAGCTCTATAGCGTTTCTAATATTAAATGTGGATGCCATATTGCTGATTGGAAACAATATCAAAATGTTGGAAAGCGTGAAGGAATATTTGAACAAGAGTTTTTCAATGAAGGACCTAGGAGAAGCTGCTTTCATATTAGGCATCAAGATCTATAGAGATAGATCGAGACACTTAATAGGACTTCCACAGAGCACATACCTTGACAAAGTTTTGAAGAAGTTCAAAATGGATCAGTCCAAGAAGAGGTTCTTACCTATATTGCAAGGTGTGAAGTTGAGTAAGACTTAATGCCTAGTGACTGCAGAAGATAGAGAAAAGATGAGTGTCAACCCTATGCTTCAACCATAGGATCTATCATGTATGCAATGCTGTGCAAAAGACTCGATGTCAGCCTTGCCATAAGTATGGCCGGAAGGTTTCAAAGTGATCCAGGAATGGTGCACTAGATGACGGTCAAGAATATCCTTAAGTACCTGAAAAGGACTAAGGAATTTTTTCTAGTTTATGGAGGTGATCAAGAGATCGTCGTAAAGGGTTACGTCGATGAAATCTTTGACACCGATCTGGATGACTCTAAGTCTCAAACCGGATACATATTTATTCTCAATGGGGAGCGGTAAGCTGGTGCAGTTTCAAGAAGAGCACGATAGCCGATTCTACATGTGAAGCGGAGTACATCGCAACCTTGGAGGCGTCTAAGGAAGGTGTCTGGATGAAGGAGTTCATGACAAATCTTGGAGTAGTGCCCAATGTACTAAATCGAATGACTCTGTTTTGTGACAACACTGGTGCCATTGCTCTAGCCAAGCAACAAAGGTTTCACAAGAGGACTAGACACATAAAGCGACGCTTCAATTCCATCCCGCGATTACATCAAGGAGGAGGACATAAATATTTTCAAAGTGCACACGGATCTGAATGTCGCAGACCCGTTGACTAAACCTCTTCGAAGGGATAAACATGATCAACACCAGAACTGTCTGTGTGTTAGATTCATTACAATGTAAATCACATAGTGATGTGAGCTAGATTATTGACTCTAGTGCAAGTGGGAGACTGTTGGAAATATGCCTTAGAGGCAATAATAAAGTGGTTATTATTATATTTCCTTGTTCATGATAATCGTTTATTATCCATGCTATAGTCGTATTGATTGGAAACTCAGAATGCATGCGTGGATACATAGACAACACTGTGTCCCTAGTATGCCTCTAGTAGACTAGCTCGTTGATCAAAGATGGTCAAGGTTTCCTAGGCATTGACATGAGATGTCATTTGATAACGGGATCACATCATTAGGAGAATGATATGATGGACAAGACCCAAACTACGAACATAGCATAGGATCGTGTCAGTTTATTGCTATAGTTTTATGCATGTCAAGTATTTGTTCCTATGACCATGAGATCATGCAACTCACTGACATCGGGAGAAAATACCTTGTGTGTATCAAACGTCGCAATGTAACTGGGTGACTATAAAGGTGCTCTACAGGTATCTCCGAAGGTCTCTGTTGAGTGGGCATGGATCAAGACTGGGATTTGTTACTCTATGTGACAGAGAGGTATCTGAGGGCCCACTCAGTAATACAACATCACAACAAGCCTTGCAATAAGAGTGACTAAAGTTTTAGCCACAGGATCTTATATTACGAAACAAGTAAAGAGACTTTCCGGTAACAATATTGAGCTAGGTATAGAGATACCGACGATCAAATCTCAGGCAAGTAACATATAAAAGAACAAAGGGAACAACATATGGGATTAACTGAATCCTTGACATAGAGGTTCAACTGATAAAGATCTTTGTAGAATATGTATGAACCAATATGGGCATCCAGGCCCCGCTATTGGTTATTGATTGTAGAGGTGTCTCGGTCATGTCTACATAATTCTCAAACCCATAGGGCCTACACACTTAATGTTCGGTGACATTTCAGTAGTATTGAGTTATGCATGGTGGCGACCGAAGGTTGTTCAGAGTCCTTGATGAGATCCCGAACGTCGCTAGTAGCTCCGAGGTAAATATTGATATATAGGAAGTCCTCTTTTGGTCACCGGAAAAGTTTCGTGTATTTTCGATAGTGTACCAGGGGTGCCGGGAGGCCATCGGGAGGAGCCACCCACCCCAAAGGTCCCCATGGACTGTGGGAGGAGACAGACCAGCCCCTCGTGGGCTAGCCGACCCTCCCACCAAGGCCCATGCGGCTAAGGAAGTGGGAGAAGGAAACCCCAAGGTGGGAGGAAGGAAAACCAAGTAGGAGAAGGAATCCTACTTGGAGTAGGATTGGTGGAAGCCTCCACCTCCTCCACTTTGGCCGAAGCCCCTAGGGGAAACCCTATGGCTGCCTCCTCCACCCTCCCTCCTATATATGCTAGAGGAATAGATCCCCAAATCACAGGTCCATGTGCTAGTTCTCTATTACCTAGTTCCTCCAACAAATCCATTCCGACGATGCTTAGGCGAAGCCCTGCCGGAATAGTTCCACCACCACCGCCGCCGTGCCATCACGTTGTCGAAGAACTCATCTACCTCTCCGCCCCTTACAGAGTAGCGCATAAACTAGGGTTTAAGTTTCTGTCACTCTTGCAACCCATCATCTAATAACTACTCCACAATGCATTCCTTAGGCCCAAGGATGGTGAAGTGTAATGTAGTCGATGTTCACATGACACCACTAAGGGAATCACAACATACATATTATCAAAATATCAAACACATATCAAATTCACATGAGTACTTGCAACATGACTTCTCCCGTCACCTCAAGAACAAAAGTAACTACTCACAAATAATATGCATGCTCAAGATCAGAGGTGTATTGAAT
Source organism: Hordeum marinum (assembly GCA_022496015.1). NCBI lineage: Eukaryota > Viridiplantae > Streptophyta > Magnoliopsida > Poales > Poaceae > Hordeum > Hordeum marinum. Next base: position 98,054,382 of record CM039675.1, read on the forward strand.
AGCATAATGGATCTGGACATGTAATCTTCCACCAAATAAACCATATAGTAATCAACTACACAAGGTAATCAACACTACTAGTCAGCCACAGGTACCAATCTGAGGTTCCGATACAAAGATTGAACACAAGAGATGAACTAGAGTTTGAGAGGGGATGGTGATGTTGAAGATGTTGATGAAGAATGGCCTCCCCAAGATGAGAGGGTTGTTGGTGATGACGATGGCTTCGATTTCACCCTATGGGAGGAAAGTTCCCCGGTAGAATCGCTCCATTGGAGGGCTAAACTGCTCCTGCCCAAGTTCTGCCTCGAGACAACAGCGCTTCGTCCTGAAAGTCCTCCTCTTCTAGGTTTTTTGGGATAAAATACTAGAAGATGGGCTTCAGAGGTGGGCCTGGGTACCCACCCTCCCCAGGGCGCGGGCAGGGGGCAGGCGCGCCCTGGTGGAGGGTGGCCACCTGGTGGCCGCCCTCTAAGAGTTCTTTGCTCCAGAAATTCTTATTTAATATAAAAACATTCCCCGTGAAATTTTAGCTTCATTGGAGTTGTGCAGAATAGGTATATCTAACATGCCTTTTTAGGGTGATGAATTCCAGTTGTTGGCATTCTCCCTCTTAATGTAAACCTTGCAAATTATGAGAAAAAAGGCATTATAATTACTCCCCAAAGAATTAGTAAGCATAAAAACATTATAAATAACAGTAGTAGAACATGATGCAAAATGGACTTATCATCAACCCGCGGTACATATCAATCTATTTAAAAAAAATCCATATATTTTTAACCCAAACTCCAAATTTAACATGTTATACATGAAATTTGATTAGAAAACTATGTAAAATATGAATACGATATTATTTTACCTATTAAAAATTTAAAAATTGCTATTTGCAATGAAACCTTAATCAATAGCGCATATTCAGTCTTTCCTTCATACTATTAACGATTCGAATTAAAAATGAACACTTCAACAAAACAAGGATGGGGAAAAACAATATCTATAACCACGAATGCATGCCTCATCAAAATTTCACAAAAAATAGATTTATCATCCTATGCCAAGAGGGAGACGTCTTAAAATGACAACATTCAAACGTGTTGTGATGGTGTGAACATTGAGGCTAGCTTTGACGAGAGCGAGAAGAAGAAATAGAAATACATATGGATGCCATATGTTGAAATAAAGGACATGGACCTATGGACTCATAGTTATTAGATTACTGAGTGTTTTTCACTTGTTGCAATGCACGGGCTCATTTTCTAGTCTAAACATAAAAAGACAATCATTACAGTAGAAACAATCATGTCAACACACCAAAACAGAAAGTAAAACAAAAATTTAAAGATAAATTTTGGGTTGCCTCCTGATACTTGTGATCTGCGTTGGATTTTCCGCGAAGAGGAGCGGGTGATGCAACACAATATAGATAAGTATTTCCCTCAGTAGAGAACCAAGGTTTATCGAACCAATAGGAGTAGCACACAACCCTAGCCTTAAGTGAGTACACACAAAGAAGCAAACTCTTGCACCCAATGCTGGAAAGAGGGTTGTCAATCCCCTTGGACACGTTACTTGCAAGCTAATAAGTACTGTTGTTGGTAGTAGATAATTATAAATTGCAAAATAATATAGAAAATAAATAATAAAAGTAAGGTAAATGATGTTTTTGTAAATATATATTTGGATAGGCCCGAGGACCATAGTTTTCCCTAGTGTCATCTCTCATGAAGTAGGTACACGGTGGGTAAACAAACTACTGTTGGGCAATTGATAGAAAAGCGCATAGTTTTGTGATATTCACTGCAATGAACATATGTATATAGGCATCATGTCCATAAGAAAATAGGCCGACTCCTTCTTGCACCTATTACTATTACTCAACCCATCGAGCGCTATCCAACATGCATCTAGAGTATTAAGTAAAACAAAGTAATGCTTGGAGAACAATGACAAGATGTAGACAAAGAGAACTCAATCAATATGAATTAACCCCATCGTTTTATCCTTAGTGGCAACAATACAAAGATGTGTCTTGTCCCTTTTTGTCATTGGGATATAGAGCACCGCCAGATCGAACCCACTACAACGCACCCCTCTCACTAAACAAATATCAATCTAGTTGGCCAAACTATTTCAGTAGATTGGAGATATTTACGAAGCTATAGTAGTCATGCAAATAAAAATCATAATAGATTCAGAGAAGACTCAAATCTTTTATCATGAATAATCAGGACATAAACCCACAATTCATCGGATCCCAACAAACGCACCGTGCAAAAGAATTACATCAGATAGATCAAAGCAAAGATACGATGATCATTGTATTGAAGATCAAGAGAGAGAGAGAGAGAGAGAGATCTAGTTACTAACCATAGACCCGTAGGTCTATGGTAGACTACTCACACATCACCATGGGAGCAACAAGGTTGATGTAGAGGCCCTCCGTGATCGATCCCCCCTCCGGCAGGGCACCAGAACAGGGCTCCAGCCGAGCACACGACAAAACAGAGACTTGCAATGGCAGAAAAATTGTTTCGGGAGGCTCTCTACATTTTTTCAGATTTATTAGAATTTATAGGTCAAAGAGGGGCGTCGGGAGGCAGCCGAGGGGCCCACCACATATCAAAGCACGACCACCCCCGGGGGCGCGCCTTGATGTGTGGTGGCTCCCTTGTGTGGCCTCCGGTCTTCTCCCAAAGCTTCCAGGTCTTATTTTGATCCAGAAAAAAATCATAAAAAGTTTTGTGGTAATTGGACTTCGTTTGGTACTGTAAACATGAAAAGCTAAAAACACGTAGAAAACAACAACTGGCACTTGGCACTGGGTTAACAGGTTAGTGCTCAAAAATAATATTAATTCACATATAATTGCCCAAGAAGTATCCTAGAATGATAATATTATAGCATGGATCAATAAAAAAATTACAGATACGTTGGAGACGTATCAACATCCCCAAGATTAAGTCATCCTCGTCCTTGAGTAGGTAAATGATAAAAATAGAATTTTTTGAAGTGACATGCTACCCAACATGTAATCTATTGCAGGTGATCACTGAGAAATGATGGATTAATAAACATCAACATTGTAATATTCATAAACATAAGTAACATAATCATCAAGTTTCAAAATATACGACCCTTAAAGAATGTTAACCCCCTATTCATTTTATCATATAAGTATAGCGTGGCTCCTTCTTCACCACATAAATACAAATGTTAAGCACCACGGTGTAGAGTCAATCAATTGGATCGTACTTCTTAACACGCTTCAACTTTTTATTACTCACGCAATATATGTGAGTGAACCACGGATATAGCATGAAGGTGGAATAAAATATGGTGGTAGGTTTCAAAGGGGTAAGAGTGGAGAAGAAAGTCTCGCATCAAGTAGGCGTATCAATGGGCCATGTATATGCCTGTCAATAGATATCAATGTGAGGAGTAGGGATTGCCATGCAACAAATGCACTAGAGCTATAAGTGTATGAAAGCTCAACTGAAGCTAAGCGGGTGTGCATCCAACTTGCTTGCTCATGAAGACCTCGGGCATTTTAGGAAGCCTGTCATTAGAATATACAAGCCAACTTCTATAATGAAAAATTCCCACTAGCATATGAAAGTGACAAAACAAGACAATCTCTATATGAAGAACATGTTGCCACTTTGAGGCACAAGTGTGGAAAATGAGGTATTAGCACCGTTCCTTCTCTCTTTTCTCTCATTTATTTTATTTTTGTATCTACCTCCCTTTTTTATTTTATTTTTTCTCCTTTTTTCTTTTTTCTTTGTCGTCCGAAATCTCATCTGGACTTGTGGGGGCATCATTGTCTCCATCATCCTTTCTTCACTGAGACAGTGCCCTAATAATCATGATCATCACACTTTTATTTACTTACAACTCGATATGAAAAACTGATAAAGTAAGATTACTCTATGAATACCTTTGGCAGTGTGCGAGGATGTGCAATGATCAAGCATAACATGTATCAAAAAATGATGAATGGTGGCTTTGCCACAAATACTATATCAACTTATATGATCATGCAAAGCAATATGACAATGTAAGTACAAGTCATATGATGTAACGATGGAAGTTGGATGGCAATATATATATCTCAGAATGACTATGGAAATGCCATGATAGGTAGGTATGGTGGCTGTTTTGAGGAAGATATAAGGTGTCTTATGTGCAACAGAGCGTATCATGTCACAGGATTTGGATGCACCGACGAAGGCTGCATCGATCCTCGAGGTGAGAATGGGCGATGCATGGTACCAAAGAGGCTAGCAATTATGAGGTGGTGAGGGTCCGTATATCCATGGATTCACATTAGTCATAAAGAACTCACATACTCATAGAAAGATTTTATTATCTCTCTCAAAGCAAAGTACTACTCGCATGCCCCTAGGGAGGAGGTTGGAAGGAGTTAACCATCGCTCGCCTCCGACTCGAACAACACTAGGATTTCAACGAGGAATAATAATGCTCACACATCATCACCATGCTATAAATATTTAGATGAAAAGCAAGTTAGCAACATCTAATTCAAAATATTTTTACTAATAAATAATCATGCACTCATGGTCATTCACATTACCACAATAATATCATTAACTCAAGATTTCTCTTTTGTGTGCTACATGAAGGTTTTGATTATATACTCTTGGAATACCTATTATATTTGGATTAGTCTCATAACACATCAAAATTACCTTAACTTTGTATTAATTTCTCAAGCAAATATAACTGAAGAACAAGAGTGAAATTACTTCTTTAAAATCTACACACCACCGTGCTCTAAAAGATATAAGTGAAGTACTAGAGCAACTTCTTAGCTCAAAAGATATAAGTGAAGCACAAAGAGCATTCTAATAAATTATGGTGATTTTGTATCTCTCTAAGGTAGGTGTGTCCAGCAAACAATGATTGTGGAAAACAAAAACAAAAACAAAATAAAGCAAATGACACTCCAAGCAAAACTCATATCATGTGATGAATAAAAATATAGCCCAAAGTGACATACCCATGGATTGAGATGAAAGAGGGGATGCCTTCTGGGGCATCCCCAAGCTTAGATGCTTGAGTATTCCTAGAATTTTACTTGGGTTGACTTAGCCATCCCCAATCTTAGGCTCTTGGCTCTACTTATTCCTTTATCCATCGTGATAGCACTCAAAACTTGAAAACTTCAGCACACAAAACTCAAGAGAAACCTTCATGAGATCTGTTAATATAATAAACATATCAAATACTTTAGGTACTTTTATAAATTGATTCTTATTTTATTATGGAATATGGTACCATATTATAACTTCTCCATGGATTATACCCCCCGATACAATCCATAGCGTCATCAAACCAAGCAAACTATGCAAGCAAAAATAGAATCTATCTAAAACTGAACAGTTTGTAATTATCTATAAAGAAACAATAATTCTGTAACTTCAAAAATTCCGAAAAATTAGGAAAATGTGTGTAATTTGTATATCAATAATGTGTATAAGTTAGACGTTCCATTAAAATCGTAGAAATTCTGCACTAGACGCTAAAGTTTCTGTTTTTGTATAGTATCAATTCTACTCGTCATGAAAGTCATCCCAAAGGCTTTACTTGACGCAAACACTAATTTACACACAAAAGCACAACCATTACTTTAGCAATAATCATGTTACACAAAACAAACAGAATGTTAAAGTAAGAAAATAAGATAACTATTGGGTTGCCTCCCAACTAGCGCTATTGTTTTACGCCCCTAGCTAGGCATAATGATTCAAGTGTTGTCATCCTTCTTATCAAGATCCTCAATGACACAACCATGCTTGATAAAAATAGGAGGCTTGAATATACGTTCTTTTAGAAAGTTTAGAAAATTAGGATGTACACTAATCATTTTAAGATCCTCGTTTTTCTTAATAGGAGAGGTACTAATGCTCTTGGGAACATATATGAACTTAGGATTTTTTCTTTTGAAAGGTACTAGCATTAGGTTTGGAGGGAGGTAAAGTGGAACCTAGTTTATCAATGACCACCGCCATTCTATAAATTCCAATCAATCCTTGTTGTACCCACTCATTAATAGTTGCATCTTTGTCCTTTAATGTTTCCAAAGTAATTCCTACCTTTGATCCAAATCGAGTGATATGATTATGAATCGATTTATGCAACTCCTCAATTTGTTCTCTAGTGGCCATTTTATTTTTCAATAACATCAAGCCTTTGCATAACCTCTTCCAAGGTCAAAATAGTTTCATTAATAATAATAGGTGGTGACCCAACTAAATTTTCCATGGCCTTGAAAGCATCCAAAGTATGACTCATTAAGAAATTACCACCGGTAATAGTGTCAAGTACAAATCTATACCAAGTAGTCATACAAACAAACAAATTACAAAGCAATATGTTGGGGATTACCTATGAGTTGATTTATTTTGAGCAATGCAAATCCTATGACAAGCATCTTTTAAACTTTCTCCTCCCATTTGTTTAAAATTAAGCATCTTGTTGTTGGGAGTAAACGAAACAAAAGAGGAACTAGCCATAGTAACAAGCAAACTAGTAAAGGTAATTTTTCTTGTATTTTTAATTTTTATATAGCGAGAAAACAATAACATCAAATAAAAAGTAGAACAAGTGAATGATAATTCGTGTGAAGGTACTTGATAGTAGGTTGGTGATACTCCTCGGCAATGGGGCCAGAAATCCTACCTGATACTTGTGATTTGAGTTGGGTTTTCCGCGAATTGGAGCGGATGATGCAACACAATATAGATAAGTATTTCCCTCACTAGAGAACCGATATGTCTCCAATGTATCTATAATTTTTGATTGTTCGATGCTATTATATTATCTGTTTTGGATGTTTTATATGCATTAATATGCTATTTGATATTATTTTAGAGACTAACCTATTAACCTAGAGCCTAGTGCTAGCTTTTGTTTTTTCCTTGTTTTTGAGTATTGTAGATAAGGAATATTAAATGGAGTCCAAACGGAATAAAATCTTCGCGATGATTTTTCTGGACCAGAAGACATCTACCAGGCTTGGAGTGCAAGGCAAGGGACTTGCCAGGAAGTCACAAGCCAGGGGCACGACCACCCCCCTGGCCGCGCCTCGCAGGCTTGTGACTCCCTGGAAGTACTCCTAACCCTAATCTTCGTCCTATAAATACCCAAATATTCCCCTAATACCAAAAAGAGCCACGCAAATACTTTTCTGCCGCTAGAAGTCTCCATTCCCGAGAGATCCAATCTTGGAGCCTTTTTCGGTAATCTACCAGAGGGGGATTCGATCACGGAGGACATCTAGATCAACTCCATTGCCCCTCCAATGATGCGTGAGTAGTCCACCATAGACCTACGGGTCCATAGCTAGTAGCTAGATGGCTTGTTCTCTCTCTTTGTGTTTCAATACCATGTTCTTCATGATCTTCATGGAGATCTATCCGATGTAATACTCTTTTGCGGTGTGTTTGTCAAGATCCGATGAATTGTGGGTTTATGTTCAGATTATCCATGAATATTATTGGAGTCTTTTCTGAACTCTTATATTCATGATTTCATATCTTCGTAAGTCTCTTCGAGTTATTGGTTTGGTTTGTCCAACTAGATTGGTAATTCTTGGAATGGGAGAAGTGCTTAGTTTTGGGTTCAATCATGTGGTGTCCTCACCCAGTGACAAAGTAGGGGTAGCGAGGCACATATTGTATTGTTGCCATAAAGGGTAAAAAATATGGGGTTTTCATCATATTGCTTGAGCTTATCCCTCTACATCATGTCATCTTACCTAATGCGTTACTCTGTTCTTCATGAACTTAATACTCTAGATGCAGGCAGGAGTCGGTCGATGTGTGGAGTAATAGTAGTAGATGCATAATCATTTCGGTCTACTAAACACGGACGTGATGCCTATATGCATAATCATTGCCTTGGATATCTCCATAATTATTCGCTTTTCTATCAATTGCTCGACAGTAATTTGTTCACCCACCTTGATATTTTCCTTCAAGCGAGAAGCCTCTAGTGAAACCTATGGCCACCGGGTCTACGTGTAGATTATATTTTTAGATCTATAAATCAAAAATACCAAAAATATCTCGCTGCAATTTATTTACTTTTTACTTTCCGCAATCTTTTACATCTATCTCTATCAGATCTAATCCTTGCAAATAACCGTGAAGGGATTGACAACGCCTTTATAACATTGGTGCAAGAGTTTGATTGTTTGTGTAGGTGCATCCATTGGCGACTTGCTTGTTCCTCCTACTAGATTGATACCTTGGTTCTCATAAACCGAGGGAAATACTTATCTACTTTACTGCATCATGCTTTCCTCTTAAAGGGAAAACCAACGCAAGCTCAAGAGGTAGCAAGAACCAAGGTTTATCGAACCAATAGGATCAACACACAACCCCCGTCTTCAGCGACTTCACACAAGGAAGTAAACACTTGCACCCAACGTGGGCAAGAGGGTTGTCAATCCCCTTAGACTCGTTACTTGCAAGGTAATAAGTAGTTTGGCTGGTAGTAGATAATTATAAATTGCAAAATAAAATAGAAAATAAATAATAATAGCAAGGTAAATGATATATATATACAGGACAGGGCTATTCTGTTACTAGTAACAGAATATTCTTTTGTTACCCCCGGCCCTATATAGGGAGCGACGCGTCCAACAGGTACGAGGCTAGACTCTGCTGCCACCCGACCCTCCCCAACCCGCCTCCTACCGCCAGAGGCAGTCGTTGGGCCGCCCTAGCTCGTCGGCCCCGTGCACCGCCCTTGCTCGACGATCAGTTTGACGAGATGGAAAGTGTCAGTACGAGGCTGGGCTTTGCTGCGACCCGCCCCACCCCGACCCGCCTCCTACCGCCGAAGGCCGTCGTCGCACCGCCCCATCCCGCCGGCCCCGCGCGACACCCCAGCTCGACGATCAGTTCGATGAGACGGAAAAGCGTTAGTACAACTGCTCCAACTCGTCAGTTCGGGAATACTAATAGAATAATATAATTTGCTCAACTCTGACAAATGGTTGAAACTTTCTAACGAAAACAGTACAAAAAACAGAGTAAAGTACATTCAATGAAAAACGCTCAGTACAAACGCACACATTTATCAGTACGAGTACTTTGTTTTTGGACGGGAAAACAACAAGATGGGTCTCACTGTATTAAAAATTACTGTTAAACTGTTGCGAATTTGAGAAAACATTCAACATGACTAAGTTTTGCATTTTTGATAGCTTTCTATCGGTATATTATTTGCCTTATTTCAACAAACTTTTCAAAAAAATCTTGTTCAAAACCAAATTTAAGCGAATTCGAATTCGAATTTAAACCATAAATAATTAGAAAAAACTCCCAAAACGAAAAACTTGTGCATTTTCCATATCTATCCAACGCCATGTCATTGGGGTCAATCCGACAAGCCGTTTGCAAAAAATCACGAAAATACTTTTCTCCTGGAATTTCACCATTTTCCAAATTACTTTTAAATCATACATAATTTGAAAAATCAATCTGCATATGGAAGATGCATATTTTTACCAGCTTTCCAACGTCATCTCATGTGCTCAATTCCGACAAACTGTTTGAAAATTAACTCCAAAATACGATTCGCGTTTTCGGTTTAAAAAACGGAGTTTTTCAAAACTACTCTTAAACCATGATGATTTACAAAAACAAATTATATGACTGTAATTTAGATGTCAAGGGCTTTCCAACGATGTATTACACACCCCGTTCCGACGATTTTTCTTGCAATGTTTGATTATTATGTTTTTGAACTAAACAAGATGATCAGTTCGGCATAGTGAAAGCATCAGTCCACCCGCTCGAATTCGTCAGTCCATTCGGTAACTACGTCAGTTCAAGGGGGTAACAGAATAATATTCTGTTATGCGAAACAGAATAGCCCATATATATATATATGTGGATAGACAGGGGCCATAGTTTTCCCTAGTAGGATTTCTCATGAAGTAAGCACACGGTGGGTAAAAAAATTACTGTTGGGCTATTGATAGAAAAGTGCATAGTTATGTTATATTCATGGCAATGATCATGTGTATATAGGCATCACGCCTATAAGCAAATAGGACGACTCCAGCCTGGACCTATTACTATTACTCCACCCATCGACCGCTATGCAACATGCATCTAGAGTATTAAATAAAATAGAGTAATGCTTGGAGAACTATGACATGATGTAGACAAAGAAACTCAATCAATATGAATTAACTCCATCATTTTATCCTTAGTTCCAACAATAGAAATACGTCTCTTGTCCCTTTCTATCACTGGAATATAGAGCACCGCTAGATTGAACCCACTACGACGAACCCCTCTCACTGATGAAATTCCAATCTAGTTTGCCAAACTATTTCAATAGATCGGAGAGATTTATGAAGCTATAATAATCATGCAAATAAGAATCATAGTATATTTCAGAGAAGACTCAAATCTTTTAACACAAATAGTCTGCACATAACCCACAATTCATCGGATCCCAACAAATGCACCACACAAAAGAATTACATCGGATAGATCAAAGCGAAGATGCTATGATCATTGTATTGAACATAAATAGAGAGAGATAGCCATCTAGGTACTAACTACGGACTCGTAGGTCTGTGGTAGATTACTCACACATCACCATGGGAGCGGCAAGGTTGATGTAGAGCCCTTCGTGATCAATCCCCCCTTCCAATAGGGCACCAGAACAAGGCTCCAGATGGGCACACGACGGAATAGAGACTTGCGGCGGCTGAAAACGTTTATTAGAATTTATAGGCCAGAGAGGGCGTCGAGAGGCAGCCGAGGGCCCCACTACATATCAGGGCTCGAATACCCCCTAGGCGCGCCCTAATGTGTGGTGGATCCCTTGTGTGGCTCATGTCTTCTCCTGAAGCTTTTGGGTCTTCTTTTAGTCCAAAAAAAATCATAAAAAGTTTTGTGGCAATTGGACATTGTTTGGTACAGTAAACTTGAAAAGCTAAAAACATGGAGAAAACAACAACTTGCACTTGGCACTGGGTTAATAGGTTAGTGCTAAAAATAATATTAATTGACATATAATTGCCCAAAAATGATCCTAAATTGACAATATTATAGCATGGATGAATCAAAAATTATAGATAAGTTGGAGACGTATCACCTCCCAACAAGTGATATGGTTTTATGCCCCTAGCTAGGCATAATGCATAGTATCAAGTGTTGTCATCCTTCAAATGAATTCCATAGGTGGCCATCATAATAGATTCATAATGTTGTTTAATTATGTTGCCAGGTAAGTGTTCCATCCCTTTATTTAACGGGAATTGGAATATTATATTACCCTCTTTCATGTCAATAATAGAACCTATAGTTTGTAAGAAAGGCCTACCAAGTATAATTGGACAAGACGGATTGCATCCAATATCAAGCACAATAATATCCACGGACACAAAATTTATATTAGCAAGAATAATAACATAATTATTCTACTGTTTCTTAATAGTAGAATCCGCTAAATGCAAGTTAAAAGAACATTCATTCATACCGGTGAGACCTGTCACATTGCATAAAGATTTTGGTATTGTAGAAACGCCACCACCAAGGTCACAGAAAATCATTGAATTCATAATATTTAAGTTTAAGTTTTATAGTAGGTTCCCATTCATCATGTAATTTTTTAGGTATTGAAAACTCTAGCTCAAGTTTCTCCTCATGAGCTTTTATTATAGCTTCTACAATATGTTTAGTGAAAGCTTTATTTTGTTCGGAAGCATTAGGTGAGCTGATCATGGATTGCAGCCAGGAAATAAAATCAACTAAAGAGCAACTTTCATAATTAAAGTCCTTCTAATCCAAAGTAGTGGGTGTATCACTATTTAAAGTTTTAACCTCTCTAAACCCAATTTTCACTTTTATCAATAAGATCATCACCCTCTGAACAAACGGGACACCTTCTAGCTAAAGTGACTTATCTCCAGTACCTTTATCATCAATTTTCATATTAGTAAATAAATATTCAATCGGATAAACACCAATCATTTTAACATCTTCGTCATGATTACGATAAAAACCAGGAGGAAGCGCTCTTTCTAGCAATTCTCGCGTAGCTTTCAACCTAGCGGTTATCTCCTTACTTTAATTAATATATATTTGGATATATTTAATAGACTCATTAATATCTTTCTTGGGTGGCCAAATTTTACTTTTAAGAGTTACCACACCATGAGCAATCCTATCCATGTTTCTAGCCATATCGTCAACTTTTTGTAGTTTTTCGTCTACCATAGTATTGAAAATCTTGTGAGAACTAATACATTCTTTAATTACCATAGGATTACCATATGAATTTTCATAATTATTAGAGGAATTACCGGTATACAGAATCGAAATTACCTCTATAAGCATTGTTGTTGAAATATTTCTAGAGACAAGTTCACATAAATAGCATAAATATTTTGATCAATCAAAGTAGATAGTGGCACATCTTAGGATCAACTTGATATATTCCTATTTGTGAACATATTCATAAGAAAGTCCAACTTATCACTCAAAGTAGCGATTTCTTCGACATAATTTACCCTCTTACCAGTTGGCGCTCGTTCGGTGTGCCATTGAGAATAATTTGTCATGATATTATCAAGTAATTTAGTAGAATATCCCAATACAATTTCCACAAAGGTACCACCTAGAGCAGAGTCTAGGAGATTTCTCGACACAAAGTTTGGTCGCGCATAGAAATTTTGTATTATGAAAACACAACTTCTCCCTAGGTGGTTTTGCCAATTAATAACAACATATATTTCATTGGACTAATGTTTCCACCAAGTGTATCTTAGGAAAAAGTTAAATGATCGGTTGGCTAAAGAATTATGTGGAGAACCTCCCCAAGGAAAGGAAGGAATAGGATTGGCCATGCTTCAATATTAAGTATTCTACATTTTAAATTTTGTGCTAAATCACTTTTGACTCCACAGGAAAGCCAATGCTATTGAAAGGGGATGAGGTATTTATGATGATCCGGTTGCTCAAGTGCTTAGAGATTAGCCACCCAAAATACTCACCCACTTTCCCACAAAAACCCTCCGTCCAAAGCCAAAAGTCAAAAATCGGTGGCACCAACAATTCCCATTCAGATCCACCGTGTTTTGCCCTAGATAGAAACCAAGCCAAACCCTAGCATCTCGGTACTACCAAGTTTCCATTCGGTGCAACTAAGAATCGATGATCAACTTTTTGTTAACCAATTTCTTAAAGTTGGTCCCACCAAGTTTGAGGAATCACTGGCACCGAGATTTGGAAACTGCCTAGGTCACCCATATCGGTATCGTCGAGATTTATATATCGACCTCACCAAAAAGGATAAAGTTGCCACATTTTGCACTAGTCAGTGCCATCGAGTTTTTACTCCATTTTCATCGAGTTGGGTAATAATGTTCTAACGGTTGGATTTTTGGAGATGCCTATATGTACCCCTCCACCACCTCTCACTCGTTAGAGAAGCACTCGAAACACCCACCCACTTGGCATATCCAATTTTCTGAGAGAGAACCACCTACCCTTGTGTTGAGGTCAAGACCATCCACTCCGACCATATGGATCTTGATTTCTAGCCTCCCCATGTTACTTCCCTTCCAATCAATCTCTTCTACACATGCCAAATCTGTGAGAGAGTAATTGAGTGTTGAGGAGACTATCCTTCAAAGCACAAGAGCAAGGAGTTCATCATACTACCACATCTATTACCTTTTGGAGGGTGGTGCCTCCTAGATTGGTTAGGTGTTGGTTGGGAGCCTCCTTGTTCATGATTGTGGAGTTGGAATAGGAAGTTTGTAAGGACAAGGAGAGCACCTACTTCATGAAGATCTGCCCCGAGTAAGGCTAGTCCTTTGTGGACATAGGCCATCATGGAATAGACAAGGTTGCTACTTCGTGGACCCTTCATGGGTGGAGCCCTCCGTGGACTCTCGCGACCGTTACCCTCCATTGGTTGAAGTCTCCATAAACGTGGATGTACAATAGCACCACCGATCGGAACCAGGGAAAAAATCTTCGTGTCTCCAAATTGCATTTGATCTTCCTATCCCGATCCACTTACATATGCTTGTCTTTACTTTCTGCTGCAATACTCATAGACATGTATATCTTGGTACTTGATTTGCTAGTCTTGCTAAAATCTGCCAACCAATTAACTTGGGAAAAGGTTAGGTGTTTATTTTGTCAAGTAGTCTAATCACCCCCCTCTAGACCTACTTTTGATTCCTACATATTATCATCCCTAAGTTTAAGTCATGAGTGGGAAAATTTCTAATCATCATTTTCATTCTCTCCCATGCTTGTGGAACATGTACTTGATCATGTTGTTTAAAATTCATAATTTTGTTTCGGAGAAATATAATCTTGGGAGGAGGAACAACTTGGCAATAAAAGCATACTTACACTTATCCCATGTTCACAATACTATTGCGAGGCAAGGATGAAAACCAATTTTTATTTCTATGTCTCAGTGAGAAAGGAATTTTTTTAGTTTAACCACATCATTATCCAAATCTTTTTTATTCTGCATATCCCATAATTCAATGAAGCAATTAAGATGCAAAGCGAGATCCTCATTAGGACCTCTCAAAAATTGTTCTTCCATAACAAGATTTAGCAAAGCTAAATTAATATGTGACACCCTGGATTTGATGCTACAATAATCCATGTAATCAAGCTATAGTAACCTTAGGATTATGCTAATCCATTTTTTTGCTAATCCAATTATGATCATTGTTTGAATCAACCCTGATTAAAATTCCTTGCAATTCAAAATTTAGTTCAAAAGTGGATTTAAAAGTTTTGCAAACTTCAAAATAAAAATCATGCTTTGGTTTTAAATATTCCCTAAACTATTATAAAATTGTAACCAACATTTTACCAATTGGTTGGGTGCCTCGAATCTTATTTAATAGAGTTAAAAACTATTATTAAATCCCTTTTCTAATTATGAAAATTCCAACTAATTTCAAATGGCTCTCAAACTCTTTGTGGCACTACCAAATATTACATTTGTAATATTTGGGCTGGGTCACATAATTTTACAAAAGCTAAATTAATACCAAGATATTTAAAAATAGAGAAACTAATAAAAATAAAAAGAAACAAAAGCTTAATAAAAATAAAAGACCCCCTCCCCCCTGGGCCAAGGCCCAGCCTGGCCGGCCCAAACGGCCAACCGGCTGGTCCAACCGACCCTCGCTCCCCTCCTTCCCTGTTCGACCGATCGGTCGCTACAAGGGCGTGGTCGCCCCCCGACCTCCTTGCCGGCACCGATGGGGAGGGGATAAGGCCGCCCCCTTGCTCCCCAAACCCTAGCCCCAACCAGATCCCCCTCACGCCTCCATGCCCTGCCCTGAGCATGAGCTCGGGATCGAGCACGCGGCCATCACCTCCCCATAGCCTGACCGGGCCGGTGCGGTCTTGCTGTCACCATCGTCGGAGCCTACTACTATGTGGAGGTTGCCCCCGACCAACAGTCGGATAGGAGGTTCCCAGGCATGAGGGCTCGCCTCTTTCGATCCGTTGATTATGTTTGTGCTAGCCTTCTTAAGGCAAAACTTGTTTAACTTATTTCTTTACTCATATATTTTTGCTTCCGTTGACTCGTGCTTGTCGAGCTTTGTATTCGACCCCTCGAGGCCCCTGGCTTGTAATATGAAGCTGTATGACTTTATTTTGTGTCTAGAGTTGTGTTGTGATATTGATTAGTGAGTCCCTAATCTTGGTCGTACGCATTGCGTGTATGTTTAGCGTACGATCGAAATTGGGGGTGTCACAAGTTGATATTAGAGCCAAGTGTCTATCTTGGGACCTATGGGTTATGGGCCCACTCGTCATTTGCACTTCTACACGATGTGAACATGACCGAGGTCAGTCCTAGAACCCCTGATAACAAGCGCAGTGTCGTTGCAGACCACTCGGGTGCGCGCCGCTCCATTGCTGATGTTCGAAGAGCTTCGGCTGATACAACGATGCTGAGTACCCATAACTTCTCCCACATGAAGGTTTGGTGCGTAAAAGGTCAAACGACCACTCAGATCAAATACCCAACCCATTAGCATTTTATTAATGCGAGGCAAGCGCGACCCATGAAGTGCGGTCCGGTCGCCCCGTCTCGAGGATGTGTGGCAGGGGCCTCTCCTACCCGTCCACGCCTCAACAACACAAACCGTGGGTACCCCTCAGGGCTGACCCATCACCAACATGTTTCTGTAACCAGGTCATAGTAACTGTGTGTATGAAACATCAAGACGGAACCTAAGGAATCACCCTCAAAGGGCCCCGCTTGATGAAACCGTCAAGGTGGACTTAGAGTAATCACCCTCGAGGGTCCCACACTTGAGGGCTTGTATGACAAAGTCATCGTGGGGAGTGGTGAAGGAGGAATCACCCTCGATAACCATGACCGACTAGCTGCGCTATAGAGCTTGCATCATGAGTACTTGATGAGGTGTCACCCTCAGTACTCGATAGTAGCTCTGCAGAGTCGTACAAATAAGGGGTGTGCGGTGAATGTGACGGGCATGGCTTGTCGGTCGGTTGACCGAGTCTTCGAGTCGTGGTGGTAATGCGAATGATATCATGGAGGGCCTAGGCAAACTTGCCAAAATTTGAAAATATGATGAATTCAAATTGTTGTGAAACCAATATGAGCAGCTCCAGAACGTCGATAGCTTCGAAACGAGCCAAAGAACACTCAAATCGGAGTTCGAGAGTAGAAGTTATGGGCAAAACAAGAATCAGAAATGCCGGACCTGGAAATTAGCGGTTGTACCACTTGGTAGGGCGGTTGTACCGCTCCTGGGGCATCCTGGGGATGTTTTGCGAGTATTAGCGGTTGTACCGCTTGCAGTGGGCAGTTGTACCGCTGCACAAAGTGGTTGTACCGCTCGTATCAGGAAAAATTCCCAGATCTGAGCGTGGGAAGAACTTGATCGAAATTTTGGACCAAATTGAAGGGGAAAAGAAAAATTAGGTGATGGGGACGCAAAGGGGAGTGGATCTAATTGCTAAACACCAGATCCATGGACCAAAATCAAGAAAAACTCACAAGAACAACAAGTCACAAAAAATTTGGTGAGGCTATTTTTGGTGGGGATTTTCGAATTGGGACAAAAACACACAAAATTAAGGCTAGCAAACGAAGGGCAGGACTCCAAATTCGTGAGAAACGTGGCTCTAGATACCAATATGATACGGGGCAAGCATGTGTGTGTTAATCTTTCACGAATTGGAGGGGATTCCATGAAGAACACGAAGAACACGAAGGAGGAATCACAAGAAGAAACACTCAAGAACAAGTCCAATCACACATCCACTAGATGCACCACACACAAGATCCACAAGGTACATTAACAACAAAGGGAAATAAGGATACATGGTAGAGTTCATCCCAAATCCCATGGGCAGATGGGGCCTTGATATCCCGGAGGATCTCCCCTCGAAAGGGGCATTGACATCCACTAGAGAATCTTCTCCTATAGAGGCATCTACTCCATGGGAGAGGTAGTGGAAGGAGCAAAGCTCAACTAACTAAGAGATAAACCATTGCTAACCCTAGAATGGAGGTGGGGGAGGAGTATATATAGTCTTGGCCACGAAGGGGTAAGTGGAGAGGGGGATACATGAGCCAAAGCCCGTCATGCGCACAGGCAGTCGAGCGGTTGTACTGCTCAGGAGGCTGGTTGTACCAGTCATTAATGAATAACCAGAAAAACCAGTCTAGTACCAGCCTTGCACCGCCTCATAATAGAAGCTCGGCCAGTGGTGGCCTGGTGGTGGGATGGTTGTACCGCCCACCGGTTGTTGGCCGGTGGTACCGATAGCTCCAGGACTCCCTGAACGCACATAGCAAGTTCATGGGGCCGACCAGGCCGCTTGTAGGTGTCGTGAAGTTGCGGACGAAGGCCTCCTCGAGATACGTCGTGTTGATGCTGCCGGTCGCCAGGCTGTTGAGCCAGGTGCGGGCCGAGCCAATGAGCATGAGGGGGGCGTAGTGGATGGCCACACGTTTGTTTCCCCTGGCGATGCCCATTGCGGTGGTGTAGTCGATCAGCCAGTCTTCTGGCTTGGCGGCCCCGTTGTACTTCGGGGTGTCCCCAGGGAGCGTGAAGCCCTTCGGGAATGGCTTGGTGCAGATCCGGGGGCCGAAGCAAGTCGGGCCGATCGAGCCCTCCTCCTCGAGGAGGGCGGATTGCGCGAGTTGGTCGATGCGGTTGCGAGCATCGTCCTTTCTACGGGGGACGCGTGGCCCAAGCCGGGCTGAGAGCTCGGGGTGGATGGTGGGCGGCGTTGATTGCCGCGACACGTGTTGCGGGGGTGGTGTGTGCGCTCGCCTACGCCAGCTGCCATATGCTGGTGCTTCGCAGTAGCGGCCTCTACGAGGCGGCTCGTTGGTGCCCTAGCTGCTAACAGCCGGCTGCTCACTCCTCGGCGGCTGAGAGGGCCGGGGGTCGTGTGTCTCGACCCGATGACCGGAGATGCGAGGGGAATAGGAGTATTGCGCCGCCTAATGGCCGACAATTCCCGTGCCCTCATGCTCGGGCCGGGGGCCTTCAGCGGCGGTGCCGCTTGGCGCGAGCTGATGCTGCTGTGTGTCAGCAGCATCGATAAGCTCCTTGATGTGGCGCTCGTGGGCGGCACGCTCTTCGCCCTCCAAGGTGTCTAGTTCCTCGTAGGCCACCTTTAGGTCCCGCAGGTTAGCTGCGGGGGTGTCATAGACGGGCATTTTGCCGCCGAGGATTTCGGCGACCACGCGCCCATGGTCGCACACGGCCCCATGCCGGCTGGGCTTGGCGCCAGCCGGGGTAAGGTCGTAAGTGGATGTGTATTCCCGCTGCGCCGCTTCCATGCGACGACGCGTGGCGGCGAGGGCGGTGGCATCCTCGAAGAGGATGCGACGAGCCGCCTTGAGGTCGGCCATGGCGGTATCGGGGTTTGCCGTCAGGGCGATCGGGTTGCTCAAGCCCCGGAGGGCCGCACCGACCGGGTCGGACGTGCCAACACGGGCGGCAGCAGCGGTGGCTATTACCCACGCCCATCCGGAGGTGGTGGAGGAGGTGATGGCCATCACCCCCTCACGGTCGCTGGACCCGCTGGGGCGGGCCGTAGCGAGTACGCCTATGGCTGTGGGCGGGCCGGTGCAGACGAGGACCCCCGCGGGGTACTCACCCACGGCCGGAGCCTCGGGAAGGCTAAGCTTGCCGAAGCGCTCGGTGAGCGCGGCGATGTCGGCCGCTAGGCTGTCGGAGTCGCCCGCAGGGCGTGCCGCAGCAAGCCCCACAAGCCCCCACGGTTTTTCCGGGCTGCGTGGCGGCGGCGGGGAATGGTGAGAGGTCCCGCCCAGAGCACGAACCCGAACGGCGCCGTGGATGGCCCCACGATGGGCGCCAACTGTCGTCATTTTCTCACGACGGATGCCATAGGGTGGCTTATCGGTGGTGTTGGGGACATAGGACGCCGATGGGCTCCGGGTGCGAGATTGGGTACAAGAACGTGGAGACACGCTATGTACCCAGGTTCGGGGCCCTTCGTGGGAGGTAATGCCCCTAGTCCCGCTTGGATTCGTTGGATGGGTGGATAAGTATACAGAGGTGCTCCTAGAGCTGTGTTCGGAGGAGGAAGAAAGGAGCAGGCGGCTCGTCTCCCTCCACTACTGGGAAGGGTTTGAGATCTCCCTATGTGTGTGTTCTTGATCGGGGGTTCCGTCCCCGTTGCATGGGGGGCTCGGGGGGTTTTATAGGCCAACCCCTCGGCTCTTACAATATGATTTAGGTACGAGGGTGGAGGGACCCGGTTGGCAGCCTCTCCGCCTGGCCAGGGGGTCCTGCGGCTTGTATCGTCTCATTGTGGGAGGGGCCCGCCGGCCGAGCGGTTCCATCCCTGCTGGGACCTACCGACGGGTGCCGCGATTGGCCCTCCCCCACCTACCCCGGCTCGGGCCGCCCGGGGAGGCGTTGCTTAGCGCCAGCCGGCCGAGGTTGTTGGTACGGCCGGCGGCACTGTATCCATGCCGGGGCAGGCACTCGAGTGGCGGAGGCGTGCTGGAACTATTCCCCGTCCGGTCACGCTCACTGAGGTCAGCGGGCCGGACGCATGGACTATAGCCATGCGGGACGGCGCGTCAGCGACCACTGTGGCCACAGGGTCGCTCGCCCCGCCAGTCACGTTGCGCTGCTGTACCTGCGGACAGGGAGACGGGACAGGGCGTGTCCATCCCCAAGTCAACGGACAGCCTGGCTCGTTGGCAGCCGGCTGCTTGGCCATCCGGGCGGGAGCACGCCCGGCCGCTAGACCAGCCGGCGAAACGCCAGCCGGAGTCGGCTCGTGTGGCGTGTCCCCAGCCGGCCTTGTCGAGCCGGCCGATTGGTTTTTCTTCAAAGCAAAGAGGGGAGGACCCCGTTGCCTTGGCCTACCCGGGGATATAAACCCCGTCAGTAGTTGATGAGATAAACGGACTGCTCGAAGTTGGACGAAAAGCGTGTGAAGACCTCGAAGACTTTGCGAAGCCAGGCAAGCACCCCTATGACCATGTTGAGAAACTTTTTCATGCATGACATATAGCACTTGTTGTTCCGATGATTGATCATGATGTGGTGCTCGCCCCTTCGGTGGGTTGCCTCCGATACTTTTACTGTTGACACTTGCATCGTGCATGACCCTAACACCTTATGAGGATTATGCGGGTGGGTGTAGATAGGATGCTAATAGATGCTACGCAAGTGGGATGGGATTTATGCATAGTGATGGAAAGGAAGCGATGATTTCAAAGACTTTTCGAAAACCCCGTCGGGTGCCACTAATGCCCGAGGGAGATGATGATGAGATGGGTGACCACTTGAGAAAGAAGTGGTATGTCGGAACAAGTTGAGGGTGTGTTTTCGAAAACAGATTAGATTTAAGGTCTGTTAGCCATCCCAACCTTACATGCGCAACCACGATACCCCTTATGGGACGAGGCTCTGTTGATTACTTTGGTGGGTACTCGCAAGGAGCCCGCATTACTAGTGGCGGGAGTGGCATGGTCACTCTCGATACGGGGTCATGCCGGTATGGATGCTCATGCGTTGTCTTCACAGGCACCGGGCACACAGTTGGTCCCCACATGGATGCTACGAGTGATGTACATCATGTGGGTTGGGTACCAATCGAGTGGACTCTTTGTTTAGTATCGCGAGGGGAAAGGCATTGTTCGGGTGCTTACCTCGGGTATGTTATATACTGCGAGTCGTGGATGACATGAAAGTTCCCCGAGTCTTGTGGGTAAAGTGTGCAAGCTCTGCAGTGTGTAAAACTATTCGAATAGCCGTGTCCGCGGTCATGGACAGTTGGAGGTCCTTCTGAAACTACGTCCAGATATTTTCGCAAACTTGGTGTGTGTGTGTGTGTTCGGAAGACAGAAGGATGATACTTGAGGCAAGTCTGAAGACTTTATGTGATGAATGAACATGAGATGTTCAACCCCTGTTTATGATGATATCTGTAACTTGTTCATATGGATTTTTGCCAACTGTTGATGCATGCTTACCTAGATACTCGATCATGTCATTGCATTCAAAATTGGCTTTCCGCAAATTACTTACTTAGTGCTATATCATGCATCATTATTACCTTGTTCCACTACTTGGGTTGCTTGCGAGTACATTCAAAGTACTCATTGGCTTGTCACTGGTTATTTAATTGGCCACGCATGGAAGAACATGAGTATGTTGAACAGTTCATTGGTGACGAACATGCAAACTAGGATGCTTCCTAGTCAGAATGCCTGTAGGTTAAAGCAGATGGCATGGGTTCACGCATTCGATCAAGATTTCTGTTGTTTGTTCTATTTAAGTGTTTGGCCCTCAAGGCCCTATCTATGTAAGACTAGACCTTCATGGTCTTTATTTGTGTAAGATGCTAAATGTGGATGTAAGACTCTTGTTATTCAGCTTCCGTGTGTTCAGTGAGCATTGATCTCTGGGATCACTGTACACGTGCATTCGGTGATCACAACTTATGAGTCGGTGTCCCCACAATATGATGGTTGGATGTTTTTCAAAGAATTATATCGTTGATCTCTATGTAACCCGGTTCAGTGATGTCATGGCTAGCACACCTGGACAGGGAACCTATTGTTATATTATCTTCTGGTAAGGTTAGCCATTCTCCTATGATGGAATTGTAAGACTTAGTTCATATGTTGTTCCCGATGGATCCTTTGTTTATCCAAAGTCCTACCTTTACCTAGTGACCGTGTTGATACTTCCCTGAAGTATGATCGTGGTACTCCATTCCTCAAGCAAGAACATTGGAAGCTCAATGCTAAATGTTTCTTGATCAATTATCCAAACATCTTTGAATGGGTAAACGTCTTGGTTCTCTTTGCCCCTTTTATCCAAAGGGTTGCGCATTTACTGCCCTATCATGTATATCATGCTCTGCTTTCCCATGAGAATGATATACTCATATACTTGTGTACAAACACATTTTTCCTTTCCATTGGTCTGGTTAATCTAATAATCACTTTTCCTTTCCATTGGTCTATTTAACCTTTCTTGAGATTATATGATCTAAGCAGTAATAATTCCCTGCTTAGGTAAACACCTCGGTCAACAACTCTATCGGTAAGACCATGTTACTATTGTTGATGACATTCTGGTAAACGCCAGTGGACAAGAACTTTGCCGATTGGTCCACCTCGTTTCAACAAGCAGGAAAATGGTTCTATTCATCCCTCTCCCTTGGTACTAACATTGTTGCCAACATAACTCACAAGCTTTTCTCTGACATGTCTTGCTACCATGGCCGTGTAAGATGTCACCGCTCTTCCTATTCCTATCCCACATGGTGGTCCCATAATCCACAGTTCCACAGGATCGAAACCTAACTCTCTTGTACAACCTTGATTCTAAAGTATCCCTTGCACTTGGGCTTCGTATGTAATTCCCGAGCCACCATACGAGGGATGATTTATTCTAGTATCAAAAGCGATATTTTATTCTCATAGCTCTGAACTTCCCCCTTTTTCTTCATCTGATCAGGCATCCAACAATTTCCTAGCCGTTCGAAACTTCTATACCATCGCATTTTGCTCCTAGTGATTCCTCGAGTCTTTAATCGAGAAATAAATCTTGTGTTCCTCCCTGAGTTAGCCGTCATATGCCCAACCTTGTAGGGATACGTTCTTACAGAGTTTTCCCTCATATCGCATTCGTAGGACGATCAAGTTCCCGAACAAAAGATGGCAATTTCATCAGAATGACCTAAATCAGAGAATCAAAGACATCAACGTAAACAGACCAACTTCTTCGAGAAGAGAAACCAAGAATGAGAAGATCCATGAGAATTTCATAACCAAACTTTTCCCCTTACCTCTACCGCTTAATTCTCGGGACTAGAATTTCTTTTAGTATGGGAGAATTGTGACACCCTGGATTTGATGCTACAATAATCCATGTAATCAAGCTACAGTAACCTTAGGATTATGCTAATCCATTTTTTTGCTAATCCAATTATGATCACTCTTTGAATCAACCCTGACTCAAATTCCTTGCAATTCAAAATTCAGTTCAAAAGTGGATTTAAAAGTTTTACAAACTTTGAAATAAAAATCATGCTTTGGTTGTAAATATTCCCTAAACTATTATAAAATTGTAACTAACATTTTATCAATTGGTTGGGTGCCTCAAATCTAATTTAATAGAGTTCAAAAATATTATTAAATCCTTTTTTGAATTATGAAAATTCCAACTAATTCCAACTGGCTCCCAAACTCTTTGTGGCACTACCAAATATTACATTTGTCATATTTGGGCTGGGTCACATAATTTTATAGAAGCTAAATGAATACCAAGATATTTAAAAATAGAGAAACCAATAAAACTAAAAAGAAACAAAAGCTTAATAAAAAGAAAAGTCCCCCTTCCCCTTGGGCTGAGGCCTAGCCTGGTCGGCCCAAATGGCGAACCGGCCTGTCCAACCGACCCCTGCTCCCCTCCTTCCCCGTTCGACCGACCAGTCGCTACAGGGGTGTGGTCGCCCCCCGACCACTTCGCCGGCGCCAACGGGGAGGGGATAAGGCTGCCCCCTCCCTCCCCAAACCCTAGCCCCCAACCAGATCCCCATCACACCTCCATGCCTTGCCCCAAGTGCGAGCTCAGGATCGAGCGCGCCTTCATCGCCTCCCCATAGACGGACCGGGCAGGTGCCATCTCGCTGTCACCATCGTCGGAGCATACTACTATGTGGAGGCTGCCCCTGACTAGCAGTAGGATAGGAGGTTCCCAGGCCGGAGGCCTCGCCTCTTTCGATCCGTTGATTATGTTTGTGCTAGCCTTCTTAAGGAAAAACTTGTTTAACTTATGTCTGTACTCAGATATTTTTTGCTTCCGTTGACTCATGCTTATCGAGCTTTGTATTCGAGCCCTCGAGGCCCCTGGCTTGTAATATGAAGTTGTATGACTTTATTTTGTGTCTAGAGTTGTGTTGTGATATTGATTAGTGAGTCCCTAATCTTGGTCATACGTGTTGCGTGTATGTTTAGGGTAGGGTCGAAATTGGGGGCGTCAGATAATATCAAAAGCTTCCGCACTAGTGGAGGAAGGTATTGGAGTACTAATAAAATCATTATTATTATTATTATTTGAGGAGTCACACAATTCGGTATTTTCTTTTGACATAATGGCAAAGCAAGTAAAGTACCAAGCAAACAAGTAAGCTAACAAATAAACTAGTTAACTAAGCACACAAGCAAATATAAATATTTTTTGCTTTTTATATAGAGAAAAATATAACAACAAATAAAAAGTAGAACAAGTTAAAGATAATTTATGTGTAGGGACCTCACAAGAATTTGATGATGTTCCCCGGCAACGACGCGAGAAATTCTTCCTGCTACTTGTGAGCTGCATTGGGATTTTCCTCGAAGAGGAGAGGAGATGCAATATAATAGAGACACATATGTCCCATAAGGAGAACAAAGGTTATCGAATGATTAGGAGAACCAAGCAAATTCCCTTCAACAACACCTACACACACAACCAAACAATTGCACCAAACGCGGGCAAGAGGGTTGTCAATCCCCCTTGAAGTCGTTACTTACAAGGCTTAAATCTTGCTAGAATAGATATTTAAAATTCAAAATAAAATAAAATAAATAAATTGCAGCAAGGTAATTTAGATGTTTTTTGCTTTTATGTTTAAGTAGACACAGGGCCATAGTGTTCGCTAGGGGCTTCTCTCTCGAAAGTAGCATACGGTGGATAGAAAAATTACAGTTGGGTAATTTATAGAATTGTGCATAGTTATTACATGTTATTCACGACATGTGACACCCCAAATGTTGGCCCTTTATTTTTCTTTTGATTTCTTTGAATTTTGCTTTGAAATTCTTTTTCTGTGGCTCTGTGATCTTGAAACCTGGGAAGATCATCTCTTCTTCCTCTCCCAAGAGGCTTGTCGCACTCAAATCCTTCCCAAGATCATGTCATTTCCATCTTGTACCAACCCCAATATTTATTTCTTGGGAATATTCCTTTTTTAAGTAATAACCCTGTTTTCCCTAGGCTATGAAGCAACCTATATGTCTGTCTCGTCATTAATTCCCAGAGAGTTCTCAAAATTCATTTGACTCATATGGACTTTGGACATGTAAAAAATATTCAAGATTCCATGGTCATGGTGAACACACCATCCTATCTTTGTTTCTGGTCATAATGAAAGTTTGTGAAGCAACTATATTTTATAGTGCTCCATAATTTCTGAAATTTTACCGAGACATTCTTGTACCAATATTATGCACATCGACAAATTTTGGACTCATTTCATCAAGCAAAGATTTCCCTATAATTACCCCAAATTTCTATCCAGACGGAAGCATTGTGAAGGAAGTACCATTTTTATTTATCTAAATGGAATGAAATTTTTACTGTGCCTTCATATGCCCAAATGATCATGATACACCCAATTTCAGCTCAATCCATTCAACATTGTGAACACAACTTCAATTTTCATTTTCTGGCCAGTTTGGCACTTTGCAAAGGACGTACCAGCTAGCCTTCTCTATTTCAGCTAGGAATTTCCCATAGAGATCATCTTAGCGAGTGATCAACCCCAGCCAAAACTTAATCCATTGGTCTTATGCTTTGCCCACACCATTGAACAATCATGTTCGTGTTTATTGGTGTATAAGCCTAGCCCTGCCAACCCTTGAGCCACTCTTGTTGTTTCCTTGTACCTAGCAACTAGTGGGGAAGTGCCAACTCTCCACACATACTTAGGACACCTGAAACACGTGGCAATGCCACTGCCACGCGTGTGGCATGCCAAATAACACGCTTTTGAGTTGGGGCTGACGTGGTTGAGACTGCGTCGATATTTCCCCAAAGAGGAAGGGATGATTCAGCACAACGATGATAAGTATTTCCCTCAGTTATTGTAACACCCCGTTACGCCTAGCAGGATCTAGACTGGCCCTACAGACCAACACAAGTGCTTCCTACGCACTTTGTCCTCACTCGTGCGCACCCGGGACCAACTTCCCGGTCGGTCACCCATCCTAGAATCGCTCCAAGCCAAGCATGCTTAACTTTGGAGTTCTTGGGCTTCTGGAAAAGAAGGAATTCCTTGTTGATATGAGTAGTCTATCATTCCTATTAAGCCAAGCTCTCACATACACCCCCACTCAAAGGAACCGATGTCCTCGTCGGCCCATCAGGAACGTTCCCTTTTGGCACACGTATGTGCGTCCAGTCCAGCACATGTGCCGTGCTGTCTGCCACGACGGGCCACACATGCCATGCGCCACATGCCCGTGCACCTGGCCCGCGCATGCCCATGTAACCGGAAGGGTCGGCTCTGATACCAATTGTAACACCCCGTTACGCCTAGCGGGATCTAGACTGGCCCTACAAACCAACACTAGTCTTTCCTACGCACTTTGTCCTCACTCGTACGCACCCGGGACCAACTTCCCGGTCGGTCACCCATCCTAGAATCGGTCCAAGCCAAGCACGCTTAACTTTGGAGTTCTTTTCGAGTGGGCTTCCAGAAAAGAAGGAATTCCTTGTTGATATGAGTAGTCTATCATTCCTATTAAGCCAGGCTCTCACAGTTATGAAACCAAGGTATCAATCCATAGAGCAAGATCAAGCACCCGCGTAAACAACACCTGCACACAAATAACAAATACTTGCAACCCAACACGAAAGAGAGGTTGTCAATCTCTCTACGGTAATAAGATTGATTTGGTAATGATAGTTTTTGCAAAAATATCTCGCAAGAACACACCATAAAATAAGTAAACAAAAAGTGCAACAAGGTATTTTTGGTTTTTTGGATTAATAGATCTGAAAAAGGGCAAAATAGTAGCTTGGAAAGCAATATGTTGGCAAAGTCGATCCCGTGGTCATAGGTTTCACTAGTGGCTTCTCTCATGAGTATAGCACACTGTGGGTGAACAAATTACTGTTGGGAAATTTATAGAACATCAAATACTCATGATGATATCCAGGCAGTGATCATTATATATGCATCATGTCCAAGATAAGTAGACCGAAACGATTCTATATCTACTTCTATTACTCCACACATCGACCACTATCCAGCATGCGGCTAGTGTATTAAGTTCATGGCG
The DNA here is from genome assembly GCA_022496015.1 of Hordeum marinum. Taxonomy (NCBI): domain Eukaryota; kingdom Viridiplantae; phylum Streptophyta; class Magnoliopsida; order Poales; family Poaceae; genus Hordeum; species Hordeum marinum. The sequence continues at coordinate 98,082,018 of CM039675.1, forward strand.
AACCAGAGTAATGCAATAAGAACGGTGCTACTTCTTGAGCTTGCGTTGGTTTCCCTTGAAGAGGAAAGTGTGATGCAGCAAAGTAGATGAGTATTTCCCTCACTTATTGAGAACCAAGGTATCAATCCAGTAGGAGGTACAAGCAAGGCCCCAATCTATGCACCTACACAAACAACCAAACACTTGCATCCAATGCTATAAAGGGGTTGTCAATCCCTTCAAGGTTACTTGCAATGATGAGATCTGATAGAGATAGATATAAAAGATTACTAAAAGTAAAACTAAATAAAACTAAATAAAATTGCAGCAATGTATTTTTGGTATTTTTGGTTTATAGATCTGAAAATATAATATGGAAAATAGACCCGGGGGCCATAGGGTTCACTAGAGGCTTCTCTCTTGAAGGATAATAATACAGTGAGTGAACAAATTGTTGTCGAGCAATTGATAGAAAAGTGCATAGTTATGACAATATCCAAGGCAATGAATGTCCATATCAAGTAGACACAAACGATTCTGTATGTACAACTATTACTCCACACATCGACCGATTCCTGCCTGCATCTAGAGTATTAAGTTCATGAAGAACAGAGTAACACATTAAGTAAGATGACATGATGTAGAGGGATAAACTCAAGCAATATGATGAAAACCCCATCTTTTTATCCTTGATGGCAACAATACAAATACGTGCCTCGCTACCCCTACTTTGTCACTAGGTGAGGACACCGCAAGATTGAACCCAAAACTGAACACTTCTCTCATTGCAAGAATTACCAATCTAGTTGGCCAAATCAAACCAATAACTCGAAGAGACTTACAAAGATATGAAATCATGCATATAAGAATTCAGAGAAGACTCAAATAATATTCATAGATAATCTGATCATAAACCACAATTCATCGGATCTTGACAAACACACCGCAAAAGAGTATTACATCGGATAGATCCTCATGAAGATCATGAAGAACATGGTATTAAAGAACATAGAGCGAGAAGAAGCCATCTAGCTACTAGCTATGGACCCAAAGGTCTGAGGTAGACTACTCGCACATCATCGGAAGGGCAATGGTGTTGATGTAGATGCCCTCCATGATCAAATCCCCCCTCCGGCAGATTACCGGAGAAGGCCCCAAGATGGGATCTCATGGGAACAGATGCTTGCGGCGGCAGAAAAGTATTATCGTGGCTCTCTTTGGTATTGGGGAATATATCTGAATTCATAGGCAGAGAGTTAGGGTTGGAGGAGCTACGATGGGTCCACAATAGAGGGGGCGCACCCTGGTGGCTTGTGGCCCACCCGTAGGTCTTCTGGCCTCTTCTCCAAGCCTCCTAGGTTCCTTCTAGTCCAAGAAAAATCATGGTAGAATTTTATTCCGTTTGATATTCCTTTTTTGCAATACTCAAAAACAAGGAAAAACAGAAACAAACATTGGGCACTAAGTTAATAGGTTAGTCCCAAAAATAATATAAAATAGCATATTAATGCATATAAAACATCCAAAACAGATAATATAACAACACGGAACAATGAAAAATTATTGATACGTTAGAGACGTATGAAACGATTACATGATGTTGACCAGATCTATTCATGTAGGAATAGACCCCGTCTTGTTATCCTTAATGGCAACGATACATGCGTGTCTTGTTGCCCCTTCTATCACTGGGAAAGAGCACCGCAATATCGAACCCATCACACAGCACCTCTTCCCATGGAAAGAAAAATTGATCTAGTTGGACTAACTAAACCAAAGATTTGAAGAAGAAAAACGAGGCTATAAGTAATCATGCAAATAAGAGATTAAAGAAGACTCAAATCATATTCATGGATAGATACTGATCATGAACTCAAAATTTATCGGATCCCAACAAACACACCACAAAATTCATTACATCAAATAGATCTCCAAGAGACCATTGTATTGAGAATCATAGAGAGAGGAAGCCATCTAGCTACTGCCTACTGCCCCGTAGGTCCATGCTGGACTGCTCACGCATCATCGGAGAGGCACCTATGATGAAGATTAAGCCCTCTGTGATGGTGTTAGATTGTATCTCGAGGCTCTGGACCTTAAGGTGGCTGGAATTGTGTTTTCTCGACTCCTCTAGAGTTTTCCAAATATTTGGGAACTTATAGGGAGAATAGTCGGTTGAGGGAGTTCCCGAAGTGGGTACCCTCCACGAGGCCGCGCCAGGGGCCTCTTGCGTGCCATGGTGGAGGGTGGCCACCCTGGGCCCCCTCTCCTGTTGCTCTTTGGCCCATCCTGGCTCCTCTAGTCCATACAAATTCTCCAAAAATTCCCATAGCATTTGGGCTCCATTTGGTATTGATTTTCCGCGAAGTAAGAAACAAGCAAAAATAGCAACTGGCACTTTGTCACTATTTTAATAAGTTAGTCCCAAAAATTGATATAAAGTTTCTGTAAAACGATTGTAAAACATCCAAGATTGATAATATAACAGCATGGAGCAAGCAAAAAATATAGATACATTGGAGACGTATCAGCATCCCCAAGCTTAATTCCTACTCGTCCTCGAGTAGGTAAATGATAAAAACAGAATTTTTGATGTGGAATGCTCCCTAACATGTTCATCATATATTGTTTTCTTTGTAGCGTGGACGTTTGGACTTTTAAATGGTTCAAAGCAATAGTCTAGTTTTGACATGAAAACTTTAATACTCAAGAATATCAATAAGCAACCATGTCTTTCAAAATATCAACGCTAAAGCAAGTTATCCCTAGCCCATCACGCTCAATCATTGATCCATTCATAATACACACTCGAATATTAGCTACACCTAATGCTCAAGTACGATCATAGTGCCTCCTAATTGGTGCTTTATAAGAGAAGATGGAGACTCAAATTGAAAAATAAAAATTGCATAAATTAAATAGATAGGCCCTTCGCAGAGGGAAGTAGGGATTTGTAGAGGTGCCAGAGCTCAAGTGTTTAGATGGATAGAGAAAATTATTGTCAGGGAATGACACCTATGTGACCGCGCGGATCTCTTTGCGGTTCGGCAGGGTGATGGTATGCGCAAAGAGCAGATCGAATGAACGACACGAGGGGAGATTTTACCTAGGTTCGGGTCGCTAAGCAGCGTAAAATCCTACTCATGCTTTAGTGTATTATGGGTGTTTTCAGGGTTCTGGCTACAGGAGCTCTACCGACAATTGGTACACGTGTGAGCCAAAAGGTGGAAGAAGCCAAAAATTCCTCCCTCATAACGCCTTGGGCCTCCTTTTATATGTTTAAAGGGTCTCCATAGCGGCGTACAATGTATGCACGAGGTGTATAATGCTACAGTGGTATCATACGTAACACTGACGGTGTAAGACAAATGCATTTAATGCTCCGTTAGGTGTCCCTGACCTTCTACGGGACGGGACAAGATCCTGTCCCATTGGCATCACTTAGCCTCTCCATCGCCGGCGCATCGACACGTGTCCTGGTGGGTTGACACCTAGCCTCTGCGCTGGCACGGTGGCGAGGCCTTGCCGGCGCTTCAAAGGCCACCCCCGGCAAGATCTTGCCGGGGTTCTAGCTTTTGGCCTTTGGTCTTGTGTTTGTTGACTTGAATGTTTCTTGATGTCTTTGTATTTGCCTCTAGCAGTCCCCTGGTAGGCCTCACCGCTGGTGTGGCTACACTGCCCGTGCATAAGTATGGGGTACTAAAAACCCAAACTTTAGTACACCTATAGGAGTCCCCAGGCCTGGGCCACACACGGCTGCGAGGCGTTGTTGGGCTAGGCGCAAACAGTGCACGGGCACGCGTGGCAGGAGCCCACGGTTGCAATTATTCCACTTACTGCGCCTGCCCACGATGCGCATTAAGTGCACGCCACGGGATACGTGTGCGGAGCGTCCGTTTCCGCCACGTGCGCCGCATGCATAGCAGAGGGCTAGCAATGGGTGTCCGTGACTTAAAGTCTTGATCGTGGCAAAAACTGCATCGCCATGGGTTGGAGCAATGGGGTGGTTACCTCTTCGCCCCGTGATCATGGCTGATGGGATTGGTGGAGATGGGCGGCGACTCTTGGGGGGAGATGAGCTAGCCCCCGCGCCTCCCCCGATTAATTGGGGGAGTAGCAAGGGGCTATGCTCATCCATCCTTCTTCCTCCTTGACTGCAAACCTCCAAAGCCTGCCCTTCTACACCTTCCCGATCTTGGGTTGTCTTGAGGAATGTCCGGGGGCGAGGGCGGCCTCCATCCTCCACTCGACCAGTGAGGAGTTCCCGTCGGGATCATGCCACCACTTCTTCCACGGAAGTGGAGGGTGGCCCGAGCACGCATGTTTGGGATGTATGAGGGGTCAGGGCTGTCATGGAGGCCGTGGCCGAGGGAGGCGGAGCTCTGCTCTACCCCTCCCTCCAACGCCGGACCCCCTCCTCGAAGACAACCACACCGAGGGGATGGCGCTGGAGTTTGTCATCAAGCTGTGTGGTCCCCTTCGGAGCCATCTACGCCTCCCTCACCCTTTTGCTAAGGCGATGGAGGTTCACAAGCTGCCAACCTTGTGGTTGCCGGCGCATGGTTGCTGCAACGGCTCTGCGCGGTTGGATGTCGAATACTTGGAGGGCCGTGTCATGCTCTCCACGTGTGGTTGGAAAACCATTGCCCGCGCCCACAACCTCCAGGATGGGCATGTCCTCCGCTTCAAGATGATGGAGACCGATATGCTCTCCGTCAAGATTTACGGGCGCTCAGGCGCTCGCCTCAGCTGCTACGAGGAAAGCTCAAGCAGAGTCGAAATCTCCTCCTCGAGCGACAATGACGAGGAGGACGGTGTCGATGAAGACAACGATGACGGGTTTGAGCTCCAGGCTGACAAGTCAGAATACGATGACCTGAGCTCTAACTAGTCGCCGGCCGCACCATCATCGTCATCTCATGCCTCTCCCCCTCCCAATGGAGCGACCTTGCCGGGGGTCCTTACCCTGGGCGCTACATCATCTTCCAGCTGGATCTCCTAGCAGCCCCATGGACTTTGGCTTTGTTCTCCCTTCTAGGAGTCCTGCCCTCCATGTAGTGCTGGTCTAGGAGGGGTTAGGCTGGGCTTCTGTCGGGGCCTTCTCCTATCTTTTCCTTCTTGTAATCTGCCCCTAGGGGAGAAAGTCAAATAAAGATGTACTTAGGAAGAGACGTCATCCCGTGTAATTTTCATTCGTTTTAGACGAATGCATGTTATTCTTCTTGTGTGATTTTCCTCTATATGGTTTATTCCCTATGCTTTACTGGAAACTTGTCGGTGTATGTAGCACTACCGCGAGCGCTTTGAGGAGCGGATCCTTAGCAGCCTGCTAGCAGTACCGCTGCCGGCAAGATATCGTGACATTTTTAGTGCAGCCACCTAAACTGTTGAGCGGACTCGAAACAGAGTAAGGGCGCAACCAATCATGAAAAGTTACCTTGACATTTTAGCGCGGCCACTTAAACTGTTGAGCGGACTCGAAACAGATCAAAGGCGCAATTAACCGTGGTAAGGTTCCTTTGCATGCAGGTTTTCCATACAAAACTTGAAATCTTTCAAGGAAGACGACCTCATAGTAAAAGTTTACTTAGAGTTTTGCAAGTTAGCTTTTTGCCGTTGTACTCCTCTCCACAAGGTGTCAACTTTGAACATCGCGTGTAGGTGTCCACACTATCTCATCCCCCGAAAAACTTGTACGCGAGGGAACATTCTATCCTTTAAGAAAAAGAGAGAAGAGAAAACAGAGGTATGGAACCTTGGCGGTTCGTTAGCACTTTCTAGGAATAAGCGTAATGCAACATCTTAGATAAACATGCATGTAAAGAAACATGGGAATCAACAAGAGTTGTAAGACGCTTGATCATATTTAACCATGCACATGGTCTACGCGTGGCTTTGTACAAAGGATGACATGGCTTGCCGGCAAGACTTTTACAACAGGTGGTTGTTGGGGGCCCCGGCTAACGCCCCTTATGGATAGAACCTACGAAGATGTTCAATGTTCTAGGAGTTGCTCACTGGGATGCCATCTTCGGTCTCCCGGCGGACTGCGCCACGCCTGGTGACTCGTACTACCCGATAAGGGCCTTCCCACTTTGTCGTCAACTTGTTTGAATTCTTGGCCGACTGAACGCGCCAAAGAACAAGGTCGCCTTCCTCAAGACTCTGGGCATGAACTTTGCAGCTATGGTAGCGGCGCAAAGCTTGCTGGTAGCGTGCAGCTCGCATAGCAGCCCGAATACGATCTTCCTCAAGGAGCGTTGCGTCATCTTGGCGCAACTGCTCTTGCTCAAGCTCATCATAAGCAAGCATTCAAGGCAACCCATATATGAGTTTCGTGGGGAGAACTGCCTCCACCCTGTATACTAGGGATAAGGTTGTCCGGCCAGTGGCTCGATTTGGTGTAGTTCTGATCGACCAAAGAACCACCGACAGCTCATCAATCCAACGTCTTCCGCACTTGTGCAGCCTCTCGAAAGTTCATGTCTTAAGCCCTCACAACACTTCAGCATTTGCCCTTTCCGCTTGGTGATGACCCACAAGTATAGGGGATCAATTGTAGCTCTTTTCGATAAGTAAGAGTGTCGAACCCAACGAGGAGCAGAAGGAAATGACAAGTAGTTTTCCGTAAGGTAATGTCTGCAAGTGCTGAAATTGTAAGTAGCGAAGTAGTTTGATAGCAAGATAACTTGTAATGAGCAAGTAACGAATATAGTAAAAAAAGGGCATCAAGGTAGACCAATCCTTTTTAGGCAAAGGATAGGCCAAAGTGGTCTCTTATGATAAGCAAAGCGTTCTTGAGGGTACACGGGAATTTCATCTAGTCACTTTCATCATGTTGGTTTAATTCGTGTTCGGTACTTTGATAATTTGATATGTGGACGGACCGGTGCTAAGGTGCTGGTCTTACTTGAACAATCCTCCGACTTATGATTAACCCTCCCGCAAGCATCCGCAACTATGAGAAAAGTATTAAGAATAAATTCTAACCATAGCATTAAACTTTTGGATCCAATCGGTCCCTTATGGAATATCGCATAAACTGGGGTTTAAGCTTCTGTCACTCTCGCAACCCATCATCTAATTGCTGCTCCACAATTCATTCCCTTAGGCCCAAATATGGTGAGTTTTCATGTAGTCGACGTTCACATGAAACCACTAAGGGAATCACAACATACATACTATCAAAATATCGAACACATATCAAATTCACATGATTACTTGCAACATGTTTTATCCCATGACCCCAAGAACAAAAGTAACTACTCACAAACAATAATCATGCTCAAGATCAGATGGGTATTAAATAGCATAATGGATCTAAACATATAATCTTCCACCAAGTAAACCATATAGTGATCAACTACAAGACGTAATCAACACTACTAGTCACCCACAAGCACCAATCTATAGTTCTAGTACCAAGATTGAACTCAAGAGATGAACTAGGGTTTGAGAGGAGTTGGTTAAGTTCAATATGTTGATGAAGGTTGCCCTCCTAAGATGGGAGAGTTTTTGGGGATGATGATGATGATGATGATGAAGATTTCCCCTTCCGGGAGGGAAGTTCCCCCGACGAAATCGCTCCGCCGAAGGGAAAAAGTGCTCTTGCCCAAGTTCCGCCTCGAGGCGGCGGCACTTCGTCCTGAAAGCCTCCTTCTAATTTTTTTTCTAGGTCAACATGACTTATATACCATAAGATCGGCACCGGAGGTGGGTCGAGGAGGGCACAACTCACCAGGGCGCGCCTGGGCTCCCTGGCGTGCCCAGGTGGGTTGTGCCCACCTGGTGGGCCCCCTCTGGTAGTTATTTACTCCAATAATTCTTAAATAATCCATAAAAAAGCTCCGTGAAGTTTCAACTTGTTTGGAGTTGTGCATAATAGGTAGCCTGACGTAGCTTTTCCAGGTCCAGATTTCCAGCTGCCGGAATTCTCCCTCTTGGTGTGTTCCATGCAAATTATGAGATAAAAGGCATTAGAATTACTCCAAAAAGCATTATCATGGATAAAAACATTATCAATAACAGAAAGAAAAAATGATGCAAAAAATGGACGTATCAACTCCCCCAAGCTTAGACCTCGCTTGTCCTCAAGTGAAAACCGAAATCGAAAAACATGTCCACATGCTTTGAGAGAGAGAGGTGTCGATGAAAACAAAATACGGACATAGAAGCATCATTTTGAAACATAGTACTTTTATCATAGAACTTTTATCATATACTTCTCATGAATAAGTAATAGTTCATCACACAATCGAAGTATAAAGCAAAAACTCTATTAGAAACCAACAAACTATGTTCTCAGTCTACTTTGCAACTACAATTCATCATCTTTTCAGGAAGGGTCACGTATCGGAGCCTTTAGGCAAGTCCACATACTCAACCATCATATAGTCTTGTATGATTGCTAACACTCGCCTCATACCTATGAGCAAAACGTTTCAATCAGACACATAGAAAGATAGGGGCTTATAGTTTCGCCTCCCAACATCCTCACCTCAAGGGTGATGTCAACAATAATAACTCATGCTATCTATATTCAACTGAACATATGTGCCTAGATCTTTCCTCACCACATGATGCTTGCCAAAGGATAAATATAAAAGGAATAGAGAAAAACTTTGACTCTTGCATAAAAGTAAAAGATAGGCCCTTCATAGAGGGAAGCAAAGGTTGGCATGCGCTTATTTGTTTGTATACTCAATCCCTTAGTGCAAGGTAACGTCACATTGTATTTCCCCTTAAGATGACAACCTTTATTATGAAGCCTATCGCTTTTATTCTTTGTCATCCAAGTTCGTACAACGCTCAATTTTCTCTTACACTAAATGATCTTACACTTTCAGAAGCAATTTTTATTGCCTTATTGCATCAATGACAACTTACTTGAAGGATCTTGCTCAATCCATAGGTAGGTATGGTGGACTCTTGAAAATAGGATTTGGGTTTAAGGGTTTTTGGATGCACAAGTAGTATCTCTACTTTGTGCGGAATTTTTGGCTAGAAAAGGTAGGGGGCAAGCATCACATGTTAAAGGATCTATGACAATATGACTTCTTTGTGAATATAAACAAACATAAACCATTAAGTTGTCTTCCTTGTCCAACGTCAACAATTCTGGCATATAATATTTTGACGAGGGCTCACAATCACAAAAGAATTCTAGGATAGTATATTTATATGTGAATCTTCTCTTCCCTTATTAATTCTTTCATGAGTTGCATCATTGATTAATGCTATGTTTGTCAATCTCTAATAAAATTTCTTACTTATACTTTTCCTTATGTGGTGCCATCACCTACCATAGGATAAGTATATGATCTTATTGATTTATTTCCTTTCTTTCCTTTCTTTATTATTTCTTTTTATTTATTTGCAACATGAAAGTAAAGAAAGCAAAAACTCAAACTAAACCTTATCATATAACTTGCACACAATTACAATGATAGATCACTAAGCAAACTCTCAAATAAGAAAGGATCAAACTGAACTTTATTTCATGTAGGCAAAAGATTGAACTAAGATAATTAAAATCAAAAAGATAATGGGATGATACGATACCGGGGCACCTCCCCCAACCTTGGCGGAAGCCAAGGGGAGTGCCCATACCCGATACTCAGTTCTCCTTTGGTGGTGAAGAAGATGGTGGTGGTGAAGAAGCGATGCTATCCTTAAGGATGAAGAGGTTCTGCAACCAACGAATGACACCCCGAAGACGGATGATATGCTCTTGATCAAGAATATTCTCACGAGTAAGATACTTATTCTGTGTGCGGACTAATTCAATTATGTGAAAAGCTTCAATCTCAGCAGGATTAAGGTGAGTAAGGTAGGGTATAAGGCTATCTTCCTCCTCCTCCTCGGACAACAATGCTTGTGCTGCCACCGAGGGTGGATCTATGGTAGCTTCCTTGCCCTTGTCTCCCTTAATGGCGTCCGTGGGATCCTCCCTCTTCGTCTCGATCTTCATCAGCCAAGCATCTTCTTCCATGTTGTTGGAGGAGCAAGAAGACATGATGCCTGGCTTGACAAATCTGACCAGAGACAACAAGAAAAGAGAACAGAGGATTTCTCCGCGATACGGTGATCAACAGGTTCGGGAAGTATGTATAGATTTTTTATTCTTGGAGGACAAATACATGGAAGAAAAACGGAGTATGGAAGGTGTCCTAGGTGGGCACAACCCACCTGGGCGCGCCATGCCTGGCACGCCCTGGTGTCTTGTGCCCACCAGAGGACGCTTCCTGGAAGTTTCTTTATTTCCAAAATTCTAAAATATTCCTAAACTGATAGAAAATATTTTTGCGGATTTTTTGGAGTCCGTTTACTTACCATATCACATAGCTCATTATTTTCACGATTCTGGAGTGTTCCGGAAGGACTCTTTTATGTGTTCTTCTGGCGTCAAAGTTTGGATAATATTACTTTCAACATTAATAGGCTTACCTAAGATATAATGCTTTATTCGTTGTCCATTGACAACCTTCGAGTTAGTACCTTCGGAATTATTTATTTTGATGGCACCAGACCGTTAAACCTCCTCGATGAGCTATGGGCCTTCCCATTTTGAGAAGAGCTTCCCTGCAAAAAATCTAAAACGAGAGTTGTACAAAAGAACATATTCTCCGAGTTTAAACTCACGCTTTTGAATTCTTTTGTCATGCCATCTTTTGACCTTTTCTTTGAATAATTTGGCATTTTCATAAGCTTGGGTCCTCCATTCATCTAATGATCTAGTATCAAATAACCTCTTCTCTCTAGAAAGTTTGAAATCATAATTGAGCTCTTTAACTGTCCAAAATGCTTTATGTTCTAACTCAATAGGCAAGTGACAAGCTTTTCCATAAACCACTTTATAAGGAGACATACCCATAGGATTTTTATATGCTGTTCTATAAGCCCAAAGTGCATCATCTAATTTCTTAGACCAATTCTTCTTGGACCTATTAACAGTCTTTTGCAAAATTAATTTTATTTCTCTATTGCTAAGTTCAACTTGGCCACTAGACTGAGGATGAGAGGGTGATGCAATTCTATGGTTAACATCATACTTGGCAAGCATTTTATGGAAAGCACCACGAATAAAACGTGAACCACCATCAGTCATTAAATATCAAGGGACTCCAAACCTTGGGAAAATAACTTCCTTATGCATTTTAATAGAGGTGTTGTGATCATCAGTACTAGTTGGAATAGCTTCTACCCATTTAGTAACATAATCAACAGCAACCAAAATATGTGTATACCCATTAGAGGAAGGAAAAGGTCCCATGTAATCAAATCCCCAAACATGAAATGGTTCAACAACAAGTGAATAATTCATTTGCATTTCTTTAAGCTTACCAATATTACCTATTGTTCGACATTCATTGCAAGATGAGACATACTTACAGGCATCCTTGAAGAGAGTATGTGACAGCCCAAGTGTTATCCCTACCTTGTATGGCATGTATTCTTATGTGCACCTTGTTGTCATGATTTAATGAAATGAGTTTGATCCTTGTCATGCCTTGTCTCATGCATTCATGCATCATGCATCATATTGTTCATCATCATGCCATGCCTTTGTTTGTGATGTGCTTTGTGACCTTGTTGTGTTTGGAGTGATCTTGTTATGTGTATTGAGGTTAGAGTGTGGGTGGTGCAACACTCCTTCCCCCCCTCTCTTTTGTTTCAAAACCAACCTAATAACCTTTTATTCCATTGGCATTTTTATCAACAGAATTAACTTGCTAATTAATTTTTTTAAATGTTCAGGAGGTAGCCTACAATGTTTTGTAATTGTGTGTGTGGTTCTTTTGCTGTTTTTAGCTATATGTATTTGGGGTTTTAAATAACAAGGGGGTTGCTGATTTTAGAACTATTTAAATTAGTTGCTCTAAAAATCAACTTGATAATTTTGTTAAAAGGATCTTAATTTCTTATTTGTTAAAGTGTTTTTGTTTTGACAAAAACCCTTTTATATAATTCTGTGGGGTTTTGTAAGTGTGCTGTTTTTTTAAATAAAAACCCTCTTATGATTTCGGAGAGAGAGAGATTAGGAGTGGGCCTTCTTCTCCCAGTGGGGCCTAGCCCAGGTGGCCTAGTGGCTACCTGCTCCTGTCGCCCTGCCGTCGTCTCCGTGAGAGTCTTCAGAGAGAGAGAGCGCGTCGTCGCCGTCCCTTTTCGCCATCCGTCGCTGTCAGCTCCTGGGTTATTTAACCCCCTCGACGTGCATGTCATTTTCCCTAGGTTTTCACTCCTCCTCCCAGCCGCCGCCGCTCCCATCTCCCTCTCTAGCCTTCTCCTCCCCCTTCCTCTTCCCCCTCGGTGAGGTTCAAAGAGAGCAGGTAAGTTCAGAGAGAGGTCTCGCCGCTCGTCTTCGCCGCCATCGCCGCGTCTTCGGTGGCCCTCGTTGCCGGTGGACATGGCGTGGAGCTCGGGGTCATCGCCGCGCTCCGTTCCCGCTGCTAGGGAGGTGAGGAGCACCTCCCCGCAGCGCCGCTTAGCGTCGCCATCGTCCGCAAGGGAGAAGCTCGTCGCTGACCATCTTCTTCCTCTTCATCCTCACCGTCGCCCGTGTTCCCGCGTCTCTAATCAGCCCCTCGGTGAGCAGCCGATCCTTGCTGTCTCTCTTCTCGCCATAGCCCGTGGTGTCGTCGCCGTCGTGTTCGTTGCCGCCGGTCGGAAAGGTGAGCGCTTGTGCTCGCCTCCGTCCTCCTCGTCACAAGATGAGTAGAGGAATGGATTCCCCGTAGATCCCGCATGCCTCGCGTAGAACCAGTAGCTCTGCTAGTGCCGTAGGTCGCCAGAATTTGCCCGTCGTCGTGCCTCTGTTGTCGGTGTTCTTTTCGTCAGTTTTGTAAATTTCGTCAGTTAACAAGCTCGAGCGTAGCACTAGTGGGCTTGATGCCATCTCCTGTTAAGACCCAAAGCAGTAGCGCAGTGGTAGCGCTCGGCGGTGCCGACCCGTAGGTCGTGGGTTCGATCCCCGAACCCCCCTTTTGTGTTTTTTCTTTCCTTGTTTTCTTTACTATTTTTGCTATGTGGTATGTATGTATGTGTGTATGTGTATAAATACATGTATACATGTGTTTTTTACTTCTTCCTTTCCTGTTTAGTAATATAGGTGTATGTGAGTGCATGTGTGCGAGTGTGGTGCTACATGCATGTGTATGAGCATATATTGACTTGTGCATATATGTGTGCATATGTGTGTGTGTGATGAGCACCCACACACATTGGTGTGTGTGTTTTCATGAGTGTGGGTGTGCCATATGCACTTCTGCATATGTAGATTGTGTGTGTGCATGCCATGTGCGTGTACGTGTGGTAGTGTGTGTGTAGGTTTAGGTGTGTGTGTGTGTGACAAGTGGGCCATGCCCCACTTGTCATACATTATTTATTTTAGCATGTGTCATGTTTTGTATTGATAATTAGCTCTTTTCCTGTTATAGCAATATTGCCAAATCTGGATAGGTTCATTTATGCTCATGTACATTTTGGGTAAGTTTTCACTTATAAGAGTGGATGATGATTTTGCTATGTAGTTGTTGTCATGATGCTCCATGGGACTATATGGGTATGATACATGATTTTGGGGTAGAAAAAAATCCTAGGAATTCATTGGTGGGATTGGTTTGGTCTTTTAAGCAAGTTTGTCAAAATGTCATTTTAGCTCATAGTGCCATTTTGTCATTTATACCGTGTTTAATCCTTGCATGCTATGATGGTTGTGCCAACATGGATATGTTAGTCTTTGATGTGTAGAATGCCATGGTATTTATCTTTGACATGATCAACTTGCAAATAAGTGGGAACCATGCTCTAAAGTAGCCACTAATATGTTGTTGTTTTCAACCATGCCAAGTATTTCTGTCTGAGAATCTGTTGTTATTTTTATACCATGAAGAGTGGTTGCTATCTTGTGATATGTTCTGAATTAGCTCAAGCTCAGTGCTGGTGATTTGTATTATATGTCGTCTTGTAGCATCCTGTTAATTTTCATGCGATGAGGTGGTCTCTATCACTATTAGTTTCTGTTGTCAACTTGCCATCAGGTTAACTCAGATTCCAGAAAACTGTTATTCTCACTAAGTCCGAGAAATCTGTTTCATCATGCCAACTTGTGAGCTTCAAGCTTATTGCCGTGTGCCCCCTTTCCAGATTGTGTAGTTGGATAAGTTGATAAGCATGTTATGTAGTTACTATAAATACCTTATTTGTGGTTGTAGGATTCCTGCAGCTCAAGTTATTGGCTGTGAAATTTGCTATGTTGCTGTTTTATGGCAATTGTTTGTTTTATTGCTTTGTGACTTGTGGGAGCTATACTCCATGGAATTGCTTGATCTTTGGCTCTATTGTGGTTGTTTTTTCATTGCCTATCCAGTGGATACCTTGTAATGCCAAGGAATAGCCCAGGTCCTTCTTGTCTTGTGGTTTGCCTTCGTATCTTGTCGTGACCGTATCGTGAGAACCGTAACTCCGTTTCTTACGTTTTTCATATGCATATTTATCGTCTTTGCATGATGCATCCATATTTGACATGTTCATGCATGCCTAAATAACTAAACATAAGGTTCTGTCCAGATTCATTAATAACCAATCCTTTGCATGAGAAACAAGACTAGTTAGGATTGCCATGCTAAAACTCATCAAATAAGCATGCATCATTCTTGCTTGTGCATTGCAACTTGGTTTCTTTTTTATTCTTGTTGTTTCTTTTGGGTAGACGCAAACGTTGAACCTGAGTACGAAGAGCCAGGCGAGTACAACTACGAGGATCCCGCTACTTGTTCCACTGAAGAACCAACAGGCAAGATGATCGTACCCGGACCCCGATACTATTTTTGCTTGCTAGTTGTCTCGCTCTTATCGTTACAATTGCGCTACCTACCACATGAATGTCAGCCTCCTAATTGCCATGATAGCCTCTAACCCTCCACATCCTAGCAAACCTTTGATTGGCTAAGTTACCGCTGCTCAGCCCCTCTTATAGCATTCTTAGTTGTGGGTGCAGGTTGTATCCATGTGATAACATGGATTTGGCATATCATAGTATTATTCCTTATTTAATTTAATGCACATATATGTATTCGTATTGGTGGAAGGCTTGGCCTTTTTCTAGGTGTTTTGTTTTGTTGTTACGGCCATAGTTTCTTGTTACGGGTGTTATGTTTCCATACTTTGTGCTCCTAACATGCTCGGGGTTGTTATGGGGACCCCCTTGTTTATTCAGTTGAGATTAAAACTTATCTGGCAAGACCCAACTTTGGTACTACATTTTCTTAAACAACTTAATAAAATTTGCATCGGGCTTTGCAACTCCGTGGATAATTAATCAATGACCCGGGCCAGTGCTCCTCATGAGTGTGGTCCAAACTAGAGCCACTTGCGGGGCAACCTTGGGGCAACTCGAGGGATTTCTATCAGGCCACCATATGTATTGCTCATTTATCGTGTCCTGAGAATGAGATACACGGCTCTTATCGGGTTCATCAACAAGTCGGGTGGTCTTGCTGGATTTGTTACCTTTATCGACTGTCTCGCGTGAGGAGCTCTGACTCTCTTCGGGCTATCTCGAGGTGTTGGAATTCCTTTGGAGTTGCCTAGGATGATCACGAGATCCGTGGTCGAGGCTATTCCCGCGGAGTGTGGTTAATTTGTGATGGACTAGTTGGAGCACTCCCTGCAGGGCCAAATCTTTCGGAAAGGCGTGCCCGCAGTTATGTGGCAACTTGGTTATTTGTTTAACACCTGGTTATAGTTAACTTGAAGTAAACTCTAAATAAAATGCACCAATCGTGTGAGTAACCGTGATTGTCTCTACTCGTGAACATGATCCAAGAGAGAACATGGTGGGGTTATGATTGACGTAAGTAAGAGTTCAAGATCTCATAGAGGTCATTCTAGATTCGATCGTTTATCGTAGGCCACATATTTATATTCTTGTTACGTAAGTTTAGACACCATAAATGCTTAGTAATGCTTCAAACTAAACACATACCCCATCCCAACCTTTAAGCTTGAATAGTCTCGGTACACGGGCGCATGATTGCTGAGTCCTTGTGGCTCATAGATTACTACAACAATCCAGGTACAGGTATAGATGAGTTTGTGCAGGATGATCTGACGTAGCTCTGGTGGGAGTATGACGAGGAAAGAGGCAGGATGTACGTGACTTATCCAGATGAGTAGAGGACCATGGTCGTGATCTTTGGGACTAGCGAGATAGTATCATTTGCATCTGCTTTTATCGTTTGTTTTCGTCCGTAGTCAGACCCTATCTTCATATTGATGTTTGAACTCTTGTGTGGAATTGTAATTTAGCATGTGGCGAGTGTAAGCCAACTCATATACTCACCTCTTATTGTATGTATGATGTAATGATGCTATACTTGCGAACGATGAGATGCGCCTCTATCCCTTGTCGAGGCCCCCGTGCCTTAAAATGGATAGGCGCGCATCTTGGGCGTGACAAGTTGGTATCAGAGCCATATGACCATAGGAGCCCTTTGCTTGGTCGAACTTGGTCGAGTCGAGTCTAGAAAAAACTATTTTGAGTCTAGTTATATCATAGAGTAGGATTCTTTTTACTCCTCTTCTATCCTCTGGTGAGGTATTCGCCTTAGGAATTTTATTCTACTCCTCTTCTCGCTGAAATTTTTTTAGGATCACGCGGGTATTTTGGAGTCTATATGATACCGATGTGATAGGGTTCTGTCTTGGTGCCTCCTGTCTGACTTGATTTCTTCTGGGGAGTTGAGCTCCAGGGAATGTTGGCACATCGTTATCATTCAGCTTCCTTGATATCACAGGACGGAGAGTGTTTGGAATTACTTCAATACTTGTCGTGGTGAGATAAGGTCAGAGTCACCCAGTATTGGGGAGTCGTCCGGGGTACCACCATGGTTTAGTATCGCTGTGAGTTCGAGGATTCGAGTTAGATGAATTTGCAAAAGCCTCTGGTTATGTGTTGAAGGATGGATACAATTGGGATGTAGGATTGCTAGTTATCTGAGATATTTCCTCCTTGTATCCTCCACACTGGATTGCATAACCAGAAAGTTTTTGGAAGTTCTTCGGTGGGAACTCTTGTAGTTATCTAGGATCATCTTCTTCAGATGTATGTGGGCATATACATTTGTTCCGAGCAACATTATCTCAATACTTTTGTGTTATTGCAAGTGGCTTCTAATATCTGATGATGTTATCGCGAAACCGAAGAAAGCATTCTTACTAATTTTTCAGTAGGAAGGCTATGATGTTAATTGTTCAATTTCTTTCAAGCATTTGATTCATCTATTGAATTCATCTTATCAATGAGGTGCTGATGTTTTTGTCCATCTTCAGGATGGCTCCACCAACTCGCAACAATCCAGGTCGTGGTGAGGAGCAGGCTGATGTTCCACCACCCCTGCCTCCGCCTCCTCCTCCAGAAGCTTGGCAAGCTGTGATGGTCGCAACCAATGAGAACACTCAGATGTTGCTCAGGATGTTGCAAGAAAGAGATCTGGGTCAGCAAGGCTTTCAAGGGAATTTTCAGAATCAACCTTAGTTTGCGATGCTCAATCAGTTCCTTGCCAACCAGCCCAAGTCTTTCACCTGTTGTGAGCAGCCTTTTGATGCTGATGATTGGCTTCGTGATATCAGTAAGCATTTTGAGTACAGCAATGTTAGGCCAGAGGACTTTGTCAGATTTGCATCGTTCCAGCTCAAGGGTCAGGTAGCTGATTGGTGGCAGTAGTACAAGGATTCCAGGGGTGATCGTGTTCTTACTTGGGACGATTTCCGTCATGACTTCAGGGCCCATTACATTCCGACAAGCTTTGTCGAGGAGATGAGGTAGAAGTTCAGGCACCTGAAGTAGGGAAGCAAGTTTGTCTATCAGTAAAACATCGAGTTCCAGAATTTGGCCTGCTATGCTAAGCAAGATGTTCCAGATGACAAGGCGATGATCTATCAGTTCATAGGTGGTCTCAAGGTTGAGCTTCTACTAGGCCTAGTTCTTCAAGAGCCTCGTGAGTTTGATTAGTTCTACAACATGGCTTTGAAGGTTGAGGCCACTCAGCTCAAGTTGGAGAACTCAAGGAAGCGTTCAAGGGATTCATATTCGTCTTCTTCCAGCTCTCAGTTGGTTCCTAAGTAGCAGAAGTATTGGGTGCCAAATCCTCCTCCATTTCGTCCTTCTCAGCAGCAGAAGCAGTTCGGTGGCCGTGGTTCTTTCCACCCACCCAACCCAGGATTTCAGCAGAGACCCGAGGCGTCCAAGGCAGTTCTTGTTCCTCCTCCAAGCAATGTTCGTCCGCTTTGTGAGGTGACTTGTCACAAGTGTGGCCAGAAGGGTCACTATGCAAACAAGTGCAACCAGCGGTGTCTTCTGCCTCCTCCTCCAGTCAGGCCTCCACGCAATGCCATGGTGAAGCATAATCCCAAGACCGCAAGAGTGAACACGGTGAATGCAGTAGAAGCAGAGCAGTCTCATGATGTGATTATGGGTAATCTCTCAGTTAATTCTATTCCTGCAAAAGTGTTGTTTGATACTGTGCATCACATTCATTCATTTCTAGGCCTTTTGTTGCTAAGCATGAATTTGTGACTGAGGAAACCCTTCGACCCCTGCAAGTTATTTCTGCGGGAATGCAAATGACTTCTCGTGTGATGGTTCGGGATGCTTCTATCAAGATGGACAATTATTCTTTTCTGGCTTCTCCAATTGTTCTCGGCAATTCCACATTGATCTCATTTTGGGCATGGACTACCTGGCTATGAACAAGGCTTATGTTGATTGTCAAGCAAAAGAAGTCAAGCTGACTCATCCGTCAGAAGATGTGATTATTTTTGCGGCTCGCGATGACACAATCCGTCTCTTTGCTCTTAATGAGAAGGTTGAAATCTCGACGATTTCTCAAATTCTGGTGGTTAATGAGTATGAAGATGTCTTTCCAGAAGAATTGCCAGGAATGCCTCCGCACCGGCCAGTTGAGTTCGTGAATGATCTCGAGCCTGGAACTGAACCGCTTTGCAAGCGCCCTTATAAACTTGGCCCCAAAGAGCTAAAAGAGTTGAAGAAGCAACTAGATGAACAAGAATGTCTGGGTCTGATCAGACCAAGTTCTTCTCCATGGGGTTGTGGTGTTTTGTTTGTCAAGAAGAAGGATGGCACGGACCGGCTTTGTGTCGATTACCGTCCATTGAACAAGAAGACAGTCAGAAAATAGTACCCACTTCCCAACATCAATGAGTTGTATGAGCAACTGAAAGGTGCCAAGGTTTTCTCGAAGCTTGATCTTCAGATGGGCTATCATCAGATTCACATTCGCAAAGAAGATATTCCTAAGACCGCTTTCAGGACGAGTTTTGGCTTTTATGAGTACACCGTCATGTCGTTTGGTCTTGCAAATGCTCCTCCAGCCTTGTCAAGAATGTTGAACTTCATTTTCTCTCCTTTCTAGAATGAGTTCGTCTTGGTCTATTTGGATGATATCCTTGTGTTCTCGGAGACAGAAGAAGAGCATGCAGATCATCTCCGCCTTGTGCTTGATAAGTTAAGAGAGCATCAATTCTATGCCAAGTTTTCCAAGTGTGAGTTTTGGCTCAGTGAAGTGGTGTACCTTGGGCATGTGATCTCTGCCGAGGGAATTAAAGTGCACCTTGAGAAAGTTGAGGCAATATTGAAGTGGGAGCCTCCTCAGAATGTGAAGCAGCTTCAGAGTTTCCTCGGGCTTGCTAGTTATTGCAGAAGATTCGTGGAGAACTTCTCTCAAATTGCTAAGCCTCTGTCCAATCTCCTCCAGAAGAGTGTCAAGTATGTTTGGTCTCCTGAGTGTGATGTGGCGTTCAATACGCTCAAGCAGAGACTGACTTCAGCTCTAGTTCTTGTTCCTCCTGAGCAGTCAAAGCCTTTCCAAGTATTTTGTGATGCTTCTCTCCAAGGTCTTGGTGGTGTTCTCATGCAAGATAAGAATATTATTGCTTATACCTCGCGCCGGTTGAAGCCTGCCGAGAAGAACTACCCTGCTCATGATCTCGAGTTGGTGACAGTTGTGCATGCTCTAATGACTTGGAGGCATTTGTTGTTGGGTAGACCAGTTGAGGTGTACACCGATACCAAGAGCTTGAAGTATATTTTCACTCAACCCAATCTTAATCTTTGGCAGTCTCGTTGGGTGGAAATGCTTGAGGACTTTAATCCAAGAATAGAGTATACTCCTGGAAAAGCAAATGTCATTGTAGACGCGCTCAGTCGTAAGGCGTACTGAACGGTCTCATCCTGAAGCCTCTTCAACCCAAGCTTTGTGAAGCCTTCCGCAAGCTCAACCTTCAAATGATTCCTCAAGAATTTCTTGCCAATCTTCATGTCTCTCCGACTCTGGAAGATCAGGTTCACCAAGCTCAACTTCTTGACGCTATGGTGAAGAAAGTGAACAAAGGTGTGGCCAAGGGCATTCGGAAGTATAAGTGCTTTCACGTTGATGACAAAGACACCTTGTTCTTTGAGGACTATCTGGTGGTTCCAAAACGTGATCTTAGAAAAGTTATCATGGATGAAGCACACAGTTCTCTTCTATCCATTCATCCAGTCAGTTCCAAGATGTATCAGGATCTCAAGCAAACCTTCTGGTGGACTCGCATGAAACGTGAAATTGCTCACTTCGTGAACGAGTGTGATGTTTGTCACAGAGTAAAGGCAAAGCATCAATGTCCAGCAGGTCTTCTTCAGCCTTTGCCTATCCCCGAGTGGAAATTTGATCATGTGGAGATAGATTTCATCACTGTGTGATTTCTTTTGGCATGAAATGGGAGACTGCATTCCATATGCTGAATTCTCATACAACAATAGCTTTCATGCTAGCTCAGGCAAGGCCCCTTTCGAGATTCTCTATGGTAGGAAGTGGCATACCCCGCTTAACTGGTCTGAAACCGGTGAGCGTTAAATATTGTGCAATGACATGATCACTGAAGCAGAAGAGATGTGTCGTGTCATTCGTGAGAACCTCAAAGTAGCTCAGTCCCGACAGAAGAGTTATTATGATAACAAACATCAGGATGTTTCCTTTCAAATGGATGATCTAGTCTATCTCAGAGTCTCTCCCATGAAGGGCACTCATCGGTTTGGAATTAAAGGGAAGCGAGCTCCTCATTTTGTTGGTCCTTTGAAAGTTGTTGGCAAGAGAGGTGGACTTTCTTATCAACTAGAGCTTCCTCCAAATTTCACAAATGTGCATGATGTCTTCCATATTTCTCAGCTCCGGAGGTGCTTCAAGACTCCCAAGCGTACCATTGACCTCCAAGAAATTGATCTCCAAGAAGACCTCTCTTATCGTGAGCATCCAGTGGCAATTCTCGAAGAAACTGAGCGTAAGACTCGCAACAAATCTATCAAGTTCCTCAAGGTGAAGTGGTCTCATCATTCTGACAAAGAAGCTACTTGGGAACGTGAGGACCTTCTCCATTTCGAATTTCCAGAGTTCTTTCGTTCCTAGATCTCGAGTCGAGATCCTCTTGTAGTGTGGGAGAGTTGTGACAGCCCAAGTGTTGTCCCTACCTTGTATGGCATGTATTCTTATATGAACCTTGTTGTCATGAGTTAATGAAATGAGTTTGCTCCTTGTCATGCCTTGTCTCATGCATTCATGCATCATGCATCATATCATTCATCATCATGCCATGCCTTTGTTTGTGATGTGCTTTGTGACCTTGTTGTGTTGGGAGTGATCTTGTTATGTTTGTTGTGGTTAACGTGTGGGTGGTGCAACACTCATCCCCCCTCTCTTTTGTTTCAAAACCAACCTAATAACCTTTTATTCCATTGGCATTTTTATCAAAAGAATTAACTTGCTAATTAAATTGTTTTAAAATGTTGAGGAGGTAGCCTACAATGTTTTATAATTGTGTGTGTGGTTCTTTTGCTGTTTTGAGCTATATGTATTTTGGGTTTTAAATAACAAGGGGGCTCTTAATTTTAAAACTATTTAAATTACTTGCTCTAAAAATCAACTTGATAATTTCGTTAAAAGGATCTTAATTTCTTGTTTGTTAAAGTGTTTTGTTTTGAGAAAAACCCTTTTATATAATTCTGTGGGGTTTTGTAAGTGTGTTGTTTAAAAAAATAAAAATAAAAACCCTCTTATGTTTTTCGGTGAGAGAGAGATGAGGAGTGGGCCTTGTCCTCCCAACGCGGCCTAGCCCAGGTGGTCTAGCGGCTACCTACTCCCGTCGCCCTACCGTCGTCTTGGTCAGAGTCTTCAGAGAGAGCGCGTCGTCGCCGTCCCTTCTCGCCGTGCATCGCCGTCAGCTCCTGGGTATTCAACCCCCTCGACATGCGTGTCGTTCGCCGTAGGTTTCCTCTCCTCCTCCCAGCTGCTGCCGCTCCCATCTCCCTCTCTAGCCTTCTCCTCCTCCCCTTATTCTTCCCCCCTTGGTGAGGTTCAGAGAGCGCAGGTAAGTTCAGAGAGAGGTCTCGCCGCTCGTCTTCACCGCCGTCGCCGCGTCTCCGGTGGCCCTCATCACCGGTGGACATGGCGTGGAGCTCGGGGTTGTCGCTCGTGTTCCGTTCCCGCTGCTAGGGAGATGAGGAGCACCTCCCCACAGCGCCGCTTCGCATCGTTGTCGTCCGCAAGGGAGAAGCTCGTCGCCGTCCGTCTTCTTCCTCTTCATCCTCGCCGTCGCCCGCGTTCCCGTGTCTCCAACCAGCCCCTCGGTGAGCAGCCGATCCTTGCTGCCCTCTCTTCTCGCCATAGCCCGTGGTGTCATCGCCCTCGTGTTCGTCGCCGCTGGTCAGAAAGGTGAGCGCTTGTGCTCGCCTCCGTCCTCCTCGTCGCAAGATGAGCAGAGGAATGGGTTCCCCGTAGATCTCGCGTGCCTCGCGTAGAACCAGTAGCTCCACTAGTGTTGTAGGTCGCCGGAATTTTCCCACCATCGTGCCTCTATTGTCGGTGTTCTTTTCGTCAGTTTCGTCAGTTAACAAGCTCGAGCGTAGCACAAGTGGGCTCGATGCCCTCTCCTGTTAAGACCCGAAGCAGTAGCGCGGTGGTAGAGCTCGAGGGTGCCGACCCGTAGGTCATGGGTTCGATCCCTGAACCCTTCCTTTTGTTTTTTTCCTTGTTTTCTTCTTCTTATTTTGCTATGTGGTATGTATGTATGTGTGTATGTGTATAAATACATGTATACATGTGTTTTTTACTTCTTCCTTTCCTGTTTAGTAATATAGGTGTATGTGAGTGTATGTGTGTGAGTGTGGTGCTACATGCATGTGTATGTGCATATTTGTACTTGTGCATATATGTGTGCATGTGTGTGTGTGTGTGATGAGCACCCACACACATAGGTGTGTGTGTTTTCATGAGTGTGGGTGTGCCCTATACACTTGTGCATATGTATCCTGTGTGTGTCCATGCCATGTGTGTGTATGTGTGGTAGTGTGTGTGTAGGTTTGGGTGTGTGTGTGACAAGTGGGCCATGCCCCACTTGTAATACATTATTTATTTTAGCATGTGTCATCTTTTGTATTGATAATTAGCTCTTTTCATGTTATAGCAATATTGCCAAATCTGGATAGGTTCATTTATGCTCATGTACATTTTGGGTAAGTTTTCACTTATAGGAGTGGATGATGATTTTGCTATGTAGTTGTTGTCATGACCCTCCATGGGACTATATGGGTATGATACATGATTTTGGGGTACAAAAAATCCCAGGAATTCATTGGTGGGATTGGTTTGGTCTTTTGAGCAAGTTTGTCAAAATGTCATTTAAGCTCATAGTGCCATTTTGTCATTTATGCCATGTTTAATCCTTGCATGCTATGATGGTTGTGCTAACATGGATATGTTAGTCTTTGATGTGTAGAATGCCATGGTATTTATCTTTGACATGATCAACTTGCAAATAAGTGGGAACCATGCTCTAAAGTAGCCACTAAAATGTTGTTGTTTTCAACCATGCCAAATATTTCTAAGTCTGAGAATCTGTTCTTATTTTTATTCCATGAAGAGTGGTTGCTATCTTGTGATATGTTGTGAATTAGCTCAAGGTCAGTGCTAGTGATTTGAAGTATATGTTGTCTTCTAGCATCCTGTTAATTTTCATGCCATGAGGTGTTATCTACCACTATTAGTTTCTGCTGTCAACTTGCCATCAGGTTAACTCAGATTCCAGAAAACTGTTATTCTCACAAAGTCACAGAAATCTGTTTCATAATGCCAACTTGTGAGCTTCATGCTTATTGATTTGTGCTCCTTTACAGATGGTGTAGTTGGATACGTTGATAAGCATGTTATGTAGTTACTATCAATACCTTGTTTGTGGTTGTAGTATTCATGTAGCTCAAGTTATCGGTTGTGAAAGTTGCTATGTTGGTGTTTTGTGGCAGATTGTTTGTTTTATTGCTTTGTGACTTGTGGGAGCTATAATTCTTGGTATTGCTTGATATTTGGCTCTATTGTGGTTGGTTTTTCATTGCCTATCCAGTGGATACCTTGGAATGCCAAGGAATAGCCCAGGTCCTTCTTATGTTGTTTTGCCGTCGTATCTTGTCGTGAGCGCATCGTGAGAACCGTAACTCCGTTTCTTACGTTCTTCATATGCATTTTTATCATTTTTGCATGATTCATCCATATTTGACATGTTCATGCATGTCTAAATAACCTAACATAAGGTTCTGTCCAGATTCATTAATAACCAATCCTTTGCATGAGAAACATGACTAGTTAGGATTGCCATGCTAAAACTCGTCAAAAAAGCATGCATCATTCTTGCTTGTGCATTGCACCTTGGTTGCTTGTTTATTCTTGCTGTTTATATTGGGTAGACGCGAATGTTGAACTTGAGTACAAAGAGCCAGGTGAGTAAAACTACGAGGATCCCCCTACTTGTTCCACTAAAGAACCAACAGGCAAGATGATCGTACCCGGATCCCGATATTATTTTCGCTTGCTAGTTGTCTCGCCTTTATCGGTACAATTGCGCTACCTACCACTTGAATGTTAGCCTCCTAATTGCCATGATAGCCTCTAACCCTCCACATCCTAGCAAACCTTTGATTGGCTATGTTACCGCTACTCAGCCCCTCTAATAGCGTTCTTAGTTGCAGGTGCAGGTTGTATCCATGTGATAACATGGATTTGGCGTAACACAATATTATTCGTTATTTAATTTAATGCACATATATATCTTTGTATTGGTGGAAGGCTTGGCCTTTTGCTAGGTGTTTTGTTCAGCTGTTACCACCATAGTTTCTTGTTACCGGTGTTATGTTTCCATACTTTGCGCTGCTAACATGCTTCGGGTTGTTATGGGGACCCCCTTGTTTATTCGGTTGAGATTAAAACTTATCTGGCAAGACCCAACTTTGGTACTACATTTGCTTAAACAACTTAATAAAATTTGCATAGGGCTTTGCAACCCCGTGGATAATTAATCAAGAACCTGGGCCAGTGCTCCTTATGAGTGTTGGTCCAAACTAGAGCTACTTGCGGGGCCACCTCGGGGCAACTCGAGGGATTTCCATCAGGCCACC
The DNA here is from genome assembly GCA_022496015.1 of Hordeum marinum. NCBI lineage: Eukaryota > Viridiplantae > Streptophyta > Magnoliopsida > Poales > Poaceae > Hordeum > Hordeum marinum. The sequence goes on from CM039675.1 coordinate 98,107,495, forward strand.
GTACGTACTGCTCATCTGTCGTGTCCTGAGAACGAGATACGCGGCTCTTATCGGGTTCGTCGACACGTCGGGTGGACTTGCTGGATTTGTTTTACCTTTATCGAGTGTCTTACGTGAGGAGCTCTGACTTTCTTCGAGCTATCTCAAGGTGTTGGAATTCCTTTGGAGTTGCCTAGGATGATCACAAGATCCGTGGTCGAGGCTATTCCCGCGGAGTGTGGTTAATTTGTGATGGACTAGTAGGAGCACCCCCTGCAGGGTCAAATCTTTCGGAAAGCAGTGCCCGCGGTTATGTGACAACTTGGATATTTGTTTAGCACCCGGTTATAGTTAACTTGAAGGAAACTATAAATAAAATGCACCAACTGTGTGAGTAACTGTGATCGTCTCTGCTCGTGAACATGATCCGAGAGAGAACACGGTGGGGTTATGACTGACGTAAGTCAGTGTTCAGGATCTCATAGAGGTCATTCTAGATTCGATCGTTTATCGTAGGCCACATATTTATCTTCTTGTTATGTAACTTTAGCCACCATAAATGCTTAATGATGTTGCAAACTAAATACATACCCCATCCCAACCTTTAAGATTGAATAGTCTCGGTACCCGGGCGCATGATTGCTAAGTCCTTGTGGCTCATAGATTACTACAACAATCCAGGTACAGGTATAGATGAGTTCGTGCAGGATGATCTAACACAGCTCTAGTGGGAGTATGACGAGGAAAGCGGCATGATGTATGTGACTTATCCGGATGAGTAGAGGACCATGGTCGTGATCTTTGGGACTAGCGAGATAGTATCATTTGCATATGCTTTTATCGTTTGTTTTCGTCCGTAGTCAGACCCTGTCTTCATATTGATGTTTGAACTCTTGTGTGGAATTGTAATTTAGTATGTGGCGAGTGTAAGCCAACTCATATACTCACCTCTTCTTGTATGTATGATGTATTGATGTTATACTTGCGAATGACGAGACGCGCCTCTATCCCTTGTCGAGGCCCTCGTGCCTTAAAATGAATAGGCACGCATGTTGGGCATGATAGAGTAGGCCAATAAAATCCAGATTGCAATACCTTATGAGCAGTTCTATCTCTAGCATGATGCCCTCCATAAGCCTCAGATGACATTTCCGTAGGATTTGTCCCTGTTCATGCTCAGGTACACAACATGTAATAATACCATCTACTCCTTCTTTATAAAGATGTGGGTCATCCCAAAAGTAATGTCTTAAATCATAGAAGAATTTTTTCTTTTGTTGGTAAGTAAAGCTAGGTGGTAATTATTTAGCCACAATGTAATTAGCATAGTCAGCATACCAAGGAGTACTATTAGCAACATTTATTGCAGCTAACTGCTCGTCAGGAAAACTATTATCAATTGGTAGTGGGTCATCAAGCACACATCAAGCCTAGACAAGTTATCAGCTACGGGGTTCTCAGCTCCTTTTCTATCAATGATATGTAAATCAAATTCTTGTAACAAGAGAACCCAACGAATAAGTCTAGGTTTAGCATCTTTCTTTTCCATAAGATATTTAATAGCAGCATGGTCTGTGTAAACAGTTACTTTGGAATCAACAATATAAGGTCTAAATTTATCACAAGCAAACACAATTGCTAAGAATTCTTTTTTGGTGGTAGTATAATTTCTTTGAGCACTGTGTAGAGTTTTACTAGCATAATGAATAACATTCAATTTCTTATCAACTCTTTGTCCTAGAACAGCACCAACAACATAATCACTAGCATCACACATAATTTCAAAAGGCAAGTTCCAATTAGGTGGTTGAACAATAGGTGTAGTAATTAAGGCTTTCTTGAGTGTTTCAAAGGCTTCAAGACAATCATCATCAAAAACAAAAGGGATATACTTTTTCAAGAGATTAGTAAGACGCCTCGAAATTTTAGAGAAGTCTTTGATAAATCTCCTATAGAAACCAACATGACCTAAGCAACTACGAATACCTTCTATATCTTTAGGACATGGCATTTTCTCAATTGCATCAACCTTAGCTTGGTCCACTTCAGTACCTCTTTCAAAAAATTTATGACCCGAGACAATGCCTTCATTAACCATAAAGTGTCACTTCTCCCAATTCAAGACAAGATTTGTTTGTTCACATCTTTGCAAAACTCGCTCAAGATTGCTTAAACAATCATCAAAAGACTTCCCATAAACAGAGAAGTCATCCATGAAAACCTCAACAATATTTTCATAAAAATCAGAGAATATAGCCATCATGCATCTTTCAAAGGTAGCAGGTGCATTACATAAACCAAAGGCATACGTCTATAAGCATAGGTTCCAAAAGGACAAGTAAAAGTGGTCTTTTCTTGATCAGGTTGTGATACAGGTATCTATGAAAATACAGAATATCCATCAAGGAAGCAAAAGTGTGTGTGCTTACATAATCTTTCAAGCATTTGATCAATAAAAGGCAAAGGGTAATGATCTTTTCTAGTTGCTTTGTTTAATTTTCTAAAATCAATTACCATTCTATAGCCTGTAACAATTCTTTGTGCAATAAGTTCATTTCTATCATTAGGAACAACAGTAATACCTCCTTTCTTAGGAACACAATGAACATGACTTACCCATCTACTATCAGCTATAGGATAGATTATACCTGCTTCCAGAAGTTTTAATATTTCTGTTCTTACCACCTCTTTCATCTTCGGATTTAACCAACGTTGGTGATCAACAATTGGTTTAGCATCAGGTTCCATATTGATTTTGTGCTGACATAGAGTGGGATTAATGCCCTTTAAATCATCAAGAGTATATCCAATAGCAGCCCGGTGCTTCCTTAGAACTTTCAATAATCTTTCTTCTTCATGTTCTGAAATGTTAGCACTGATAATAACAGGATATATCTTCTTTTCGTCAAGATAAGCATATTTCATAGTGTCTGGCAATTATTTTAATTCAAACACAGGATCACCTTTAGGTGGAGGAGGACCTCCAAGAGTTTCAATAGGTAAATTGTGTTTAAGCAGAGGACGTTGTTCAAAGAAATTTTTATCTATTTCATTTCTTTCATGCATATGTAAATCATTTACATGGTCTAGCAGATATTGTTCTAAAGGATTAGTAGGTGGTACAACAATAGAAGCAAGACCAATTAATTCATCCTTACTAGGCAAAAAAAATTCATGATGATTTGTACTAAACTTGGAAAAATTAAACTCATGAGACTCATTACCAAAGCTAACTGCAACAGTTTGTTTCTTACAATCTATCTTAGCATTAACTATGTTCAAGAAAGGTCTATGAAAGATAATGGGACATAAGTCATCTTGTGGGGAACCAAGAACAAGAAAATCAGCAGGGTATTTTATTTTCCCACACAAGGCTTCAACATCTCTAATAATCCCAATTGGTGATATAGTGTCTCTATTAGCAAGTTTTATAGTAACATCAATTTCTTCTATCTCAGCAGGTGCTATGTCTTTCACAATCTCTTCATATAAAGTGTAAGGAATAACACTCACACTAGCACCCATGTCACATAAACCACGATAATAGTGATTTCCTATTTTAATTGAAATAACAGGCATGCCCACAACATGTCTATGGTTATATTTTCTATCAGGTTTAGCAATTCTAGTGGCTTCTTCACAGAAGTAAATAACATGCCCATCAGTATCTTCTTCCAAGAGATCTTTAACCATAGCAATGCTAGGTTCTACTTTAATTTGTTCTTCAGGTTTAGGTGTTCTAATATAGCTTTTGTTAACCATATTTGAAACTTTAGCATGTTCCTTTATCCTAACAGGGAAAGGTGATTTCTCTATATAAGCAGAAGGAGCAACTTGATCAACATTATAGAGTATAGTTTCTTCTTTAACTGGTGCTGGTTTTTTAATTTCTTCTTTAACAGGTGGGTGATATTTAAACCACTTCTCCTTAGGGAGTTCAATGTGAGTAGCAAATGATTCACAAAATGAGGCTACTATCTCAGAGTCAAGTCCATATTTAGTGCTAAATTTTGAAAAGCATTGGTATCCATAAAAGATTTAACACAATCATACTTAAGTTTAATACCTGACACTTTACCTTCGTCGAGTTCCCAATCTTCAGAGTTGTGTTTCAAAATATCCCACCGGAATTCAATAGTCTTCTTCATAAAAGAACCAGCACAAGACGTATCAAGCATGGTTTGATCATTACGAGAAAGACGAGCATAAAAATTCTGGATAATAATTTCTCTTGAGAGCTCATGATTGGGGAATGAATATAACATTGACTTAAGCCTCCCCAAGCTAGAGCGATACTTTCTCCTTCACAAGGCCAAAAATTATATATATAATTCCAATCACGATGAACTAGATGCATAGGATAAAATTTCTGGTGGAACTCCAATTTCAAACGATTCCAATTCCATGATCCAATATCATCACATAGCCTATACCATGCCAATGCTTTTCCCTTCAAAGATAAAGGGAAAACCATTTTCATAACTTGATCCCTAGGTAAACGTGCAAGCTTAAACAATCCACAAATTTGTTCCACATATATCAAGTGCATATCAGGATGTTCGGTTCCATCTCCTGCATAAGGATTAGCTAGCAGTTGTTCTATCATACTCGAAGGAATTTCATATTCAATATTTTCAGTAGGTGCAGTAGGTTGAGGGGTAGCTAATTGTGGTTCCGGACGAGGTGAAGATACCCCGAACAAACTCCTCAAAGGATTGTTTTCCATAGTAACAAGTGACAATAAATTTCAACACACTATATAAATGTTTCCTTACCAAATTCCACTTACCAACGGCGTTTCACTCCCCGGCAATGGCGCCATAAAATAGCCTTGATGACCCACAAGTATAGGGGATCAATTGTAGCTCTTTTCAATAAGTAAGAGTGTCGAACTCAACGAGGAGCAGAAGGAAATGACAAGTAGTTTTCAGTAAGGTAATGTCTGTAAGTAGCAAAGTAGTTTGATAGCAAGATAATTTGTAACGATCAAGTAACAAATATAGTATCAAAAGTGCAGCAAGGTAGCCCAATCCTTTTGAGGCAAAGGACAGGCCAAAGTGGTCTCTTATGATAAGCAAAGCATTCTTGAGGGTACACGGGAATTTCATCTTGTCACTTTCATCATGTTGGTTTAATTCGTGTTCGGTACTTTGATAATTTAATATGTGGGTGGACTGGTGCTTAGGTGCTGCTCTTACTTGAACAAACCTCCTACTCATGATTAACCCTCCCGCAAGCATCCGCAACTATGAGAAAAGTATTAAGAATAAATTCTAACCATAGCATTAAACTTTTGGATCCAATCGGTCCCTTACGGAATAGCGCATAAATTGAGGTTTAAGCTTCTGTCACTCTCGCAACCCATCATCTAATTGCTACTCCACAATGCATTCCCTTAGGCCCAAATATGGTGAAGTGTCATGTAGTCGATGTTCACATGACACCACTAAGGGAATCAGCACATACATACTATCAAAATATGGAAGACATATCAAATTCACATGATTACTTGCAACATGATTTCTCCCATGACCTCAAGAACAAAAGTAACTACTCACAAATAATAATCATGCTCAAGATCAGAGGGGTATTAAATATCATAATGGATCTAAACATATAATATTCAACCGAATAAACCATATAGTGATCAACTACAAGACGTAATCAACACCATTAGTCACCCACAAGCACCAATCTATAGTTCCTGTAACAAGATTGAACTCAAGAGATGAACTAGGGTTTGAGAGGAGTTGGTGATGTTGAAGATGTTGATGAAGATTTCCCTCCCAAGATGGGAGAGTTGTTGGTGATCATGATGACGATGATTTTCCCCTCCGGGAGGGAAGTTCCCCCGGCGGAATTGCTCCGTCGGAGGGAAAAAGTGCTCCTGCCCAAGTTCCACCTCGAGGCGGCGGCACTTCATCCCAAAAGCCTCCTTCTAATTTTTTCTAGGTTAGCATGACTTATATACCAGAATATGGGCACCGGAGGTGGGCCGAGGAGGGCACAACCCACCAGGGCGTGCCCAGGTAGGTTGTACCCACCCGGTGGCCCCCCTCTGGTAGTTATTTGCTCCAATAATTCTTAAATAATCCATAAAAATCTCCGTGAAGTTTCACCTTGTTTGGAGTAGTGCAGAATAGGTAGCCCGACGTAGCTTTTCCAGGTCCAGATTTCCTGGTGCCGGAATTCTCCCTCTTGGTGTGTTCCTTGCAAATTATAAGAGAAAAGGAATTAGAATTACTCCAAAAAGCATTATTATGGATAAAAACATTATAAATAACAGCAAGAAAGCCTGATGCGAAATGGACGTATCACTTGGTCGTTGCTCCTTGGATGAGCAACCGAAGCAAAATAGATCTTGCTGCCAAGGTCTTGAACATATTGCATGAAGGTGCGGCTTGTGAACTGTGTGCCGTTGTCGGTGATGACCCTGTTTGGTACACCAAAATGGCAAACTAGTCCTTTGAAGGACTTGGAAGCTGATTGCACTGTCACCTTTCTCACTGCTTCCACTTCCGGCCACTTTGTGAACTTGTCGATTGCGACGTACAAGTACTCAAAGCCCCTGATAGCACAGGGATAGGGGCCCAAGATGTTGAGCCCCCAGACCAAAATGGCTAGGAAAGAGGGATTGTCTGAAGAGCTTGAGCTAGTTGATGTAGTTTCTTCGAATGGAACTAGTACGCTTCACACTTGTTTATTAGTGCAGTTGCATCCTGGAGAGTAGTAGGCCAAAAGAAACCTTGCCGGAAGGCCTTCCTGCAAGAGCTCTTGATCCTATGTGGGAGCCACATATGCCTCCATGTATCTCTACCAACAGCTCCAGTCCATCCTCCCAAGGAATGCACTTAAATTTCACACTATTTGGTCTCTTTCTGTATAGGATGTCATCCGCAAACTGGTATATCTGGCGGCAACAAATCAAGTGGTGAGTGTTACTAGTGGCAGAAAGAGAAGTTGATTAAGAAGCAGCGGCAACGGCAGGGCCGCCAAGCGACGAGCTAGGACATTCCCCGACAGGGTCTGATGCTGGCAAGGGAGGATCTGCGCAGTTGAATGAGGCAATCGAGAAGAAGAAGGTGGTGCAGCGCCCAGTCTATTTTGTCAGCTCCCTGTTGCAGGGGGCTAGGTCGAGATATTCTTGCGTGCAAAAGTTGCTCTTCGGCCTTCTTATGGCCTCGAGGAAGCTGCACCAGTACTTCCAAGCACATGAGATCACCGTTGTCACTTGCTTCCCGCTACAGCAGATCTTGCGAAACCCAAAAGCTACCGGCAGGATTGTAGAGTGGGCTTTGGAACTGTCAAGCTTTGGTCTCAAGTTTGAAAGCACTTCGACCATTCAGAGCACGACCTTGGCGGAGTTCATTACAGAGTGGACCCCAACGCCCTATGAAGAAGTTCCAGAGTCAACTCTCCCCGGTAAGGAAACCGATCAAGAATGGATCATGTATTTTGATGGAGCTTTCTCGCTGCAAGGCACCGGTGCCGGAGTACTTCTTGTCGCACCCACTGGAGAGCACCTCAAATATGTGATTCAGATGCACTTTCCCCGGGAGAGATCAACAAACAACACTGCCGAGTACGAAGGGATGCTTGCCAGTCTCAGGGTTGTGGCAGACCTTGGGATCAAGAAACTTATTGTGAGGGGTGATTCTCAGCTTGTCGTTAGGCAAGTGAACAAAGATTACCAGTGTCCATTGATGGAAGCTTATGTATATCAAGTGAGGAAGTTGTAAGAACGTTTTGATGACCTGCAAATGGAGCATGTTCCACGTGTAGAGAACGACGTTGTTGATGGCCTATCGAAGTGTGCTGCCCTTAAGTTGCCTGTGGAACCAAGAACTTTCATGCTCTAGCTAACTCAGCCCTCCATGACACCATCAACTGGACAAGAGAAAAGAACGAAGTTGAGTTCTGACAAGTATTTCCCGGCAGAGCTCCCAGAAGCCGCCGACGAGGAGTTTGCCAGGGACAACTTCAGGCTTGCCGGTGAGCGCCGTCCTCGAGCGGAGTCTTCGGCTCTTGCCATGGAAGCACACGCTCCCGCCAGGCTTGTCGGGGTGCAGCAGGCTCCGGCGGGCCCTCAAGCCCTTGCCATTGAGACAAATACTCCCCTGGCAGAGGATATGCCTTTAGTCCTTGTTGTCGAGCCCCAGGCTCCAGCATGGGCACAACACATCGTCTAATTCCTTCAAACAGGATAACTCCCCGAGGAAGAAGAGGAAGCAGAGAAAGTAGCCTGCCGGTCTCATATGTACCAATTCGTAGACAACGTCGTGTATAGAAAGAGACTGAATGGCATGAAACTCAAGTGCATTTCTCGGGAGGATGGACTGGAGCTGTTGGTGGAGATACATGGAGGCATATGTGGATCCCACATACGGTCAAGAACACTTGTCGGAAAGGCATTCCGGCAAGGTTTCCTTTGCCTCACTGCCCTCCATGATGCAACTACATTAGTAACCAAGTGTGAAGCATGCCAGTTTCATTCAAAAAATTACATCAACCAGCTCAAGCCCTTCAAACAATCCCTCTCTCCTGGCCATTTTTGGTCTGGGGGCTCGACATCTTGGGCCCCTTTCCCCACGCTGCCGGGGACTTTGAGTACTTGTACATTGCAATCGACAAGTTCACAAAATGGCCAAAAGTGGAAGCAGTGAGAAAGGTAACAGCATAGTCAGCCATCAAGTTCTTCAAAGGACTAGTTTGCCTCTTTGGTGTTCCCAACAGGATCATCACTGATAATGGCACACAGTTCACGAGCCGCACCTTCATGCAATATGTCGAGGACCTTGGCAGCAGAATCTGCTTTGCTTCCATTGCCCACCCAAGGAGCAACGGCCAAGCGGAAAGGGCTAATGCCGAAGTGCTGTGAGGACTCAAGACAAGAACTTTCGACAAGTTGCGCAAGTGCGGAAGGCACTGGATTGATGAGTTTCCGGTGGTTCTTTGGTCAATCGGGACGACACCAAATTGAGCTACTGACCAGACACCCTTCTCCCTTGTATATGGGGTGGAGGTAGTTCTCCCCACGGAAATCATATACGAGTCACCTCGAGTGCTCGCTTATGATGAGCTCGATCAGGAGCAGTTGCGGCAAGATGACGCGGCGCTCCTTGAGGAAGACCGTCTTCAGACTACTGTGAGAGCTACACGCTACCACCAACCTTTGTGCCACTACCATAGCCACAAAGTTAATGCTAGAAGTCTTTAGGAAGGCGACCTTGTTCTTTGGCGAGTTTAGTCCACCAAGAATTCCAACAAGCTGATGCCAAAGTGGGAAGGCCCTTATCGGGTAGTACGAGTCACCAGGCCTAGCATAGTCCGCTTGGAGACCGAAGATGGCATCCCAGTGAGCAACTCCTAGAATATCGAACATCTTCGCAAGTTCTACCCATAAGGCACGGTTGCTGGGCCTCCCGGCAACCACCTTTTGTACAAGTCTTGCCGCTGAAGCATGTAATCCTTGGTACAAAGCCAGGCTCAGACCATGTGCGTAGTTGAATAAAGATAAGTGTTCTGCAATCTTGATCAATTCTCATGTTTACCTATGTGCATGTTTGTTTGAGGTATTGCATTGCACTTAATCCCGACAAGGGCTAACGGGCCGCCGAGGTTCCATATCCATATTTTCTCTTCTTTCTTTTTCTCAAAGGACAGAAGGTCACCTCGCGTGCAGCTTTTGCCGGGAGGGGGGGTGGTATGGATACCTATGAGCGACGTCCCAAAAAAACTTGCCTAAATGAGTACGGTAACAAAAAGATAAGTTGCGACACCCCAAGAGAATTCTTGCTGTGGAGTTATTTTCCTTGGGCGATTTCGACTTATGTATGGAAAACTTGCACGCGGAGGAACCTTGTTGCAATTGGTTGCGTCCCTATTTTGTTTTGAGTCCGCTCAATAGTCTAGGTGGCTACACTTGAAGCACCAAGGTCTCTTGCCGACGGCAAATTTGCTAGCAGGCTGCTAAAGTCCAACACCTAGCGCTCACGACAGAGGTGTGCGCGCTGGCAAGTTTCTAATCAAGCGTAGGGTGAATGCATACAGAGAGAAATCAAACAAGGAAGATAACATAATGATTGTTCAAAGCATAACATGCAGTATTGCATCGGTACTGCCGATATTCTAACATAAAATAAATTGTTCTTGGCATGTGCGACAGCTAGGAGTAAGGCTGCTAATCACGGCGATCACATTCGACCCGCTTGACTTGGCTTACCCTCTCGACGATGGGCGCGATGAGTTCCTCAAGCGCCTTGACGTCTACACCCTTTGGTAGGCGGTCGAGGACATTTGCAAGGTTGAGGCCGGGGTTCCTATATGCCACCTTGATGATCACCTTGCAGAGAATGACTTGGAAGAGCTTGCACGATTCGCTAGCCAGGTAGGATGCCCGATGATGCTGCTCAAGGGCTCCAAGAAGGCTGTCGAAGAACATGGCCACCTTGGCGCTCATGGACATCCTGTCATCGGGAGAGAACATGGGGCCCTCCTGGCCCATGGCGGATAGTTGTTTGGCGAGCTTCTCCGCGACGTCGACGAGCTTCTCGGTCTAGATTTCCACTCCATGTACATAGTCGTTGTGGGCGATAGTGGCACTCTCGCCCAGCTCCTTCTCATCATGGAGATCCTTGACCAGAGCCTTCTCTCGGGTCCTGGTGGTCTCGAGGGTCCCAGTCAGCATGGCCAGCTTCAGGTTCAGGTCATTGATGGACTCGTTGGTTGAAGAGAGCTGCTTGATCTTGTTGGCAATGTCGACCTGCATCTCCATCAAACTGGCGAGGGCTTTGTCCCTTTCAGTGTTGAGTGACAAGACCTCTTTGTCAAGATCCTCGAGGACGGCCTCTAGCTTCTTCGCCCTCTCCTCCTGCAAGTTCTTGGCGGCCTTGGCAGCTTCAGCAGCATCGATGACCTCTTTTAGCTTGCTGGCGTGGTCTACAGTTAGGGCCTCGAGTTTCTCCTTGTGCTTCCGCTCCAGCTCCTGGGTCCGCCGCGCGACGAGATCATCGAGCTCCACTTCCTTGCCATGGAGTTTGTCACTAAGCGCCTTCTTGCAAGCAGCAAGGTCTTCCTCTTGGGTGTTGAGAAAGATACGATGCTCCATCAAATGAGCGGCCTCTGCAGCGGCCCGTTGTTTGGCCTCCTCCTCCGCCTGCATGGCGTCAGACTGCTGCATGTAGAGTTGGCTCCAGCCTTGGCTCAATTGTGATTGGCTAGTCTTTAGGTCCTGGGAAGCTTGGGCAAACCAAGCCTGAGTTTCTTCGAAGCGCTCCTGGAAATTGGCCTCGGTCGCTTCCATAACCACAGCCCTGGAGTCCAGTTTATCCTTTCGGGCGCGATGAAGCGCTTGAAGCTTTCGGAAGCCGTCATCCATGGTCTGAAGGAGCTGCTCTTCCTGGGATTTGTTGCTGGCGCTTGGCTCATCAATGATATCGAGCCCAGCAGCAGTGATGGCCTCCTCAACGTGAACTCCCCCTTCGGGTGGCACCCCAGTGCTTGTCGTACCGGGGATGCTGACGAACAAGTTGTCGATGACCTTAAAGTACCTGCTCCATGAAGGGGCTTCGTACATGGGCAGCTGGTCCTCGACAACCGCCTCCCCAGCAGCTGGGGGCTCGGTGGTCGGCATAGCGCCTGGCGCTCTTGCGGCAGGAATGCCATCAGTGCGACCACTGGCCTCCTCGCTGGCCCTCTTGGCAGACTTCTTGGTGGCCTCCTCCTTCTTCGCAGCCTTGGCGGCCTCAGCACTAGAGGCCTCGGCGGCAGCGTTCTTGCCGGCCTCAGCGGCGGCTCTTTTGATGGCCTCTTTGGCAGCGATCCTGTCGGCCTCAGGGGCAGCGTCCCTCACAGTCTCCTCGATGACGGAGTAGACGTCCATGCCCTCCATTGTGGGAATGTCTAAAGGCCGAGAAAGCAAACCAAGCGAAGCTGAGGTGAAAGTTCAAGAAGACAAAAAAAGACGAACATAATAAAAAGTACCTGCACCTATGACGGTTGCCGGCAAAGACCTACCGGTGCCTATGCTTGCCAGCTCTCCCTCGTCGTGATAAAGCGCACTGGAGGAAGTCCTTGTCAGGGATCCATCTCTGGGCGGCGTTGATGATGGAGGCGGCGTATCAGGGACGGCCACTGATGGTTCTCCTTGTCGCTGCCCTCCTCCTACATGTCTGGTGATGTCAGCAGTAAAGATGCACACCACAACACTTGCTAGCGAGTAGTGAGTAATGGGCTCACGATGGGGACTCTGCCGGGGGCTAAGTCGGGGCTGCGCCGTGGGCTAGTCCTCAGATTGATGATGGTCACCCTTGGCGTGCCTGAGGCGCTTGCCGACGACTCCTCGACCATCGAGGTCCTCGCCCTCTTCACAACCCGTTGCGCCAGTGTTTCCGCATCCCTGTGGAGGCAAACCAAGGCAAATCAAATGAGTAAAGAAAAAACCAGAAATTGGAAAAGTGAAAGATATGGCAGGATCCTTACTCCTCATCTTCTTCTCCCGAGCTAACGGCAGAAAGGTCAAAGGCGACCTCTGCCATGGTGCCCGTGGGAGGATGTGGAAGGGTGCTCCTAGATCGCTTGGACGTGGCGGGCGCGAGTTGCTGATGAGATTCTTGCAGCCGCGCGGCCTTGCCGGTCGCCCCCTTATTAAGGACTGCGCTGCTCGAAGGAGCTTGAAGGACGGGAAGCCCGGAGGCGGCGCTCCAAAGGACGCGCCTCTTCCTTTGCACAAGGGACAAGGTCTCCTCGAGCAGCTCCTCCTCAGTTGCGTCTTCGGCAGGGCAGCCCCGGGCAGATGTGCCGCCTTGCTCCTCAGCGGTCCCACCCTACCTGGCAAGATCTTTGTTTGGCAGTGTTTCTCCTCGATCAACTTCGTCTTCTAGGAAGCTGGCGCTGCCGGCCTCAATGACAAGATCCGCTTCCTCCGCCCTGCTGGCGATGTACACCAGTTCCACCTCAGTGGTGTCGTGGACGAGGCCCTCTTCCTCGCGGATGGCCCTCTCCGCCAAGTTATCAAAGAACTCTTGGACCTGCTCCGCAGGTGGCTTTATCCAAGTCGCGTCAAGGCTGTGGGCATCGAATACCAGCATCATGGCAATGATTCTACCCAAGGTAGAATTGTTGCACAAGGGGACTATGCCTGCCGGCAGCTCAGGTACCGCATCGCTCCTGAATAGCTTCTGACAGAGAGCCATGTGTTGCATAATGGTCAGGTTGTGGTTCAGCCCAGGGCACAGCCTCATGATGTCTGCCGTGTTCCAGAAATCCCAAGCTAGCCTCCCCTTATTCTGTAGGGGAGCAATGTGCCAACAAAGGAAATTCGGCGCCAATCATATCTACGGTGAGGCCGACATTTCTAAGGCGATGGATCCTGGTGGTCGCTACCGTGAGCTTCCCGTCTTCAGGGTCGAGGGCGCTCCAATCATTGCCACGCACCACCTTGGTTTGCCGCGGCAAGTAGAAAGGCTGGGGTTTCTCCTCTTGGAGCCAACACCATTTGCCCTGCCACTCGTCTCACCTCTCGTAGTAGGCCCCATCAGGGTAGACCTCCTTGGTTCCTAGCCGGGGAATCCAAGTGATAGCACCGGAAAGGGCTTCGCCTTGTTGGATGTGGGGGGTAAAGTAGTGGCGGAAAAGAGCTAGGGACTACTCTGGCAAAGTTTTCGCAAAGATGAGCGAAAACTAACATGGAAGTCACAGCATTCAGCGTAAAATGCAAGAGTTGGAAGCCATAGGTGAGCATGAGATCGTTGAAGAAGTCCGAGAAAGGGGGGCAGAGCCTGTAGTAAAAGTAATCGGTGAAGAAAGGGTATTTGTCTGGGCCGCCCTCAGAAGCACCTGGACTCACGCAGGTGGCGGGATGCGCCGTCGTCCCTATCGCCCACATCCACCGGTATCGCTTCTTCAGGACGTCCACATCAAGCTCCGGCAGAAAGACGACGTACTCCTTCCACATCCTCACCAGCTTGTTCTTCAAGACGACCTCTCCTTCCTTGCCCTTGCTAGCTTTGGGCGGCATGGTGACGATGAGGGTGGGGACTAAAGACGGATGGGGAGCAGGGGCATGGATGAATGGACAGGGCTCTATTTCGGGCCCGAGGAGGAAGACAACGGTGTTTCTCAGATTAGGAAAGACAATGGGTAAATGAGCAACACCTCTGCGATTTCCTCTTTATGGGAAGAGACGGGGCGACCTCTTTACTAAATAACATAGAAACATTTCGCTGGCACGCTGATGTAACAGCTGCGCCGCGCACGTATCCCACAACCCACATTTAATGGACACCATGGGGAAGAGCAGCAAGCGCAATGATCGCAACCGCAAGGCCCTGCCACACATGCTCGTGCCCTGTTTGGGCCTAGCCCAACAGCGCCTCGCGACGTGTGTGGCCCAGGCCCGGGGCTCCTGTCAGTGTACTAGAGTTTTGGGCTTCCAAGTGCCCCTTTACTCATGCACGTGCAGTGGTAGCCACCCTAGCAGCAAGGCCCAGCAGGGACTTGCCAGGTACCAGCGCAAAAGAATTGAGACTCCCAGCAAGACCTTGCCGGGATGACCATAGGACCCTCAGGAAAAGACAAAGCCCCGGCAAGACCCGGCAAAGCGAAGCCCCGGCAAGGCCCCGCCAGAGCACAGCCCTGGTGTCGATCTGCCTGGACACGTGTCACGGCGTCAGCGTTGGAGGAGGCTAAGCGGTGCCGATGGGACGGGCTCCCGTCTCATCCCACACATGGACAAGGATGCCTGATGGTGCATTAAATGCGCCTGTCCTACTTCGTCAGTGTTAGGTATGATAGCACTATAGCTCTATACACCCCATGTACGCATTGTACGCCACTATTGGGACCCCTTCAGTATAAAAGGAGGCCCAGGGCGATACGGTAGAGGACTTTTGGACTTTTGGGACTTTCTAGCTCACACGTGTGGCAGCTGCTCATAGCGCTCCTGTAGCTAGAACCCTAAGAAAACTCTGAATACAACCAAGCAGGAGTAGGGTTTTACGCATCCTTGCAGCCTGAACCTGGGCAAAATCCCCACATGTTGTTCATCATACCTGCTCTTTGAGCGATCCTTCTCCCCTGCCGAACTCAAAGGGGTCCCTCCGATCCCATAGGTGCTCGTTCCCACGACACTGTGTTTGCTAACTTCGAATAAATTTTACCACCTATACTTCTTATATGTAAAGTCCTTACTACCCATGTCATAAGTATATGAAGCATATATAATATAAGATTTCTTATATTCAATTCATTCAACCATTTACTCATAGGATATAAGTGAAGCATGAAAGTAAATTACAAAACTACTCCAAAACATATAAGTGAAGATCAATGAGTAGTCAAACAATTAAGTAGCTATGTGAGAAATTTATCTCTCTCTCTCTCAATTAAGATTTTCAGATTTGAATATTTCATTTAAACAAAAAGCAAAAGGAAAAATAGCACTCCAGGAATAGGACGCGTCATGTGAACGATTAAAAATTTAGGCTCAACATAGGCTAATCGATAATTGTTGATGAAGAGAGGCGGGATGCGTAGCATCCCCAAGATTAGATGCTTGGGACTTCTTGAAATATTTATTTGGGGTGCCTTGGGCATACCCAAGCTTGAGCTTTTGTATCTCGTTCAATCCTCTCATATCATGGTTTCACCTATCCTAAAAAACTACATCCACACAAAACTCAAAAAGAACTCGTGAGATAGGTTAGTATACATAATAATAAATCAACTCTTTATTTACTGCCAAGAGAAGTTGCAAAATAATTTTCAAACATTAGGTACTGTATACTATCATTTCCACAATTTATATCTACCAATATAGGCTATAGAAACTATAGGATAAGTAGATAACAAAACTATGACAGCAATCTGTCCAAACAGAACAATCTGTAGAAATTTATGAAAATAGTGTACTTATGTAAATCAAACAATTATGAAAGTTTAGGAAATTCTATAAAACCTATATGAAAAAACTTTGTAGAAATTTAAGAAACTTTACACGTTCTAGTAAAATATGAAAATTCAAACACTACAGCAGAAATTTCTTTTTTTACACAGCACACATCAAAGATTCAATTCAAGCATCCTAAAGGCAATTCTTGGAACTTTTTATTGAAAAACAAGATTATAAATAACACCTAACGGAGAAAAAAATAAAATGACGCTCCAAGCAAAACTCATATTATGTGGTGAATAATAATATAGCTCCAAGTAAGATATACCGATAGTGTTGAAGACAAAACAGGGGGTGCCCTCCGGGGCATCCCCAAGCTTAGACGCTTTAGTCTTCCTTGAATATTACCTTGGGGGTGCCTTGGGCATCCCCAAGCTTAGTTTCTTGTCACTTCTTATTCTTCTCATATTGGTGTCTCACCCAAAACTTGAAAACTTCAATCACACAAAACTTAACGGAACTTTGTGAGAAGGGTTAGTGTTATAAAGATAAATCATTCACTTGGGTACTGTCAAGACAAGATTCATAATAATTACCACATGATAACTACTGTATTCCATCACTCCCACAACTTATATTACTCAATATAAGCTATAGGAACACTTGCAACATGCAAACTATCCATGCAAAATAGAATTTGTCAAAAATAGAACAGTCTGTAAAGATCTGAATGATCACCATACTTACCTGACTCTAAAAATTCTGAAAATTAGAAAAACTCAAGGAATTTGTGTATAAAGTTTGTGTAAAAATTGAAGAATTTTTTGACGCTCCCATAAAATCATATAATTCATAAGCAAGTATCCACACTATCCTAAAGGCTTTACTTGGCACCTTATTGAAATAAAAGACACAAAACATGATTAATACAGTACATTAATAATGTGAACACACAAAAACAGAAAGTAAAAGTGTTGGGTTGTCTCCCACCAAGCGTTTTTGTTTCATGCCTTTTAGCTAGGCATGATGATTTTGTTGGGGAACATCGCATGGGAAACAAAAAAATTCCTACGCACATGCAAACCTATCCATGGTGATGAGCATCTACGAGAGGGAGAGTGGATCTACGTACCCTTGTAGATCGCTAAGCGGGAAGCGTTAAGAAATGCGGTTGGTGTAGTCGAACTTCTTCGCGATCCAAATCGCCGAGCGTCCCGCGATCCAATCACGAACCGTCCCGCGAACACATCATGATCCGTCCCGCGAACTCATGACGATCCGTCTCACGATCTTGATCACAATCTGTCCCGCGAACTCATCACGATCCGTTCCGTGATCAAATCACGAACCGTCTCGCGATCTCGATCACGGTCCTTCCGATCTAGCGCCGAACGGACGGCACCTCCGTGTTCAGCACACGTGCAGCTTGATGACGATCTCCACCGTCTCAATACAGCAAGAGGAGGTGGAGAGGAGAGAGAGTTCACCGGCAGCGTGACGGCGCTCCGGTGATGGTGGTGGAGCAATTCTGGCAGGGCTTCGCCTAAGCGCTGCAGAAAACCGATCTAGAGGAGAAACTATGCACCGGTGTAACGGGTAGCACGTGGCCGGAAATTCTGTCTAAAATCCACCCAATCCACTAGTATATATAGGATGAGAGGAGAGGAGAGGCATCCAAGGCCTTTGGGTCGGCCGAAATAGGACGTGGGAAGCAATCCTACTTCACCTCCAATCCTAGTTGGAGTAGGATTGCCTCCTATTGGCTGATTTTCCACTTTTTGCTTTAGGACTTTCTCTCCTGCGCCATGGGCCTTTGTGGCTGTTTTCCCAGACCACTAAGGGCTGGTTATTATTATCCCACAGCCCATGGACCTCTTGCGGTCGAAATACCCCTCCCGGAGGCCTCCCGGTACACTACCGGCACTCCCGGTACACTACCGATGAGCCCGAAACTTTTCCGGAAACCAAACTGGGACTTCCTATATATGAATCTTTATCTCCGGACCATTCCGGAGCTCCTCATGATGTCCGGGATCTCATCCAGGACTCCGAACAAACTTCGGTCACCACCATACATAACTCTACACTACGGAAACGTCACCGAACCTTAAGTGTGCAGACCCTGCGGGTTCGAGAACTATGTAGACATGACCGAGACACCTCTACGGTCAATAAACAATGGCGGGACCTGGACGTCCACATTGGTTCCTACATATTCTACGAAGATCTTTATCGGTCGAACCTCTATGTCAAGGATTCAGTTAATCCCGTATAACATTCCCTTTGTTCTTCGGTATGTTACTTGCCCGAGATTCGATCGTCGGTATCTCCATACCTAGTTCAACCTCGTTACCGGAAAGTCTCTTTACTCATTCCGTAATACAAGATCCCGCAACTAACAATTAGTCACATTGCTTGCAAGGCTTATTGTGATGTTGCAATACCGAGTGGGCCCCGAGATACCTCTCCGTCACACGGAGTAACAAATCCCAGTCTCGATCCATGCCAACTCAACAGACACCATCGGAGATACCTGTAGAGCACCTTTATAGTCACCCAGTTACGTTGCGACGTTTGATACACACAAGGCACTCCTCCTATATCCGTGAGTTGCATGATCTCATGGTCATAGGAACACATACTTGACATGCGGAAAACAGTAGCAATAAACTGACACGATCATATGCTACGTTTGCAGTTTGGGTCTTGTCCTTCACATCATTCTCCTAATGATGTGACCCCGTTATCAAATGACATCTCATGTCCATGGCTAGGAAACCTTAACCATCTTTTGATCAACGAGCTAGTCTATTAGAGGCATACTAGGGACATGGTTTTGTCTATGTATCCACACATGCATCTAAGTCTCCGATCAATACAATTATAGCATGGATAATAAACAATTTTCATGAACAAGGAAATATGATAATAACTAATTTATTATTGCCTCTAGGGCACATTTCCAACAGATTTCAATGATGCTCGTATAGGAATAATAATTTAAACATGCAAAAGAGCATCATGAATCTCATGACAAGCACATTTAAGTCTAACCCACTTCCTATGCATAGGGATTTTGTGAGCAAATAATTTATGGGAGCAATAATCATCTAGCATAGGAAGGGAAAAAAGCATATCTTCAAGAATTTGAACACATAGAGAGGAAACTTGACATTATTGCAATTCCTGCAAGCATATGTTCCTCCCTCATAATAATTTTCAGTAGCATAATGAAGGAATTTCACAATATAACCAGCACACAAAGCATTCTCTTCATGATCTACAGGCATATAAATTCTACTACTATCCACACAACAAAATTTCTTCTCATGCAAAGTAGTGGGAGCAAACTCAACAAAATAACTATCATGTGACACTTGATTGACATAACCACATTGAATATTAGAATCATGATAATAGGTTTCATGGTTGTCATTACTCTTTATAGCATACATGTCATCACAATAATCATCATATATAGGAATCAAGTCATAATCATAATAGTTTTGCTCATCAAAACTTGGGGGACTAAAAATATCATTTTCATCCAACCTAGCATCCCCAACTTGTAGCTTTGTATATCATTAGCATCATTAATATTCAGAGAATTCATACTAACAATATTGAAATCTTGTTCATCACCCAAAGATTTAGTACCAAACATTTTAATAACTTCTTCTTCTAACACTTGAGCACAATTTTCCTTTCCATCATTTTCACGAAAGACATTAAAAATATGAAGCATATGAGGCATCCTCAATTCCATTTTTTGTAGTTTTCTTTTATAAAACCAAACTAGTGAAAAACAAGAAACTAAAAGATTCAATTACAATATCTAAAGATATACCTTCAAGCACTCACCTCCCCGGCAAGGGCGCCAGAAAAGAGCTTGATGTCTACTACATAACCTTCTACTTGTAGACTCGTGTTGGGCCTCCAAGCACAGAGTTTCATAGGACAGCGGCAATTTCCCTCAAGTGGATGACCTAAGGTTTATCAATCCATGGGAGGTGTAGGATGAAGATGGTCTCTCTCAAACAACCCTGCAACCAAATAACAAAGAGTCTCTTGTGTCCCCAACACACCCAATACAATGGTAAATTGTATAGGTGCACTAGTTCGGCGAAGAGATGGTGATACAAGTGTAATATCGATGGTAGATATAGGTTCTTGTAATCTGAAATACAAAAACAACAAGGTAACAAACAGTAAACAACAAGAAAAACATTCTATAAATGCTTGGAAACAAGGCCTAGGGTCCATACTTTCACTAGTGCAATTTCTCTCAACAATACTAACATAGTTGAATCATATGTAAATACCTCTCGTGCGGCGAAGAGTTCACTCCAAAGTCACAAATAGTAGAGAACTAACGAAGAAATTATTGTAGGGTACGAAACCACCTCAAAGTTATCTTTTCCAATCAATCTTATGAGCTATCCCTATAAGTGTCACAAACAGCCCTAGAGTTTGTACTAAAATAACACCATAAGATACACATCAACCAAAACCCTAATGTCACCTAGATACTCCAATGTCACCACAAGTACCCATGGACTTGATTATACGATATGCATCACATAATTTTAGGTTCATCATGTTCAATCCAACACAAAGAACTTCAAAGAGAGCCCCAAAATTTCTACCGAAAAGTCAAGACAAAAATGTGTGCCAACACTTATGCTTAGATTCCCAAGGTCACGGAACCCGCAAGTTGATCACCAAAACATACATCAAGTGGATCAATAGAACATCCCATTGTTACCATGGATATCACATCGCAAGACATACATCAAGTGTTCTCAAATCCTTAAAGACTCAATCCGATAAGAAAACTTCAAAGGGAAAACTCAATACATCACAACAGGATAGAGAGTGGGAAACTCCATATGACTCATCTATATCAATAAAGCTAGCGGTACATCAAGATCGTGCCATCTCAAGAACACGAGAGAGAGAGAGAGAGAGAGAGATCAAACACATAGCTACTGGTACATACCCTCAGCCCCGAGGGTGAACTACTCCCTCCTCGTCATGGAGAGTGACAGGATGATGAAGATGGCCTCCGGTGATGGTTTCCCCCTCCGACAGGGTGCCGGAATGGGCTCCCGATTGTTTTTCGTGGCTCTGGAGGCTTGTGGCGGCGGAACTACCAATCTAGGTTTCTTTTCAAGGGTTTATGTATTTATAAGAGTTTGTGGCGGTGGAAACAAGTCTAGGGGGTCCACGAGGAAGTCACAAGCCAGGGAGCGCCCTCGGGGGTGGGCGCGCCCCTCTGGCTTGTGGCTTCCTCGGCCTTAATCTCCAATGACTCTTCGCTCCAGTATTTTTATATTTTCCAAAATATATTCTCCATAAATTTTCAGCTCATTCTGCGAACTTTTTTGTGCACAAAAACAACACCATGGTAGTTCTGCTAAAAACAGCGTTAGTCCGGTTAGTTCTAATAAAATCATACCAAAATCATATAGAATTATTGTAAACATGGCATGAATACTTCATAAATTATAGATACATTGGATATGTATCACACCGCAATGGTGTAGATGCTCAAGAACTCCAACGGGTGGGTGTCGGTGTCAAAACCTGCAGATCTCGGGTAGGGGGTCTCGAACTGTGAGACTAGGGTCGAGGATAACACGAGGCAAAGGGGACACGAGTTTACCCAGGTTCGGGCCCTCCAATGGAGGTAATACCCTATGCTCTGCTTGATTGTAGTGATGGTGTAAGGGGTTACAGAGTTGATCTACCTCGAGATCGTATGTCTAACCCTAGAGGAGTTGTTCTCTATCTACACCCTAAAACCCTCCGGCTTATATAGACGCCAAGGAGGCCTAGGGTTTACACATGGTCGGTTACATGTCGAAGAGATAGACATGCCTATTTACTACGTCAAGCATGGAGCGCAAGCCGTGATCCTCGAAGCTTCCATCCTGGAAACTAGGCCTTCAAATCATCTTGTGTTTCGCAAGTAGCTCATATAGTCCAGCCCATAAACAACAGGATGGTTATCTGAGGACCCCCTAATCCAGGACTCCCTCAGTAGCCCCCGAACTTGCCTCCACCTCTAAGGGTCTTCAGCTCCAGTTGCTTCGCAAACAGAGTCTTCGGCTTGCGAGGTGAGTTCCTTCCCATCGAACCATAGTTCGGCATCCGATGATAAGTAGTTTTCCGCATAGTGGCACATCCGAATTCCGTGAGATAAGTTGGCTTTGAAGGCCAATCGTCAAGGGGGAAAGGTATTGTTTCCTGACGACCTTTCTAACGAAAGGTCACATCCCACCACGACCGATAGGCCAGTTACAGGCACTCGATGCGCGGTTCGAGGCCATTCCATCCACATGATATATCAACATGTCGATCGCGTCTCATTTTATACGGGATATACTTAATCACACATACGCAAAGGCACTCACGTCTCGGGAAGTGGAGGGATTCATGACGTGTTGGGACCCCGATCCTAAGCCATAAGAATCCAGCCTGTAACACATCACATCACTTTGCGGTCTCATGCACGATTATCTCCACGGCTGCCAACTTACCTGGGCCAGGACCGTTTGCGTCTTTTGACTCACGTATGTGAATGTGTCGCTAGCATTCAAATGTCAAAGAACCCGGGCCGACATGACTAGTCGTAGAACCCAAGTGGCACATCCATATAGGGACAGGCATACGTAACCCAGCAATGCAGGTGTCGATCTCTAGCGTGTGTAGATGAGTCATAGCAAGCTACAAGGACACCATTACGCCGTGTGACATAATTGTCATCACTACATGTAGACGAGTCGTAGCAAGCTACAGGGACTCCATTACACTGTGAGATATTTCCCTGAAGGGACAGACACAATAGCAAAGAAGGATACATGCCGGTAAATCAATGTGTCCGGAGCAGTAGCAAGCTACCAAGGCTCGATGGAAGCACAAAGAGGTTGTTCCCCGTAAAGAGTACTACTAAAGGCACACAACTAGGTGTCGAATCCCATACATACCGTTGCATGTCACACATACGCACGACATGCCCATATGCATAGATATAACTATGGCATCACAACATAACCATACAACATTACAACATTTATTTAGAAGGCTCAGAAGAGCCAACACAATAAGATGTTACAAGAAGGGGTCACAAGACCCAACATTCGGAGCATTCCAACAACAAGCAGAAGTTAATCATGTCTGGGTATAGACATCTACAAAAGTGGCTAGATGAGCCTGAAAAGCTACAACGACCCTACCAAAGGAACTAGACCTCTGTCTGGGATTCCCAAGCTAATCCGGTCAACATCGAACTTCACGTTGTAATGATCACTAATAAGACTGATGTCTCCTCTGCAAAAGATAAATTAAGCAAATGTGAGTACAAAGGTATTCGGCAAGACTTATATCAGAACTATCTACATATGCATCAGTATCAATGAAGGTTTTTTTATAGTTTATTGCAGCAAGCCAGCTTTGACTCTTGGCTAACCTATACTACGACTACAAGTAGTATGATTGAGGTGGAATAACGCACACGAGTCCACATATTCTCCAATCAATACACCACTATGGATCCACTTCCGTCTCCCTACGAGAAGGCCATCCATAGCACTCACGCTTATCTTGCGTATTTTAGAGTATCCACTTCAACTTATCGATGAACCACATATGTTCTCCAAGTAGTCCATATCCGAGGACGCGGCTATTGGAATAGATTCATAACCTTGCAGGGGTGTACTTCTTCACACATGCTCCCGCCACTTATCACTATGTGCACATAAAAGGCACCTCGGCAACCTTCAAGTAGAAGCCCGACAAGGGAGTCGGCCACGACCATCAATCACACAAGACCCTAGTCCAGGTTTATCGCCTATTTGAGACTGAACCCACACGGAAGTCCGGCCGAAGTTTCCGCTATGGCCTCAAACGATGTGCACAGGGTTCCCAAGCCCACTGTTCGGGTGCCACTTGGTACACCGTGCCATTGTGCCTATAACACATCATAGTCCACCCCGTCAGGCAGCGCTATGCAGGGCCGCCAACACTTTTCCCCTAAAACACCGGAAACTAGTTGCAACTCCTGGACAGAGGTTTAGGCGATTAATAAGTCGAGCGGGGTCATATTTCAGGGCCCAATGTGTGGTAGTAACTGTCTTGGATCACAAACATAGAACTCAGTTCTTAAGGTCGGTCCACATGAGACAACCCGCCGTGTACTCCTAAATGGCCTCTCATTGCTACCTTTACCAAATCGTGTTCACACACTTAGCTCTCACACAGTAGGATATGAAGACTGCCATTCCGATTCATCACCCAGATGGATCAAACCTGACACGACACGACTCTAAGCTTAGCAGGCACAATAAGTAAGCATGGATGAGTAAGCACATCAAGGCTCAAGCAGTTGCTACTCATGCCAAGTGGTTTCAACTATTTACTGTGGCAAAGACAGGTCATGCAAAGGAATGGGTTCAACTACCGATGACATGTAACAGTTGAATTGTTGTTATCCTAATGCAGTAAAAGAGAGCAGGAGCAAGAGAGTGGGTTCATATCAGTATGCTCAAGGGTTTTTTGCTTGCCTGACAGTCCTGAAGATATTACTTCTCTTCATTAGTGTCAGTGATCACATCGTGAGAACCATCGTCTACCGAGAGGGATCAACACTGGCAAACAGAGAAATGAACACATTCAATGTGATGCAACAAACATGATGCAAGAAATGGCATGTTAAAGTACTGAATTGACCTAGTGCTATAGGTAGTCATATTAAGCGAAGTGGAATTCAAATATATACTAAATTCCAACTCCAACACTATTTATTAAATTATCCTAATCATGAAATTTCCTACTTGGTGATGTTAACTTTCTCAAACATTCATGATCATGGCATAAATAGATTCATTGGATTTTCCTGATCATTTTTCATATATAAATTATTTTCATCTAACTTACAGATTATTTTCTATGATTTTTAGAAGTTTTAAAATTTTTCTGAAAATAAATAAGTCATTTAAATTTATTTAAATTTCTAGAAAAGCTTTACTATGTCAGCCTGATGTCAGGATGACGTTAGCAGGTTAACAGGGCCATCCATGGTCAATCCTGACCAGTGGGACCCACTCGTCAGTGACCCAGCTAATTAATCGGGCCCTGGGTCCACTTGTCAATGGATAATTAGATTAATTAAGCAAATTAGTTATTTTTTATCTAAATAATTAAACAGGGCCGGGCCTACCTGTCTGCGACCCAGGGTCAACCCCTGGTTGGTCCGGTCAAAGCCACTGGTGGCTCAACGCCGGCGATAGCAGACACAGCGGGGGTCGCCGGAAATCCTCCTCTGGCGACCATTTGGGCGGCGAAAGGCACCTACGGGTAGCTGGGGTTCGCGTGCATCCATTTGCGGCAACGGGAGGACGCGGGGTGGTCGGAGCTAGCGGCAGCAGTGACTTTGCCGGCGGCCAGAGCTTGGCAACGGCGGGGATGGTGGCTAGGGGTCGAGCAAGGCAGCGTGGCTATGGGGAGAAGCAAAGGGAGCTCATAGGGGGCTCGATGGTGTTGAGGGCGGCCTCGGGGAGGCTCCTGCGATGGCGAATCGGCGAGGAGGTGCTTCGGGGCCGGCGGTGAAGAAGGAGGAACTGGCGACGACTGCGGCCTCCCGGTGACTTCTGGCTCCACGGGAAGGTCGAGGGGGTTGCAAGGGAGCTTAGGGGCGCGTCAGCAGGTCGGGGGGGTGCTAGCTATCCGGGTGGTGACATCGAGCTCAGCAGGGCTCGGTCAAGGCATGGCAGAGAGGGGGAGAGAGAACAGAGAGGGGAGAACGAGAGGCGACCGAGGGAGAAGGATCCGGACGGCTCGGGGTACTCATCCCCGTCGTCGCGCTGGCCAGTGAAGCAGCCACGCTGCTGCCAGCATAGCGCGAGGCCGTGGGCATCGTGGCCTCCTTCTCCTCTGCCTTCTGGCAGGAGGAAGAAGACGACGATGCCCCTGGTGGCCTGGGCTTGCTAGGTGGGCCGCAGGAAAGACATTTCCCTCCTGTTCTTTCCTTCATTTTTTCTTTTTAGTTTCAGTTTTCTAATTCCTGCTTTAAATTTAATTTTGTTTGGGCAAAACTATAATGCTGAAATTCCTGAAATTATTTATGTGGTATATTTAGAATATTTACAAACTACACAAAAAGTTTCAGAAATTTTGAAGCAACTAAAATATTTATAGTGCTTTATTAGTGATTTCAGGAACTTTCCTATTTTATTTAATTTACCAAAATAGTTGTTAAAATATCATTCACCCGTAATACGTTGTTTACAACATTTATCAAAGAGGGGGAACATTTTTGAAGACATTTCTGGTTCATTGAAATTACTTTTAAGTTTAACCTAATTGAATTTTATTTGAGCTAGGGTTTGATCATCCCCATTTCAAATTTAGTTGATTTTTAAACATGATGCCATGATGCACAATGCAGAGTCAAACAATGTCTAGCTAGGGCTGTGACACGGCGCAACAAGGGGAGCCCGAATCGGCAGACTTCATAAAAGGAGAAAGAAAAACCCGAAAGGCCTTTCACGCTCTTGATTCGACTTCTCCGCCTCCTATTCCCTTGCGCCTCCAGAGCATAGATCTAGGTTTCCCCACCCCTACTCCCGAGCTCAACAATGGCGGGCTCCAATGGCCAGTGGGAAGCTTCCACGGTCACCAACAAAGACATCCTCGACCTCAAGAAGGCCGGTTACCTCCCTCCAACATTCCTCACCACGTGGCGGAGGAGGGCCAAGTGATTCCCACTGCCAGGCCAGGCAAGAGGGTGGTGTTCATCCCCCACTTCATCAGGGGCTTGAGCTTCCCACTCCACCCCTTCGTCAGGGGATTAATGTTCTTCTACGGCCTCGACTTCCATGACCTCCCGACAAACTCCATCATGCATATCTCGGCGTTCATCCTCGTCTGCGAGGCCTTCCTACGCGTCGAGACGCACTTCAGGCTCTAGCTGTAGGTCTTTAATATCAAGCCCAAGTGCGTCGGAGGCAAGCATGCGGACTACGATGGGGCAGTCATCGGCAAGCTCGCCCGCGTCGGGTGGCCGTCGGGCAGCTTCATCGACACCATCAAAGGATGGCAGAAGGAGTGGTTCTACGTCACCGAACCATGAGAGGAGGGCCAACTCCCCGGCGCCGCATTCAGATCTGCCCCCCTACCATGGCTTCGTGGCTCAAGAAGGGCCTGGCCTGGGGTTCGGGCAAAGAGGTGGTCGATCTGTAGAAGCACCTCTACTCCCTGGTCGAGGAGGGCATCAAGCTAGCCGATGTGGTCCAGGTGATGCTCTGATGACGTATCCTCCCCTGACAGCGTCGAAACACTCCTCTGTGGGATCAAGAACTCCGAGGAGGACAAGGGTCTGCATGCCGCCAAGCTAGCCATCCGAGGAGGAGGACAAGGGTCTGCATGCCGCCAAGCCGAACTCCGAGGTATGATTTTCCCCAACTTGGTTGGCTCTATTACATAAAGAATCCCTTCATCCTCTTATCCGATCTATTCTAGCAGAGATGGCAGAAGAAGGCCATCAACATCAACAGTCCGGATCCTTAGCCGAAGACGAGAGGACCGGGTTGCTAGCTAGGATGCTCATGGAGAAGCCTTACGAGGCTCCCACGAAGGAGAAGAAGAAGAAACCAGGCCAGGATGGCCTTCGCATCAAGGACCGGCCTGACGCTGCATCCGAAGACACCCCCGCCTCCTTGAACCAAGAGGATGCCAAAGAGGAGGAAGAGGAGGAGCAGGAGGTCGAGAGCAAGGGGCAGGCAACTTCCCCCGCGCCAAGAAGAGAGTGGCGTCCTCGAACGCTCCGGGGCAGGTAGCTTCACCTTCCCCGAAGAAGGCGCGTCAGGCGCGGGTGGTCTTGTCCGACGATAGCTCGAACTCAAGCTCCACATCCAAAGACCCCGAGGAGGTTCCACAAAGGAGCCTAAGGGTCAAGCCTCCTCCATCCAGGTTAGGATCCAAAGACTCTCCTTCCTATAACTAGTAAATTCAGAGTTTGCTAACACGCGGGTTATTGGTCCTAAAGCCTCCCACGCGTCATCCCCACCAAGGTGGTATCGGATGGGGATACCTCGCCCGCCAAATGAGTGGAGAGCGGGGATGCCTCGCACCACACCACTCCAGGCACTACGAAGGACGTCATGGAGGTGTCGTCCCAGCCTACCCCAATGGATGAGGACCCAGTGTAGCGACCCGACCTGAAAGGTCAAGTCTCCGGTGTTTCCGTACCATCCCAAGATCATGCTGGTACACACACGGTACATCAATGTATATATCAAAGGGAAATCACACAGCATTACATTAATCAAAATCTCATATCGAGTCCTTTATTACAATAAATATTACAATAAAGTGGCCAAAGGCCAACTCATGAGAATATCTAAATCTTGCGGAAGCGTCGACGGTAGATGAGTCCATCCGACTCCAAGGGCATCTCACTGAGCATAGAACGCATCCTCACTCCTGGTCGGAAAAATACTCTGCAACATGATACGTTGCAGCCGTGTAGGTCAGCATATGGAATATGCCGGCAAAGTCACAAGAGAGGGGTGAAAATAATCAGCTAGTCTATATGCTTATATGGCAGGTGGTGGTGTAAGTTTTTGCGTAAAGCCAAGTTTTTCCTACATCAAGAGAGGGGCTAAGCAAAATATTACTAAGTTGGTTGATCAATGAGATGGTTCCACCAACCAATTCTCATACCCAAAATTGTTAATACCCACATCATCATATTAATTGTGTTGAGAGTTCCGGAAGTTTCAATTCCTTTGGCTCAAGTCGTCCATGACCGTGGACACGGCTAATCGATTAGGTTTGGAATACTCTGCAGAGTTTTGCACACGTTCCCCACAAGATTTGGTCGCCTCTGTTTGATTTCTCGCACTTCAGAGTGTTTGAGAAACAGATGACCAAAACATGGTCTTCCAAAGGGTTTCCCTGCGACTCTGTCGGTGCCCATCCTTTCCTACCGTTCTTCTACCTCTCGTAGCACCGCCTGTCCAGGGTCACCACGATATCCAACCAAGCCAGAGCCCATAATGACTTGTGGCTGTGCAGGTAAGCCTTGGGTTTTGAAGCACCCATCCTTCTCTTTGTGCCTGGGTGGATCTTTCCGCGTGAATACTGGCCATCTCCAGCATCACCTAGGCAAATCCACTGGTTTCTCCAGGGGGCCGTTCAACCATCATCCACCCAGAGGTATGTTGAAAACTCGGAGTCTTGAATCTTGATCATTATGTAGGTCTTGGAATTGTTAACTCTCTCAACTCTCATGAATCACACATCCACCCCCGTCTACTATTGGCATAGCAAAAGTAAAACAATGTTTCCCGGGGCCAAAGTTGTAAAAGAGGGTTGAGAGGGGTACCTACCACATGATACTACTACAATGTAACCAAGTTTCCAACTAACCTGTCTTGCATGCAACTGGGGAGATGGTAGAACTAATGCATATAAAACATGGGTAAAAAAATGATCAAGGTGACTTGCCTGATTGATGATCTTCGTACGTGAGTGACTCTAAGTAACAAGCTTCGCACTCCGGATAATCTAACGAAACAAACAAGCACTCAATAAGCATACAACAAAATAACAACTCATAACATTCAGCAAAGAAGTATTAAACAATCAAGGCAAACAATGCACAAAATCACTAGCAAGAAAAACACACAAGATTTTGTTTTCAAAAAGGTGAGAGGTGAAAACACTACTGACATAATGAAACCATTAGTATTATCTAAACATTAGTTGACAGAAAGAAAAACAATAAAATATTTTATTTATGAACAGAATAAAATCAATTTAAGTTTTGTTGGGAAAACTTTAGTAAAGTTTATACAAGTTTGTGATAAACACTATATGAATCAACTATAGTTATATTAACAAAAGAATGAAAAACTAAACTTGTTATTTATTAGCAAAACATGTTCTTAACAGAAAATAATTTAAAATTAAACCTGTCTTAGAAAGCAGAATTAAATTATATAAAACTTTGTTTGAAAGCAAAACTATTACTAGTTAGTTGTTTTAATCAAATTATGCCTATTTGAAAAGGAGTTGTGATTCCTATGTTAAATAAAATTAAACTAAGCAAATTTATATTTTTATTAACAGTGAGTAAAACACTAAATGTTTATTAACAGAACCTAATAAACAAATAAGACCAAATCTAATTTAAACTAATTAAAATTAAGTATATAAAATTATATTATAATACTAGACAGATACTGTTTCTAACTGAAACACAAATCAAATATATCCTAAAAATCCTCAAACTAAACATGAAGGTAGTCCTAACTAATACCAAACAGTAGCAAAAATATTCATATCAAAATCTATTTTCAAACTCTAGTTATTCAGATTTGATGATTTTGAGCAAATTTGATTAAATTCAAATTTTATAGTTCAAATTTGAAATTTAAAAGTACAGGGTGAAACTACATGAAAATTGTGAGCTGTTGCAAAAAAAATCAACTCAAAACACTAAATAGATTAAAAGTTATAAGCAAAACAAAATTTGAAAACATTCTGTTAATTAAAACAAAACTGAAAAAGAAACCTGACTTTGCGACGGCCAGGGAGGCTACGTGGCAGCACGTGAGTGGCTAAGGGGGTGTACGCGCGAGTGATTTCGGGCGGGCGACCGATCGGTAGTGGGTACCGGTTCGGACTTAAGTCCATTCTAATCTGGGTCGTTGGTTTTGGATCGGAGGGAGGGAAATGCTCACGAGGTAAAGTCGCCGGCATCGGGGTTCTCCGGCGAGTCCGGTAGCGGCGAATGCGACGGAGAGGTGCTCCGATGGTCGGGGAAGACGGGGAAGTGGTCCGGGCGACAGCGACGGGCCTCCGGAGTCGACTGGTGGCA
This sequence comes from Hordeum marinum, assembly GCA_022496015.1. NCBI lineage: Eukaryota > Viridiplantae > Streptophyta > Magnoliopsida > Poales > Poaceae > Hordeum > Hordeum marinum. Next base: position 98,138,247 of record CM039675.1, read on the forward strand.
ACGGTGGGGCGAACGGTGGTCGGACTCGGTGGCTACGGTCGATGGGAGGTCCGGTGAGGGTGGGAGCTCCGGCGAGGAATTGCGTAGCCTTCCGGCGAGAGGGAAGAGGGGTTTGGGAGGGAAATGAAAGGCGGGGCTGTGGGGCTCTTATATAGGTGCTCGGGGGTGCGGGGAGTTAAGAGAGGAGAGAGATCGGACGAGGGGAGAAGCGACCGGCGTCGGGTCCGGCGCGCGCGGGGGGGGGGGGGGGGGGGGAAGAAGATGACCGTTCGGTCATTACGAGCAAACGAGGTGGGGTCCAGTGTCAGCGAATGGAGGCGTGTCCGTTACGCGCGGTCGGTCGGCTTCTAATCAATACGCGAGTAACTGTCGTGGGCCGGCCCGTTTAATACCGGAAACGGTTACCGTTTCCTTTTAATAATATTCCAAAGACATTCAAAAGCTTTTAAAGCATTCAAATCGTCTCTAAATATAGGGGTATTATATATCAAAATTAACAGAATAATAAATGCTATTTAATGAACATTTCTATTCTGTCATTTGAACACTCTGAAAAAATAATATTTTCAGAAATTGCCTAATTGTTTTTAAACCCTTTTTGCAAATATTTTCAAAATAACCCCTGGTTATTTTTGTTCAAATAAACCACCAATTAGTCCCTGGTGTGGAGTGTCATGTTCCTCCTCTCTTATTTGAACTTTTAACCAAAATTTCAAATAGGTGAAAGCAACTTAGGGAAAAGTAGAAAGAGCTTTCTGAAATCCAGAAGAGACATTTCAACTAACACATAAAATCAAGCAATGATGCTGCTAGATGCATAGCTATAATCATAACATTCCAAAATGGAATTTTGGGATGTTACAAACCTACCCACCTTAAGATGAATCTCGCCCTCGAGATTCGGGTTGGCTAGAAAATAGGTGCGGATGGTCTCTACGAAGATCTTCTTCGCGTTCCCAGGTGGCTTCTTCCTCGGTATGGTGACTCCACAAAACTTTACAGAACTTGATAATCTTGCTGCGGGTAACTCGGTTGGATGTCTCGAGGATCTTGACAGGCTTCTGCTCGTAAGTCAGATCACTTTCAAGCTGTATGGCCTCTAGGGGCACGGTGTCTCGCAAAGGGATGTCATCCATCTCAGCATGGCATTTCTTCAGCTGGGACACATGGAACACATCATGAACCTCGGATAATCCTTCCGGCAATTCCAGTTTGTATGCGACTTCACCTCTACGTTCAAGAATTTTGTAGGGGCCTATGAATCTGGGTGCTAATTTTCCTTTAACACCAAATCTCTTGATTCCTCGAAGCGGGGATACACGAAGATATGCTCTATCTCCCACTTCATATGTCACTTCTTTACGTTTGCTCTCAGCATAACTCTTCTGTCAAGATTGAGCTATCTTGAGTCTATCACGAATCAACTTGACTTTCTCTTCAGAATCTCGGATAAGGTCGGGACCAAAAAGTTGTCGGTCTCCAACACCATCCCATGTCAATGGTGTTCTGCATCTCCTTCCGTATAAAGCTTCAAAAGGGGCCATCTTTAGACTGGTCTGATAACTGTTGTTGTATGAGAATTCTGCGTAAGGCAAGTTATCGTCCCAACTAGAACCATAGTCTAGTGCACAAGCTCTCAACATGTCCTCCAAAATCTGATTGACTCTCTCAGTCTGTCCATCTGTCTGCGGATGAAAGGCTGTACTGAACTCTAGCCTTGTACCCAAAGTTTCATGTAACTGATGCCAAAACTTTGAAGTAAATTGTGTTCCTCTATCTGACACGATACTCCTCGGAACTCCATGCAAACATACGATCCTGGTCATATATAACTTGGCTAGCTTAGCACTGGTATAGGTGGTCTTTACCGGGATGAAGTGAGCTACCTTGGTCAAGCGATCAACCACTACCCAGATGGAATCATAACCTGAACGGGTCCTGGGTAATCCTGTGATGAAATCCATACCAAGCTTTTCCCATTTCCACTCGGGTATCGGCAAAGGTTGGAGTAACCCTGCTAGTTTCTGATGTTCTGCCTTCACTCGCTGACAAACATCACATATTGCAACATGTTCCGCAATATCTTTCTTCATACCTGTCCACCAATAACTTTCCTTTAAATCCAGATACATCTTGGTGTTGCCTGGGTGTATCGAGTAAGGTGAATCGTGGGCTTCCTGAAGTATCAACTTCCTGAGCTCTGGTTCATTGGGCACATAGATTCGGTTCTCAAACCACAAAGTTCCGTGTTCATCCTCACGAAAACCTTTAGCTTTACCCACTTCCATTCTCTGCTTTATCTCAGCTATCTCCTTGTCCGATTTCTGGGCTTCACGAATTCTTTCGGTCAAGGTGGACTGAATTTCCAGTGTGGCAATATATCCTCTTGGGACTATCTCTAGCTTGAGCTCTCTGAGATCATCGACTAACTCTTGGGGTAATCCTCCAGCTGTGAGTGTGTTCACATAAGTTTTACGACTCAAGGCATCGGCTACAACATTAGCCTTACCTGGATGGTAGTGTAATCTCATGTCATAGTCCTTGATTAACTCTAACCATCGTCTCTGTCTGAGGTTCAACTCTTTCAGCGTGAAGATATACTTCAGGCTCTTATGGTCGGTGTAAACATCACAACTATTTCCGATAAGGAAATGTCTCCAAGTCTTGAGTGCGTGCACTACGGCTGCTAGTTCCAAATCATGCGTGGCATAATTCAACTCATGAGGTCGTAGTTGTCTGGATGCATAGGCTACAACTTTTCCATCCTGCATAAGTACTCCTCCAAGTCCTTGACGTGAGGCATCACAGTAAACTTGGAAATCCTTCCGAATATCGGGCAAGATCAATACTGGGGCTGTGACCAAACGTTCCTTTAACTCCTGGAAACTGGCTTCACATTCCACAGTCCAAACATACTTGGATTCTTTTTTCAACAACTCTGTCATGGGCTTGGCAATCTTTGAGAAATTCTCAATGAATCTCCGGTAATATCCTGCAAGTCCGAGGAAACTGCGGATCTCCTTAACTGAGGTAGGGGACTTCCACTCGGCGACGGCTTCAACCTTAGCAGGGTCCACTGCTATTCCATCTCCGGAAATAACATGTCCAAGGAATCCGACTTCCGTCAGCCAAAATTCACATTTGCTGAACTTGGCATATAACTCATGCTCTCTTAGCTTCTCCAGAACTAAACGCAGATGTTCCTTGTGCTCTCCCTTGTTCTTGGAGAATATGAGAATGTCATCGATGAACACCACAACAAACTTGTCCAAATATTCCATAAACACTTTGTTCATCAAATTCATGAAGTAGGCAGGAGCATTAGTCAATCCAAAGGACATGACCGTATACTCATACAAGCCATACCTCGTGGTGAAAGCTGTTTTGGGTATATCCTGTTCACGAATTTTCAACTGGTGATACCCTGATCGAAGATCGATCTTGGAAAATACATTGGCTCCTACGAGCTGATCAAACAAATCATTAATCATCGGCAGAGGATACTTGTTCTTGATAGTCACCTCGTTCAAGGCACGATAGTCCACTACCATTCTCAAAGATTTATCCTTCTTCTCCACCAAAAGTACTGGGGCTCCCCAAGGTGATGAACTTGGGCGAATATACCCCTTGTCCAATAACCCCTTTATTTGCTTCTTGATTTCCAACAGATCATTTGCGGGCATCCGATAGGGTCTCTTGGAAATTGGAGCTGTCCCTGGCTGTAGCTCTATTAAGAACTCAATCTCCCTATCTGGTGGCATTCCTGGTAATTCTTTCGGAAATACATCTGGAAAGTCTTTTACCACAGGTACTTCCTCCTGAACAACTCCCGTGAGGGCATTTAACCTAGCACTCATACGTGTGCGTCGGGATACATACTTAATCCTCTTGTTCTCCGGGGTGGTGAGTGAAACAGACTTGCTGGGGCAATCAAGATTTCTTTCATACTTGGTCATCCAATCCATGCCTAGGATTACATCCAATCCATGTGACTCTAAGACGATGAGGTCGGTGGGAAAAACATGATTTCCTATATTGAGTTTCAAGGCATGGCATCCTATCCCTGCCATCATCATACCTCCTCGGGAACTGACCTTAATGGGCTGACTAAGGGTTTTGGTGGGCAAACCATACTTATCCACAACTACCCTTGATATGAATGAATGAGTTGCACCGGAATCAAAAAGTACTGTAACCGAATGTGAATGCAATAAAAACTTACCAACCACAGTCTCGGGTTGATCATAGACTTCTTCCACGTCGAGGTGGTTCACCTGGGCACGAGGAAAAGGGTTTGGCTTCTTGGCTGTGGAGTTGCCGTTGTTGTTGCCATTTCCACTGCCTTGCTTGCTCTGGGGACACTCAGTAGCATAGTGCCTTGTCTTCTGGCACTTGAAACAGGTGATGTGACTCAGATCCTTCTGAGTAGGAACTTGACGGTGCTGGTTGTGGTTCCCATTCCCATTGTCACTCTTGAAGTTACCATGGTTGGGACGGTTGTTCCCATTTCCTTCATGATGGTGGCCTCCATGGTTGTGCACAACATGAGTGTGCCTTCCAAACTTACCGGTACCTGATCAGGTATTTCCTGAGTACGGGGAGTAGCGAGCCTTCTGATGAGCTCCAGAGTTGAACTTCCCCTGAGTGTACTTCCGCTTGCGGTTCTCAATTTGCTGTTGTTTACCCTCCAGAATAAGGGCCTTGTCCACCAACTCTTGGTAGTTGTTGAAAGTAGCCACTACCAGCTGTATGCTCAACTCGTCGTTGAGTCCTTCCAAAACTTTTCTTGCTTGGCCGCATCATCGGCCACATCTCCTGGGGAATAACGGGCCAACATGCTGAACTCTTCCACATATTGGGCCACAGAGCGATTACCCTGGCGCAAGTTGCGAAACTCGCGCTTCTTTAGACTCATGGCTCCAGCTGAAACATGAGCGGTGCGGAAAGCAAGCTTGAACTGCTCCCAAGTCACATCTGCAATAGGATAAGTGGTGGTGTAGTTCTCCCACCATGAAGCTGCTGGTCCTTCCAGTTGATGTGCGGCAAATCGCACCTTCTCAGCGTCAGTGCATCCAGCGGTGATCAGCTCTCTCTCCATCTTGCGGAGCCAGTCATCTGCCACAATGGGTTCAGTGCTGCTGGAGAAAATTGGAGGGTTCAACCTCAGAAAACGGGTGAGATTGTCAGACTGGGGTGGATGGTGGTTGTGGTTATTGTTGTTCTGATTGTTGGTCTGATTCTGAATCAATAGTTGCATCAGTGCATTCTGTTGCTGAAGGAGTTGAGTGAGTTCCGGCGGAAAAGTGAAGTCGGTCTCACGTCGTGGAGGCATCTTGCTGTTTTCAGAGGGATGAGAATTAGAATAGAACAAGGGTCTAGAAGAAATAATCACTACCCATATGCAATGCAACAAACATATCACACCAAACACTCATTCATTTATTCAATCAATGTCAAACATTGGGAATACAAACCTCAAACAACTAAGCATCGACCTACGCTTGAACGACTAAAATAAAAGATACATTGGAGGGCATAACTAAGGTTCTCCTCAAAAGTGCATAGTCGTAGGTCCTCTGGTGGTGCTTTCCTCATAGTCTTCATCGTCGCTGATGAAGGGTGCCATGTCTCCTTCGGGATGAAGGTTTTCCCCCATGTCTAGCTGCTCCTCCAAAGTTGCGATGCGTGCATTCTGCTCATCAATCGTCTCTAGGAAGTCCTTCACTTCATGCTCGTGTTCATAGTTGGCCTCTCGCAGATCAGCTTCAAGGTCCAGCTCGCGGTTCATCAGATTCTTGATTGTCTTTGTATCAGCACGAACTCGAAGCTCCAGAGTCATGATGTGAGTCTCCAGGGTCTGGATATAGGAAATAGTGGTGTCTACACTGGGAGGAGTTATGATGTTTCCATTGGCATCTCTGCGACAAACCACGCTGAGTCCTGGTGAAATGGTTCCACCTCTGTATTCCTCCTGAATACATCCAAGGGCACGATGAATGGCCATGTCTCTTCCAAGTATCCAACTGGGTGCCACGAACTTGAGATCTATGGGTTCCTTCCGATTCCCAAAAGTCTTCCCTGGGATATGCACCTCGATCCTGTAGCGTCCATCTTGGGGAAATGACATGATAGGAATCCCGGTGATGCTCGGCAAAGCAATCCTTACGTCCTTGGCGATCCTCATCAGCTCCTTACCAAAGGGCATCGTTGCGTCAGGTTGGCAAAACTCCGTGATCAACACTGGGATGAAGGTGGCCATCTATAAATTTTGAAATAATCGGAGAGGAGTCAGAAACGAATAGATGAGAGTATAAGAATTTTAAAGACAAAGAGAAACAATCCTAAGGCTTTCCAATCCTAGAGGTTACGTCCTACGGTCAGCGTGTGCTCTGATACCATTTCTGTAGCGACCCGACCTGAAAGGTCAAGTCTCCGGTGTTTCCGTACCATCCCAAGATCATGCTAGTACACACACGGTACATCAATGTATATATCAAAGGGAAATCACACAGCATTACATTAATCAAAATCTCATATCGAGTCCTTTATTACAATAAATATTACACTAAAGTGGCCAAAGGCCAACTCATGAGAATATCTAAATCTTGCGGAAGCGTCGACGGTAGATGAGTCCATCCGACTCCAAGGGCATCTCACTGAGCATAGAACGCGTCCTCACTCCTGGTCGGAAAAATACTCTGCAACATGATATGTTGCAGCCGTGTAGGTCAGCATATGGAATATGCCGGCAAAGTCACAAGAGAGGGGTGAAAATAATCAGCTAGTCTATATGCTTATATGGCAGGTGGTGGTGTAAGTTTTTGCGTAAAGCCAAGTTTTTCCTACATCAAGAGAGGGGCTAAGCAAAATATTACTAAGTTGGTTGATTAATGAAATGGTTCCACCAACCAATTCTCATACCCAAAAATTTTAATACCCACATCATCATATTAATTGTGTTGAGAGTTCCGGAAGTTTCAATTCCTTTGGCTCAAGTCGTCCATGACCGTGGACACGGCTAATCGATTAGGTTTGGAATACTCTGCAGAGTTTTGCACACGTTCCCCACAAGATTTGGTCGCCTCTGTTTGATTTCTCGCACTTCAGAGTGTTTGAGAAACAGATGACCAAAACATGGTCTTCCAAAGGGTTTCCCTGCGACTCTGTCGGTGCCCATCCTTTCCTACCGTTCTTCTACCTCTCGTAGCACCGCCTGTCCAGGGTCACCACGATATCCAACCAAGCCAGAACCCATAATGACTTGTGGCTGTGCAGGTAAGCCTTGGGTTTTGAAGCACCCATCCTTCTCTTTGTGCATGGGTGGATCTTTCCGCGTGAATACTGGCCATCTCCAGCATCACCTAGGCAAATCCACTGGTTTCTCCAGGGTGCCGTTCAACCATCATCCACCCAGAGGTATGTTGAAAACTCGGAGTCTTGAATCTTGATCATTATGTAGGTCTTGGAATTGTTAACTCTCTCAACTCTCATGAATCACACATCCACCCCCGTCTACTATTGGCATAGCAAAAGTAAAACAATGTTTCCCGGGGCCAAAGTTGTAAAAGAGGGTTGAGAGGGGTACCTACCACATGATACTACTACAATGTAACCAAGTTTCCAACTAACCTATCTTGCATGCAACTGGGGAGATGGTAGAACTAATGCATATAAAACATGGGTAAAAAAAATGATCAAGGTGACTTGCCTGATTGATGATCTTCGTACGTGAGTGACTCTAAGTAACAAGCTTCGCACTCCGGATAATCTAACGAAACAAACAAGCACTCAATAAGCATACAACAAAATAACAACTCATAACATTCAGCAAAGAAGTATTAAACAATCAAGGCAAACAATGCACAAAATCACTAGCAAGAAAAACACACAAGATTTTGTTTTCAAAAAGGTGAGAGGTGAAAACACTACTGACATAATGAAACCATTAGTATTATCTAAACATTAGTTGACAGAAAGAAAAACAATAAAATATTTTATTTATGAACAGAATAAAATCAATTTAAGTTTTGTTGGGAAAACTTTAGTAAAGTTTATACAAGTTTGTGATAAACACTATATGAATCAACTATAGTTATATTAACAAAAGAATGAAAAACTAAACTTGTTATTTATTAGCAAAACATGTTCTTAACAGAAAATAATTTAAAATTAAACCTGTCTTAGAAAGCAGAATTAAATTATATAAAACTTTGTTTGAAAGCAAAACTATTACTAGTTAGTTGTTTTAATCAAATTATGCCTATTTGAAAAGGAGTTGTGATTCCTATGTTAAATAAAATTAAACTAAGCAAATTTATATTTTTATTAACAGTGAGTAAAACACTAAATGTTTATTAACAGAACCTAATAAACAAATAAGACCAAATCTAATTTAAACTAATTAAAATTAAGTATATAAAATTATATTATAATACTAGACAGATACTGTTTCTAACTGAAACACAAATCAAATATATCCTAAAAATCCTCAAACTAAACATGAAGGTAGTCCTAACTAATACCAAACAGTAGCAAAAATATTCATATCAAAATCTATTTTCAAACTCTAGTTATTCAGATTTGATGATTTTGAGCAAATTTGATTAAATTCAAATTTTATAGTTCAAATTTGAAATTTAAAAGTACAGGGTGAAACTACATGAAAATTGTGAGCTGTTGCAAAAAAAATCAACTCAAAACACTAAATAGATTAAAAGTTATAAGCAAAACAAAATTTGAAAACATTCTGTTAATTAAAACAAAACTGAAAAAGAAACCTGACTTTGCGACGGCCAGGGAGGCTACGTGGCAGCACGTGAGTGGCTAAGGGGGTGTACGCGCGAGTGATTTCGGGCGGGCGACCGATCGGTAGTGGGTACCGGTTCGGACTTAAGTCCATTCTAATCTGGGTCGTTGGTTTTGGATCGGAGGGAGGGAAATGCTCACGAGGTAAAGTCGCCGGCATCGGGGTTCTCCGGCGAGTCCGGTAGCGGCGAATGCGACGGAGAGGTGCTCCGATGGTCGGGGAAGACGGGGAAGTGGTCCGGGCGACAGCGACGGGCCCCCGGAGTCGACTGGTGGCAACGGTGGGGCGAACGGTGGTCGGACTCGGTGGCTACGGTCGATGGGAGGTCCGGTGAGGGTGGGAGCTCCGGCGAGGAATTGCGTAGCCTTCCGGCGAGAGGGAAGAGGGGTTTGGGAGGGAAATGAAAGGCGGGGCTGTGGGGCTCTTATATAGGTGCTCGGGGGTGCGGGGAGTTAAGAGAGGAGAGAGATCCGGCGAGGGGAGAAGCGACCGACGTCGGGTCCGGCACGCGCGGGGGGGAAGAAGATGACCGTTCGGTCATTACGAGCGAACGAGGTGGGGTCCAGTGTCAGCGAATGGAGGCATGTCCGTTACGCGCGGTCGGTCGGCTTCTAATCAATTCGCGAGTAACTGTCGTGGGCCGGCCCGTTTAATACCGGAAACGGTTACCGTTTCCTTTTAATAATATTCCAGAGATATTCAAAAGCTTTTAAAGCATTCAAATCGTCTCTAAATGTAGGGGTATTATATATCATAATTAACAGAATAGTAAATGCTATTTAATGAACATTTCTATTCTGTCATTTGAACACTTTGGAAAAAATAATATTTTCAGAAATTGCCTAATTGTTTTTAAACCCTTTTTGCAAATATTTTAAAAATAACCCCTGGTTATTTTTGTTCAAATAAACCACCAATTAGTCCCTGGTGTGGAGTATCATGTTCCTCCTCTCTTATTTGAACTTTTAACCAAAATTTCAAATAGGTGAAAGCAACTTAGGGAAAAGTAGAAAGAGCTTTTTGAAATCCAGAAGAGACATTTGAACTAACACATAAAATCAAGCAATGATGCTGCTAGATGCATAGCTATAAGCATAACATTCCAAAATGGAATTTTGGGATGTTACACCCAGGGGCGAGGGAGATATTATTATGGCCGAGGCTAACGCTTCAGCCACCGAAGACCAGGGGACAATCCACCATCCGGACACCGATAGGCCGGACCGACAGGCCATCATTCCCCTCTAAGTACATCTCCGGAAGGCATTGTGCCTCCGGAGGCATCAGTCCAATCCTCGATGGGTGATCGGGAAATCCGATCATCCCCGGCACCGACGACCAACCGATGGTCGACCATGGAGGATGCTCTATTAAGCGCCTCCATCCCCGAGGATCACCGCACCCTTATGGGTGCGGTACTAAAAAGCATCTGGTCCGTTGATAACGGACTGAAGGAGGCCTTAAAAGGTCTCCTTGCGGCCTTTAAAGTAAGTCGCCCGATGTTTCCGCTAAGATTTATTTATTCGTATTGTAGACATGGCAGCCCCCAAGCCCTAGGTGAGATGGACAAGCTCGCCTAGGGGTCATATCTAAAATTCAGGAAGAGAGTGTCGATGTAATGTATTCTTTGTGTATAATATAGGCTTAATCATCAGCGGCGGCCAAAAAAGGCGACGCGCTGGACGAGCTGCATTAGAAGGTCAAGCGTTCCGAGGATGATGTGGAAGCCCTCAACAAGAGGCTCGACAAAGTGCATAGTAAGTCCATACTAAATCTAGATGCGTTTCCCCCGAATAATGTTAATGCAGATTAATTTTTAAATAGAGTTGCATCGTATTGCAGCTTCGTCGAAAGAGATTGAAATTCTTAAGGCCGATCTTCAATGTGCCAAAGATGAAGCGGCCATAAAGAAGGCGGTGTCCAAAGAAACGGACACCGCTCTATCCGCCCTATGAGCCACTAGTGATAAACACCAGGCTCATGTGGCGGAGATATAGGATGAGCTCAAGGATGCTAGCAACAAGTGCGAGTCCTTCGAGCAAAAGAACAAGGCGGTCTCGGGCGAACTGTCCACCATGAGGTCCGATATCCAGCAGGAGCAGGTGGACCGACGATTCTTCGAGGAACAAGTTCGTCAAGCCAAGGAGATAGCCGATGGTAAGCCATACTCCCTAAATTGTGTATTCGGTGATAGCAAATTCGAATTGCTGAGACGGATGTGGCAATCCTCAGGTGCAACCGCCGATCTCCAAAAGAGCATGGTGGACGCCAATTAGCTTCTTGCCCCGCGGGGAGAGGAAGACGAAGCTCGGATGTTCTGGGCACAGTTCGGAGCCCCCAAGCGTCCTTCTCTTCTGGTGGAACAGCTGAAATAGCTGATGGAGATGCACTAGATAGTGGAGCCGGCCGTCAAGGACCTCTACATCTGCTTATGGCCCGACGAGAGACTCCCGGGTAGCTACTTCGGCCTGGTGCAACGGCTGATTGATGCCACGCCCTGCCTCAACACCATCAAGCGTTCCTCCTACATCGAAGGAGTCCGGATGGCCCTTGCCAAGGCCAAAGTGCATAGGCCGGGGCTCAATTCGATGAAGGTCGCCACCGACCCACCACCGCACGGAAAGGAGCACCAACGCCCCGAGCTTTACTTTGATGGAGTGATGGAGAGTGCGCAGGTGATAGCGTCGCCTTGTTCGGGCGAAAAAATATTTGAATGGGCTTGTAATATGTCCGAAGACTTTTTATAACTTTCAATGATATTAGTATCCGCTCTTATATGGTTTTGCATTCCTTTTTAACTCCTGTATGGTTGTTCAATACTGAAAGATGCGAGTCGTCGGCTTCAGCCCCCATGTAGATACTACATGTGGTGTCTATGCCAATGCGTTGTGTCCGTTAGCTAAATTATAGGAACCCGAAGGCGGTTTAGTGTGGAAGACTAGGCAATCAGACTATTATGCTTTATTTCTTTCACTTAACCGAAGGGGCGTGAAAAGGACCGCGGGAAGCGTACGATTAGCCACCGGAGTTTTGCAATGTCTGGACGAGCCGAGGCCGAAGCCAACATCATAGTATTTGCACAAAGGGCGAATTCCTCGTATAACACGGAATAACCACTTATGAGGGTTGAAGTATAATACTTCTAACTTGGGGTTCATAGATCGGATCGCGCATACTATGACAGTCGGTTTTCGGCTTTCTCCCCTGAGGTGCTTGACCGGACTATCCGGAAGCACAATCACAGGGGTGCTCCCTTTGCCCTTTTAGTTAAACGAGCAGAACATAAATGGGCAAGCACAGGAGTCGGGCAACCCAACTTAATGACCAAAGACATAGTTCTGATCCTATGCATATAAAGCAAATGCCAAGATGCTAAGCAGACAGTCGTTAAGGTGATTTTTGCTTGAAATCGAGGCCCGGTCTATTAGCCGGTGACCTCGAGCTATATCGAACAGGTTTGACAAGAATAGGGAGGGAAGAAAAAAAGGGATGTTCCAAAAACAGGACAAATGAGGCGTATGTGTACCATGCAATTTAGCATTTCCTCAACAACTCTTATAACTCGGATTACTAAAGCAACTGTTTACAGGTATGTGATAAGAAATAAAGTCCTGCAGGAGCTATTGTACCAGGGGTCTTCAATTGGTGACCGAACGTCTTCAATATGCCCCGTTGCTAGCCGACTCCTGCTTTTAGATGCACCTTGTTGGGTGTTAGTGCGGGCGGATCTTGCAAACAAAATCTTGAGAGGCCACAGTATGAAAGGTGAGCTTTATGCCGTGGGCAGGCTCTATTAGGAGCTCTTGCATCTTGTCCGAAATCGTGTTGATGGTAACAGTTCGGGACATCCGAAGACCCATCATAAGTTCCCCATCGCTACCCATGGAATCTTAAGTGCGAAGTTGTGCCTCCTCGGCACGTACTTTGCTGGTCCTGAGTTTGTGCGGTGGGGGCTGAGTCCTTATTGAGGGGAGGAAGGTGGGTCAGAGTTTTCGGCCTGAATCCGAACTCGCTTCCCAGCCTTTTGTGCCTTTACGGCGAATGCCAAAGCTTGTTGGTCATTTTTATACCTGAATTCGGCCGCCAGTGCTAGTGCATGTTCCTCTAATCTAAGGGACCGCTTTGTATTGCCATTGACAGTGATGACCCCCTTGGGGCCTGACATCTTGAGTTTGATGTATGCGTAATGCGGGACTACACTGAACCGAGCGAACGTCATCCGACCGAGCAGTGCATGATAGCCGTTGTGGAAGGGCACAATGTCGAAGATCAAGTCCTCCCTGCGGAAGTTATCGGGCAAGCCGAATACAACCTCCAGGGTTACAGAGCCCATACGTCGGGCCTCAACACCTGGGATCACTCCCTTGAAGGTAGTGCTGTTGGGTTTGATCCTTGACGGATCTATACCCATCTTTTTCACTGTGTCTGAGTAAATCAGATTGAGGCTACTTCCTCCATCCATTAGGACTTTATTGAGGTGATACCCATCTATAATGGGATCTAGGACGAGGGCAACCGAGCCCCCATGACGGATACTGGTCGGATGGTCTCGCCGCTCAAAAGTGCTCGGGTATGCTGACCATGGGTTATACTTTGAAGCTACGGGCTCCACAGCATAGAGCTCCCGAAGGGCCCACTTCCTTTCCTTCTTAGGTATGTGGGTGGCGTATATCATATTCATCGTTTTGACTTAGGGAGGGAATTTCTTCTGACTGCCACCCATTGGACCCTCAGGCTCATCTTCATCCTCGCCGCACGAGCTTTTACCCTGGTCTTCGGGTTGTATCTTGCCAGCCTGTTTAAGCACCCAGTAGTTGCGGTGTGTGTGATTGGCTGGCTTTTCCGAAGTTCCATGGGTTTGGCAAGTCTTGTCCATGATCTTCTCGAGTTGAGTGGGTCCGTCGCAATTACCTTTAAGGGGCTTCTTACGCTACCCAGGTCGGGTGTTGCGGAATCCAGCATTAACCGCCGTGTCATAAGCATTGTTGCTATTGTGCTGGCATTTGTTCTTAATGCGCTTCGGTTTGAGTTGCCATCCTGGGCTTCAGGTGCCATTGGATCTTCAGAATTGTGGCTGCGTCTTGCCAGCCAGTTATCTTCACTCGCACAAAAGCGGGTCATGAGGGAGGTAAGGGCGGACATAGTACGAGGCTTGTCCTGGCCTAGCTGGCGGGCCAACCATTCATCCCGAATATTGTGCCGGAAGGAGGCAATGGCCTCGACATCCGCACAGTCAACACTTTGGTTCTTCTTAGTCAAGAATCGATTCCAGAACTGCTGGGCAGACTCGCTAGGCTTTTGGACGATGTTACTGAGGTCGGAAGAGTCCGGCGGGCAGACATAGGTCCCCTGGAAGTTAGAGTGAAATGCATCTTCCAAGTCTTCCCAACATCCTATGGAGTTTTTGGGGAGGCTGTTTAACCAGTGCTGAGCTGTCCCCTTAAGCTTAAGAGGTAAGTATTTGATGGCGTGGAGATCATATCCTCGTGCCATACGGATATGGAGGAGGAAGTCCTCGATCCATACAGTTGGTTCAATGGTCCCGTCATACTTTTATATATTTATGGGTTAAACCCTTCGGGGAACTGATGCCGCATTAGTTCATCTGTGAAGCACAGTGGGTGAGCGGCGCCTCTGACCCGAGCAATGTCAAACCTGTACTCGGTGTCTGTATGCGGCCGGTTGCATTCCCGGGCTCTAGATATTTGGTCGAACCAAGGTCTATACTCTCCCCATCTATCCGGTGAGTAATCCCTGGTTCCATAGATGGATCTTGTACGGCCTGCTCTATGATCTAAGTCGTCGCGCAGGTCGAACCTGTCATTGGGTTCGAATGGCTCCTTACCCCGTCTTCGGGGCATCGCTGGTACATAACCGTTGTCATTGGTCGCTCTGTCATGCTCGTGAGGAGGGCGGTCCTGCTTGTCATATTGGGTGTGATGCGGAGACGGAGTGTCAGTGAGCTCATCATCGAATTGTGGCAGCAGCCTTCTCCGAGGGTAGCTTTTGGGCTGGTTTGACAGACTAGTGCCATATACTTCCTCGGCTGAGAGGACTTTCGTCCATCGATCAGTGAGGTCGGCTTGTTCGGCTTTGAGTTGCCGCTCTTTGGCCTTTAGGATGCAAGTCGTTGCTATGAGTTGTTGCCTGATTTCTTCCTGATCCTCGAGGTTATCAGGGATGTACAGGTCATCGGCTTCTAGTAAGTCTTCCTCCTTGACTGGGGGAAGCTAATCGTCACTTTCATGGTCATTGACGGTATCAGGGTCGTTTTGGTCCTCGGGTTCGTCTAGGCCCTCTAACGGGTGCTCAGGGACATCGGGATTGTCATAATCGGCGAGGGTGTTACTGTCCCTGTTGCTGATAATAGCTCTTCTTCCCTTTTTGCTTTTGGACCACCGATGCGATTTCTGGCGCCTTGATGGTGCATCGCCCGATTTACCGCCGTTGTTGTGAGGCATATTGTCGCTATTGGTGGTAGGAGTATCCACCATGTAGACGTCATATGTAGAAGTGGCGGTCCAATTCCCAGTGTTGACGGGAGTGGGAGCACAGTCCTCTTCATCCATGTATTCTGCCTCTTCGGAGGCATAATCCAGCACGTCGATTAAATCTTCGACGGTGGCTATTAAGTGAGTGGTGGGTGGGTCGAAAAATCCGTCCCTTCCTGAACTGTGACCGGGCTGGGCGTAGATTAGGTCCAGATCATCGGTGATCCTCATCGACGAGAGTTCTTCCAAGGCCTCGTCGATCGTTGAGGGCCCGGTCTGATCCAGCTGTTCGGAACTTGCAGGGTTCACCCCCATGAAGTCCACCCACAGAGATTGTTCGGAAGGAATGTATATCCGTTTGCATGGTTTGATAGCCAGACCAGGATGACAGATTGGACTGTCGCCATGGGTAACTCCATCGGCGTGTCCAAAGGAGGGGCTCGAGGTTAAAGCCTCGGAGCCCTGAAGGGCTATGGGCGAAGTCGTGAGCCCGGTTAGTGAAAAGTCGCCTCGAGAGTCGATGAAAAACTCTAGGTTTCCAAATCTAACCTCCTGATCAAGGGCGAAGTTCTCCACGCGGCATAGATGATCAATGGAACCAGCATGCAGCACAACGCTGCCGAAGACGAAGATCTGCCTGGTGACGAAAACGTCCATGTTGTTGGCCTCTTCGCTAATGAAAAGGCGAGGTGTCGATCCCATCTCGCTCACAGGGGAACTCCTAATGAAAGCACCAATGTCGGTGTCAAAACCAGCGGATCTTGGGTATGGGGTCGCAAACTGTGAGACTAGGGTCAACAATAACAGGAGGCGAAGGGGACACGAGTTTACCCAGGTTTAAGCCCTCCAATGGAGGTAATACCCTACGTCTCGCTTGATTGTATTGATGGTGTAAGGGGTTACAGAGTTGATCTACCTCGAGATCATATGTCTAACTCTGGATGAGTTGTTCTCTATAGACACCCTAAAAACCTCCGGCTTATATAGACGCCAAGGAGGCCTAGGGTTTACACATGGTCGGTTACATGTCGAAGAGATAAACATGCCTATTTACTACATCAAGCGTGGAGCGCAAGCCGTGCTCCTCGAAGCTTACATCCTGGAAACTAGGCCTTCAAATCATCTTGTGTTCGGCAAGTAGCCCACATAGTCCGGCCCATAAACTTATGGAGATTTTGTTTGGAATATATGTTATTTTTGGGAAAAATAATCAATACGAGATGATGCTCGAGGAGGTGGCAAGCTTGCTAGGCGTGGCCCACCCCCCTGGCTGCGCCTGGCAGGCTTGTGGCCACTCCTTAGGTCGGTTGGAGTTATACTTTGGCCTCATGGAAGATATTTTCATAAAAAAATCCCCTCAGAATTTCATCCCGATCGGAGTTACGTATCTCCGAATATTTAAGAAATGGTAAAAGGCCAAAATCTAGGAGCAGAGAAATGGTGCTTTATGCTTCATATTATTATCAATGATGTGTTGCCATCCTATGATGTCGGAGTAGATTTTTGTTATCCTATGGGTTGATTGATGATCATGGTTGGTTTGAGTTGCATGTTTTATTATTGGTGTTGTCCTATGGTGATCTCCGTGTCGCGTAAGCGTGAGGGATCCTCGCTATAGGGTGTTGCAATGTGTTCATGATTCTCCTATGGTGGGTTGCTTGAGTGACAGAATCATAAACCCGAGTAGGTGGGTTGTTGCATATGGGAGTAAAGAGGACTTGATACCTTATAATGCTATGCTTGGGTTTTACCTTAATGATCTTTAGTAGTTGCAGATGCTTGCTAGAGTTCCAATCATAAGTGCATATGATCCGAGTAGAGAAAGTATGTTAGCTTATGCCTCTCCCTCATATAAAATTGCAATAATGATTACCGGTCTAGTTATTGATTGCCTAGGGAAAATTCTTCAACTCCTACCACCACTTTTCCACACTCGTTAAACTAACTTAATTGTTACTTTATCTTAGCAGACACTAGATTTTATTTATGTGCTCTTTATTATCTTGCAAACCTATGTCGTCACACCTACAAAGTACTACTAGTTTCATACTTGTTCTAGGTAAAGCGAACGTTAAGCGTGCATAGGGTTGTATCGGTGGTCGATAGAACTTGAGGGAATATTTCTTCTACCTTTAGCTCCTCGTTGGGTTTGACGTTCTTTCTTACCAACAGAGGCTACAACTAATCCCCTATACTTGTGGGCTATCAGGGTGGCGAGGTGTGATACGTCTCCAACGTATCTACTTTTCCTAACGATTTTCCTCTTGTTTTGGACTCTAATTTGCATGATTTGAATGAAACTAACCTTGGACTGACGCTGTTTTTAGTAGAACTACCATGGTGTTGTTTTTGGGCAGAAATAAAAGTTCTCGAAATGGAATGAAACTTTGCGAGGATTTTTTTTATATCAATAATAAGAATTTCTAGATCCAAGACATGCTAGAGAGGGGCACCTGGGTAGGCACAACCCACCAGGGCACGCCCCCCTCTCTTGGTGTGCCTAGGTGGGTTGTACCCACCTAGTGGCCCCGCAGGCCCTAATCCCGACGCTATAAAATCACATTATTCCAAAATAATTAGGGAGAAAGAATTATCACAATCCAGCAGACAGAGCCGCCGCCACCTCCTGTTCTTCATCGGGAGGCCAGATCTAGAGTCTGTTTGGTGCTCCGGAGAGGGGGATCTTCGTTCTTCATCATCACTAACCCTTCTCCATCGCCAATTCCATGATGCTCCCCACCGGGAGTGAGTAATTCCTTCGTAGGCTCGCTAGTCAGTGAGGAGTTGGATGAGATTCATCATGTAATTGAGTTAGTTTTGTTAGGGCTTGATCCCTAGTATCCACTATGTTCTTAGATTGATGTTGCTATGACTTTGCCATGCTTAATGCTTGTCACTTTGGGCCCGGGTGCCATGAACTCAGATCTGAACCGTTTATGTTATCATCATCATATCCATGTTTTAGATCCGATCTTGCAAGTTATAGTCACCTACTACGTGTTATGATCCGGTAACCCCGGAGTGACAATAACCGGGACTTCTTCCAGTGATTACCGTAGTTTGAGGTGTATTCACTATGTGTTAATGCTTTGTTCCGGTTCTCTATTAAAAGGAGGCATTAATATCCCTTAGTTTCCATTATCGACCCCGCTGCCACGGGAGGGTAGGACAAAATATGTCATGCAAGTTCTTTTAATAAAGCACATATGACTATTTACGGAATACATGCGTACATTATATCAACGAATTGGAGCTAGTGTCGTATCGCCCTAGGTTATAACTGTCTTATGATGAATATCATCCAACAAGTTACCGATCCAATGCCTACGACTTTATCTTATATTGTTTCTGCTAAGTTACTACTGCTATCATCGCTGTTACACTTGCTACAAAATTACCGCTATCACTGTTACCGTTACTGTTACTACTGTCAGTACTATCAAAATTATCATATTACTTTGCTACTGATTACTTGCTGCAGATAATTAATCTCCAGGTGTGGTTGAATTGACAACTCATTTTCTAATACCTTCAAATATTCTTTGGCTCCCCTTCTGTCGAATCTATAAATTTGGGTTGAATACTCTACCCTCAAAATTGTTGTGATCCCCTATACTTGTGGGTTATCAAGACCTTTTTCTAGCGCCGTTGCTGGGGATCATAGCTATATTTGTTGAGTCACTTGGGATTATTATCATATTATCACTATGAAGAATCTGAAGGATCCTAAGACTAAGATATTTCGCTCAAGGACGAGGGGAGGTAAGGAACTGCCATCCAGTTCTGCTTTAGATTCACCTTCTGTTATGAGTAAACTTGCAATACCACCACATGCTATTAATTCTAATATGTCACAAGTTATTGATGATGCTACTTCTGTTATGGATAATGCTTATGATGATGCTAGTACCTTGGTTGATAATGATGATGTGCCACTTGGTGAATTTCTTGATAAACAAATTGCTAGAGCTATACAACATGACGTTGTTGAATCTGATGATGATCTTGAAACTGAATCTCCTGAAACACCTGCTAGAACTAGCCTTCCTAGATATGAATTGCCTAAGGTACCGGAAGGTTATGTTATGAGTGAAGAAATAACTAGATATATTCTTACTTGCAAAGATAGAGATGATCTAGAGAAATTATTACACAAGTATAAAGAAAAATCTCTGAATGCTAGAATGAAGTGTGATCCTAAGTTTGCTACTTCACCTATATTTATTGATGATAAGGATTATGAATTCTCTGTCGACCCAGACTTAATTACATTGGTTGAATCTGATCCTTTCCATGGTTATGAAACTGAAACTGTTGTGGCACATCTTACTAATTTGAATGATATAGCCACCCTTTTTACTCATGAAAGAAAACTCGCTATTACTTTATTCTCAAATTATTTCCTTTCTCATTAGAGGGTGATGCTAAAGTTTGGTACAATACTCTTGCTCCTGGTTGTGTGCGTAGTCCCCAGGATATGATTTATTACTTCTCTGAAAAATATTTTCGTGCTCATAAGAAACAAGCTGCCTTACAGGAAATATTTAACTTTGTGCAAATTAAAGAAGAGAGTCTCCCACAAGCTTGGGGGAGGCTTTGCCAGTTACTTAATGCTTTGCCTGATCATCCTCTTAAGAAAATGAAATAATTGATATCTTCTATAATGGACTAACCGATGCTTCTAGGGATTTCCTAGATAGTTGTGCTGGTTGTGTTTTCAGGGAATGAACTATTGGACAAGCTAAAGAATTATTGAATAACATATTGAAGCATTATGATGATGGACTCCTCGAACCACCAACTAAACCCACTCCAAATAAGAGGGGTATATTATATCTCAGTCCTGAAGATATGCAAGAGGTAAAGAAATCTATGATGGAAAAAGGTATCAAAGCTGAGGATGTTAAAAATTTACCTCGTGTTGAAGAAATACATGGGCTTAATACACCATCACTGCCTAAGGTGGTAGAGGTAAATTCTCTAATAAAGTTCAATGATAATGATAATCCTCACAATATGCATCCTAGTCAATGCCTTTATGAGTTTGAAAACTATATTAGAAAACAAGATCACTTCGGTGCAAATGTTATGAAACAATTGAAATATAATTCTCATATGATTGCTCGCTTGAGTGACTTGTTATTTAGAATGATGTTAGAGGTGTTGGAAAACATGCTTCTATGGTTCAAACTCAGTTTGAACAAGTTGCCAAATCTCAAAAGAATTGCTTGATGAAATAAATCATAATATGCATGACTTTGTTGTTAGAGTTGCAACTAGAGGAGGTAAAATGACTCAGGAACCACTTTATCCCGAGGGACACCCAAAAAGAATTGAACAAAAATCACAAAGAGCTAACACTAGTGCATCAAGTCCTTTTAAAAAGAAAAAGAAAAATGATAGGACTTTGCATACTTCTAGTGAAACTGAAATAGAGAAACCTCCTGATAATGATAATGAAACTTCTATCTCAGATGCTAAAACTCAATCTGGTAATGAACACTCACCTAGTGATAATGAACAGGATAATGATGCGGTTCATGAAGATACTCAAACAAATGATAAAGAACCAGATAATGATGTCGAGATAGAACCACCTGTTGATCTTGATAACCCACAACCTAAGAATAAAAGATATGATGAAAGAGACTTTGTGGCTAGAAAACACGGTAAAGAAAGAGAATCGTGGGTTCAAAAATCTATGCCTTTTCTACCCAAGTCAACTAAAAAGAAAGATGATGAAGAATTTGAAAGTTTTGCTGAAATGCTAAGGCCAGTCTTTCTACGTACTCGCTTGACTGACATCTTGAAAATGCCTCCTTATGCAAAGTATATGAAAGACATCATCACAAATAAGAGAAAAATACCAGAAGCTGAATCTCCACTATGCTTGCTAATTACACTTTCAAAGATGGAGTACCTAAAAACCTTGGAGATCCGAGAATACCAACTATACCTTGCTCTATCGAAAAGAATTATGTTAAAACTGCTTTGTGTGATTTAGGAGCTGTTGTTAGTGTCATGCCTTTCTCTTTATATAAAAGACTTGATTTGGATAAACTCACACCTACTGAAGTATCTTTGCAAATGGCTGACAAATCAATGGCCATACCTATCGGTATCTATGAGGATGTGCCCGTTATTGGTGCTAATGTTACTATTTTGACTAACTATGTTATACTTGAGATGCCTGAGGACGACAACATGTCGATTATTCTTGGTAGACCCTTCTTGAATACTACAGGGGCTGTCATTGATTGCAATAAAAGCAAGGTTACTTTTCATATCAATGGTAATGAGCATATGGTGCACTTTCCGAAGAAACAATTCCAAGTGAATGGCATTAATGTTATTGAAAAATCTCCGACAATCACTATTGGAAGTTTTCAAATACCTTTACCTACTTCCAAAAAGAAATATGAAATGCTTATTGTTGGGGAAATGCATATCTCCATTGAGGTAACTTAGTGATTTATGAAAGTTCATCGGTTTCATGATAATCGAAAGTGGTTGTCAATAAGACCTGATCAACCTTATTAATGAATCATTTTTGAGCGGTATGAAGTTGATAAATTTAGTAAGCACTACCTTCTGTCCCTACCTTTTATTTTTCTATTTTTATTAGTTGAATAAAATAGAATGTCGTGTGTTGTCTGTTTTCTGAACTTCCCGTACAATAAAAAAAAGACCCAAAAATAAATTTTCTCAGAATGTCGTGAAAATTTTACACGATTTATTTTTGAATATTTCTGAATTTCTGGTGCAAATAATATCAAAGGGAGGTGCACCAGGTGGGCACAACTCACCTGGGCGCACAAGGACCCCCAAGCGCGCCCTGGTGGGTTGTGCTCCCCACGTGCCCCCCTCACTTACCTCTTCATCCCACATCATCACTTACCTCCAGAAAAAAATCTCCATTTCTCTCTCTCCTGTGTTCTTGAGCTCAAACCTGCGGATTTCAATCTCTTTGCTTGAAGCTCCGTTTTCGAAACTGTTTTGGGGGATTGTTGCTTGGTATGTGACTCCTCCGTATGTCCAATTAGTTTTTGTTTTAGTGGTTTATATTTTGAATAATTAGCTACTCTTGGTATTGTTGTAGATGTGCTTGCATGTTAAATTCTTTGAGTTCTAAGTAGGTTGAGTGCTTGTTATGGCCTCTATGCATCCCTGTGAGTACTTGCTATCAATCTTATAAAGTTTTGTTAAAAATTTTTTGTCACCCCCAAATTTTTTATTTTTTCAGAAAATTGTACGCGAACATGATGAACCTATTTGGAAGGAGTTCTTCGAGGATACGATCCTCGGGGCATCTTCTAGTGATAGTTCTCCTCACCGGTCTTAAGTTGAACCAAGTGAAAGATCCACACGAGATGCCATTACCAAAACATGCTTATGGCCTTGCGATGAGTATATGATGCATGTGGGCATTAAGGAGGAATTTGAGCAATATGTTCGCAATGCCGGTCTCAGTCCCTACATCTCAGATGAGTGCGAACACGCCACATTCTCACTGAATCGTTTGTCAAAGGATTTAAATTCCATCCCCGTGAGTCTAGGGTGTCATTTATGCTTTATGATAATCCATATACCATATCATTAGAGAATTTTGCTTATCACTGCAAACTCCCATTCTGGGGTTCTCTTGACGAACCGCCAAGGGCTGAGTACCAATTATTCTTAACTAGTCTTTGCTACGGTGAGACGAGGGGAGTGACACAAGGTAGAATAAAGAGCATGCATTTTCCCGCAATTCAGTGCTTTGCATTATTTAACAGTAAATATATAGTAGGCAAGCAAGACTGTAGTACACTTTGTGCTCCAGACTTGAGCCTCATTCGCACTACTCTCACCGGTGAAAGGAATTATAACCTTGGAGAGATTGTTGCACGTAGACTTCAGCATAACACTAACAGTGGCTATTTCTATGGTGGAATATATGCCACGCATTTAGCACGAGGGCTGGGTGTTTCACGTTTGCCCTTTGATCCTATTCTACCTATGCAGTATTTAGATTTTGACACCTTAAAAGATCATAAAATTCTCAAGGGAAAGGTTGATAACTTCACTTATAATCTATTGTTTAACCAAAACTATGTTGTGCACACATATGTGCCTGTGCTTGCTCTTTTTGACTATCACAACAAAGGTAGATATTTTGTTCTTGAGAGCGAGGCCCGAGCTCACAAATCAGCAATGGAGGCATCTCGGCAGGCCGAGGCATCCGCACTGAGAGCATCTGTGTGCTACCACTCCAACTACTATCCAGGCTACTAATCGACTACCAATTTAGGCCAAAAGCCTAAGCTTGGGAGAGTATGTGTTTCTCACCGACTTTACATTCATGTCCACTTATTCTATTTGTCGGTGTCCACACTTTTTCATTGTATCATCCATGCTTAGATTTATTTTCTTACTTTCTTCTTGTGTGTTTGATTTTTTTTAGAAAAACTAAAAAATTAGTTGTAATCAATTTACTTTCTATGTATGCTTGGTAGTAATATTAAATAGAAAACCCAAAAAGATTTCCTAGTTCTTCTTTTGCTTGTTGGGAGCTTTTCCGTGTAAATAGTTTTTCTTGTTTTTGCTTTTTATTTGCTTGTTCAAGAAAACCAAAAACTCCACAAATATTTCAGTGTGTTTCTCTGAAAATTCTTTTCCTTTTATTTGATTCTTACCTAGCAGAAGACCACGATGAAAATGTTGAGTGGCTCTCATATGAATAATTGTTAAACTAATAAAGAGCACATTTTACCTTTTCTTCTCCTGTTGAATAAAATGTTTGTAGATTCCAGCTTAGTCCATGGCACTCTTCACTATTATTATTTTCATATCGTTCGGTCGTGCAAGTGAAAGGCAATAATGACAACATTCAATGAACTGGCTGAGGCAAGAGAAACTGGTATGAACTCGACTTGTTTTGTTTGTGTAAACATGTTTAACCTAGTATCCATGATTCAACCCATTATGATTAAACATGTTTGCAATGAAAATTAGAGATTATAGTTTCTCATGCCATGCATAAGTAGCTGGGAGTTGATAATGATTTATCTTGGATATCAACATAGTGTTAAAATAATCGTGATGTAGTATGATGATATGGTATCCTCCTCTGAATGTTCGAGTGGCTTGACTTGGCACATGTTCATGCATGTAGCTGAATCAAAACCAACATAGCCTCTATTATGTTTATGTTCATGGTGTTCATATCCTACTAATGCTAGTGTCCAATGTTACTTATGCATAATACATGGTTATGACAGTTGTTGCTCTCTAGCTGGCCGCTTCTCAATCTAATTGCTAGTCTTCGCCTGTACTAAGTGGGAACTCTGCTTGTACATAAAAAAACCTTGAACCCAAAAGTTATTCCAGATGAGTCCACCATACCTACCTATATACAGTATTAACCTATCGTCCTAAGTAAATTTGCATGTGCCACCTGTAAAAACTTCTAAACATTATCCGTTTTGTGTGCCTGGATCGTTCATGGAACGACAAGAGGTGGTTGGTATCTTTCATGCTAAGCGGGTTATTCTGAGGTCGAGTGTTTATTCACTCGCCATCGCACGAGAAAAGGGCGGTAATAGGGATGCCCAGTCCCAAACTGCAAAGTACAAAAAGAGTTAATCACTCGAATAATAAAACAAAAACTCCCAATGGAGTCAAAACCCTTTACTTTTATCACTTGGGAACCGCCACTAGCATGCTTAGCATGGAAGATGTTGATAACCAATGGTCGTGAAGTAAATGAGAAGGGTGCATGCCTCAAAATATCAATTATCTCTGTTTTAAAAATTGAGCTCTGGCACCTCTCCAAATCACTGCTTCCCTCTTCAAAGGGACTATCTATTTACTTTTATGTTGTGTCATCACCTTCTAAAACAAGTGCCAGAAATTGAGAAGAGCACAGTTGTCATGATTTATCCATTGTGTGTAGCTAATGTTGGGTGCATCATGACTGGATCTTCTCAACCATGAATTACAATGTTTAATCGCTGGTGAACTTTGGAGGTGCTCTACATTTATGTTTTGAGGTCTAAGAAAGGGCTAGCGAGATACCACTATTGTCATATTATATCATGGGTGTTTTCACAACGTGTTGTTGTTTGAGATATCTTATTATTGCTCGCTAGCTGATTATGTCATTGATATGAGTCATTATAACCTTTAAGAGTTATTGTCGATATGGTTAGTTATAATGTTGGCTAAAAACCTAGGTGTTGTTTAAGCTTATTTATGCAAACAAGAGCAAAAAGGGTTCGTAAAAGTTTTTCTTTTTCACTTTCAGTTTATCAACTGAATTGTTTGAGGAAAAGCAAATGTTTAAGCTTGGGGGAGTTGATACGTCTCCAACGTATCTACTTTTCCTAATGCTTTTCCTCTTGTTTTGGACTCTAATTTGCCTGATTTCAATGAAACTAACCCCGGACTGGCGTTGTTTTCAGCAGAACTACCATGGTGTTGTTTTTGTGCAGAAATAAAAGTTCTCAAAATGGAACAAAAGTTTGCAAGGATTTTTTATATCAATAATAAGAATTTCTGGAGCCAAGACCTTCCAGAGAGGGGCACCTGGTCGAGCACAACCCACCAGGGTGCGCCCCCCTCTCCTGGCGTGCCCAGGTGGGTTGTACCCACCTGGTGACCCCGCTGACCCTAATCCCAACGCTATAATCACACTATTCCAGAAAAAAAATCAGGGAGAAAGAATTATCGCAATCCACGAGACGGAGCCACTGCCACCTCCTGTTCTTCATAGGGAGGCCGGCTCTGGAGTCCATTTGGGGCTCTGGAGAGGGGGATCTTCATTCTTCGTCATCACCAACCCTTCTCCATCGCCAATTCCATGCTGCTCCCCACCGGGAGTGAGTAATTCCTTCATAGACTCGCTGGTCGGTGAGGAGTTGGATGAGATTCATCATGTAATCGAGTTAGTCTTGTTAGGGCTTGATCCCTCGTATCCACTATGTTCTTAGATTGATGTTGCTATGACTTTACGATGCTTAATGCTTGTCACTTTGGGCCCGAGTGCCATGAACTCAGATCTGAACCATTTATGTTATCATCATCATATCTACGATTTAGATCCGATCTTGCAAGTTATAGTCACCTACTATGTGTTATGATCCGGTAACCCCGGAGTGCCAATAACCGGGACTTCTTCCGGTGATTACCGTAGTTTGAGGAGTTCATGTATTCACTATGTGTTAATGCTTTGTTCCGGTTCTCTATTAAAAGGAGGCCTTAATATCCCTTAGTTTCCAGTATGGACCCCGCTGCCACGAGAGGGTAGGACAAAAGATGTCATGCAAGTTCTTTTAATAAAACACGTATAACTATTTACGTAATACATGCCTACATTATATCGATGAACTGGAGCTAGTGTCGTATCGCCCTAGGTTATAACTATCTCATGTTGAATATCATCCAACAAGTCACCGATCCAATGCCTACGAATTTATCTGATATTGTTTATGCTAAGTTACTACTGATATCATCGATGTTACACTTGCTACAAAATTAGTGCTATCACTGTTACCGTTACAATTACTGCTATCACTACTATCAAAACTATTATATTACTTTGCTACTGATTACTTGCTGCAGATAATTAATCTCCAGGTGTGGTTGAATATACAACTCAGCTGCTAATATCTTCATATATTCTTTGGCTCCCCTTGTGTCAAATCTATAAATTTGGGTTGAATACTCTATCCTCGAAAGCTGTTGTGATCCCCTATACTTGTGGGTTATCAAGGCCTTGCCAGGTGCGTTACTTGTCGGGGCTTCGCAGGCCACCCCCGGCAAGATCTTGCCGGGATTCTAGCTTTTGGCCTTCGTTCTTGTGCTTGTTTACTTGAATTTTTCTTGATGTTCTTGTAATTGCTTCTAGAAGTCCCCTGGTAGGCCTCTCCGCTGGTGTGACTACATTTCCCGTGTACAAATAGGGGGTACTAAAAACCCAAACTTTAGTACACCAACAAATATTTTGAGTGGTATTCCTGTCAACAAAAACAACTAAGAGATTTCAATATCTTTCTACGCTAGATACATCATAGGCGGTTCCCAAACATAAAATAAATTTTATTCTTTTTCCACCATAATTTCACTTTCCATGGCTAGCCGAATCCACGGTTGCCTTCCATAACACTTTCCAAGGAATTTATTATTTGACAACATAAAGTAAATCTTTTTTCCTTTTTCATTTTGGGACTCGGCATCCCTATTACTGCCGTACTCTCGTCCAATGACAAGTGAATAAACATTCATTTTGAGAATAACACATCTAGCATGGAAAAATATCGGTCACCCCCTACCGTTTCATGAGTGGTATGAGCACACAAAAAGGAAAATTTATTTTGAAAATTAGAGATTGCACGTACAATTTTTCTTGGAACGGCATGGAAATGCCGTATATAGGTAGGTATGGTGGACTCATATGGAAAAAACTTGTTTTAAGGATTTTGGATGCACAAGTAGTATTTCTACTTAGTATATGTGAAGGCTAGCAAAACATTGAGAAGCATCCAATCGAAAAATTCACATAAGAGAGCATTAAGCATAACTAACACTCAATATTCTCTACTCCTAATGTCTTAGTTGGTAGTCTCGCCTCACTCCCGTTAATCTTTTCCGATCGGTTTTTGGTTCGACCCATATATTTAAACCGGATTTTAGCCCACAATCTTTTTAAACCGATTTTATTTGCCAATAAGTCCAACAAGATCATATCTGCCAATCAGATCAATTTTCGATATATTTGGTAACTTTTGTATCGAAACAAATGAATATTTGGTAGTTTTTATATGGAAAGGAATGAATCACAAACAACCTTTAATCAATTTCCGGTATTTTTGGTAACTTTTATATGGAAAGGAATGGATAACAATCAATATTTAAACAATGTTCAATATATTTGGTAACTTTTTTATGGAAAGGAAAAAACCAATCTTATCTGCCTATAAGATCAATACGATCAGATCTGCCAATCAGATCAATTTTTGGTATATGTGGTAATTTTTTTATGGAAAGGAATGAATATTTGGTAATTTTTATATGGAAAGGAATGAATCACAATCAATCTTTAATCAATTTCCGATATTTTTGGTAACTTTATATGGAAAGGAATCGATAACAATCAGACTTTAATCAATTTTTGATATATTTGGTAACTTTTTCATGGAAAGGAATGAATCTCCACCTCTCCCTGATTTCTCGTGAGAAGCAAACCTCGCCATTCCCCTCTCCCGACGCAGAGTGGCCAACCACCATCTCCACCGGACACCATCGTCAACCACCTCCTGGTGCTACCCTCGTCAACCACCTCAACGTAGACTATGAAGCCTCAGGACTAGCGGGAAGGAGGATCGGAGGAGGGAGCGTCATGTCTATAGCTGCCTGCCGTCAAGTCAAGGGTCTAGCGCTGTCGTATCTACCTGCACATCATCTCGCTGGCTCACTGTTGTCGATCAGAGATGACGACATATGTATCTCGCTTGCACTTGTTTGATCTCCTTTTTTTGAGATCCTATCTCTGACCGAGGTATTCATTGTCAATTTTTTTAACAATTAGTACCGAATTATTGACAGTTAGTACTAATCTATTGAGTGTTGAATACACCATTCTCAAGCGTGTCATTGTAAACCTATTCCAAAACTTGCTTATCTATTGTCAATTCTCTCCTGTTTTGAAACAAAGATATTGAATGTTTAAAATTACGGTGCAAAAATATGCCTCACAAGAGTGGAAGAGAGAGGGAGGAGGAGCAGGATACGTCCATGCACGCGGATGCTACTGGATAAATGCTCGCAAATGTTGTGATGCACCATTTTATTCTGCATACATATTTTGTTAAATGAAAATGCTTCACAAACATTTGGTGCTAACAAGCCTATACATGTAAGTTCGACAGGGTTAGAAATGATAGTCCACCTAGATCATACTACCGTATATGTGCTCCAACATCAATTTGTCTTGGCCATTTTGGTTCATGAACTTGGTACCAACAAGTGAGAAACGTTTAGAACATCTCCAGTAGAGATCATCTCCAGTTGTTTGAATGTATAAAACATGTTAACTTCTTTCAGGTATAAATGGGAAATGCAAGTAGCAAGAGAAATGAATAGGGTGAGGCGACAAGCGTACCTCAACAATCTCTGGATGAACTATCTGATGTGGAGATAGATAGACAAAGCAGTGTAGGTACATGTACATATTTCATGTGTGTGGTTAATGGTGGATTAACAAAATATATTATAATTTGTATATCTCGGTATGCTATAGAGGACATGGAAGCGGCAAGCCTCGCCTGAGCCGCTCTTCCTGAAGATTCAGGGTCTCCAGGTACATGGTCTTATGTTGATCCATGTCATAACTATCTAATGTTATAGTGTGATCAAGCATCCGTATTTTCTTCTGAAGTAAGCCGCATGGGAAAAACTGAAAGCATCACAGACGATGGACATCACCACCTTCTTCGTGACATATCTAACATTGGCATACTTTCCCAAAACCTTACATGTATGTTCCAGTGTATTATATGTGTCTTACAATTCTCAAAATCAATCAAGTCTATTTCATGGAAACACACAGACAACCACAAAGGAATAGAAGAACCTCACATAGGAAATTTCCATGAAACCCACCCACACCCTACGTTCATGTCTCGAAAGTTGATCATCTTGACGCGATTAGTGGAGGTATGGCTACACCTCCATTAAAACCTATAGCTTGTGTCTGTTTTAATGGCATCCAATCGATGTTCTTCATTTTGTTATCTCCATACTTGCTTTGTTTTGGTTTCGTTCTTTACTTCATCAAGCATGTGCATTTGCAACTAAACAGTGCTTGCAACAAGCAGCAAATCACAAGGACTGAACAATGTACATTCAAAAAGCATCACAACCACACTAGGAATGCGACCAAATTGCAATGACACCCTCTTGGCGATATCTCTAATGCTAATATGCATTCCAAACATGGCTCAATTATGTTACC
This sequence comes from Hordeum marinum, assembly GCA_022496015.1. NCBI lineage: Eukaryota > Viridiplantae > Streptophyta > Magnoliopsida > Poales > Poaceae > Hordeum > Hordeum marinum. The sequence continues at coordinate 98,168,536 of CM039675.1, forward strand.
TCGTATCATATGTGATGGGCGATTAATTCCCTTATCATGTGTGTGCTTGCCTTGTTTTGGTACCATTTTAAATTTGATCAAACATGTGTGTTTGCTTCCAAACAGTGGCCATAGAAAGCACCAAATCAAAAGGACCTCGCAATGTAAATTCAAAAAACATCACACCCTCACCGGTGAATGCAAAAAATTTGCAATGACACCCTCTCAGTGATGTCTCCAACGTTGACTTGCATTCCCAAAGGGTCATAGTATGTTACTCCGTATCATATATGGCTTGCGATTCACAAACTTATCATATGTGTTTCGTTGTTTATTTGATCGAACATGTGTATTTGCTAATCATATGTGCACAAGCTTGCTCAACAAGCCCAATCGAACATGTGTATTTGCTTAACAAACCTTGAATTTGGATTATTACCCATATATTCAAATGGCATGCCAGTTTTCAGGAAGAAAAGGACATAAGTACACTTTCTTGTACTCCATAAAGGACAGTACTCTACCAGATATATAGATGCATACTTGTAGATTTTTATGTTATGAAATTTTGTTTCAGCTGCCTCTTGGACCAGAATTTTAGACAAACAAGATGTATTTACTTAATTTGATGTAGCACCTTCTACAAAGCAGATGAAATGCAAAATAGAATAACATCACGAACAAGAAAAAATCAAGCAAGATGCAAGTAAGAGTAGAAAAGCATCTACAAAGTTACAACTAGGTAGTATAGTGCTGCAAATTAACAAATAGGTAGATGTATGAGTAAGTAATGATCATTCATTGGTTCCCAATCAAAATAAATAAATGATTTAGTGTGACTCGCTAAATTGACATATAACTTCAAAGGTGACCTTTTGGTTTTAGTTTTATTTAAGCAATTAATGGGCAAAATAACCATCTCCCTATCTAACCAATTGAGAAGTGAATTACACATAATAAAAGTATCCATGGTTATACAACTATAATAAAATAACCATCTCTCTATCTAAATTGACATATAACTCCAAAGGTGACCTTTGGTTTTAATTTTACTACTCAAATATGAATTATACATAATAAAAGTTGTTCCATTAAAAAGTAGAACATCTGAAGTTTCTGATGGTATTATTCATATCAAATATAACTTATATTATGTTGATCAAATCATTGATGTAGGGATATGTGTGGGCCTAATAAATCGAAAAGGAGGTAGTATTCAGGTATTTATAGCGATAAAACCTTAAGTCACATGCAACGTCCACCATCCTGAATTATAGTTTATTTGACTGATACTATCTCCTCATATAATTTTGTTAGCTCGTGGCAACGCACGGGCATTCTACTAGTGCACCATAAGTAGGATGTAATTTTTTAGCACAACTATTGACTTCGTGCTTGCATAGGGAATCACAAACCTTAACACCAATATTATTACTATGCATAATTACTCACCAACATAACTCACATATAACTATTGTCATGTCTCAAAACTATTACAAAGAATCAAGTTTAATTTTTCCAATGATATTAAGGATTTTTTTATTACATCCCACTTGAATATCTATCACTTTGGGACAGTATCATATGTTGCAATTTCTTTTGACAAGCTCGCATGGATATAAGTGAAGAACATGCATACAAGTTTCATCTCTCAAAATAATATAAGTGAAGCATTAGAGGATTCCTTCAAAATTACTAACTCTCAAATTAATATAAGTGAAGCATGAGAGTATTTCTTCAAACATTTAAAAGCACATCGTGCTCAAAAACATATAAGTGAAGCACAAGAGCAATTCCTTTGCTCAATAAATTTAAGTGAAGCGTAAAGAGCAATTCTAGGAAATCATAGCATATTTTTGGCTCTCTAAAATAGGTGTGTGCAGAAAGGATAAAATCAAATAAATCAAAGATACAATACGCTCCAAGCAAAACTCATGATATGTGACGAATAAAAATATAGTTCCAAGTAAAATACCGATGGTTGTTAGAAGAAAGAGGGGATGCCACTCGGGGCATCCCCAAGCTTAGTTGCTTGTTACTCTTTGGATGTTACCTTGTGGTGTTGTAGCATCCCCAAGCTTAGTCTCTTCTTACTCCTTATTCCTTCATCCATCGTGATCTCACCCAAAACATGAAAACTTCAATCACACAAAACTTGACTAAATTCTCGTGAGATCCGTTAGTATAATAAAGCAAATTACCACTCTAGGTACTATTGTAAACCCATTCATATTTTATTTTTGCATTATACCTACTGTATTCTAACTTTACCATGACTTATACCCCCCGATACAAGCCATGGATTCATCAAAACAAGCACGCAGCAACGAAAACAGAATATGTTTCAAACAAAATAGTCTGTAGTAATCTGTACTCTACCCATACTTATGGAACTCTAAAAATTCTGAACAATTAGGACAACGTAAAGAATTTGTATATAAATACTGTGTAAAAAATTCAGCCTAATATCACATTCGAGTAAAAGATGAAAATCCATGCACTGGGAACAAAGTTTCTGTTTCAGATTCAGCATTGTTTCTACTCATCGTATGGATCATCCTAAAGGATTTAATTGGCACAAACACTAAATAAAACATAAAAACACAATCATAACAGAATAATAATTGTGTAAAACACTCAAAAACATAAAGGAAAAGATAAAAATATTTTATTCATTGGGTTGCCTCACAACAAGTTATATCGTTTTATCCCCCTAGCTAGGCATAAGACATAGATTCCAGTATTGTCATCTTTAGTTTTCACTCCATAAAAGGCGCTCATGATTGATTCATATTTGGCTTAATTCTTGTTCTATGGAAGTTTTCCATACCCTTTCTAAGTGAAAACTGAAACTTAATATTGCCTTCTTTCATATCAATCATGACACCTATAGTGCGTAAAAGCGGTCTACCAAGTATGATGGGACAAGACGGATTGCAATCAACATCAAGAACAATAAAATCAATGGGCACATAGTTACTATTTGCAATAATAATAACATCATTAATTCTTCTCAAAGTCTGTTTAATAGTAGAATCCGTTAAGTGCAAATTAAGAGAACATTCTTCAATATTGGTAAGACCAAGCACATCACATAAAGATTTTGGAATTGTGGAAACACTAGGAACCAAATCACACAAAGCAAAGCATTCATAATTTTTAATCTTAACTTTGATGGTATGTTCTCATTCATCATGAAATTTTCTAGGAATCAAAATCTCTGATTCCAACTTTTCTTCTAAAGATTTCATCATGGCATCAACAATATGTTCAGTAAAAGCTTTATTTTGTTCATAAGCATGGGGTGAATTTATCATGTATTGCAGAAAAGAAATACAATCAACCACATTCTTTCCAAAAATTTTGCAACATTTTCATGCTCAAGTTGCTTAATATTCATGATTTTGGTTCTAAGGGAAATAATTTTCATAGGCGGAAAATACTTAGTAATAAAAGCATCCTTGCACATATCCCAAGAATCGATACTATTGCGAGGCAAAGAAGGAAACCAATTTTTTTGCACGATCCCACAAGGATAAAGGAAACAATTTCAAATTCACATATCATTGTCCATATCTTTTTTTTTCATGTTGCATAATTCCACGAAGGTGTTTACATGGTACGCGACATCCTCATTAGGAATACCAGAAAATTGATCATGCATGACAAGATTCAACAAAGCATCATTAATATCACAAGACTTCGTACTAGTGGCGGGAGGTGCAATAGGAGTGCTAATAAAATCATTATTATTGGTAGTGGAAAAATCAGACAACTTGGTGTTCGCTTGAGTCATCATGACTATGCAAACAAGATTGCAGGCAAACAAGAGATCTAACGAGAAAAAGACAAACAAAAAAGAGAGGGCGAATAAAACTGAAAATTTGTGAAGTGGCAGAGAGGCAAATGGAAAATCATGTATATTGCAAGGAGATGAGATTTTTGATTAGGATCCTGGTAGATGAGACCACTTCCTCTTCGGCAACGGCGACATAAATTCCTTTGACGTGGCTTGAGACCGCGTCGGAATTCCACCAATTAGGAAGGGATGATGCAGCACAGCGACGGTAATTATTTCCTGAAGTTATGAAACCAAGGTATCAACCCATAGAGGAAGATCATGCACCAACGTAAACAGCACCTGCACAAAAAAAACAAATACTTGCAACCCGACGCGAAAGAGAGGTTGTCAACCTCTCTACAGTAATAAGATAGATTAGGTAATGATAGTTTTGGTAAATAGATCTCCTAAGAACACAAAATAATATAAGTAAACAAAAAAGTGCAGCAAGGTATTTTTGGTTTTTTTCCGATAAGTAGGTCTGAATAAATAAGTGCAAAATAGTAGATCGGAAAGCAATATGTTGGAAAAGTATACCCGGGGGCCGTAGGTTTCACTAGTGGCTTCTCTCATGAGTATAGGACACGGTAGGTGAACAAATTATCGTTAGGAAATTGATAGAAGATCAAATAATCATGATGGTATCCAGGCAATGATCATTATTTAGGCATCACGTCCAACATAAGTTGTGACGCCCCCTATTTCGACTATATGCTAAACATACATGCAATGCGTACGACCAAGATTAGGGACTCACTAATCAATATCACAACACAACTCTAGACACAAATTAAAGTCATACAACTTCATATTACAAGCCAGGGGCCTCAAGGGCTCGAATACAAAGCTTGACAAGCACGATTAGCAGAAGCAAATAATATCTGAGTACATACATAAGTTAAACAAGTTTTGCCTTCAGAAGGCTAGCACAAACATAACAACGGATCGAAAGAGGCGAGGCCTCCTGCGTGGGAACCTCCTATCCTATTGTTGGTCGGGGGCCACCTCCACGTAGTAATAGGCTCCTGCGGTGGTGCAGTAGTCGTCTCTGGCATACTCCATCTCCTGGGCTCCATCTTCTAAACGCAGAATCATGTCGAGGGGGGAAGAGAAAGCAAAGCAGCGGTGAGTACTCATCCAAAGTACTCACAAGACTGACATCAGAACTATGCTAAATATGCATCATTATCAAGGAATGGGGTATATCTGGACTGATTACAGAAAGCAAGAATAGGAGGAAGACCTAGTCCTATCGAAGACTAGCATCTTCAGCATCTTGAGGCATTAGAAGAGAGTAGATCGGTATCTCATATATAGAAATATTTTATTTTAGCAATTTTTATTAAACAACCACGCCCAGAGATTCTTCCTCGACTCCCTACGAGGAAGCAATCCCAGAGCCGACATTCATTTCAATTTAAAGTCACAATTATAGTTGTAGAAGGTCAAAGTACAACTCCAAGTCCCTGTTACCATGGACATGGCTATTCGAATAGATTATTGATCCCTACACGGGTGCACCACATATTCTCCAACACGCTTGAATCACCTCCAGCCGGATACACTTTTCTAGGTCATGCACAACCTTGGGATATCAAAACGTCATCGCCCCACCTAGACTCAATGAAGAGGCCAGACCGCCGGTCTAAATCGTAAGCGCGCAGGTTCGTGGGCCCACTTGCCCTTGCACTCTTGCATGATGCGTGAGCGGCCGGAAGAAGATCTAGCTCACTCCATTCCAAGAGTTGTACCTTCCAGTCCACTCCGGCGTGCGCCGCTCCATTGCTGACGTCTGAAGAGCTTCGGCTGATACAACAATGCTCAGTACCCATAACTTTTCCCACGTGAAGGTTAGTGTGTATTAAGGACAACGACCTAACTCAGATCCAGTACCCAACCCATTAGCATTTTATTAATGTGGGGCAAGAGCGACCCATGAAGTGCGGTCCCATTGCCCGTCTCGAGAATGTGTGGCAAGGGCCTCTCCTGCCTGTCCACGCCTCAACAACATCAAACCGTGGGTACCCCTCAGGGCCGACCCATCACCAACATGTTCCTGTGACCAGGTCATAGTAACCGTGTGTATAAAACATCAAGGCGGTAACTGAGGAATCGCCCTCAATGGTCCCCGCTCGATGTAACCATCAAGGTGGACTTAGAGGAATCACCCTCGAGGGTCCCACACTTGAGGGGTTACACAATAGAGACATTGACGGGAATGGTGAAGGAGGAATCACCCTCGATAACCATGACCGACTAGCTACACTACAGGGATAGCATCATGAGTACTTCATGAGGTGTCTCCCTCAATACTCGATAGTAGTACTATAGGGTCGTACAACTAAGGGGGAGTGCGGTGATGTGAGGGGCCTGGCTTGTCGGTCGGTTGACCGAGTCTTCGAGTCGTCAAGTCATCGATGAAGAAGCAGGGGCAACTAGGACTAAGGGGTCACTTGGTATTCACTAACCAACCTATACTAAGCAGTTGGTATGATTGCAGGTATAGTAACAGTTCAAAAAAATAGGGTATGCATCAGAATATGAGCTAACTAATATAGTAGCAAAAATCTAATGCAAGAATAAGAGGGAAAGGAATAGGCGATATCGGAATACTCAAGGGGGAGGAGGTTGCTTGCCTTGCCGATCTGCGACAAAAGGTTGATCGCCAACGGTGTAGTCGTATCCAACAGCAGCGTCAGTCTCGGGGTCTATTGGTAAGAGGAGGGGGAGAAACAATAAATATAAAGCACACAAATGAATCACGATGCATGACATGGCAATATGCAAAGCTAGTTAAGCACTAATGCAGTACTACACGTAGCAGACGGGTCAAAAGAATATTTGATGATATTTTCTCGGTCTCGGACTTCTATCGAACAGATGAAATGGATGGAAAAGTTCCATGTTTGCTATGCTAGGACCATGTGAGAGACTAACGGACAACGTATTCGGATTCGATGGATTTGTCGAAACAACTTTCATGTATCAAATATTTTCATCTGACTTGTGGATTATTTTATATTAAATTTTAAAGTTTTATTAATTTTCAGAAATTAAAACAGATTATTTAATTCAAAAATAGAATTATGACATCAAGATTATGTCATGCTGACATCATGAGTCAACGGTTTCAGTTGACTGGTCAAACCTAATGAGTGGGCTCCACTATCATAGACACAGTGTTAATTAAAGTTTAATTAAATTACACAAAATTAATTGGGGGGTGTGCCCCACATGTCATCCTCTCGTTAATTTAATTAAAATAATTAATTAATCAAAATTAATTAGAGTTAATGTGGCTAGGCCCACATGTCATTGTGATTAAACTTAAGATATTTAGTTAGTCTAATTAACCTTAATTAGCTAATTAATTAATTTAATAATTAATTAACATTTTTATTAATATTATTTATTGCCTTTTTATAATTTAATTTTGTTTTTCTTTTATATAAAAAACGTTTAGGGGGCATGGGCCCCCTGTGTCATCCAGTGGGGGGGGGGGGGTTGAGCCCCCACTGTTAGTGGGGTTAGTGGGGAGGGGGGGTTATACCCCACTAACTAGATCGGACGGGGGGAGGGAGGCTGAGCCCCACGGTGGCTGGTCGTCGGAGGGGCCGGCGCCGATGGCCGGGGTGAAACGGGCACGTGGGGGTGTGCGAGAGTGGGACCGGTGAGGGGAGGCGACCAGCAACGACGAGCAGCAATGCGGGTGTAGCGGCGGGCGAAAAGGGGGCGAGTAGAACCGTGGGCATGTGGTGCGAGGAGCGAGGGTGCGGCCAGGGGCCAGAGCGAGCGCAGTCTGCGGGCGCGGCGATCGTGTGGGAGGGGAGGAGGAGGCTGAGGGCCTCGCCGTATGTTGCAGGGGAGGGTGGCGGTGAGGCGCGAGGAGGCTGTTCGGGGGAGAGGACGAGGAGGATGGCTAGTAGCGTCGACGACGCATGGGGGAGGGCGAGGAGCGGGACGGCGACGAGGAGGCGAGGAGCGGGACAGTGACAAGGAGGCGAGGAGGAGGTGCAGGGGCACCGGGCGATGGGAAGGCAGCGTGGGGAGGCGACGAGGCGATGGGGTAGGCCGGCGGCGGAGGGGACTATCCCCGATCCAATCTGTATCATGGAGGGGGCGAGAGGAGCGAGTGGGGAGGGGAGTGAGCGACACGGGCGTCTAAGGTTTTGAGGGGTGGGGGTGTGTATGGCCACGGGGTGGGCTGATGGGGGGCAGGCTGGGCCACGGTCTGGTTGGCCCAGCCCAGTGGGGGGCTTTTTCTTTTTCTTTTTCTTTTTTTATTTTGTTATTTATTATTTCCTATTTTAGTTTTATTTTAACTTAGTAATTTAACTGCTTTCAAAAATGTTGATTCCTACAACATAATTACCAAGGCATTATTTACCGCATCTCGAACATCTTTGTTTTGGTAATTTGAAACTTTAGTTTTCAACTTTAACTGAATTTTGAAATTCATCGTGCTCTGAACCAAAATAGGATTAGCAACAGTGAAGGCGATGACAAGGCATCATTAGCATGGGATTACTTTAGCTTAATAACATGGGTTACTGTAGTTGCAAATCAAGGGCGTCACATAAGTCGACTGAAATGACTTTGCATCTACTTCTATTACTCCTCCACACATCGACTGCTATCCAGCATGCATCTAGTGTATTAAGTTCAGGGAGAAATGGAGTAATGCAGTAAGAACGGTGACATGATGTAGACAAGATCTATTCATGTAGGAAATACCCCATATTGTTATCCTTAATGGCAACGATACATGCGTGTCTTGTTTCTCCTTCTGTCACTAGGAAAGAACGCTGCAAGATCGAATCCATCACAAAGCACCTTTTCCCATGGCAAGAAAAATCGATCTAGTTGGCCTAACTAATCCAAAGATTCAAATAATAAATACGAGGCTATAAGTATACATGCAAATAGGAGATCAAATAAGGCTCAAATCATATTCATGGATAGAAACTGATCATGCACTCAAAATTCATCAGATCCCAACAAACACACCGCAAAAGTTACTACATCAAATAGATCTCCAAGAGACCATTGTATTGAAAATCATAGAGAGAGAGAGGAATCCATCTAGATATTGTCTATGGACCCGTAGGTCTATGGTGGACTACTCACGCATCACCGGAGAGGCACCTATGATGAAGATGAACCCCTCTGTGATGGTGTTAGATTAGATCTCGAGGTTTTTGAGCTTTCGACAGCTAAAATTGTGTTCTGTCGAATACTTTAGGGTTTTCCAAATATTTGGGAATTTATAGGGAGAATAGTTGGTTGAGGGGGTTCCCGAGGTGGGCACCCTCCACTAGGCCGCGCCAGGGGCCTCTGGCGTGCCCTGGTGGAGGGTGGCCACCCTAGACCCCCTCTCCTATCGCTATTTGACCCATCTCGGCTCTTCTGGTCCATAAAAATTCTCCAAAAATCCCCGGAGAGTTTGGGCTCCGTTTGGTACTAATTTTTGCGAAGTAAAAAACAAGAAAAAACAACAACTGGCACTTTGGCACTATGTCAATAGGTTAGTCCCAAATAATTATATAAAGTTGCTACAAAATGATTGTAAACCATGCAAGATTGATAATATAACAACATGGAACAATCAAAAATTATAGATACATTGGATACATATCACGAGGGCACGTGGAGGGGAGAGGGGAGGGCGTCAGAAGGTTTACACGACGCAGAGAGGCCACGGAGGGGCTTCGGGAGAGCTCGAGGAAGAAGCCAGGGGAAGAGGACAACAGGTGCGCATTGTGCCGTGGCGGATAGAGCACGGGCAGGGCTGCCATGGCACGAGGAGGAAGATGGAGGAGGGGCAAGGAGCCAGAGAGTTAGCGCGTGGTCTGTGTGGAACTGTTGGACATGCTCCGGTGGCGCGAGCTCGGCAAAGGGACTGTGGAAGAGGACCCCTCTCCACATCCTATCAGCTCTATAAATACCCAAATATTCCAAAAAGCCTAGGGGAGTCGATGAAACACAATTCCAGCCGCGGCAAGTTCTAGAACCACGAGATCCAATCTAACACCATCATGAAGGGGTGCATCGTCTTCATGGGTGCCTCTTCGATGATGCATTAGTAGTCCATCATTGACCTATGGGTCCATAGGCACTAGCTAGATGGCTTCCTCTCTCTCTTTTTATTATCAATACAATGGTCTCTTAGAGATCTATTTGATGTAATAACTTTTTGCAGTGTGTTTCTTGAGATCCGATGAAGCTTCAGTGCAATGTTAGTTTCTATCCATGAATATTATTTGAGTCTTCTTTGATCTCTTATATGCACGACTACTAATAGACTCGTATTTCTTCTTCGAATCTTTGGATTAGTTAGGCCAACTAGATAATATTTCTTGCCATGGGAAGAGGTGCTTTGTGATGGGTTCGATCTTAGGTTGTTGAGTTTAAAAAAATTTATGATACTATCATGATTGTGTTTTTTATGTTTTAGTTTGTGTTTGTGCCAAGTAGAGCCTTTAGGATCATGTTGGGTGATAGTTGATTTGATCTTGTTGAAAAACAGAAACTTTACGTCCACTAAAAGAATTCTTAAAAATCACACCTGTGACAAAAAATTCTAATTTTTACACAAGATTTACATACAAATTTCTGACGTTTTCCTAATGTTCCAGAATTTTTTGAGTTACAGAAGTATGGTTAGAGTACAAATTAGTACACATTGTTCTGTTTTTGACAGATTCTGTTTTCGTTGCATTGTGTGCTTGTTTTGATGAATCTAAGGCATGTATTGAAGGGAATAAGCCATGGTAAATTTATAATACAGTAGACATAATGCAACAATAAAATATGAATGGGTTTTCAACAGTACTTAGAGTGGTGATTTGCTTTATTATACTAACGGATCTCACGAAGATTTTGTTAAGTTTTGTGTGATTGAATTTTCAGGTTTTGGGTGAGATCACTATGGATGAATGAATAAGGAGTGAAAATAGCCTAACCCTTGGGATGCTGTGCCACCCCAAGATAATATCCAAGGAGGAACAAGCAACTAAGCTTGGGGATTCCCCGAGTGCCATCCCCTCTTTCTTCTAACGACCATCGGTATTTTACTTGGAGCTATATTTTTATTTGTCACATATCATGAGTTTTTTTGGAGCGCCTTGTATTATATGAGTCTTTGCTTGATTTGATTTTTATTTTGTCACAAGTATCTTTGCTGGACATACCTATTTGAGAGAGCCAAAATTATGCTATGATTTGTTAGAATTGGTCTATATGCTTCACTTACATCTTTTGAGCTATGGAATTGCTCTTGTGCTTCATTTATATCTTTTTGAGCACGACGTGCTTTATTTTTTAAGAAATACTCTCATGTTTCACTTAGACTAATTTGAGAGTTAATATTTTTTGAAGAAATTCTCTCATGCTTCACTTATATTATTTTGAGAAATGATTTTTTATGCCCATGTTCTTCACTTAAATTTATTTGAGCTTATCAAAAGCAATGGCAATATATGAAACTAGTCCCAAAGTGATAGATATTCAAGAGGGATATAATTAAAAAATCATGAAGATTACTGGACAAATGAAACTTGATTCCTTGTAATAGTTTTGAGACATGATGATAGTAATATGTGAGTTATGTTTTTGACTAATTATGCTTTAGTAAGAATATTGGTGTTAAGGTTTGTGATTCCCTATGGAAGCACAAAAGTCAATAGTTATGCAATTAAATTACATACTACTTGCGGTGCATTATTCGGTGTTAGTTATGCTTAATGCTCATTTTTGTGAATTTTTGTTTCTTGGTTTGTTCCTTCTAAATCGATTTGCTAGCCTCCACTTGTACTAAGTAGAAATACTAGTCGTGCATCCAAAATCGTTAAACCCGGTTTTGCCATATGAGTCCACCATACCTACCTATATGCGGTATTTCCATGCCATTCCAAGCAAATTTGTATGTGCCATCTCTAATTTTCAAAATGAATTCCCTTTTTGTGTGCTCGTAACGCTCGTGAAACGAAAGGGGTGACCAATATTTTTCCATGCTAGATGGGTTATTATCAAGATGAGTGTTTATTCACTGGTCATTGCATGAGAGTACAGCAGTAATAGGGATGCCCAATCCCGAAATGAAACGTAAATTTACTTTATGAGGTGAAACAGTAAATTCCTTGGAAAGTGTTCGTATGGATGGTACCCATGGATACGGCTAGCCATGGGTTGTGAAAGAATGGTGGAAAAAGGAATAAAATTTATTTTCTTTTTTGGAACCGCTTATGATATATCTAGCATGGAAAGGTATTGAAAATTCTCGCTCGTTTTTTTTGAGCTCTGGTACCTCTATGAATCCCTACTTCCCTCTGTGAAGGGCCTATCTATTTAATTTATGCATTTTTTACTTTTATTTTAGTCTCCATCTCTCTTATAAAGCACCAACTCGGGGGCACTATGATCATACTTGAGCATTGGTGTAGCTAATATTTGAGTGTGTTTCATGAATGGATCAATGATTGAGCATGATGGGCCAGGGATAACTTTCTTTACTGTTGATATTTTGAAGGACATGGTTGCTTGTTGGTATGCTTGAGTAGTAAAGTATTCATGTCAAAACTAGACTATTGATTTGAACCATCTAAAAGTCCCAATGTCCATGCTACAAAAGAAAACAATATGTGATGAACTTGTTAGGTAGCATTCCACATCAAAAAATCAGCTTTTATCATTTACCTACTCGAAGACAAGCAGGAATTAAGCTTGGGGATGTTGATAGGTATCCAATGTATCTATAATTTTTGTTTGTTCCTTGATGTTATATTATCAATCTTGGATGTTTTACAATCATTTTATAGCAATTTATATAATTTTTTGGGACTAACCTATTGACATAGTGCCCAGTGCCAGTTGTTGTTTTTTGCTTGTTTTTACTTCGCATAATATCAGTACCAAACGACGACCAAATGCATGGTAACTTTTTGGAGATTTTTTTGGACCAGAAGACAACTTGGGAACCAAGGAACCACCTGAGAGGAGGCCCGTGGGGTCCACAAGACACCAGCGCGCGCTAGGGGCTCCTAGCATGGCCTGGTGGGTTAGGGGCCCACAGGACCCCTCTGCACTGCCGATCAGCTCCATAAATATCCAAATATGCCAAAAAAACCTAGGGGAGTTGAGGAAACACAATTCCAGTCTCCGCAATTTCTAGAACCATGAGATCCAATCTAACACCATCACGAAGGGTGCATTGTCTTCATGGGTGCCTCTCCAGTGATTTGTGAGTAGTCCACCATAGACCTACGGGTCCGTAGGAAGTAGCTAGATGGCTTCCTCTCTCTCTTTTGATTCTCCATACAATGGTCTCTTGGATATCTATTTGATGTAATGACCTTTTGCGATGTGTTTGTTGGGATCCGATGAAGTTTGAGTTCATGATCTGTTTCTATCCATGAATATTATTTGAGTCTTCTTTGATCTCTTATATGCATGATTACCTATAGCCTCGTATTTCTTCTTCAAATCTTTGGTTTAGTTAGGTCAACTAGATCGATTTTCTTGCCATGGGAAGAGGTGCTTTGTGATGGGTTCGATCTTGCGGTGTCCTCTCACAGTGACAGAACGGGCAGCGAGGCAAGCATGTATCATTGCCATTAAGGATAGCAAGATGGGATCTATTCCTACATTAATAGATCTTGTACACATCATGTCATCGTTCTTATTGCATTACTTTGTTTCTCCATGAACTTAATACACTAGATGCATGCTGGATAGTGGTCGATCTGTGGAGTAATAGTTGTAGATGCAGAATCGTTTCGGTCTACTAATCTTGGACGTGATGCCTATATAATGATCATTGCCTTGGATATCGTCATTATTATTTGATCTTATATCAATTGCCCAACAGTAATTTATCTAACCACCATGTGTTATACTCATGAGAGAAACCACTAGTGAAACCTACGGCCCCCGGGTCTATCTTTTAACATATTGCTTTCTGATCTATCCTTTTCCACCTTAGCTTTCAGATCTACTATTCCAAAAACACAAAAATACCGTGCTGCACTTTTTAATTGCATCTTTTATTTTTTTCTTCTTACGTGATTTATTTATCCAATCTCATACAAAGCGATCTATGTTTTACCGTGGAGAGATTGACAACCTCTCTTACGCGTTGGGTTGCAAGTATTTGTTCTTTGTCTGCAGGTACTGTTTACATAGTGTTGCTTGGTTCTCCTATTGGTTTGATAACCTTGGTTTCATAACTGAGGAAATACTTACCGTAGTTGTGCTGCATCATCCCTTCCTCCTTGGGGAAATACCGACGTAGTCTCAAGGCACGTCATGTCCCCAAGCTCCAGCTCGACGGCACACGCGTCGTCGCGGCCATGAGCTACCTCGCCTATATAGGGGCGGCACCGAGCCCTCTCGACATCACGAGCCTCCCCTTCACCCTCCTAGCATCTTCCCCAGCCCCTCCATTGAGATCGAGAGTCTCCCATTTCTCCGCACGACCACTATGGCCGCCTTGGCCTCTGCCTAAATTCACGCAATGCCCAGCTCCTCTATCCCTAATTCCTCCACTGGAGGAATCCCCTGGCCGTGATAGAGCTCCTCCGCCCTTCCCCTCCCTTTCTGGTGGACCATGGCGCTATGCCCGAAGTCGTCATGGCCACCATACAACTCACACTAGCGACCCATTTGCCCCGCTGCTCTATGGCGAGCCCAAAGCTCATTGGTGGACGCACCTCCTCACAGAGGTCACTCCGATGGTCCGGGCTCCACCGGAGATGGCCGGGGTTGCTGGGACGAGCGACAATGCTGATCCCTCTCCTCTATCTCCATCAGGTGCAAGAGGAAGAAGACGATGCCCCCGAGCTGGCCAGTGGGCGTTGTGGCCCCACCGGTCAGCCTAACAAGGCGTTGACCTTGGCCCACTAACATGGATAAGTGGAGGCATACTCCATGAAGTATGCTTTCATTTGCTGAAAGCGTAAGCGGCCGCTACTCCAGACTAGAACGTGCTTTCTCTCCACTAAAAGCGTATTTTGCCAAATAAGCTTTTTGTTTTTTAGCCACCGGACGAAAGTGTTATATTGCGGGCGTTCACCCATTTAGATCAGAAATGAACGATTATGTGTTTGTTTTGTGCCTAATGAACGAACGACCGTATCTTTGCAACTGAAACTCCGATTCAGGTGATTCAAAAGCTCATGTTCTCTATTCGTCGATCCCATTCTATTGGAATCGTTTTCATGATGTTGTCACATTTTGAAAATGAATTTTTTTCCGTTTCCCTCTAATCAGCTCCACTGTGAGAGAAAATTTTATGGCAAAACTTTTTGCGAGTTCATCACACTTCTTCCCGATGAGTTCTTCATCTCCAGGCAAGCCACAACAACCACTTGTATGATGGACTTTTAATAGTCGTGGCTTTCACTTGAATATTTAATAAAAAAATCCTCATTTAATAGTTGTGGTGTGGGTACAATGTACTAACCTCTGTAGAGTGTACAATCTATCGATAGCTGCGTCCTCGGTCATGGACATAGTTTGTGGTAGGTCTCACTATGGATCAATAGTAATAATACTCTGGACAATAAACAACCATGGTTCCATGAGTGAAGAAGTTGGTTGATCTTTATGTGGCCATTCAGTGATCACATGTAAAGATCAAGCTCCTTGTGGCCATGTGATGATCATGTTGGTATTGTTGATACCGAGCTTGGTTGATCCCAGGGTGATCGTGTGATGTTCACGACTTAAGCCTGATAATGGTGGTTATGAGATAACCTTCAAGACGAGTATCTTGGTCCACGAGACCTTAAACATCAATTCCCTCTTATGCTAGTGCTAGTATCATCACATTTGTATTAGGAGTCACATTTTCATGCCATGCTCGTCTCATGTTGTTCTAGTAGTATCATGCTCAGCATTAATTAACCTGAAAATGCCATGTTTATGCTCGATTGTTGGTCGAGGATCCCGAGTTTGTGCTCGAGGATGTGTCCCAACCAGAGTCCCTACAGAGTGGAGTTCATCACTGTCGTCATTGTTTCACTGCTAGAAGTCATTCACTCTTACGAGTTGTTCCACTGCTAGCATAGACCTACCTTAGTAGGCGTAGTGTCGTCGTGCTGATGTAATCCTTTGTAATACACGAACCCTTGTACCTCGATTATTTGTAATAAAGAGTTGATTTGTTCTGTGCCAAGCAGTGCCATATTTGATAAGACATGATCTTTGGGACAGAATACATGGTGTTCTGGTTCCTCTAAGCCGACATGCCACAACGCTTGGTATCAGAGCAGGTCCAGTTGTAGGACGCCCTAGTCAGCATGAGCATTAGAAAACAAAAGTATAGAGTCCAACCTATTTTTTGCACTTGATTGTTGCATTTGTGTATCACATAGCATGCATGTAGACAGATTATCTTGTTGCTAACTGTTGATCTTGTGCGTGTAGGTGTCATTGTTTTTGATCCACTACTTGCACCCTTCAGTTTTGCATACCTCCTCTTTGGTGTTTGGTGTCATCTCTATCCCAGCGGAGTGATGCAGAGGTACCTAGTGATGTTGATCATTTGTAGAATTGATGCACAGGTATCGTGCCAATATATTTTCTTCAGCCACACCTATCACTTCGGTGGTAGACATGTTTCTGCCCCGAATCTTTCCATCCGACTTGCCGCTTTGGCAACCCTTACTGGTCTTTGTTACCAGGAAAGGGAAATATCGGCAGACCCTGCTTTCCACGGCTATCCAACCATATCATCCTTTCCCTGGACGAGTGCGGTTCCATTCCATTGGCTTGATGATGATGTGGTTGTGACATCTATGTGTCGCTACATGGTCACCAAGTCCGTCCTCGCCCCTAAGGCCGTCTAGATGCAATCGGTGTTAAGTCAGCTCTTAGTGTAGCCATGTTTACACCATCTCCTCCACAGGTGGATTCCCCTTCGTGCACATTGCCACAACATATTAGATCGTAATATCGGAGTTCCTGCGAAATTTGTGTGCTTGAGTAGGCATGCATATTGTTGTGAATAGTTGTAAAGTGTGATGTTGCTTGTATGTAACTGATACATCTCCAATATATCTATAATTTATGAAGTATTCATGCCATGTTTACAATAATGCTTTATAATTTTGGTATGATTTTATTAGAACTAACCCGGACTAACGCTGTTTTCAGCAGAACTACCATGGTGTCGTTTTTGTGTAGAAATAGAAGTTCTCGGAATGGGCTGAAAATTTAGTATGATTTTTTATGGACCAAAAGAGACCCCCGAAGCATTAGAGCTGGGCCAGAAGAGCCACGAGGAGGTGGCAAGCCTGCCAGGCGCAGCCACCGCACCTAGCGGGCTTGCCACCGACTCACGGCACCCCTTGACGTGAGATCGACGCCAAAAATTCCTATAAATACAGAAACCTCCGAAAAGAAACCTAGACCGGGAGTTCCGCTGCCGCAAGCCTCCAAAGCCATGAAAAACCAACCGGGAGCCCGTTGTGGCACCCTGTCAGAGGGGGAAACCATCACGGGAGGCCATCTTCATCATCCCGGCGCTCTCCATGACGAGGAGGAAGTAGTTCACCCTCGGGGCTGAGGGTATGTACCAGTAGCTATGTGTTTGATCTCTATCTCTCTCTTTCTCTCTCTTGTGTTCTTGAGATGGCACGACCCTGCTGTACCACGAGTTTCATTGATATAGATGAATCTTATGAAGATTTCCCCTCTCTATCTTCTTATGATGAATTGAGTTTTCCCTTTGAGGTTTTCTTATCAGATTGAGTCTTTAAGGATTTGAGAACACTTGATGTATGTCTTGCGATGGGATATCCATGGTGACAATGGGATATTCTATTGATCCGGTTGATGTATGTTTTGGTGATCAACTTGCGGGTTCCGTGACCTTGGGAATCTATGCATAGGGGTTGGCACATGTTTTCGTCTTGAATCTCCGGTAGAAACTTTGGGGCACTCTTTGAAGTTTGTTGTGTTGCATTGAACATGATGAATCTGAAATTATGTGATGCATATCGTATAATCAAGCCCATGGATACTTGTGTTGGCATTGGAGTATCTAGGTGACATTAGGGTTTTGGTTGATGTGTATCTTAAGGTGTTATTTTAGTACGAACTCTAGGGCTATTTGTGACACTTATAGGGATAGCTCATAAGATTGATCGGAAAAGATAACTTTGAGGTGGTTTCGTACCCTACAATAATTTCTTCGTCAGTTCTCTGCTAGTTGTGACTTTGGAGTGAACTCTTTGTCGCACGAGAGGTATTTACATATGATTCAACTATGCCAATATTGTTGAGAAAAATTGCACTAGTGAAAGTATGGACCCTAGGCCTTGTCTCCAAGCATTTATACAATGTTTTGCTCGCTATTTAATAATTGTTACCTTGTTGTGTTTATATTTTCATATTACAAAAACCTATATCTACCATCCATATTGCACTTGTATCACCATCTCTTCACTGAACTAGTGCACCTATACAATTTACCATTGTATTGGGTGTGTTGGGGACACAAGAGACTCTTTTTTATTTGGTTGGATGGTTGTTCGAGAGAGACCATCTTCATCCTACGCCTCCCACGGATTGATAAACCTTAGGTCATCCACTTGAGGTAAAATTGCCATTGTCCTACAAAACTTTGCGCTTGGAGGCCCAACAAAGTCTACATGAATAAAGTTGCGTAGTAGACATCAGTAACATTGATGCCTTGTGTGCTTTTTTGTAGTCGTTTCTTTTGCTTCTTTCTTTGTGCCTTTGGTGCTGCCTTACTTCCCCTCATGAAAGTTGCTCATCAACCGACACCGGACTCGAAGAATCCGCGAGGATTTCAAATATGAGAAAGCTCAGCTAGACATTATGGAATTTTCATGATTTCATTGTATTGGGAATATCTAGTTTGAATACAAATGATATGTTGGATTATCACCATCTATTCCACATAAGGTGCAATCCTCACCATAGTAATAATTTAACCAGCAAGAAGACGAGTTGTGTACAAGACCAACAATACATTTTCAGCCAATGGAATGGTTCTTATACAAAGTTGGTTCCACCTTTAGTAAAAAACTGAAATAGGTTATACCCAAAAGCAAGCAAGAATGTGCCATGTATCCAATACTCAGTAAGGAGGATAGTTCAAAAAATTCTTTTCATACAAGAAACCAACATTAGGAGTCTGAAGGTTGTATATATGGCATTCAGTCAACATATTAGAGTAAGAAGCTTCTAATGCAAGAAACCCAATCGTCCTTTGCACGCTACTAGAGAAGCTTATGACGCAAGGCTCCTCAATCCTCCGTGCTACAACATGTGAATGACTTCTAGTGTAAGATACTCAGTCTTCTTCGGTAAGTTATCGCAGAAAATTCCCAGCATAAGGCACCGAATAATCCTCAATAAGCAACCAAGAGGAGAAGCTTCTGAAGTACGATACCTAGTATTCTTTAGCACACTATCCTGTCAAAAGCTTGGAGCATAAGCTATTCAGTCTTCTTCGGCATGGTACTCTTGATAGCTTCTAGCACAAGCTATCTAATCTTGTCAGTAAGGCACTACAAACTGTTGCCAACATTGGTACAAGATATTACACAGTCAGTTGGCAGTGCATATCAGGAATCAGTTCAACAATATTTTGGTCACAAACACGAGCTAGTCAAGACACAAGTCTGCCTTGGGAATCAAATGTTTGGCTATTGTGAGCATGCTGCCCATGTCATGAAAGTCACTACTACGATGATGCAAGCATGGTGAGAATCCGAAAACCACATGAGTTATGAAAGCCAGGTAACCATCTCAATAGGATGCAAGGACTGACTAGCTATGAAAGGCTACCTTGGGACAACAATCTTGGTTATCAAGTCCAGCTTCCTCACGCCCGACAACATGATATCGTTAACCTTTGTCACTATTTTGTATGATTGACAAAAAAAATGAGCTCTATACAAGTACATCTTAACTTGGTATATATCCTATGACACGAGTCATGAATAAGGATAAGGTATGCTTGCCGAAATATTGCATTTGGCAGCACCACCGGTCACAGGAAGAATTGATGATATATATGGCCAAGCACTTTCGGCAAACGATTCTGGAAAAGAGAATAATAATGAAGTACAAGATCAACAACGTGGGTGCAATAATTGTTGCATGAACAACATGGCATGGACACCCAAGACAGTCTGATTCTAGATCAATCACCATGATTATACACCCAAGGGATATATTCTTTTGGTAAGAACCTCATGTCAATGTATCTCACTTGTCCAAATGTATATGGAATATCCAAGACTGTCATATCAGATCACATATTCCTTAGCTAGCTCAGTAGATCGACTTCAGTGACCGTGTTGAAGCATCGCACGACCTATGCATATACTGACACAATGAGTAAACGAAATGTGGAATAGCAGTCTTGGATCATGTGTCCTCATGTATGGTACCCAATGAAATGATAGCTTGCCTTGAACAAAATTATTCCACTAGAACCACCATTAGCCGAGTGTCCAAAAGCTATTGTTATAAGACCATGCTCCTTTATTCTCGTCACGATAGGCGAGAATTGAATATTGGGTACGAATTTGCTACTCAAGACAGTTGAGCCGGGCAAGAGCATTCAAAAATCCCTACGGGTATTCAGGTTCCGCCAAAAGATCGGTTATGATTGCAAACATTGTTTTGAACCTAGAGGACGCACATGTACTTGAATAACCCGATGCAAGGAGTAATTTTTTTTGTCCGCCAAGGTAAATTTGTTCACAACTCCATGGAATACTATCAGTACTGGATATAAGAATGATCCGTCAACTGGAAATCACTCTCGGACTGATGGAACGATCACATATTCCCAGTCATGATAATACATCAACTAAGCCAACCAACATAAAAGAATCAGAGCCAACATAAGGATGAACACATGAGGAAAGACCTGTTAGGATGTGAATGCGGTGAAGCAAACCACCCCAGAGCAAGGGAATCAGAGCATATGAAATTCAGAGGGGATGTCATATAAAGGAAAAGGATAACCGATTTGGAAACGGTTTCCTTGAGTCAGAATATTCATAATTGTTCCCTAAGCAACCAAATCTCGAGGATGGGATTTTTTAAGGGGCATAGGTTTGTGACACCCCAAATTTTGGCCCTTCCTTTGTTTGGATTTCTTTGAATTTTGCTTTGGAAGTCCTTTTCCGTGGCTATGTGATCTTGGAACCTGAAAGATCATCTCTTATTCTTCTCCCAAGAGGCTTGTCACTCTCAAAAACTTCCCAAGATTGCCATTTCCATCTTCGCACAACCCCAATATTTATTTCTTGGGAATATATTTTTCTATCAAAGGAATAACCCTATTTTCCCTAGGTTGTGAAGAAACCTATATTTCAGTCTTGCCATTAATTCCCACAAAATTCTTAGAATTCATTTTACTCATATGTACCTTGGATATGTAAAAGTATTCAAGATTCCATGCTCATGGTGAGCACACCATCCAATCTGTGTTTCTGGTCATAATTTCAATTTGGGAAGAAACTATATTTTACTGTGCTCTATAATTCTGAAATTTTACAAGTACATTCTCCTACAAATATAACTTCCATCCTCAAAATTTAGGCTCATTTCATCAAGCAAACATTTCCCTATAATTTCTCCAAGTTTCTGTCTAGAGAAAAGCATTGTGAAGGAAGTGCCATTTTTATTTATCTAAATGGAATGAAATTTTTACAATGCCTTCATATGCCCAAATGATCATGCTCCAGCAAATTTCAGCACAATCCATTCAAGCATGTGGGCACTTTGCAAAGGAAGTACGAGTTAGCCTTCTCTATTTGATCTGGGATTTTGCCACACGGATCATCTGAGTGAGTGATCAACCCCAGCAAAACTTAAGTCCATTGGTCTTATGCTTTGCCCACGCCATTGATCAAATACCTTCCTTTTGATTGGTGTATAAGCCTAGGCCAGCCAACCCCTGAGCTACGGTTGTTGTTTATTTGCACCTAGAAGCTAGTGGGGAAGTGACCAACTCGCCAGACATACTTAGGCCGCCCAGAAAGCGTGACAACGCCATGGCCACCCGGTGACCACGCGGATGGCATGCCAAATAACATGCTCTAGGGTTGGGGCCCTCTTCCATCGTCCCTTCGTCGAGCTCACGCCACCGGAGCATGTTGGAAATATGCCATAGAGGCAATAATAAATTGGCTATTAACATATTTCTACGTGCATGATAAACGTCTATTATCCATGCTAGAATTTTATTTATCGGAATCTCGGATACATGTGTGGATACATAGACAACACCGTGTCCCTAGTGAGCCACTACTAGAATAGCTCGTTGATGAAAGATGGTTAAGGTTTCCTAACCCTAGACATGAGTTGTCCTTTGATAACAAGGTCACATCATTAGGAGAATGATGTGATGGACATGACCCAACCGTAAGCATAGCATATGATCATATCAATTAGTTTCTTGCTATTGCTTTCTTCATGTAAAGTATATGTTCCTAAGACCATAAGATCATGCAACTCCCTGACGTCGGAGGAAGCCTTCTATGTATCAAATGTCAATTAGTAACTGGGTGATAATAAAGGTACACTACAGGTATCTCCAAAGGTGTCTGTTGGGTTGACATGGATCCAGACTGGGATTTGTCACTTTGTTTAACAGAGACGTATCTCTGGGCCCTCTCGATAATAAAACATCACAATAAGCTTGCAAGAAATGTGACTAAGTAGTTAGTCACGGGATCTGGTATTAAGGAACGAGTAAAGAGACTTGCCGGTAACGAGATTGAACAAGGTATGGAAATACTGATGATCAAATCTCAGGCAAGTAACATATCGCTGGACAAAGGGAACTGCATATGGGATTGATTGAATCCTTGGCATCATGGTTTGACCGATAAAGATCTTCATGGAATATGTGGGAACTAATATGGGCATCCATGTCCCACTATTGGTTATTAACCAGAGAGGTGTCTCGGTCATGTCCACATGATTCTCGAACCCATAGAGTCTGCACGCTTAACGTTCGGTGGTGATATAGTATTATTGGGTTATGTATGTTGGTGACTGAACGTTGTTTGGAATCCCGGATGATATATCGGATGTCATGAGCAGCTCTGGAATAGTCGAGAGGTAAAGATTTATATAAGGTAAGTAATATTTTGGCTACCGAAAAAGTTTTGAGTTTTTTCGGTATTGTATCGGGAAGCCTCTAGAAGGTTCCGGAAACTTCCGGAGGAGTATGGAAGTCCACAAAGGGTACCATGACCTCCCAATGGCTTGCATGGGCTGAGGGGAGGTGCCTTGGCTTTATTGGACCAAGAACACAAGTCCCTCAAGGCCCATTTGTCTTGGGAGAGGTGGAAAGTCCACCTGTGTATGGAAAGGGAGGGAATTGGACTAGGAGTCTAGCTCTTCGCGCTTGGCTTCGCCCTAGGTCTTGGAGGGGTTGTTCCCCATGCCCCTCCACATATATATAGAGGGGAGGGGCTCCCCAGGAGTACACAACAATCCTTTGGCGCCCCTCTCTCTCCCTATATTGTTTTCTCCTCTGTTCGCGGTTTCGGTAGCGCTCGACGTAGCCTTGTCGGGATAGCTCCATGGCGTGGCATCAGACTGCGTCGGTATTTCCCCAAAGAGGAAGGGATGATGCAACACAACAACAGTAAGTATTTCCCTCAGTTAAGAAACGAAGGTATCAATCCATAGATGAAGATCAGGCAACTATGTAGACAACACCTACACACAAAGAACAAATACTTGCAATCCACCTACACACAAAGATCAGTCCAGCTCTCAATGATAAAAAGATAGATTAGGTTGTGCTAGTTTGGGAAAATAGATCTCACATGAACACAAAATTAAAGAAGTAAATAAAAAGTGCAGCATGGAATTTTTGGGGTTTTGGATTAATAAATCTGAAAACAAAAGCGGCAAAGATAGACCGAAAAGCAATATGTTGGAAAAGTAGACCCGGGGGCATAGGTTTCACTAGTCGCTTCTCTCATGTGTATAGCACACGATGGTGAAAAAATTATTGTTGGGAAATTGATAGAAGATCGAATAATCATGATGATATCCAAGGCAATGATCACTATATAGGCATCATGTCCAAGATAAGTAGACTGAAATGATTCTGCATCCACTTCTATTACTCCACACATCGACTGCTATCCAGCATGCATCTAGTGTATTAAGTTCATGGAGAAATGGAGTAATGAAATAAGAAACGGTGACATGATGCAGACAAGATCTATTCATGTAGTAATAGACCCCATCCTTTTATCCTTAATAGCAATAATACATGTGTGCCTTGCTGAGGGATCACGAGAAGAGTGTCCAGAGGGGGGTGAATAGACTACTAGCAGGAATTTAAAACCTAACCTTTCCCAAGTTAATTAGTTGGCATATTTTAATAGTTTTAGCAAAGCTAGCAAGTCTAACATCCCTACACATGCATGTCAACAAATATGGGAGCGGAAAGTAAAGACATTGCATATGAAGTAAAGTGTTGAGATAGGTAGATCAAACGCAGTTGGAGACGCATGGATTTTTCCCGTGGTTCCGATAGGTGGCGCTATCGTACATCCATGTTTATGGAGTCTTCAACCCACGGAGGGTAACGGTCGCGAGTGTCCATGGAGGGCTCCACCCAAAAGGGTCCACGAAGTAGCAACCTTGACTATTCCATAACGGCTTTCGTCCACGAAGGACTAGCCTCACTATGGGTAGATCTTCACGAAGTAGGCGATCTCCTTGCCCTTACAAACTTCTTGGTTCATGTTGGGGAACGTTGCATGGGAAACAAAAAATTTGCTATGCACACGCAAGATCTATCCATGGTGATGAGCATCTACGAGAGGCAGAGTGGATCTGCATACCCTTGTAGATCGCTAAGCGAGAAGCGTTAAGAAACGCGGTTGATGTAGTCATGATCCATCCCGCGATCCAATCATGAATCGTCTCGCGATCTTGATCACGGTCCTTCCGATCTAACGCCAAATGTACGACACCTCCGCGTTCAGCACACATACAGCTCGATGACGATCTCCGCCTTCTTGATCCAGCAAGAGGGAGCGGAGAGGTAGATGAGTCCTTCGGCAGCGCAACGACGTTGCGGCGATGGTGGTGGAGCTATTCTAGTAGGGCTTCGCCTAAGCACCATTGAAAACCAATCTAGAGGAGAAACTACGATCTAGAGGAGAGGTAGCACGTGGCTATTAGGGTTAGGTTTTCCCTCTAAATCCTGTAGTATATAGGAGGGAGGGAGGGGAGGAGGCAGCCTCAAACCCTCAAGGTTTGGTCGAAATTGGAGGTGGAGGAGTTCTACTCCAATCCTATTAGGCGCAGGATTCCTCCTTTTCACTTGGAAACTCTTTCCACCTCTCCATCTTTCGATTTTTTTTCCTTCTCAAACCACTCCATCCACATGGGCCCTTAGAGGAGGCTTCGGCCAGCCCACCAGGGCCTGGTTTACCTCCTCCCAAATCCCATGTAGCCTCTTGGGTCGAGACACCCCTCCTGATGGTCCCCCGGTACCCTCCCGGCACACCCGGTACACTACCGATGAGCCTGAAACTTTTCCGGTGACCAAAAAAGGACTTCCTATATATCAATCTTCACATCCGGACCATTCCAGAGCTCCTCATGATGTACGGGATCTCATCCGGGACTCCGAAGAACCATTGGTCACCACCATACATAACTCTATACTATCGAAACGTCATTGAACCTTAAGTGTGCAGACCCTGCGGGTTTGAGAACTATGTAGACATGACCGAAACACCTCTACGGTCAATAACCAATAGCGGGACCTGGATGCCCATATTTGTTCCTACATATTCTACGAAGATATTTATCGATCGAACCTCTATGTCAAGGATTCAATTAATCCCGTATGTTGTTCCCTTTGTTCTTCGGTATGTTACTTGCCCGAGATTCGATCGTCGACATCTCCATACCTAGTTCAACCTCGTTACCAGCAAGTCTCTTTACTCTTTCCATAATACAAGATCTCATGGCTAACACTTAGTCACATTGCTTACAAGGCTTATTATGATGTTGTATTACCGAGTGGAGTAACAAATCTCTTTACTCTTTCCACAATACAAGATACCTCTCCGTCGCATGGAGTAATAAATCCCAGTCTTGATCCATGCCAACCTGATAGACACCCTCGGAGATACCTGTAGAGCACCTTTATAGTCACCCAGTTACGTTGCGACGTTTGATACTCACAAGGTACTCCTCCGGTGTCAGTGAGTTGCATGATATCATGGTCATAGGAACAAATACTTTACATGCAGAAAACAGTAGCAATAAACTGACACGATCATATGCTATGTTTGTAGTTTGGGTCTTGTCCATCACAACATTCTCCTAATGATGTGATCCCGTTATCAAATGACATCTCATGTCCATGACTAGGAAACCAAAGCTATCTTTGATCAACGAGCTAGTCTATTAGAGGCATACTAGGGACATGGTGTTGTCTATGTATCCACACATGTATCTGAGTTTCCGATTAATACAATTATATCATGGATAATAAACGATTATCATTAACAAGCAAATATGATAATAACCAATTTATTATTGCCTCTAGGGCATATTTCCAACAGTCTCCTACTTGCACTAGAGTTAATAATCTAGTTCACATCACCATGTGTTCGCATTGTTATGAATCTAACACCCAATGAGTTTTGGGGCTCGATCATGCTTTGCATGTCAGAGAGGTCTTTTAGTCAACGGGTCCGCGACATTCAGATCCGTGTGTACTTTGCAAATCTCTATGTCATACTGTAGACACTGCTACCACACTCCACTTGGAGCTATTCCAAATGGCTACTCCACTATACGTATCCGGATTGCTACTCAGAGTCATCTGCATAGGTGTTAAAGTTTGCATCGATGTAACCCTTTACGACGAACTCTTTATCACCTCCATAATCGAGAAACATTTCCTTAGTCCTTTAGTTACTAAGGATAATCTTGACCGCTGTCCAGTGATCCACTCCTGGATCACTCTTGTACCCCTTGACAAACTCATGGCAAGGCACACATAGGTACAGTACACAACATGGCATATTATATAGAGCCTATGGCTAAGACATAGGGAACGACGTTCGTCCTTTCTCTTTCTTCTGCCGTGGTCGAGATTTGAGTCTCACTCAACTTCACACCTTACAAATCAGGCAAGAACTCTTTCTTTAACTGATCCATGTTGAACTCTTTCAAAATCTTGTCAAGGTATGTACTTATTGAAAGTCTCATCAAGCATCTTGATCTATCTCTATAGATCTTGATGCTCAATAATTAGGTAGCTTTATCCAGGTCTTCCTTTGAAAAACTCTTTTCAAACAACCGTTTATGATTTCCAGAAATTCTACATTATTTTCGATCACTAATATGTCAACCACATATGCTTATCAAAAATTCTATAGTGCTCCCACTCACTTTATTTTAAATACAAGTTTCTCATAAACTTTGTATAGACTCAAAAACTTTGATCACCTCATCAAAGTGTATATTCCATCTCCGAGATGCCTGCTCCAGTCCATTGAAGGATCACTGGAGCTTGCACACCTTTTAGCATCCTTAGGACTAACAAAACCTTCTGGTTGTATCACATACAACCTTTCCTCAAGTAAACCGTTAAGGAAACGATGTTTTGACATCCATCTGCCAGATTTCGTAATTCAAAAATGTAGAAACTGCTAACATAATTCCAACAGACTTTAGCATCGCGGCAAGTGACAGAGTCTCATCGCAGTCAACTCCTTGAATTTGTTGGAAACTTCTTTGCGACAAGTCGAGCTTTATAAATGGTGACATTTACCATCAGCGTCTGTCTTCATCTTAAAGGTCCATTTGTACTTGACGACCTGCCGTCCAACGAGAAAGTCTACCAAAGTCTATACTTTGTTTCATACATGGATCCTTTCTCAGATTTCATGGCCTCCAACTATTTGTCGGAATCCGGGCCCATCATCACTTCTCCATAGCTCGTAGGTTCATCATTGTCCAACAACATGACCTCCAAGACAGGGTTGCCGTACCACTTAGGAGCAGTACGCGTCCTTGTTGACCTACGAGGTTCGATAGTAACTTGATCCGAAGCTTCATGATCATCATCATTTACTTTCTCTTCAACTAACGTGGGTTCCACAGAAACATCTTTCTGCGCTGCACTACTCTCTGGTTGAAACAAAGGTTCAAAAACCTCATCAAGTTCTATCTTCCTCCCACTCAATTCTTTCGAGAGAAACGTTTTGTTGAGATAGGACCCATTTTAGCAACAAACACTTTGTACTCGTATCTGAGATAGAAGGTATACCCAACTGTTCTTAGGGTATTCTGTGAAGATGCATTTGTATTCTTTGGGTTCGAGCTCTAGGTGAAAACTCTTTTCACATAAGCATCGCAACCCCAAACATTAAGAAATGACAGCTTAGGTTTCTACCAAACCATAGGGTGTCATCTCAACGGATTTAGATGGTGCCCAACTTAAAGTGAATGTAGTTGTCTCTAATGCATAACCCAAAACTATGGTGGTAAAACGATAAGAGACATCATAATTCGCACCATATCCAATAGAGCACAACTACGACGTTCAGACACACCATCACACTATGGTGTTCCAGGTGGCATGAGTTGTGAAACAACTTTTGACATTGTCTTAAGTTGTATACCAAACTCGTAACTTAGATATTCACCTATACGATCATATTGTAGACATCTTATTTTCTCATCACAATGATCTCGTACTTCACTCCGATTCTACTTGAACTTTTCAAACGATTCACACTTGTGTTTCATTAAGTAAATATACACTATATCTACTCAAATCATTAGTGAAGGTAAGAAAATAATGATATCCACCACACGCTACAACACCCATTGGACCGCATACATCAACATGCATCATTTCCAATAAGTCATTTGCCCGTTCCATCAAGCCGGAAAGCAGGGTTTTAGTCATCTTGCCCAAAAGGCATGGTCTGCATGTCTCAATCGATTCAAAATCGAATGAGTCCAAAGATCCATCAGCAAGGAGTTTCTTCATGCGATTTGTACCAATATGACATTTAGCGGCAGTGCCACAAGTATGTGGTACTATCATTACTAACTTTGTATCTTTTGGCATTAATGTTTTGAACATGTGTACTAGTACGATCAAGATTCAACAAACCATTCACTGGGTGCATGACCATTGAAGGTATTATTCATGTAAACAGAATAACCATTATTCTCTAACTTAAATGAACAACTGTGTTGCACTAAACACGATGTAATCATGTTCCTGCTTAATGCAAACACCAAATAACATTTATTTAGGTTCGTCACTAATAAGGTAGAGAGAGCGTGCGATGTTGATCACATCAACCTTGGAAACATTTCCAACACACATCTTCACCTCACCCTTAGCTAGTCTCCGTTTATTCCATAGCTTTTATTTCTAGTTACTAACATTTAGCAACCGAACCGGTATCCAATACCCAGGTGCTACTTGGAATACTAGTAAGGTACACATCAATAACACGTATATCAAATTTACTTCTGTCGACGTTGCCAGCCTTCTTATCTACCAAGTATCTAGGGTTGTTCCGCTTCAGCGACCACTCTCCTCATAATAGAAGCACTTAGTCTCGGGTTTGGGTTCAACTTTGGGTTGCTTCACTGGAGCAGCAACTGACTTGCCATCCATGAAGTTTCCCTCCTTGCCCTTGCCCTTCTTGAAACTAGTGGTTTTACTAACCATCAACACTTGATGCTCCTTCTTGATTTCTACCTTCGCGGTGTCAAACATCGCGAACAACTCAGGGATCATCATTTCCATCCCTGGTATTTTATAGTTCATCACGAAGCTCTAGTAGCTTAGAGACAATGACTTGGAAAACTATATCAATCACTTTCTTATCTGGAAGATCAACTCCCACTCGATTCAAGCGATTGTAGCACCCAGACAATCTGAGCACAAGCTCAATGATTGAGCTATTCTCCTTTATCTTCCAGGCAAAGAATCTTGTTTGAGATCTCATATCTCACAACACGGGCACGAGCCTGAGATCCCAATTTCAGCTCTTAGAACATCTCATATGTTTCGTGACGTTCAAAATGTTTTGGAGCCTCAATTCTAAGTTGTAATGCATGACGCACTAAACTATCAAGTAGTCATCAGAACGTGCCTGTCAGATGTTCACAACATCTACAGACGATGCTAGAGGGGTTGGCGCACCGAGCGGTGCATTAAGGACATAAGCCTTCTGTGCAGCAATGAGGACAATCCTCAGATCACAGACCCAGTCCGCAATATTGCTACCATCATATTTCAACTCTATTTCTCTAGGAACATGTAAAAAAGGCAAGGGAGCTACAGCGCGAGCAAGTAATCTACAACATAATTTGCAAAGACACTACTGACTATGTTCATGATAATGAGTTCAATTAATCATATTACTGAAGAACTCCCACTCAAATTGACATCCCTCCAGTCATTCGAGTGATTCATGATCCAAATTCACCAACTCAAGTCCGATCATCACGTGAGTTGAGGTGGTTTCAATGGTGAACATCATCATGTTGATCATATCTAATATATGACTCATGTTCGACCTTTCGGTCTCTTGTGTTCCGGGGCCATGTCTGTACATGCTAGGCTCGTCAAGTTTAACCTGAGTGTTCTGCACGTACAACACTGGCTTGCAACCATTGTATGTGAACGTAGAGTCTATCACACCCTATCATCACATGTTGTCTCAACACGACGAACTTTCGCAACGGTGCACACTCGGGGAGAACACAATTTATCTTGAAATTAAGTGACGGATCACCTTATAATGCTACCATCGTCCTAAGCAAAACAAGGTGCATAAAAGGATTAACATCACATGCAAAACACAAGTGACATGATATGGACATGAACTTGTGCTTTTGATCTCCATCTTGAAAGC
Source organism: Hordeum marinum (assembly GCA_022496015.1). NCBI lineage: Eukaryota > Viridiplantae > Streptophyta > Magnoliopsida > Poales > Poaceae > Hordeum > Hordeum marinum. Next base: position 98,199,289 of record CM039675.1, read on the forward strand.
ACCGACATGATCTCCACCGCCACCGGCATGACACCATGATCTCCATCATCTTGATCTCCGTCAACGTGTGGCCATCGTGGTTGTGCGCCCACCATGCTTCTACTATTGCTACCTTTTAGCGATAAAGTAAAGCATTACATAGCGCTTAATGATTGACACGCAAGTCATGCAATAATTAAAGACAACCCTATGGATCCTACCGGTTGCCGTACTCATCGACATGCAAGTCGTGATATTCTATACAACACATGATCATATCATACATCACATATATCTCATCATGTAATTGGCCATATCACATCGCAACATACCCTGCAAAAACAAGTTAGACGTCCTCTAATTGTTGTTGCATGTTTTACGTGGCTGCTACGGGTATCTAGCAAGAACAATTCTTACCTATGCAAAAACCACAACCGTGATACATAAGTTGCTTTTCAACCTTCTCAAGGACCGCCTTAGTCGAATCCGATCCAACTAAAGTAGGAGAAACAGACACCCGCCAGCCATCTTTGTGCAACAAAGTTACACGTCAGTGGATGGAACCGATCTCTCGTAAGTGTACGAGTAAGGTTGGTCTGGGCCACTTCGTCCCACAATACCGCTGAACCAAAACACGACCAAGGGAGGAATCAAACTAAGCATCAACGCCCACAAACTCTTTGTGTTCTACTCGAGATCTCATCTACACATAGACCTAGCTCATGATGCCACTATTGGGGAACGTTGCATGGGAAACAAAAAAATTCCTACGCACACGCAAGATCTATCCATGGTGACGAGCATCTACGAGAGGCAGAGTGGATCTACATACCCTTGTAGATCGCTAAGCGGGAAGCGTTAAGAAACGCGGTTGATGTAGTCGAACGTCTTTGCGATCCAAATCGCCGAGCGTCCCGCGATCCCATCATGAATCATCTCGCGATCCAATCACGATCCATCTCACGATCCAATCATGATCCATCCCGCGATATCATCACGATCTGTCCCGCGATCCAATCATGAATCGTCTCGCGATCTTGATCACGGTCCTTCCGATCTAGCGCCGAACGGACGGCACCTCCGCGTTCAGCACACGTACAGCTCGATGACGATCTCCGCCTTCTTGATCCAGCAAGAGGGAGCGGAGAGGTAGAAAATTTCTCCGGTAGCGCGAGGCATTGCGGCGATGATGGTGGAGCTATTCCAGCAGGGCTTTGCCTAAGCACTGCTGAAAACCGAGCTAGAGGAGAAACTGCGATCTAGAGGAGGGGTAGCACGTGGCTATTAGGGTTAGGTTTTCCCTCTAAATCCTCTAGTATATATAGGAGGGAGGGAGGGGAGGAGGCAGCCTCAAACCCTCAAGGTTTGGTCGAAATTGGAGGTGGAGGAGTCCTACTCCAATCCTATTAGGAGTAGGATTCCTCCTTTCCACTTGGAAACTCTTTCCACCTTTCCATCTTTGGATTTTTTTTCCTTCTCAAACCACTCCAGCCACATGGGCCCTTAGAGGAGGCTTCGGCTAGCCCACAAGGAGCTGGTTTACCTCCTGCCACAGCCCATGTAGCCTCTTGGGTCGAGACACCCCTCCCGATGGTCCCCCGGTACCCTCCCGGCACTCCCGATAAACTACCGATGAGCCCGAAACTTTTTCGGTGACCAAAACAGGACTTCCTATATATCAATCTTTACCTCCAGACCATTCCGGAGCTCCTCGTGACGTCCGGGATCTCATATGGAACTCCGAACAACCTTCAGTCACTACCATACATAACTCTATACTATCAAAACGTCACCGAACCTTAAGTGTGCAGACCCTGCGGGTTCGAGAACTATGTAGACATGACCGAGACACCTCTACGGTCAAGAACCAATAGCGGGACCCTGGATGTCCATATTGTTTCCTACATATTCTACGAAGATCTTTATCGTTCAAACCTCTATGTCAAGGATTCAATTAATCTCGTATGTTGTTCCCTTTGTTCTTCGGTATGTTACTTGCCCGAGATTCGATCGTCGACATCTTCATACCTAGTTCAACCTCGTTACCAACAAGTCTCTTTACTCGTTCCATAATACAAGATCATGTGGCTAACACTTAGTCACATTGCTTGCAAGGCTTACTGTGATGTTGTATTACCGTTTGGGCCCTGAGATACCTCTCCATCACACGGAGTAACAAATCCTAGTCTTGATCCATGCCAACCCTACAGGCACCCTCGAAGATACCTGTAGAGCACCTTTATAGTCACCCAGTTATGTTGCAAAATTTGATACACACAAGGTACTCCTCCGGTGTTAGTGAGTTGCATGATCTCATGGTCATAGGATCAAATACTTGACATGTAGAAAAAAGTAGCAACAAACTGACACGATCATATGCTATGTTTGTAGTTTGGGTCTTGTCCATCACATCATTCTCCTAATGATGTGATCCTGTTATCAAATGACATCTCATGTCCATGACTAGGAAACCATAGCCATCTTTGATCAATGAGCTAGTCTATTAGAGGCATACTAGGGACATGGTGTTGTCTATGTATCCACACATGTATGTGAGTTTCCGATTAATACAATTACATCATGGATAATAAACGATTATCATGAACAAGGAAATATGATAATAACCAATTTATTATTGCCTATAGGGCATATTTCCAACATTTCACTCCACAACACGAGGTAGGAGGCTCCCACGCGACACCTAACTAATCTAGGAGGCAGCACCCTCCAAAAGGTAATAGGCTCAATAATGACGATGAACTCCTTGCTCTTGTGCTTCAAGATGATAGACTCCTCAGCACCCAATCACTCTCACACAGGTTTGGCATGGTTGGGATTGGTGGAAACTACTGGGGAGGCTAGAAATCAAGATCCATATGATTGGAGTGGAAGATCTTGACCTCAACACAAGGGTAGGTGGTTCTTTCTCAGAAAATCTGATAGGATAGGTATTGAATAGTTCTGAGTGCTTCTCTTTCTAGTAGGTGGTGGTGAAGGGGTATATATAGGCATCCCCAAAAATCCAACCATTACACACAAAATGACCAACTCGGTGACACCGATGTGTTAATTTCGATGGTACCGAAGTGACCAAAAGGTGGTAAATTTTGAATCTCGGTGAGACCGGTATAGGAAACTCGGTTGCACCGATAAGGTGACCAACGGTCAGATTTCCAATCTCGGTGACGCCGATCCAACATTCTCGGTGGTACCGATAATGTGAATTTGCGTAACAGAAAGTTGGCAACCTAAACTCGATGGCACCGATATGGAATCGGTTGCACCGAAGTGGCTAGGGTTTGGCTGAATCTGTCTAGGTTCTAGAATCAGTGGCACCGGTATGGGAAAGTTGGTTGCACCGATTTTGAGTGTTAGGTATAGAACAGACTTTGGTTGGAGAGTTTGTGGTTTTTGGCGACTATTACTTGTGCACGTTTGAGCATATTGTTCACCAACAAAACCTTACCCCCTTTTAATAGTATTGGCTTTCCTATGGACTCAAAGTGATTTCTCACAAATATAAAATGTAGAGTCCTCTTGCTTGAAGCTTGGCCAACCTATTTCCTTGCATCTTGGGGTATCTCCACAATCTCCTTTTGCCAAACCTCTCTATAGACTGTATCTGAAATACAGTAGGTAAAAATATCAGTCCAAGATATAATGTATGTTGTCATGAATTATCAAAACCACCAAGGGAGCATGTTGTGCTTTCAATCCCCCCCCCCCTTTTTGGTAATTGATGACAACATACAATCAAAGCATCAAATAAAGATATGCATGGTGATACTGAAGACTTTGAGAGACACATGACTTAGACTTGCTCCCCCTAAATGTGTGCAGTCCTTTAAAGGATAGTTGCTTTTCAATGCATGAACACACATAAGGTAGAAGGGATATAACAGGTCATGTGTATCTTGGCTATATGCATCAAATGTATATGAATGAGATGTATCTTTGTTAAAGACATCACTCTTGCAAACAATATGTGCAAGAAGCAAGAGATAATCTTGACCAAGGATATGATGCATATACTTACCTTGAGTTCTTGAGCATCCTGGTAATAGAAACACACTTGAGAAAACGATGTTAGGAAACACAAGAGTATTCTACCAAACAGCAAGGCAATAGAACTCAAAATTGCCAAGATATGGAGGACATATAGAAGATAGTATTCCTTAGAATTGATATGTCTAAAGATCATTTAGAATTTTCTCACCGTAGATCTGAAAATAGATTATCCTCTCCCCCTAAATCTTAGCATGTAGATATTAGGATTGGATAAGGTGAGAAATGTCAAAAAAATTCTTCTCCTCCTACTTTGATATTCTCCCCCTGTTTATAAAGGTATGAGTATTGATATTGGCTCTCCCCCTTTGCATAAGCATGTATCTCCCCTTTAGCATGAAGCTTTGGTCTTCTCCCCCTTTGGCATTAATTTCCAAAAAGGTCAAAAACAGGGATAGATATAGGGATCATTGACTGAGAAGGGATCCTTGAGAACAAGGGTCATCGAAATGTAGGATTCATAGAAATGAAAACTGAGAGAGTCATTGAGAATGATTTCTCTCCCTTTGAGATGTTGTAGGACTTTGTTCTTCTCCTCCTTTCTTCATTGAAGATAGGGATCCTTGAAGATTAACTTTAGTTCTTCTCCCTCTAAGTAATACAAAGTTTTTTTTAAAAGGGATCATCGAATTAATAGAAGTATTACAAGAAAGATCACTAAGAAAACACATAATTGCAAAAATGAATTCAAATGAGATAGAATGAAAATCGGTGACTCCAAGATAGATAGATCGGTGGTACCGAGATTTTGTAGTGTGACTTGTCTGCAATTTCGGTAGAATCGAGATATCCGAGTCGGTGGCTCCGAAAGAGAAACCAAGTACATGTTTTCACAGAGTCAAGAGAAAGATTTTCAATGAAATATGAAGTATTTACAAGGGACATCAACTAGAGAAGATTGGAGTAGTTATGAGAAATCATGCAATAGAGAGCAAACCACACCAGATTCTTAACTAGATGATGGGCGGTGACTAGGTCACCTATATTAGAGTATATCGACTTAGGATCCAAGCAAGAATACTTGATCATAGGTCATACTCTACATTAAGCTCAAAATGGGGTTACCATTTTTCGGTTAAGCGTTTTAATGTCTTCATATCGCTTGAGTTTCTTTAGCTCATTTCTTGGAGTAAAGCCTTTTCAAGGACATGAGTACATACCTTTGAGTGATGTTGATGACGTAGCTTCTAGATGAACTTGTTGAGGATGCTCGAGGTTGATGAAGATCATCTTGAGTTTTGAGCAATCCTTCTTGTTCTAGTACACTGGTTACCAACAAAGATTAGTCATGCAAGGAAGAACAATAGATATATCCAATTGACATGATACCAATTGAGAGTGTAAAATTTTGATCAAGTATATGTCAAGGATATGGTTGAGTGGCCTTCTTCCTTCCATCATCAAGAGGGGTTGTCGATACTTGGTAATGACAAGATTGCTTATGATTGGAGTTGATGGCAATCTTGTGGAATGAATTTTTCCCAAGTACCAACAAGATATTAGATGCAATACAAGGGAGCATACAATTCCATGGCATAAGAGCCCTTGCATGCAACCGAGTGAGTCTAGCTCAAGTTTGAAGCATCGATGATGTTCAACTCACTCCTCAAGTGATAAAATGTCTTCTCATCAAGTGGCTTAGTAAAGATATCGGCCAATTGCTTGTTAGTGCGAACATGCTTAAGATTAATATCTCCTTTGGCAACATGATCACGAATGAAATGATGTCGAACTTGAATATGCTTAGTTTGAGAAAGTTGCACAGGATTATGACCAATTTTAATAGCACTTTCATTGTCACAAAGTAATGGAATATTTTTAACATGAATTCCATAATCCTTAAGTGTTTGTGTCATCCATAGTAATTGCGCACAACAAGATCCAGCAGCAATATACTCAGCTTCCGCAGTCGATAGAGATACCGAATTTTGTTTCTTAGATGACCAAGATACAAGAGATCTGCCCAAAAATTGACAAGTACCCGAGGTGGATTTTCTATCAACCTTGTCACAGGCATAGTCCGAATCAGAATAGCTAACAAGGTCAACAGAAAATCCATTGGGATACCAAATGCCAAAATTTGACGTTTGTATCAAGTATCTCACAATGCGTTTAACAGCTGAAAGATGACATTCTTTTGGTGCAGCTTGATATCTAGCACACATGCAAACACTCAGCATAATATCAGGACGAGATGCACATAGATATAAAAGTGAACCAATCATAGATCAATAAACTTTCTGATCAATCGTCTCATCCTCTCTGGTAAGATCAACATGTCCACTAGTAGGCATAGGGGTTTTCATACCTTTGCATTCTTTCATGTTGAACTTTTTGATCAAGTCCTCAGTATACTTAGTTTGAGAGATGAAAGTTCCTTCTTTCGATTGTTTGATTTGCAACCCAAGAAAGAATTTCAGCTCACACATCATAGACATCTCATACTTCTCAGACATCAACCTTCCAAACCTTTCACTAAATTGAGGGTTAGTGGAGCCAAAGATAATATCATCCACATATATTTGGCACACAAATAGTTCACCATTAACTCTCTTAGTGAATAAGGTTGCATCAATTTTACCAATTTCAAAACCTTTTTTGATAAGAAACTTCGTTAAACATTTGTACCAAGCACGAGGGGCTTGCTTAAGACCATAAAGAGCTTTACGAAGTTTGTAAACATGATTAGGTTTCTTAGGATTAACAAAGCCATGTGGTTGCTTAACATAAACCTCTTCTTCAATCTCACCATTTAAAAATGCACTTTAATATCCATTTGATAAAGCATGATATCATGGTGATTGGCATAAGCAAGAAGAATGCGAATAGATTCAAGTCTAGATACACGGGCGTAGGTCTCACCGTAGTCCATACCTTCGACTTGCATATATCCTTGAGCTACAAGGCGAGCCTTGTTGCACACGACTTGACCGTCTTCGTCTTGCTTGTTTCGAAAAACCCATTTGGTTCCGATGATGTTGTGATCCTCCTCGGGCTTCTCCACGAGTGTCCACACTTCATTCCTTTCGAAGTTGTGAAGCTCTTCATGCATAGCGTTCACTCAATCCACGTCTTCAAGAGCGTGTTCTACCTTCAAAGGCTCAATGCTAGAAATGAAAGAATAATGCTCACAGAAGTTTGCTAGACGAGTTTTAGAGCGAGTGATTCTCCCTATTTGTATATCACCAAAGATTTGATTTAGGGGATGGTTCTTGGTCACTTGTGCTCGAACTCGGGTCAGTTTCCGACTGTTGGTTGGTGGAGCTTCTTCTTCATCATCATCTCCTTCATCTTCATTGATGTTGAAGGTGTTGTTCCCTTGAGGTGGTGGTGAAGGAGGTTGTGGTGTATCTTCATGATGCACTTCCTCCTCTTCATCATCTTGCCGTGTACCTCTTGTGGATGCTTCCATGTCATGTTGTGGTTCACCTTGTCATGAAGTAGGGGCTTCCACTTGAGTTGATGAATTACTTTCCTTCACCTCCATGGGACGAATCTTGCTGATGGGTAAATCTAGGATAGCTTCCGAAGGGTTCGTATCACCTACATCATTTAGCAATTGTTCAACTTGCGAACCACTAGATTCATCAAACTTCACATCTATCGTCTCTTCAACTTTTCGAGAGAAGTTGTTGTAGACACGGTAAGTGTGAGAGTTCGATCCCTAACCAAGTAGGAATCCTTCATGAGACTTAGGAGCAAATTTAGTACGACAATGCTTATCAAGAATGTAGCACTTGGAGCCGAATACCCACAAGTATCCAACTTGGGGTTTGTTACCGGTGAGTAGCTCGTATGCCATTTTACCGAGAAGCTTGTGCAAGTAAAGTTGGTTTGTGGCATGACATGTTGTTTCCATGACTTCTGCCCAAAAGTGTTTTGGCGTCTTGTATTCCTCAAGCATCGTTCTTGCCATCTCAATGAGTGTCCGGTTCTTCCTCTCAACAACTCCATTTTGTTGAGGCATGTACGTGGCCGAGAACTCATGTGAGACACCTTCTTCGTCAAGAAAGGTATCCACATGGGTGTTCTTGAACTCTGATCCGTTATCACTCCGAACCTTCTTGATCTTCACTTCAAACTGATTTTGCACTTTGCGAGCGAAGTTTTTGAAAATCTTTTGAACCAGCAACTTATCATCAAGAAAGAATACCCACGTAAATCAGGAAAAATCTTCAACTATAACTAGACCATAGGAATTTCCACTAAGACTCTTGTAAGCATTGGGACCGAAAAGATCCATGTGAAGTAACTTGAGTGTTCTCCTAGTAGTCATGATATTCTTAACAGGATGACTTCCACCTACTTGATTTCCAGCTTGACAAGCACTACAAAGTCTATCTTTGTCAAAGACAACATGTTTAACACCAAGTATATGATCACATTTGATAAGTTTGTCTAAATTACGCATGCCAACATGTCCTAATCTTCTATGCCAAAGCCAACCTTTAGAAGATTTAGCAATTAAACAAGTGTGAGGTTTGGATCTCTTAGTGAAATCGACAATGTATAGATCACCTCTACAGATATCAGTAAAGACCATTTTATGATTATCTTGACGAAACACTTGGCAACATATTTTCGTGAATAACACATTGAAACCGAAGTCGGCAAGTCTAGACACGGAAAGAAGATTATAGCCAAGAGATTCAACAAGCATAACATTTTGAATAGAACTATCATGGGATATGGCCACCTTACCAAGACTAAGTACCTTACCCTTGGAGTTGTCTCCAAACGTTACGTACCTTCGCGGTCCATGGTTTGGTGTAATCTCTTCAAACATTTCTCTATCTTCGGTCATATGATCGGTACATCCGCTATCGAGAATCCACTCTTTTCCTCCGGACATGTAATCATTGAAGTTTGCCATGAGACTTAGATTCTTCATCATCTTCTCATATTCGATGTCAAACAGCTCATCTTCATCATAGTATCCATGTTCCACATTATCATCATCAAGTGAGAAATCCTCGTCATAAAGAACAAGAGATTCGTTAGGATGGTGATCATGACAATATTCAAGTTTATGAATGTGAAGGGCCTCTATAATGATATTGTTGATAGTTGTGACATCTCCTTTAGGATGCATGAGTTCGCTAAGCTCAAATAGACAAACATCAAATTTAGGATCACTAGGTGACATTTTGTGAAAGGCAATAGTTTTGTGAATAATTTCATCAAGATTACTTAATGAATAATTTGGATATCATTTCTCCAAATCATTCCACAAAGTGTAAGCACATGCAAAATTATTCATTTGGTTAAGCACATTTCTAGGCAATGCTCTAACAATGAGATTAACAGTTCTAAGGATTAACAATGAGATTAACAGCTCTATCAATTTCCTCTTTGTGTGTGGGATGCAAAGGATCAATAGGAGGCTCATAGGGGCACATAACATATTTGCTCAACTGAAATTCATTAAAAAGCTCAAGCATCAAAGATTTCCATTGACTATAGTACTCTCCATCAAGAATGGACACTCTACAACTCACACTCCCTATACTAGACACATCCATCTTCCTCCTCGGTGATTAAACCAAAGCAATGGAGACCAATGCTCTGATACCAATTGAGCGATCACTAGAAGAGTGTCTACAGGGGGGTGAATAGACTACTAGAAGGAATTTAAAACCTAACCTTTCCCAAGTTAATTGGTTGGCAGATTTTAACAGTTTTAGCAAAGCTAGCAAGTCTAAAAGCCCTACACATGCATGTCAAGAAATATGGCAGCGGAAAGTAAAGACATTGCATATGAAGTAAAGTGTTGAGATAGGTAAATCAAACGCAGTTGGAGACGCATGGATTTTCCCGTGGTTCCGATAGGTGTCTCTATCGTACATCCACGTTTATGGAGTCTTCAACCCACGGAGGGTAACGGTCACGGGAGTCCACGGAGGGCTCCACCCAAAAGGGTCCACGAAGTAGCAACCTTGACTATTCCATAACGGCTTTCGTCCATGAAGGACTAGCCTCACTATGGGTAGATCTTCCCAAAGTAGGCGATCTCCTTGCCCTTACAAACTTCTTGGTTCACTCCACAACACGAAGTAGGAGGCTCCCAAGCGACACATAACCAATCTAGCAGGCACCACCCTCCAAAAGGTAATAGGCTTGGTAATGACGATGAACTCCTTGCTCTTGTGCTTCAAGATTATAGACTCCTCAGCACCCAATCACTCTCTCAAAATTTGGCATGGTGGAATAGATGGGATTGGTGGAAAGCTACTTGGGGTGGCTAGAAATCAAGATCCATATGAGTGGAAGATCTTGACCTCAACACAAGGGTAGGTGGTTCTTTCTCAGAAAATCTAATAGGATAGCTATGGAATAGTTCTGAGTGCTTCTCTTTCGAGTAGGTGGTGGTGAAGGGGTATATATAGGCATCCCCAAAAATCCAACCATTACACACAAAATGACCAACTCGGAGACACCGATGTGTTAATCTCGGTGGTACCGAAGTGACCAAAAGGTGGAAACTTTTGAATCTCGGTGAGACCGATATAGGAAACTCGGTTGCACCGATAAGGTGAACAATGGCCGGATTTCTAATCTTGGTGATGCCGATCCAACATTCTCGATGGTACCGATAATGTGAATTTGCGTAGCAGAAAGTTGGCAACCTAAACTCGGTGGCACCGGTATGGAATCGGTTGCACCGAAGTGGCTAGGGTTTGGCTGAGTCTGTCTAGGTTCTGGAATCGGTGGCACCGGTATGGGAAAATTGGTTGCACCGATTTTGAGTGTTAGGTATAGAACAGACTTTGGTTGGAGAGTTTGTCGATGTTTTTGGTGACTATTACTTGTGCACGTTTGAGCATATTGTTCACCAACAAAACCTTACCCCCCTTTTAATAGTATTGGCTTTCCTATGGACTCAAAGTGATTTCTCACAAATATAAAATGTAGAGTCCTCTTGCTTGAAGCTTGGCCAACCTATTTCCTTGCATCTTGGGGTATCTCCACAATCTCCTTTTACCAAACCTCTCTATAGACTATATCTGAAATACACTAGGTAAAAATATCAGTCCAAGAGACAATGTATGTTGTCATGAATTACCAAAACCACCAAGGGAGCATGTTGTGCTTTCACTTGCTGCCCCTTTTGTCACTCTGAAAGGACACCGCACTATTGAACCCATCACAAAGCACATCTTCCCATGGCAAGAAAAATCGATCTAGTTGGCCTAACTAAACCAAAGATTGTAAGAAGAAATACGAGGCTACAAGTAATCATGCATATAAGAGGTCAAAGGAGACTCAAAGAATATTCATGGATAGAAACTGATCATGAACTCAAAATTCATCGGATCCCAGCAAACACAACGAAAAGTTATGACATCAAATAGATCCCCAAGAGACTATTGTATTGAGAATCAAAAGAGAGAGAGAGAGAGAGAGAGAGAGAGAGAGAGAGCAAGCCATCTAGCTACTGCCTATGGACCCGTAGGTCTATGGTGGACTACTCACGCATCATCGGAGAGGCACCCATGAAGATGATGCACCCCTCTGTGATGGTGTTAGATTGGATCTCGTGCTTTTGGAACTTGCGGTGGCTGGAATTGTGTTTCGTTGAATCCCCTAGGGTTTTCCAAATGTTTGAGAATTTATAGAGCTGATAGTCGGTGGAGCGGGTCCCCGAGGCGTCCATAACCCATCAATCCGCGCCTGGGGCCTCTGGTGCGCCCTAGTGGGTTGGGCCCACTGGCACTCTTTTGGTCCAAAAAAATCTCCAAAAAATTTCGTGTCAATTCGACTCCATTTGGTACTGATTTTCTGCGAAGTAGAAAACAAGCAAAAACAGCAACTAGCACTTTGGCACTAGGTCAATAGGTTAGTCCCCAAAAAATGATATAAAGTTGCTATAAAATGATTGTAAAACATCCAAGGTTGGTAATATAACATCATGGAACAAGCAAAAATTATAGATATGTTGGAGACATATCAGGATCCCCAAGCTTAATTCCCACTCGTCCTCTAGTAGGTAAATGATAAAAATAGAATTTTTGATGTGGAATGCTGCCTAACATGTTGATCACATATTCTTTTTTTTATAGCATGGACATTTGTACTTTTTAGATGGTTCAAAGAAAGAGTCTAGTTTTTCATGGAGACTTTAATTCTCAAGCATATCAACAAGCAAGCATGTCTTTCGAAATATCAACACTAAAGAAAGCTATCCCTAGCCCATCATGCTCAATCATTGATCCATTCATGAAACACACTCAAATATTAGCTACACCTAATGCTCAACTACTATCATAGTGCCCCCTAGTTGGTGATTTATAAGATAAGATGGAGACTCAAGTAAAAATTAAAATTTCATAAAGCAAATAGATAGGCCCTTCATAGAGGGAAGTAGGGATTTGTAGAGGTGCCAGAGCTCAAGCTTTAAATTGATAGATAAAAATATTGTGGGTGGCATGCCTTTCCTATCAATGAAAATGACCGAGAGCTTTCAATACCTTTCCATGCTATATACATCATAAGCGGTTCCCAAACAAAAATAAAGTTTATTCCTTTTTCCACCATTCTTTCACTTTCCATGGCTAGCCGAATCCACGATTGCCTTCCACACCAAGACTTTCCAAGGAATTTATTATTTGACAACATAAAGTAATTTTGTTTTCATTTTCATTTCGGTACTAGGCATCCCTATTACCGCCATACTCTCGTGCAATGACAAGATAAAAAGCATTCCTCTTGAGAATAACACATCTAGCATGGAAAAATATTGGTCACCCCCTTCCGCTTCATGAGAGATACGAGCACACAAAAAGGAAAATTCATTTTGAAACTTAGAGATGGCACATAAAAATTTGATTGGAACGGCATGGAAATGCCACATATAGGTTGGTATGGTGGACTCATATGGCAAAACCGGGTTCAAGGATTTTGGATGCACAAGTAGTATTTCTACTTAGTACAAGTGAAGGCTAGAAAATAGATTGATAAGCAACCAACCAAGAAACAAAAAATCACATAAATGAGCATTAACCATAACTAACACCAAATAATTCACCATAAGTAGGATGTAATTTCATAGCACAACTATTGACTTTCGTGCTTGCATAAGGAATCACAAACCTTAACCCCAATATTCTTACTAAGCATAATTACTCACCAACATAACTCACATATTACTATCATCATGACTTAAAACTATTACAAAGAATCAAGCTTAATTTTTCCAATGAACTTCATGAAAGCTTTTATTGTATCCCTCTTGAATATCTATCACTTTGGGACTAGCTTCATATATTGCATTCGCTTTTTGACAAGCTCACATAGATTTAAGTGAAGATCATAAGCATAAAAGTTTCACCTCTCAAAATAATATAAGTGAAGCATGAGAGGATTTCTTAAAAATTTACTAACTCTCAAATTAATCTAAGTGAAGCATGAGAGCATTTCTTCAAACATGTAAAGCACGCCGCTCTAAAAAAAATATAAGTGAAGCACTAGAGCAATTCCATAGCTCAATAGGTTTAAGTGAAGCATGTAGAGTAATTCTAACAAATCATAGCATAATTTTGGCTCTCTCAAATAGGTGTGTACAGCAGGGATAAAAAGAAAAACAAGCAAAGACTCATACAACACGCTCCAAGCAAAACTCATGATATGTAACCCAAGTAAAATACAGATTATTGTCGGAAGAAAGAGGGGATGCCACACGGGGGCATCCCCAAGCTTAGTTGCTTGTTAATCTTTGGATATTATCTTAGGGTGACATGGGAATCCCCAAGCTTAGGCTCTTCTTACTCCTTATTCCTTCATCCATCGTGATCTCACCCAAAACTTGAAAACTTCAATCACACAAAACATAACAAAATCATCATGAGATCCATTAGTATAATAAAGCAAATTACCACTCTAAGTACTGTTATAAACCCATTCATATTTTATTATTGCATTATATATACTATATTCTAACTTTACCATGACTTATACCCTTCAATACAAGCCATAGATTCATCAAAACAAGCACACAATGCAACGAAAACAAAATCTGTCTCAAACGGAACAGTCTGTAGTAATTTGTAATCTACCCATACTTCTGTAACTCTAAAAATTCTGAAAAAATAGGAAAATGTAAATAATTTGTATAGCAATATTGAGTTAAAATTTCAGCTCATTATCACTCTCCAGTAAAAAATAAATTCGTGCATTGGAGGCAATGTTTTTGTTTCAGATTCAGCATTGTTTCTACTCATCTTATGAACCATCCTAAAGGTTCTACTTGGCACAAACACTAAATAAAACATAAAAACTCAATCATAACCGGAGCCTAATTGAGTAAACGCTCAAAAACATAAAGGAAAAGATAAAATAAATTTTATTCATTGGGTTGCCTCCCAACAAGCGCTATCGTTTTACGCCCCTAGCTAGGCATAACGCAAAGATTCAAGTGTTGTCATCTTTAGCTTTTACTCCATAGTAGGCCCTCATGATTGATTCATATGGTGGCTTAATTCTCGTTCTAGGGAAGTGTTCCATACTATTTCTAAGTGGAAATTGGAACTTAATATTTGCTTCTTTAATATCAATCACGACGCCTATAGTGCGTAAAAACGGTCTACCAAGTTTGATGGGACAAGACGGATTGCAATCAATATCAAGAGCAATAAAATCAATGGGCACATAGTTCCTATTTTAAAGAATAAGGACATCATTAATTTTTCCCAAAGGCTATTCAATAGTATAATCCGCCAAGTTCAAATTAAGAGAACATTCTTCAATATTGGTTAGACCAAGAACATCACATAGAGATTTCGGAATTGTGGAAACACTAGAACCAAAATTATATAAAGCAAAGCATTCGTAATTTTTAATCTTGACTTTAGTGGTATGTTCCCACTCATCATACAATTTTCTAGGAATTGAAATATATAATTCCAACTTTTCTTCTAAGGATTTCATCGTGGCATCAACAATATGTTTAGTAAAAGCTTTATTTTGTTCATAAGCATGCGATGAATTAATAATTGATTGTAGCAAATTAGTAGTAGGTGCTCTTTTAGTAGTATCAACTTTTTCACTCATCCCACTTTTTTACTAGTAGGTGCTCTTTTAGTATGACATTGTGAATAATTTGCCGTAATATTATCGATCAATTTAGTAGCACCACCCAAAGTAATTTCCATAAGAGTACCACCCGCGGAGGAATCTAAAAGATTTCTAGAGACAAAATTCAATCCTGCATAAAAAATTGTATGATCATCCAAAAATTTAAACCATGAGTAGGACAATTTCTTGGCATCAATTTCATTCTTTTCGAAGATTGTGCAACATGTTCATGATCAAGTTGCTTAAAATTCATGATTTGAGTTCAAAGGGAAATAATTTTAGCGGGCAGAAAATACTTAGTAATAAAAGCATCCTTACACTTATCTCAAGAATCGATACTATTGCGAGGCAAAGAAGAACACAACATTTTCGCATGAACCCGTAAAGAGAAAGGGAATAGTTTCAACTTCACAGTATCATTGTCCACATCTTTTTTCTTTTTCATATCACACAATTCTACGAATGTGATTAGATGGGACCCGGTATCCTCAGTAGGAGTACCAGAAAATTAATCTTTCATGACAAGATTCAACAAAGCGGCATTAATAACACAAGACTCCGCACTAGTGGCGGCTGGATCAATCGGAGTGCTAATAATATCATTATTATTGGTATGGGAAAACTATAGGATTTGGTATTTTCTTGAGTCATCGTGACTATGCAAACAAGATTCCAAGCAAACAAGAGATCTGACGAGAAAAAGGCAAAGGAAAAAGACAGCGAATAAAATGACAAATTTGTGAAGTGGGGGAGAGGAAAATGAGAGGCAAATGGAAAATAATGTAAATTGCAAGGAGATAACATTTTTGATTAGGAACTTGATAGATGTTGATGATGTCTCCTCGGCGCCAAAGATTGGCACGCTAGAGAGATCGCTTCCTCCCCGGCAACGACGCCAGAAATTCTTTTGAGGTGGCTTGGGACTGCATCGATATTTCCCCAAATAGGATGGGATGATGCATCACAACGACGGTAACTATTTCCCTTGGTTAAGAAACCAAGGTATCATTGCTTAGAGGAAGATCAAGCAACTATGTAAAAACAGCTGCACACAAAGAACAAATACTTGCAACCCGACGCGTAAGATAGGTTGTCAAGCTCTCAACGATAAAAAGATAGATTAGGTTGTGATAGTTTGGGAAAATAGATCTCGCAAGAACAAAAATAAAAGAAGTAAATGAAAAGTGCAGCAAGGTATTTTTTTGGTTTTTGGATTAATATATACGGAAACAAAGGCGGCAAAAAGATAGAACGGAAAGCAATATGTTGGAAAAGTAGACCCGGGGGATGTAGGTTTCACTAGTGGCTTCACTCATGAGTATAGCACATGGTGAGCGAACAAATAAATGTTGGGAAATTGATATAAGATCGAATAGTCATGAAGATATCCAAGGCAATGATCAATATATAGGCATCAAGTCCAAGATAAGTAGACCGAAACGATTCTGCAACTACTTCTATTACTCCACACGTAGACCGCTATCCAACATGCATCTAGTGTATTAAGTTCATGGAGAAACGGAGTAATGCAATAAGAACGGTGACATGATGTAGACAAGATCTATTAATGTAGGAATAGACCACATCCTTTTATCCTAAAGAGCAATGATACATGCGTGCCTTGTTGCCCCTTCTGTCACTGGGAAAGGACATTGCAGGATCAAACCCATCACAAAGCACCTCTTCCCATGGCAAGAGAATTGATCTAGTTGGCCTAACTAAACCACATATTCCAATAAGAAATATGAGGCTATAAGTAATTGTGCATATAAGAGGTCAAAGAATACACAAATAATATTCATGGACAGAAACTGATCATGAACTGAAAATTCATCTGAGCCCAACAAACACACCACAAAAAGTAATTACATCAAATAGATCTCCAAGAGACCATTGTATTGAGAATCAAGAGACAGAGAGAGAGAGTAAGACATCTAGCTACTGCCTATGGACCCATAGGTCTATGGTGGACTACTCACACATCATCGGAGAGGCACCCATGAAGATGATGCACCCCTCTATGATGGTGTTATATTGGATCTCATGGTTTTAGAACTTGCGGCGACTGGAATTGTGTTTCGTCGACTCCCCTAGGGTTTCCGAATATTTGAGAATATATAGAGCTGATAGTCGGTGGAGGGGGTCCCCGAGGCAGCCACAACCCATCTGGGCGCAATTGAAGCCTCTGGCGTGCCCTGGTGGGTTATTGGCAGCCTAGGCTCCCTCCTGGTTGCTTCTTTGGCCCACATGCACTGTTCTGGTCCCAAAAAAATCTCCAAAAAGTTTCGTCTCGATTGGACTCCGTTTGGTACAGATTTTCTGTGAAGTAAAAAATAAGCAAATGCAGCAACTAGCACTTTGGCACTGTGTCAATAGGTTAGTCCCAAAAATGATATAAAGTTGTTATGAAATGATTGTAAAACATTCAAGATTGATAATAAAACAACATCAAACAAGCAAAAATTATAGATAAGTTGGAGACGTATCACTCCCCACCACCTCCACCATGCAATCTTGTTGGTTGAGAACCCATCTACTACTCCACC
This sequence comes from Hordeum marinum, assembly GCA_022496015.1. Lineage (NCBI taxonomy): Eukaryota > Viridiplantae > Streptophyta > Magnoliopsida > Poales > Poaceae > Hordeum > Hordeum marinum. Next base: position 98,216,949 of record CM039675.1, read on the forward strand.
CTCGCTGGCTAGATTGAGGAGGCGGAGACGTCATCGAGCCGCACTTGTGCTAAACGCAGAGGTGACGTTCGTTTAGCGCTAGATCAGATTGGATCGCTATTGGATAATTAAGGGTGTGTAACTCCCCCTCTCGTAGCTATGCATCTCCATGGATAGATCGAAAGTAGGTCTAGAGGGGGGAGGTTATTAGACTACTTGACCAAATAAAAATCTAACCTTTTCCCAAGTTAATTGGTTGGCAGATTTTAGCAATTCTAGCAAATCAAGTTCACCCTGCACATGCATGTCTACGAGTATTGCAAAGGAAAGTAAAGACAAGCATATGTAAGAGGATAGGGATAAGAAGATCAAACACAATTTGGAGACACAAAGATTTTTCCAGTGGGTCTGATAGGTGGCACTATCTTACATCCACGTTTACAAAGACTTCAACCCATGGAGGGTAGCGGTCGCGAGAGTCCACGGGGGGCTCCACCCACGAAGGGTCCATGAAGTAGCAATCTTGCCTATTCCATGATGGCCTACGTCCATGGAGTACTAGACTTACTCGGGGTTGATCTTAATGATGTAGGCGATCTCCTTACCCTTACAAACTTATTGCTTCAGCTCCATAATAACAAGAAAGGAGGCTCCCAAGCAACACCTAACCAATATAGGAGGCACCACCCTCCGAACGGTAATAGATGTGGTAGTATGATGAACTCCTTGCTCTTGTGCTTCAAAAGATAGTTTCCTCAACACTCAATCACTCTCTCACATATTTGGCATGTGTAGAAGAGATTGATTGGAGGGAAAGCAACTTAGGGAGGCCAGAAATCAAGATCCATATGGTTGGAGTGGATGATCTTGAGCTCAACACAAGGGTAGGTGGTCCTCTCTTAGAAAATTAGATATGGCAAGTGGGTGGGTGTTCTGAGTGCTTCTCTTGTAAGTGGGATGTGGTGGAGGGTATATATAGGCATCTCCAAAAATCCAACCATTACAACATTATTGCCCAACTTGGTGAAACCGGAGTAAAAACTCGGTTGCACCGACTAGTGCAAAATGTGGCAACTTTGGCCTTTTCAGTGAGACTGGTGTATAAATCTCAGTGGTACCGATATGGGTGGCCTAGGCAGTTTCCAAATCTCGGTGTCACCGATTCCTGAAACTCAGTGGGACCGAATTTAAGAAATTGGTTAACAGAAAGTAGGTCACTGATTCTCGGTTTCACGGAATGGAAACTTGGTAGTTCTGAGATGCTAGGGTTTGGTTGGGTTTGTGTCTAGGGTAAAACTCGGTGCATCCAAATGGGAATTGTTGGTGTCACCAAATTTTAACTTTAGGCTTTGGACATAGGGTTTTTGTGGGAAAGTGAGTGAGTATATTCGGTGGCTAATCTCAAAGCACTTGAGCAACTAGATCATCATAAATACCTCATCCCCTTTGAAAGGATCAATATGGTTGACTAGAGGGGGGTGAATAGGCAACTAACACTTTTTAACTTTTCCTTAACAATTTAGGCTTAGCATCAAATAAGTTGGCTAGATGTGCAACTAGCTGAATAACCTATATGATGCTAACCACAACAAAGTACACAAGAAAGCAAGGGATATAACGCAATAAAAGCTTGCAAGAAGTAAAGGTGCGAGATAACCAAAAGTGGAGCCGATGGAGACAAGTATGTGTTACCGGAGTTCCTTCCCTTGTGGGGAAGTACGTCTCCGTTGGAGTGGTGTGGAGGCACAATGCTCCCCAAGAAGCCACTAGGACCACCGTATTCTCCTCATGCCCTCACATAATGCGAGATGCCATGATTCCACTATTGGTGCCCTTGAAGGCGGCGACCGAACCTTTACAAACAAGGTTGGGGCAATCTCCACAGCTGAATTGGAGGCTCCCAATGACACCACGAAGCTTCACCACAATGGAATGTGGCTCCGAGGTGACCTCAGCCGTCTAGGGTGCTCAAACACCCAAGAATAACAAGATCTGCAAGGGATTAGTGGGGGGAATAAAAAATCTCTTGGTGGAAGTGTAGATCGGGGCCTTCTCAGCCAATCCCTAGAGAATCAACAAGTTTGATTGGCTAGGGAGAGAGATCGGGCTAAAATGGAGCTTTGAGCAACAATGGAGTTTGGGAAAGGAAGAGGTAAGCTTCTTGGGGAAGAAGACCTCCCTTTTATAGTGTGAGCAGTTGTATCGCAAGCCCTCACGGTACTACCGCAAAACCCATGGTACTACCATGAGGGCTTGTGGTACTACTGCTGCCTCTTGCTGTACTACCACTCGCACGGGAGTAACTGGCCCTGGCCGTTAGCACTAGGACACAAGCGGTAGAACCACCGGAGCGGTACTACCGCAAGCCCCAGTGGTACTACCGCATGGTCGGCAGGGGCAGGCACTGGAGATGCACGGAAGTAAAATATTACTTTTGTGCCTACCTCCGCAGAAGGAAACACCATGAAAAATTCCGGCACGGTAGTACCGGACGTGAATCACAGTACTACCATAATAGGGCGGATGTAAAAAATTATAGCCGTGCCTACTACCACAGGCTGAAGTTCCGAGGCAGGAGACAGCGGTACTACCGCTCCATCAAGCGGTACTACCGCTGGCACCTGTGGTACTACCGCTCCTTTGAGCGGTACTACCGCTGACCATTGTACTCACACACCCAGCAGGCTTACACTTTGCACAGTGAAGGAAAACGAGTTGGGCTCCATTGAATAGAGGGAAAGGTGGTGCAAAGGAATAAATGTTTACATGTTGATTCCACCCAGACCTTTCCGAAGCAGACCCCTCTTAATAGTACGGCTTTGCTATGACTCAAATCCACCGAAAGGAAACATAGAGAACAACCGTCTTCGGGAGGTTCCGAGGGGCATTGAATCGTCTTGTGCCTAGACCTGAGATATCTGAAATGCTCAATGCACACGATTAGTCCGCAAAGGCATTGTCATCAATCACCAAAACCACTTAGGGAGAAATATGCCCTTACACCCTTTTAATATTATTGGCTTTCCTATGGAATCAAAAATGATTTCTCACAAAATGTAAAATGTAGAGCCCTCAATCTTGAAGCATGGCTAATCCTATTCCTTCCTTTCCTTGGGAAGATTCTCCACATATACCTTTAGCCAACCCATCATTGAACTTTTTCCTGAGATACACTTGGTGGAAACATTAGTCCAATGAAATATATGTTGTTATTAATTACCAAAACCACCTAGGGAGAAGTTGTGCTTTCAATCTTGCATGTGCATAGGAAATTTTTTGTTTCCCATGCAACATTCCCCAACAGTGGCATCATGAGCTAGGTGTATGCGTAGATGATATGCATGAGTAGAACACAAAGTGTTTGTGGGCATTGATGTTCAGATTGCTTACCTCCTTAGTCTTATTTTGATTCGGCGGTATTGTGGGATGAAGCGTCTCGGACCAACTTTACATATCCTCACACAAGAGACCGGTTCCACCGACTGACAATTAACTTGTTTGCATAAAGGTGGCTGGCGAGTGCCTATCTCTCCCACTTTAGTTGAATCAGATTCGACAGAGGCGGTCCTTGTATAAGTTTAAAAGGCAACTTGATTATCACCGTTGTCGCTTTGCGTAGGTAAGAACGGTTCTTGCTAGTTGCCCATAGAAGCCACGTAAAACTTGCAACAACAAAGTAGAGGACATCTAACTTGTTTTTGGAGGGCATGTTGTGGTGTGATATGGCCAATATGTGATTTTATATATGTGATGTATGAGATGATCATGTTTTGTATAGTTACCACGACTTGCATGTTGATGGGTACGGCAACCGATAGGAGCCATGGGGTTGTTTTTAATTTAGTTGTGCCATTTGCTTTACTTTATCGCTATGAGTTAGCAATAGTTGTAGAAGCAATAATTGGCGTGACAACCACATGACAACATAATGATGGAGATCATGATGATCGAGATCATGGTGTCATGCCGGTGACGGTGGAGATCATGCCGGTGCTTTGGAGATGGAGATCAAAAGCACAAGATGATGATGGCCATATCATATCACTTATATGATTTGCATGTGATGTTTATCCTTTTATGCATCTTATTTTTCTTAGGACGATAGTGACATTATAGGATGACCCCTCACTAAAATTTCAAGATAATTTTTTTTTCTCCCCACGTATGCACCATTGCGAAGGTTTGTCATTTCGAAGCACCTCGTGATGGTCGGGTGCGATAAACTCTACATTCGCATACAACGGTGTAAGCCAATTTTACACATGCGGGATACTTGGGTTAAACTTCACGAGCCTAGCATGTACAGACATGGCCTCGAAACATAGGAAATGAAAGGTCAAACATGGGTCATATAGTAGATATGATCAACATGGAAATATTCACCATTGAATCCACCTCATCTCATGTGATGATCCGACTTGGGTTATGGAATTTGATCATGTCACACTTAGACAACCTGAGGGATGTTGATTTGAGTGGGAGCTGATTAGTAATTTGATTAACTAAAAATAATTATCATGAACATAGTCAAAATGTCTTTGAAAATTATGTTGTAGATCAATAGCTCGCGCTCTAGCTCCCTTGTTTTTTAATACGTTCCTAGAGAAAACTAAGTTCAAAGACAATGGTAGAAATTATGCAGACTGGGTCCGTGATCTAAGGATCATCCTCATTGCTGCACAGAAGGCTTATGTCGTTGATGCACCACTCGGCGCGCCACCCTCTCAAGCATTGTATGTGGGTGTTGTGAACATTTGACAGGTACGTTCTGATGACTACTTGATAGTTCAGTGTGCCATGCTTTACGGCTTAGAACCGGGACTCCAAAGACATTTGGAATGCCATGGAGCATATGAGATGTTCCAAGAGCTGAAATTGGTATTTCAGGCTCATGCCCGTGTTGAGAGGTATGATACCTCTCTCAAGTTCTTTTCCTAGAAGATGGAAGAGAATAGCTTAATCGGTGAGCATGTGCTCAGCTTGTCTGGGTGCTACAATCGCTTGAATCAAATGGGAGTTAATCTTCCAGATATGATAGTGATTGACACAGTTCTCCAAGTCACTACCACCAAGCTACTAAAGCTTTATGATGAACTACAACATGCAAGGTATGGAGAATATGATCATTGAGCTATTCACGATGTTTTACACTGCGAAGGTAGAAATCAAGAAGGAGCATCAAGTGTTGATGGTTAGTAAAGCCACTAGTTTCAAGAAAGGCAAGGGCAAGAAGGGAAACTTCGAGAATTGCAAGCCAGTTGTCGCTCCAACGAAGAAACCCAAGGTTGGACCCAAACCCGAGACTGAGTGCTTCTTTTGTAGGAGGAATGGTCACTGGGAGCGGAACTGCCCCCAAGTACTTGGCAGATAAGAAGGCTGGCAACGTCAACAAAAGTATATTTTATATACATGTTATTGATGTGTACCTTGCTAGTACTCGTAGTAGCGCTTGGGTATTAGACCGGTTCAGTTGCTAATATTGGTAACTCGAAAAAAATTTGCGGAATAAACATAGACTAGCTAAGGGCGAGGTGATGATGTGTATTGGAAGTGTTTCCAAGGTTGATGTGATCACCATCGCACGCTCCCTCTACCTTAGGGATTAGTGCTGAACCTAAATAAATGTTATTTGGTGCCTACGTTGAGCATAAACATTATTGATCTTGTTTATCGCGGTATGGTTATTCATTTAAGTAAGAGAATAATGGTTATTTTGTTTACATGAATAATACCTTCTATGGTCATGCACCAATGTGAATGGTTTACTAAATCTTGATCGTAGTGATACACATGTTTGTAATATTGATACCAGAAGATGCAAAGTTAATTATGATAGTACCACAAACTTGTGGCACTGCCACCAAGGTCATATTGGTGTAAAGCGCATGAATAAACTCCATGCTTACTGAGTTTGGGAATCACTCGAATTTGAATCGCTTGATACATGCGAACCATGCCTCGTGGGCAAGATGACAAAAACCCCATTTTCTGAAACAATGGATCCGGCAAGTGACTTGTTGGAAATCATACATACTAATGTGTGTGGTCCAATGAGTGTCAAACCGTGCGGTGGATATCGTTATTTTTTTACCTTCACTAATGATTTGAGTAGATATGGGTATATTTATTGAATGAAACACAAGTCTGAAATGTTTGAAAAGTTCAAGCAAATTCAAACTGAAGTTGAAAATCATCATAACAAGAAGATAAAGTTTCTATGATTTGATTGTGGTGGACAATATCTGAGTTATGAGTTTGGTATGCATTTCAGATAATGTGGAATTGTTTCACAACTCACGCCACCAAGAACACCATAGAATAATGGTGTGTCCGAGCATCGTAATCGTACTCTATTGTATATGGTGGGATTTATGATGTCTCTTATCTATTTGCCACTATCATTTTGGGGTTATGCATTAGAGACAACTACATTCACTTTAAATAGGGAACCATCTAAATCCATTCATATGACACTGCATGAATTATGTTTTGGTGAGAAACCTAAGATGTTGTTTCTTAGAGTTTGGGAATGCAAAACTTATGTTTGATAAGCTCAAACCGAAAGCCGAAAAGTGCATCTTCATAAGATACCCTAAGGTAACAATTGGGCATACCTTCTATCACATATCTGAAGGCAAGGTGTTTGTTTCCAAAAATGGATCCTTTCGATAGAAGGAGGTTCTCTCGAAAGAAGTGAGTGGGGGGGGGGAGGTAGAACTTGATAAGGTTATCGAACCTTCACTTGAATTGGAAAGTGGCGCAATGCTGAAAGGTGTTCCTGTAAATCATACATAAATTAAAGAAGAAGCTAATGACGATGATCATGAAACTTCGGATCAAGTTACTACCAAACGTTGTAGGTTGATAAGAGCACGTATTGCCCTGAATGGTACAGTGATCTTGTCTTGGAAGTCATGTTGTTGGACAACGATGATCCTACGAACTATGAGGAAGCGATGATGGGACCGGATTCTGACAAATGGCTAGAGGCCTTGTAATCCGAGATATGATCCATGTATGATAAGCAAGTATGGACTTTGGTAGACTTGTCCGGTGACCGGTAGGCCATTGAGGATAAATGGATCTTTAAGAAGATAGGCGATGGTATTAATGTCACTATCTATAAAGTTTGACTTGTTGCAAAGGGGTTTTCAACAAGTCCAAGGAGTTGACTACGATGAGAATTTATCACCTATAATGATGCTCAAGTCTATTAGGATTATGTTAGAAGTTGCTACATTTTTCAGTTACAAAATAAGGCAGAAGGATGTCAAAACAGCATTTCCTTAACGATTTTCGCGAGGAAAGGTTGTATGTGATACAACCGAAAGGCTTTTCGATCCTAAGGATGCTAAAAGGTATGAAAGCTCCAGTGATCCTTCTATGAACTGGTGCAAGCATCTCGGAGTTGGAATATACGCTTTGATGAGGTGATCAAAGCTTTTGAGTTTATACACAGTTTACGAAGAAACTTGTATTTACAAGAAAGTGAGTGGGAACACTATAGCATTCCTTATAAGTATATTTGGAGGATATAATGTTGATCGGAAATGATGTAGAATTTTGGGAAAGTATAAAGGGTTGTTTGAAAGGAGTTTTTCAAAGGAAGACCTTCGTAAAGCTACTTACATATTGGGCATCAAGATCTATAGAGATATATCAAGACGCCTAATAATAATTTCACATTGCACATGCCTTTACAAGATTATCAAGGAGTTCAAAATGGATATGTCAAAGAAGGAGTTCTTGCCTGAGTTGTAAGGTGTGAAGTTGAGTAAGACTCAAAGCTCGACCACAACATAAGAAAGAGAAAGGACAAAGGTCGTCCCCTACACCTTAACCATAGGCTCTATATGTGATGCCATGTTGTGTACCGCACCTGGTGTGCGCCTTGCCATGTGTCTGGCAAGGGGGTACAAGAGTGATCCAGGAGTGGATCACTGAACAACGGACAAAATTATACTTAGAAACTAGAGGACTAAGGAAAGGTTTGTCGATTATGGAGGTGATAAAGAGTTCGTCGTAAAGGGTTAGGTTGATGCAAGCTTTGACACTGATCTGGATGACTCTGAGTAGCAAACCCAATACGTATAGTGGAGCAGTCATTTGGAATAGCTCCAAGTGGAGCGTGGTATCAACATCTATAGTATGACATATAGATTTGCAAAGTACACACGGATATGGATGTTGTGGATCCGTTGACTAAAATCTCTCTCACAAGAAAAACATGATAAAACCACAGAACTCATTGGATGTGAATCACATGGCGATGTGAACTAGATTATTCACTCTAGTGCAAGTGGGAGACTGCTAGAAATATGCCCTATAGGAAATATTAAATTGGTTATTATTATATTTCCTTGTTCATGATAAATGTCTATTATCCATGCTAGAATTTTATTGATCGAAAACTCAGATACATGTGTGGATACATAGACAACACCATGTCCCTAGTGAGACTCTATTATACTAGCTCGTTGATCAAATATGGTTAAGGTTTCCTAACCATAGACATGCATTGTCATTTTATAATAGGGTCACATCATTAAGAGAATGATGTGATGGTCATGACCCAACCGTAAGCATGGCATATGATCGTATCACTTAGTTTGTTGCTATTGCTTTCTTCATGTCAAGTATCTATTCCTAAGACCATGAAATCATGCAACTTCCTAACACCAGAGGAATGCCTTGTGTGTATCAAACGTCACTACGTAACTGGGTGATCATAAATGTACTCTACAGGTATATCCGAGGGTTTCTGTTGGGTTGCATGGATCAAGAATGGGATTTGTCACTCCGTTTGTCGAAGAGGTATCTCTAGGCCCTCTCGGTAATACAACATCATAAGAAGCTTGCAAGCAACATGACTAAGGAGTTAGTCACAGGGCCTTGTATTACAGAACGAGTAAGGAGACGTGTCGGTAGCGAGATTGAACTAGGTATGGAGATATCGATGATCGAATCTCGAGCAAGTAACATACCACTAGACAAAGGGAACGAGATACATGATTGATTGAATCCTTGGCATCGTGGTTCGACCGATAAAGATATTCATCGAATATTTGAGAATAAATATGGGCATACATGTCCCGCTCTTGCTTATTGACCGTAGAGGTGTCTCGGTCATGTCCACATGATTCTCAAACCCGTAGGGTCCGCACGCTTAACGTTTGGTGGCGATATAGTATTACTGGGTTATGTATGTTGGTGACCGAATGTTGTTCGGAGTCTCGGATGATATCCCAAACTTCACAAGGAGCTCCGTAATGGTCCTGAGGTAAAAATTTATATATGGGAAGTTATATTTTGTCTACCGGAAAAGTTTCGAGTTTATCTGGTATTGTACCGGGAAGCTTCTAGAAGGTTCCAAAAACTTCTGGAGGAGTCCAAAAGTACACCATGGGTTCCACCACGTCCAAAGGGTTTGCATGGGCTGCCGGGAGGCGCTCTGGCCTTATTGGGCCAGGCGCAGAAGTCCCTCAACGCCCGTGTGGCTTCGGAGAGGTGGAAAGTCTCCCTGTGTATGGAAATGGAGGGAATTAGACTAGGAGTCCAACTCCTCCCCCTTTGTTGTTCCCTAGATATTTGATAGGTTGTTACCCATGCCCCTCCACCTATATATAGAGGGGAAGGGGCGCCCCAAGAGGACACACCAAGCCCTTGGCGCCCCTCTCTCTAGATTGTTTTCTCGTCCGTTTATGATTTCGGTAGCGCTCGACGTAACCCTGCTGAGATAGCTCCACCGCCATCTCCACCATGCCATCGTGCTGGTTGAGAACCCATCTACTACTCCGCTCTCACTCATTGTATTGAGGAGGCGGAGACGTCATCGAGCCACACGTGTGCTAAACGTGGAGGTGTCGTCCATTTGTCGTTGGATCAGATTGGATCGTGAAGAGTACGGATACATCAAATATGTTATTTACGCTTCCGCTTAGCGATCTACAAGGATATGTAGATACACTCCCCCTCTCATAGCTATGCATATTCATAGATATATCTTGCGTGTGCATAGGATTTTTTTTGTTTTCCATGCAACGTTCCCCAACATAGCATCTCCAGCCGCTCCGCAAAGCCCACGCGCTCGCTCTCCTGCTCCTTCCCCGTCATGTTTCTTCCTCCTCACGCCACGACAGTCTTGTCCGTGCTCTGTCCACCGTGGCACAATGTGCACGCATCGTCGTCTTTTGTCGGGCTTCTTCCTCGAGCTCTCTTGAATGCCCTCTATGGCCTCTCCGCATCGTGTAAACCTTTTAACGCCCTCCCCTCTCCTCTCTGTGTGTCCTCCCCAAGCTCTAGCTTGCTAGCACACGCGTCATCACGGCCACAGGCTTGCCCGCCTATATAGAGGCTGGATCGAGCCCTCTTGCATCACCAGCCTCTCTCCCCCCTCCTTGCATCTTCTCTAGCCTGTCCATTGAGATCAACGAGCTCCCATTCCTCCTCCACGACCACCATTGCCGCCTTGGCCCCACCTAAATTCACGCAATGCCCAACTCCTCCCTCCCCCATTCCTCCACCGAAGGAATCCCCTAGCCGCCATGGAGCTCCTCCACCCTTCCTCTCCCTCTCCGGTGGCCGTAGCGCCATGCCCGAAGTCGTCGTGGCCACCGTCCGTCGTGGTTTAGAGCCCTGTTTGCTCTGATGCTCCACTGCTCGGTGATGACCCATAAGTATAGGGGATCAATCGTAGTTCTTTCGACAAGTAAAAGTGATGAACCCAACGAGGAGAAAAAGGAAGTGATAAGCAATTTCAGCAAGATATTCTATGCAAGTGCTTTGAGTAACAGTGGTAGATAGTTTTGTAGCAAGATAATTTGTAACAAGTGACAAGTAACAATAGTAGCAAGTGTGCAACAAGATAGCCCAATCCTTTTTATAGCAATGGACGGGCCTGAAAGTACTCTTATATGAAGAAAACACTTCCTAGGGCACATGGGAATTTCTGTCTAGTCATGTTCATCACGTTGAGTTGATTCGCGTTCCTTACTTTGATATTTTGATATGTGGGTGGACTAGTGCTTAGGTATTGTTCTTACTTGAATAAGCAACCCACTTATGATTACCCCCTCTCGCAAGCATCAACAACTCCTAAAGAAGAATTAAGATAAATCTAACCATAGCATGAAACGTGTGGATCCAAATCAACCCCTTATGAAGTAACACATAAACTAGGGTTTAAGCTTCTGTCAATCTCGCAACCCATCATCTATTTGTTAATCCACAATGCCTTCCCTTAGGCCCATAACATGGTGAAGCATCGTGTAGTCGACGTTCACAAGACACCACTAAGACAAGTGAAAGCATAATATGCTCCCTTGGTGGTTTTGATAATTCATGACAACATACATTGTCTCTTGGACTAATACTTTCATCTAGTGTATTTCAGATAAAGTCCATAGAGAGAGGTGGGTTGGCAAAAAGGAGTGTGGAGAGTACCCCCATGAAGAAGAAGGAGAAGAGATAGCATTGGCCAAGCTCCAAGCAAGAGGACTCTACACTTTACTTCATGAGAAATCACTTTGACTCCATAGGAAATCCAATACTATTAAGGGACATTTCCATTGCCCCCCTAATTTTGGCCCGACCTCATCTTTACCCCTAAAAAATCAGTGCTCAACTTTGCCCCTCTTTTGTTAGAGGCCCTTATGAAAATACCCTTCCATGTCGTTTCCGTCTAGTCAAAGGCCTTTGACCATCAATGTACTGTTCTCTGGACATTTATAACCCTCGCTGCATATGTACTTACATGTGGGACCCACCCAAATAAAGGAAAGGGACAAAACTCTCTCCCACCTCTCACACCTTCACATGGGACCCAATACAATAGAAAATAAAACTCTCCCTCTCTACTATCTATCTCTCTCATCCCCTCCAGTGACCTCCTGTCTCCTCCGACGAGCTACCGACCCCTCTAGTGAGCCTCACACGTTAGACCTCATGCAACATCCATCCCGCCCGCCCGTAGATCTTCCTTCCCCCCATCTCCCGCCTGTAAGCATCCCGTTGGGAAGCCTTGTCACCGCCGGGAAGACCCTTCCACCGAAAATCCCCACCGCTGGTTCCCTTCCTCCCACTCCACGAGGACTCGACCACCTGCGAGCCTCAAAAACATGTCTACATGCTCCAACAACCTCCACTTCATCTCCATGTGGGAGGAATTGTACTACGGCATGCCATAGCACCAGATCCTTTCTAGTCTTCCCCAACTCCTATGTCGCGCCTCCATTGTCGATCTCCTCCAATAGTGGACGATGACGGAATCCCTCGGGCTTTATTGCTCTATATTGATCCCTGAACTCTCCTATCGCACCCATGAGTATCCTTGTGTATCCGAGCCACCAATTCGTGAGTAGCCGCACTGGCGTCTGCCATTGATGACGAGGAGGTCGTCTTTGAGGCCACCACATCCATCCATCTCGACCAGCACATCCAAACCTGACGCCACACCAACCTAAGCCCGCCCCCATGTACATCATCCATAGCCGCGATGCTCCTCGCCGGCAACGACCACGACCGAGCCGCCCAAGACTCACACAGGCATGCATGGACCAATTTTGACCCCGAGCGTAGGTCTGGTGGCCCACATGTTGGGGGGAGAGAGAGCTGGTGTGTGAGAGAGAGTTTTTTGGTTGGGGTCCCATGTCCACTTGTAAGAGTGAGAGGAGGTGAGTTTTTTTGGTTACAAATGTCCAAAGAACAACACATTGACGGTCAAAGGCCTTTGACCTAACAGAAATGACACGGAATGGTATTTTCATAAGGGCTTATAACGGAAGAGGGGAAAGTTGAGCACTGATTTTTAGGGGTAAAGATGAGGTTGGGCCAAAGTTAGGGGGAAAATGCGAATGTCCCTACTATTAAAAGGGGGTAAGGTACTGTTGGTGAAAAAAATATTCATACGTGCACAAGTGATAGTCACCTCATACACCCACAAGCTCTTCCACAAAAGTCTGTCCAAAGCCAAATATCCAAAATTGGTGCAAAGAACACTTTCCACTTGATGCCACCGGTTCTCAGCCTCAGACAGACTCAGCCAAACCCTGGCCATTCGGTGGAACCGATTCTACTTTGGTGCCACCGAGTTTGGGTTGACAACTTCCTGTTACGCAAATTCACAAAGTCGGTACCACTGAGTTTGTTGAATCGGCGGCACCGAGTTTGGCAATCTGACAATTGGTCACCTTATCGGTGCAACCGAGATTTCTATATCAGTCTCACCGAGATTCAAAAGTTGCTACCTTTGACGCAACTTGGTACCATCGAGATTAACACATTGGTGTCATCGAGTCTGACTTATTAGGTGTAATGGTTGGATTTTTGGACATGCCTATATATACCCCTCCACCACCACTCACTCGCAAGAGAAGCACTCAGAATAGACCCCACTCATACCAATTGATTTTCTGAGAGAGAGCCACCCACTCATGTGTTGAGATCATGCCATTCCATTCCAACCATATGAATCTTGATCTCTAGCCTCCCCAAGTTGCTTTCCACCCAAGCAATCTCTTCCAGCAAAGCCAAATCTGTGAGAGAGTGATTGTGTGTTGAGGAGTCTATCATCTTGAAGCACAAGAGAAAGAAATTCATCGACATTATCGAGCCTATTACCTTTTGGAGGGTGGTGCCTCCTAGATTGGTTAGGTGTCGCTTGGGAGCCTCCTACTTCGTGTTGTGGAGTGAACCAAGAAGTTTGTAAGGGCAAGGAGATCGCCTACTTCATGAAGATCTACCCCGAGTAAGGCTAGTCCTTCGTGGACGGAAGCCGTTATGGAATAGTCAAGATTGCTACTTCGTGGACCCTTATGGGTGGAGCCCTCCGTGGACTCTCGCGACCGTTACCCTCTGTGGGTTGAAGACTCCATAAATGTGGATGTACGATAGCACCACCTATCGGAACCACGGGAAAAACCTACGTGTCCTTCATGCTTTTGATCTACCTATCTCTACTCTTTACTTCCATGTGCAATGTCTTTACTTTCCGCTGCTATACTTGATGACTTGCATGTGTAGGGTGTACTAGACTTTTGCTAAAATCTGCCAGCACATAACTTTGCAGCTTGTATCGATTTTAAATTCCTGCTAGTAGTCTATTGACCCCCCCCTCTAGGCATACTCTTCTAGTGATCCTGCAATTGGTATGAGAGCATTGGTCTCCCTTTCTTCGGTTTCATCACCATGGAGCAAGATGGATGTGTCTAGTGTGGAGAGTTTGTATTGTAGAGTGCCCATTCTTGATGGAGAGTACTATAGTCGATGGAAGAATGCCATGATTGATCTATTCGACAAATTCCATTTGAGAAAACATATTGAAAAACCCTATGTGCTCCTTATTGATGAATTGCAAACCCACACATGAAGAGGAAATTAACATTCTTGGTAACCTTAGAACTGTCAATCTTATTGTTGGAGGCTTACCAAGATTTTTGCTTTCTCAATTGAAGAACTTTGCATGTGCTTATACTTTGTGGAATGATTTGGAGAAACAATATCCAAATCTTACATTAAGCAATCTCGATGAAATTCTTCATAAAACTGTTGCTTTTAACAATATGAATCCTAGCGATCCAAACTTTGATAAATGCCTATTTGAGCTTCGTAATCTTATGCATGCTAAAGGAGATGTCACAACTATCAACAACAATAATATTGAAGCCATTCACATTCATAAACTTGAACATTGTCATGGTTAATATTCTAAGGAGTCTCTTGGTTTCTATGGTGAGGATATTCCACCGAATGATGACAATGAATAACATGTCTACTATGATGAAGATGAGTTGTTCAACATCGAGCATGAAAAGATCATGAAGAATGTAAGTCTAATGGCGAACTTCAAGGATTACATGTCTGGTGGAAAAGAGTGGATTCTCGATAGTGGATGCACGGATCACATGACTAGAGATAAAGACATGTTCCAAGAGATCACGCCTAATCAAGGTCCTTGAAGGTATGTGACCTTTGGAGACAACTCTAAGGTTAAAGTACTGGCCTTGGTAAGGTGGCCATATCTCATGATAGCTCCATTCAAAATGTGATGCTTGTTGAATCCCTTGGCTACAATATTCTTTCCGTATATACACTAGCAGACTTCGGTTTCAATGTGCTATTTACCAAAGTAGATTGCCAAGTGTTTCGATTTGATAATGATAAAATTGTCTTTACCAGTATTCGTAGAGGTGATCTATACATTGTCGATTTCAGTAAAAAGGCTCAACCTCATACTTGTCTCATTGCAAAACCTTCTAAACGTTGGCTATGGCTAAGAAGGCTAGGACATGTAGGCATGCGCACTCTAGATAAGCTTATCAAGGGCGATCACATTCTTGGTGTTAAAGATGTTATCTTTGACGAAGATAGGATTTGTAGCGCTTGTCAAGCAGGAAAGCAAGTAGGTGGAAGTCATCCGGTCAAGAACATCATGACTACTAGGAGACCACTCAAGTTACTTCATATGGATCTTTTTGGTCCCAATGCTTACAAGAGTCTGGGTGGAAACTCTTATGGTCTAGTTATAGTTGATCATGTTTCCAGATTTACGTGGGTATTCTTTCTTGATGATAAGTCGTGGGTGCAAAAGATCTTCAAGGACTTTGCACGCAAAGTGCAAAATCAATTTGAAGTGAAGATCAAGAAGGTTCGAAGCGATAATAGACCGGAGTTCAAGAACACCCATGTGGATACGTTTTTTGATGAAGAGGGTATCTCACATGAGTTATCGGCTACGTACATGCCTCAACAAAATTGAGTTGTTGAGAGGAAGAACCAAATCCTCATTGAGATGGCAAGAACGATGATTGACGAATACGAGACGCCAAGACACTTTTGGGCAGGAGTCGTGGAAACAACATGTCATGCCACAAACCGACTCTACCTACACAAACTTCTCGGTAAAACGACATACGAACTTCTCACTGGCAACAAACCTCAAGTTGGATACTTTCGGGTATTCGGCTCTAAGTGTTACATTCTTGATAAGCATCGTCATGCTAAATTTGCTCCCAAATCTCATGAAGGTTTCCTACTTGGTTATGGATCGAACTCTCACACCTACCGTGTCTACAACAACTTCACTCGAAAATCTAAAGAGACGGTAGATGTTAAGTTTGATGAGTCTAATGGTTCGCAAGTCAAACAATTGCCAAATGATGTAGGTGATAAAGATCCTTCGGAAGCTATCCAAGATTTTCCCATCGGCAAGATTCGTCCCATGGAGGTGAAGGAAAGCATTTCATCAACCCAAGTGGAAGCTCCTACTTTGGGTCAAGGCTACCGACAAAATGACATGGAAGCATCCACAAGTGGTACACGGCAAGATGAAGAGGAGGAGGAAGTACATCATGAAGATCCACCACAACCTACTGAACCACCACCTCAAGGAGACAACCACTTTGACAACAACGGAGAGGATGAAGAAGAAGAACCTCCACCAACTAACAAGCCAAAGCTACCCCGAGTTCGAGCACAAGTGACCAAGAACCATCCCCTAAACCAAATCTTCAGTGACATACAAACAGGGAGGATCACTCGCTCTAAAACTCGCTTGGCTAACTATTGTGAGCATTATTCTTTCATCTCTATCATTGAACCCTTGAAGGTTGAACAAGCCCTTGAAGACGCGGATTGGGTGAACGCAATACATGAAGAGCTTCACAACCTCGAGAGGAACGAAGTGTGGACACTTGTGGAGAAGCCCAAGGACGAGCAAAACATCATAGACACAAAATGGGTATTACATAACAAGCAAGATGAACATGGTCAAGTTGTTCGCAACAAGGATCGCCTCATAGCGCAAGGATATACGCAAGTCGAAGGTATGGACTATGGTGAGACCTACAACCCCATTGCTAGACTAGAAACTATTCAAATTCTTCTTGCTTATGCCAATCACCATGATATCACTCTTTACAAAATGGACATTAAAAGTGCATTTTTAAATGGTGAGATTGAAGAAGAGGTCTATGTTAAGCAATCACCTAGTTTTTTAAATCCTAAGAAACCTAACCACGTTTACAAAACTTTGCAAAGCTTTATATGGTCTTAAGCAAGATCCTCATGCTTGGTATAAATGTCTAACGAAGTTTCTTATCGAAAAAGGTTTTGAAATTGGTAAAATTGATGCAACCTTATTCACAAAGAGAGTTAATGGTGAATTAATTGTGTGCCAAATTTATGTGGATGATATTATCTTTGGATCTACTAACCCACAATTTAGTGAGAAATTTGGAAGGTTGATGTCAGAGAAGTATGAGATGTCTATGATCTGTGAGCTGAAATTCTTTCTTGGTATACAAATCAAGCAAACGAGAGAAGGTACATTCATCTCTGAAACAAAGTACACCAAGGACTTGATCAAGAAGTTCAACATGCAAGAGTGCAAAGGTATGAAAACTCCCATGCCCACTAGCGGATAGGATGATCTTACTAAGGAGGGTGAACCGGTTGATCAAAAGGTTTATCGATCAATGATTGGTTAATTGCTATATCTATGTGCCTCCTATCCGGATATTATGCTTATTGTGTGCATGTGTGCCCGATATCAAGCTGCTCCTAAAGAATGTCATCTTAAGGCTATGAAACACATTGTGCGATACTTGATACATACACCGAACTTTGGCATTTGGTATCCCAAGGGATCTTCTTTTAATCTTGTTGGCTACTCCGACTCGGACTATGTCGGTGACAAGGTTGATAGAAAATCCACCTCGGGTACATGTCGATTTCTTGGTAGATCTCTCGTGTCTTGGTCCTCCAAGAAACAAAACTCGACATCTCTATCTACCGCTGAAGCTGAATATATTGCTGCTGGATCATGTTGTGCGCAATTATTGTGGATGACACAAACGCTGAAGGATTATGGAATCTATGTGAAAAATGTGCCATTACTTTGTGACAATGAGAGTGCTATTAATATTGGTCATAACCCCGTGCAACATTCTCGAACCAAGCATATTCAAGTTCGACATCATTTCATTCGTGATCATGTTGCTAATGGAGATATTAATCTTAAGCATGCTCGTACTAAAAAGCAATTGTCAGATATTTTTACTAAGCCACTTGATGAAAAGTTTTTTTTTCATTTTAGGAGTGAGTTGAACATCATTGATGCTTCAAACTTGAGCTAAGCTCACTCGGATGCATGCAAGGGGATGAGCTTTCTTCACCATTCCATGCTATTATTATCATGAAAATCATGTATCTTGGAATTCTATGCTCCCTTGTCTTGCATCTAACCCTTTTGTAGGTACTTGGAAGAACAACACTCCACAAGCTTGCTATCAACTCATATCTTAAGCAATCTTATCATGACCAAGTATCCACACCTCTCTTTGATGATGAAAGGAAGAAGACAACAAAACATATCCTTGACATATATTTCTCAAGTGATATCAACTCACAATTGGTATTATGTCATTTGAATATATCGTATTCTTCCTTGCATGACTAACCTATGTAGGTGAAAAGTGAATGAAAACAACAATGATTGCTCCAAACTCAAGATGATCTTCATCAACCTCGAGCATCCTCATCAAGTTCACCTACAAGCTACGTCAACCACATCACTTAAAGGTGTGTACTCATATCCTTCAAAAATACTTTACTCCAAGTCATGAGATAAAGCAACTCAAGTGATATGAAGACATTAAAACGCTTAATCAAAAAATGGTAACCCCATTTGGAGCTTAACGATGAGTATGACCTATGATCAAGTATTCTTGCTTGGCTCCTAAGTCAATATACTCTAATATAGGTAGCCTAGTCACTGCCCATCATCTAGTTAAGAATCTTGGTTGGTTCATTCTCTATTGCAAGTCTTCTTGGAACCATTCAAATCTTCTCTAGTTGATATATCTTTGTACAAATCTTTTGAATTTTCTTGAAAAAAATCTTTTGACACTTCATTACTTTTGTTCAAATAAATTTGCAAGTTCCCCAAACTTTAGCCTAGTTTCTATTTTATGCCTCGGATCCTCCGATACAAAGGACTCGGTTCTACCGATTCAACAGATGAGCTACATAACATCACATTGGTACCACCAAAAAAAAATTCTCGGAGCCACCGAGTTACTATCATATTCCAGACTGTGTTTGAATCTGCATATCTTTGTGTTCCTTCTGTGATATTTTAATTTCTTCGATGATCCCTTTTATCTAAAAAAGGGGGGACAAATACATTCAAGGATCCCTAACTCAAAGCAGGAGAAGTTCTACAAATTCTCAGATTAGCCAAAGGGAGAGCAATTATTTTCAATGATTACCTCATTTTTCTCATGATTTTCACATTCTATGAATCCTACATTCTATGACCCTTGTTCTCAAGGATCCCTTCTAAATCAATGATCCCTGCATCTAACCCTAGATCTAACCTTTTTGGCAATTAATGCCAAAGGGGGAGAAATACCAAAGCTTCAAAGCTAAAGGGGGATATACATGCTTATGCAAAGGGGGAGATATAATTTAGGGGGAGAAGAGAATATCAAAACTTTACACTTATATAGACAAGGGGAGAATACCAAACTAGAGGGAGGAAAGTCTAACATTCGTGAACAGTTTTCTGTTTTCTCACCCTATCCAATCCTGATATCTAGATGCTAAGATTCAGGGGGAGAGGATGTCACACTATTTTATATCTAGGGGAGAACTTTCTAAATGATCTTGGAGACATATCAATCTTAAGGCATACTATCGTCTATATGGTCTCCATTTCTTGGTACTTTTGATTTCTATTGCTTTTGATTGGTAGAATATTCTTGTGTTTCCTAACATTGTTTTCGCAAGTGTATCTCTACTACTAGAATGGTCAAGAACTCAAGGTAAGTATATGCATCATATCTTTGATCAAGAGGATCTCTTGCTTCTTGTACATATTGTTTGCAAGAGTGAAGTCTTGAACAAGGATACACCTCATTCGTATACATTTGATGCATATGGCCAAGACACACATGACTTATTATATCCCTTCTACTATATGTGTGTCCCTGCATTCCAAAGCAACTATCCATTAAAGGGATTGCACACATTTAGGGGGAGCAAGTCTAAGTCATGTGTCTCTCAAAGTCTTCATTATATACATGCATATCTTTATTTGAAGCTTTGATTGTATGTTGTCATTAATTAGCAAAAAGGGGGAGATTGAAAGCACAATATGCTCCCTTGGTGGTTCTAATAATTCATGACAACATACATTGTCTCTTGTACTAATACTTTCATCTAGTGTATTTCAGATAAAGTCCATGGAGAGATGGGTTGGCAAAAAGGAGTGTGGAGAGTATCCCCATGAAGAAGAAGGAGAAGAGATACCATTGGCCAAGCTCCAAGCAAGAGGACTCTATATTTTACTTTATGAGAAATCACTTTGAGTCCATAGGAAAGCCAATACTACTAAAAGGGGGTAATGTACGGTTGGTGAACAAAATGCTCATACGTGCACGAGTGATCATCACTTCATACACCCACAAGCTCTTCCACAAAAGTCTGTCCAAAGCCAAATATCCAAAATCGGTGCAACCAACACTTTCCACTTGGTGCCACCGATTCTCAGCCTTAGATATACTCAGCCAAACCCTAGCCAGTGCAACCGATTCTGCTACCATCGAGTTTGTGTTGCCAACTTCCTGTTACGCAAATTCACAAAATTGATACCATCAAGTTTGTTGAATCGGTGTCACCGAGTTTGGCAATCTGACCATTTGTCACCTTATTAGTGCAACCGAGATTTCTATATCAGTCTCACCGAGATTCAAAAGTTGCTACCTTTGAGGCAACTCGGTACCACCGAGATTAACACATTGGTGTCACAGAGTCTGACTTATTAGGTGTAATGGTTGGACTTTTGGAGATGCATATATATCACTCCACCACCACTCACTCGCAAGAGAAGCACCCAAAATAGACCCCCACTCATGCCAACTGATTTTTTGAGAGAGAGCCACCTACTCATGTGTTGAGATCATGCCATTCCATTCCAACCATATGAATCTTGATCTCTAGCATCCCCAAGTTGCTTTCCACCCAATCAATCTCTTCCAGCAAAGCCAAATCTGTGAGAGAGTGATTGTGTGTTGAGGAGTCTATCATCTTGAAGCATAAGAGCAAGGAGTTCATCGACATTATCGAGCCTATTACCTTTTGGAGGGTGGTGCCTCCTAGATTGTTTAGGTGTCGCTTGGGATCCTCCTACTTCGTGGTGTGGAGTGATCCAAGATGTTTGTAAGGGAAAGGAGATCGCATAGTTTGTGAAGATCTACCCCGAGTGAGGCTACTCCTTCGTGGACGGAAGCCGTTATGGAATAGTCAAGGTTTCTACTTCGTGGACCCTTATGGGTGGAGCCCTCTGTGGACTCTCGTGACTGTTACCCTCTGTGGGTTGAAGACTCCATAAGCATGGACGTACAATAGTACCACCTATCGGAACCATGGGAAAAATCTTAGTGTCGTTCATGCGTTTGATCTCCTTATCTCTACTCTTTACTTCCATGTGCAATGTCTTTACTTTCTGCTGCTATACTTGATGACTTGCATGTGTAGGGTGTGCTAGACTTGCTATAATTGCTAAAATATGCCAACACATAACTTTGCACCTTGTGTAGATTTTAAATCCCTGCTAGTAGTCTATTCACCCCCTCTAGACATACTCTTCTAGTGATCCTGCAAGAAGCAATAACATACATATCATCAAAATGTCAAACTAATACCAGCTTCACATGATTACTTGTAACATGAATTTTCCCATGTCCTCAGGAACAAAAGTAACTACTCACACATCATCACCATGTTCAAGATCAGAGGTATAATAATGGTGATCAAAGATCTGAATATAATATCTTCCACCAAGTAAACCAACAAGCATCAACTATGAGATGTAATCAACAATACTAGTAAACCACAGGTACCAATCTGAAGTTTTGAGACAGAGATTGAATACAAGAGATGAACTAGAGTTTGAGATGAGATGGTTTCGGTTAAGTTGTTGATGAGATTGGTCCTCCCGTGAAGGAGGAAGCATTGGTGATGACGATGGCTTCGATCTCCCCCTCCCGGAGGGAAGTTTCCCAGGAAGAATCTCTCTACCGGAGAGCTAAAGAGCCTATGCCTAGGTTTCGGCCTCGAGACGGCCGTGCTTCGATCCGAAAGTATCTTCTTGATGTTTTTCTAGGTCAAAACACACCTTATAGGAGAAGAGGGGGGTCCGAAGACTTGTTGGGCCCCCACAAGCTAACAGGGCGTGCCTAGGGTAGGTGGGCACGCCCTGTTGGCTTGATGCGAGCAGGTGGTCCCCCTCTGGTATATTTTTGTCCCAATAATTCACATATATTCCAGAAAAAATCACTATGAAGTTTCATGTCATTTGGGGTCCACTGATTTGTCACTCCTCTTCTTGATTTTCAGGTCCAAAATTCCAGTTTCCGACAATTTCCCTCTTTTTGATGTACCTTGCAAATTTAGAGAGAAAAGACATAATAATTGTATCACGATGGGGAATAATGGACAAGAATATCATATATATCAATAGGAAATCATGATGCAAAATGGACGTATCAACTCCCCCAAGCTGTGACCTTTCTTGTCCTCAAGCAAAAGCCAAACTCGATAATAATGACCAAAGGATTTAAGAGAGAGGTGTCGATAAAAATAGAATACATACATGAAATTATCATGAATATTAACATAGCAACAGGTTTTTCATCATATATATTCTCATAAATAACTAACAATCCATCCACAGTTATTGAAGTGTGATGCATAAACTTTATTTTCAATTAACAAACTATGTTCTTAGTCATGAAGACAATCATAATTTATCATATTTCAGAGGAGAGTCTATGCAAGAGCTTTCATATTAGCAAGTTCACATACTTAACTATCATTTAGTCGTCTATGATTGTTGACACTCATTGCATATTTTTGGAGCTAATGTTTCCATCGGACACATAGGAAGATAGAGGCTTTATTGTTTTGCCACCCAACTCATTTACCTCAAGGATAATGTCAACAATAATGATTCACGATCAGTGATACGTCTCAAACATATCGACTTTGCCAAACACTTTTGCTATGGTTTTGGCCTCTAATTTGCATAATTTGAATGAAACTAACGAGGACTGACGCTATTTTCAGCAGTACCTTGGTGTTACTTTTGTGTAGAAATAAAATTTCTCGGAATTGGACGAAACTTTTTGTGAATTATTTCTGGAATATATGACGAATTATAGAGCAAAGCCTGTTGAAGGGGGTGTGCCAGGGACCACCACATATCAGGGCGTGCCCCCTTAGGACGCGCCCTGATGGCTTGTGGGGCCCTTGTGTCCCCTCCAATCCTAGTTCTAGTCCTATAAAATCACATCTTCGGAGAAAAAAATTAGAGAGAAGTTTTCATCGCGTTTCATGAGACGGAGCCGCCGGCACCTGCTGTTCTTCCTCTAGAGGGCTGATCTGGAGCCTGTTTTGGGCTCCGGAGAGGGGAAATCATCGTTGTCGTTACCAACCCTTCTCCATCAACACCGCCATGATGCTCACCACCAGGAGTGAGTAATTCCTTTGTAGGCTTGCTAGAGGGTGGTGATATTGGATGATATTGATCATGTAATCGAGTTAAGTTTGATAGGGCTTGATCCCTAGTATCCACTATGTTCTAAAATTTATGTTGCTATGAATTTGATATGCTTAATGCTTGTCACTAGCGCCCGAGTGCCATGATTTCAGATCTGAACCTATTATGTTTTCATGAATATAAGAGTGATTTGGATCCTATCTTGAAAGTTGTATGCACCTATGATACGTCTCCAATGTATCTACTTTTCCAAACTCTTTTGCCCTTGTTTTGGACTCTAATTTGCATGATTTGAATGGAACTAACCCGGACTGACGTTGTTTTTAGCAGAATTGCCTTGGTGTTATTTTTGTGTAGAAATAAAAGTTCTCGCATCGTCCTGATAATTTATGGAGAATATTTTTGGAATTAATAAAAAATACTGGCGCAAGAATTGGCTAGAGGGGGGCACAAGCCTGCTAGCCGCGAACACCCCCCTGGCCACGTCGAGTAGGCTTGTGGGCCCCTCGAGGATCCTCCGACCTCCTCTCTAGCTCCATATAACCCTATTAGTCGAGAAAAGAATCAGAGAGAAGAGTTCATCACATTTCACGATATGGAGCCGCCGCCATCGCCAATTCTTCCTCTGGAGACCAGATCTGGAGTCCGTTTTGGGCTCCAGAGAGGGGGAATCGACGCCTTCGTCATCACCAACCATCCTTCATCACCAATTCCATGATGATCCCCACTGTTCATGAGTAATCTCATCGTAGGCTTGCTGGACGGTGATGGGTTGGATGAGATTTATCATGTAATCGAGTTAGTTTGGTTAGGGTTTGATCCCTAGTATCCACTATGTTCTGAGATTGATGTTGCTATGACTTTGCTATGCTTAATGCTTGTCACTAGGGCCCGACTGCCATGATTTCAGATCTGGACCTATTATGTTTTCATGAATATATGTGTGTTCTTAATCCTATCTTGCAAGTTGTAGACACCTATTACGAGTTATGATCTGCATCCCCCAGGGTGACAATAACTGGGATTCTTTCTGGTGATTACCGTAGTTTGAGGAGTTCATGTATTCACTAAGTGCTAATGCTTTGGTCCGGTTCTCTATTAAAAGGAGGCCTTAATATCCCTTAGTTTCTAATAGGACCCCGCGGCCACGGGAGGGTAGGACAAAAGATGTCATGCAAGTTCTTTTCCATAAGCACGTATGACTATATATGGAATACATGCCTACATTACATTGATGAATTGGATGTAATTCTGTGTCACCCTATGTTATAACTGTTGCATGATGAATGCCATCCGGCATAATTATCCATCACTGATCCATTGCCTACGAGCTTTTCATATTGATCTTCTGTCAATTACTTTTCCGCTGCTACTGTTACAATCATTACAAACTGTAACTATCACTTTGCCACCGTTACTATTACTACCATATTACTTTGCTATTGAACACTTTGCTGCAGATATTAAGTCTTTTAGGTGCGGTTGAATTGACAACTCAGCTGCTAATACTCGAGAATATTCTTTGGCTCCCCTTGTGTCGAATCAATAAATTTGGGTTGAATACTCTACCGTCGAAAACTATTGTGACCCCCTATACTTTTGGGTTATCAAGACCTTTTTTTGGCGCCTTTGCCGGGGAGCATAGCTTTATTCTCCGAGTCACTTGGGATATATATCTATTGATCACTATGAAGAATCTAAAAGATCCAAAAACCAAGATCTATCCATTTACTACGAGGGGAGGTAAGGAACTGCCATCTAGCTCTGCACTTGATTCACCTTCTGTTATGAGTAAGTTTGTGACACCACCACCTACTAGTAATTCTGATATGTTGCAAGTAATTGATGATGCTACTTCTGCTATGCATGATGCTTATTATAATACTTGGTTTGATGATACTGTGCCACTTGGTGAAATTCTTGTTGAACAAATTGCTAGAGCTAATGTTGAAAATGATAATATTTCTGAATTTGATGAAATTATTGAAACTGGACACTATGATTGACCTGCTAGACCTAGCTCTCCTAGATATGAATTGCCCGATATACCTGAAGGATATGTTATGGAAGGAGAGGTAGTGTCACGCCCAAGATGCGCGCCTATCCATATTTAGACACGGGGCCTCGACATGGATAGAGGCACATCATCACGTTTGCAAGTACAGCATCATTACATACATTTATGAAGAGAGGAGTATATGAGTTGGCTTACACTCGCCACATGCTAAATTACAATCCACACAGTTTATTCAAACATCAATCCAAAGACAGGGTCACACTACGGACGAAAACAAACGATAAAAGGATGCAATGACACTGGCTTACTAGCCCCGAAGATCACGACCACGGCCACTCTACTCGTCTGGATATGTGACGTACATCCTGCCACGCTCCTCATCATACTCCCACTCGAGCTGCGTCACATCATCTGGCATGATCTCGTCTGCACCTGCACATGTATTTGTCGTAGTAATCTGTGAGCCACATACGGCAATCTCGCGCTCAGGTACTACGGCAATCTCGCGCTCGGGTACCGAGACTAATCAAGCTTATAGGTTGGATGGGGGTAAGTGTTTAGTTTGCAGCAGCACTAAGCATTTATGGAGTCTAATCTTACAAGAACATGAAAGTAATATGTGGTCTACGATAAACGGTCGAGAACTAGCATGACCGCTAAGCGATCCTGAACACCTACCTACGTCAAACATGACCCCATCGTGTTCTCTCTTGGATCATGTTCACGAGCAGAGACGATCACGGTTACTCACACAGTTGGTGCATTTTATTAGAGTTTACTTCAAGTTAACTATAACCGGGTGTTAAACAAATATCCAAGTGGCCACATAACCGCGGGCACAGCTTTCTGAAAGTTTTAACCCTACAAGGGTGCTCCAACTAGTCCATCATAAATTAACCACACTCCGCAGGAATAACCTCGACCACGGATCTCATGATCATCCTAGGCAACTCCAAAGGAATTCTGACACCTCGAGATAGCCCGAAGAAAATCAGAGTCCCTCACGCAAGCCACTCGAGAAAGGTAAAACAAGTCCAGCAAGACCACCCAACGTGTCGATGAACCCGATTAGAGCCGCGTCTCTCATTCTCAGGACACGACGGATAAGCGACGCGTACGGAGGCCTGATAGAAAACTCCTAGATTGCCTCGGTTTAGCCCCGCACAGTGCTCTAGTTTGCACCAACACTCATGAGGAGCACTGGCCCGGGTTGTTGATTAATTATCCATGGGGTTGCAAAGCCCTATGCAATTTTATTAAGTTGTTTAAGCAAATTGTACCAATGTTGGGTCTTGCCAGACAAGTTTTAATCTCAACCGAATAATCAAGGGGGTCCCCATAACAACCCCGAGAATGTTAGGAGCGCAAAATATGGAAACATAACACCGGTAACAAGAACTATGGCGGTAAAAGTGGAACAAAACACCAAGCAAAAGGCCAAGCCTTCCACCATACCAAGATATATATGTGCATTAAATTAAATAGAAGATAATATTGTGATATGCCATATATCCATGGTATCACATGGAAACAACCTGCACCTGCAACTAAGAACGCTATAAGAGGGGCTGAGTAGCGGTAACTTAGCCAAACAAGGTTTGCTAGGATGTGGAGAGGTTAGAGGTTATCATGGCAATGTAGAAGGCTTGACATTCAAGTGGTAGGTAATTCATATGTAATGATAAGAACGAGACTTCTAACAAAGCAAAAATAGTGTCGGGATCCGGGTATGATCATCTTGCCCGTTGGTTCTTCAAAGGGACAAAGAGTGGGGTCCTCATAGTGGTACTCTCCTGGATTCTCATACTCAGGTTAAACACTCGCGTCTACCCAAGAGAAAAAACAACAATAAACAACCAGCCAAGGTGCAATGCACAAACAAGATGATGCATGATTCATTTCCAGTATTTAGCATGGCATTCCTAAACTAGTCATGTTTCACATGCTATAGTTAAGTTATTTACAATTCTGGACATAACCTTATGTTAAGTTGTATGAACATGCATGATCATGTCAAATATGGATGCTTCATGCAAAAACGATGCAAATGCATATGTAGAACGTAGGAAACGGAGTTACGGTTCTCACGCTACGCTCGCGGCAAGTTACGAAGGCAAAACACAAGACAATGAAGGCCATGGGATACTCCTTGGCATTCCAAGGTAGCCACTGGTTAGGCAATGAAACACCAACCACAACAGAGTCAAAGAACAAACAAAACCATGGAGCATAGCTCCCGCAAGTCACAAAACACTAAAACAAACAATCTGCCACAAAACAGCAACATAGCAACTTTCAAAGCAAATATATAGAGCTACAGAAAGTTATCAACCTCAAACAAGGCATTCACAGAAAATACATAGCATGCTTATCAAATCATACCACTACACAAACTAGAAAGGAAGCACATATCAATAAGCATGAAGCTCTCAAGTTGGCATGATGAAACAGATTTTTTGGACTTAGTGAAAATCACAGTTTTCTGGAATCTGAGTTAAGCTGAGAGCAAGTTGATGGCAGAAACTAATGGTGATAGAAACCACCTCATGGCATCAAAACTAACAGTATGGTAGAGGACAACATATGCTCCAAAACACTAGCACTGAGCATGACCTAAAACACAACCTATCACTTGGTAGCATCCTCTCTTCATGGCATAAAAATATTAACAGATTCTCAGACTCAGAAATATTTAGCATGTTGAAAACAGCAACATTTTAATAGCCAGTTTGGAGCATGGTTCCCACTTATATGCAAGATTATCATGTCAAAATAAAATACTTGTTGGGGAACGTCGCATGGGAAACAAAAAATTTCCTACGCACACGCAAACCTATCCATGGTGATGAGCATCTACGAGAGGGAGAGTGGATCTACGTACCCTTGTAGATCTCTAAGCGGGAAGCATTAAGAAACACGGTTGGTGTAGTCGAACATCTTCGCGATCCAAATCGCCGAGCGTCCCACGATCTCATCACGATCTGTCCCGCGATCCAATCACGATCCGTCCTGTGAACACATCACGATCCGTCCCGTGATCTCATCACGATCCGTATCACGATCTTGATCACTATCTGTCCCGTGAACTCATCACGATCCGTTCCGTGATCACATCACGAACCGTCTCGCGATCTCGATCACGGTCCTTCCGATCTAGCGCCGAACGGACGGCACCTCCGCGTTCAGCACACGTGCAACTTGATGACGATCTCCACCGTCTTGATCTAGCAAGAGGAGGTGGAGAGGAGAGAGAGTTCACCGGCAGCGTGACGGCGCTCCGGTGATGGTGGTGGAGCAATTCCGATAGGGCTTCGTCTAAGCGCTGCAGAAATCCGATCTAGAGGAGCACCGGTGAAACGGGTAGCACGTGGCCGTAAAATCTGTGCAAAAACTCTCTATTCCATGAACATATATAGGAGGAGAGGAGAGGAGGGCTGGCGCAAGGATAAACTCCAATAGGAGTCGGCTGAAGCTAAGGGGGAGGAGTCCTACTCCTCCTCCACTCCTAGTAGGAGTAGGACTCTTCCTTTTAGCCCTATTTCCACCTTTTCCTTTAGGACTTTTGCCTCCTGCGCCATGGGACTTATTGTGGCTGTTCCTCCAGCCCAATAAGGGCTGGCTATCACTCTCCACAGCCCATGGACCCTCTGGGGTCGAAATACCCCTCCCGGAGGTCTCCCGGTACACTACCGGCACTCCCGGTACACTACCGATGAGCCCGAAACTTTTCCAACGACCAAACTGGGAGTTCCTATATATGAATCTTTACCTCCGGACCATTCCGGAGCTCCTCGTGACGTCCGGGATCTCATCCGGGACTCCGAACAACCTTCGGTCACCACCATACATAACTCTACACTATCGAAACGTCACCAAACCTTAAGTGTGCAGACCCTGCGAGTTCGAGAACTATGTAGACATGACCGAGACACCTCTACAGTCAATAACCAATGGCAGGACTTGGACGTCCACATTGGTTCCTACATATTCTATGAAGATCTTTATCGGTCGAACCTCTATGTCAAGGATTCAGTTAATCCCGTATAATGTTCCCTTTGTTCTTCGGTATGTTACTTGCCCGAGATTCGATCGTCGGTATCTCCATACCTAGTTCAACCTCATTACCGGCAAGTCTCTTTACTCGTTCCGTAATACAAGATCCCGCAACTAACAATTAGTCACATTGCTTGCAAGGCTCATTGTGATGTTGTATTACCGAGTGGGCCCCAAGATACCTCTCCGTCACACGGAGTAACAAATCCCATCTCGATCCATGCCAACTCAACAGACACCCTCGGAGATACCTGTAGAGCACCTTTATAGTCACCCAGTTACGTTGCAACGTTCGATACACACAAGGCACTCCTCCGATATCCGTGAGTTGCATGATCTCATGGTCATAGGAACATATACTGGACATGCAGAAAACAGTAGCAATAGACTGACACGATCATATGCTACGTTTGTAGTTTGGGTCTTGTCCATCGCATCATTCTCCTAATGATGTGATCCCATTATCAAATGACATCTCATGTCCATGGCTAGGAAACCTTAACCATCCTTTGATCAACGAGCCAGTCCATTAGAGGCATACTAGGGACATGGTTTTGTCTATGTATCCACACATGCATTTAACTCTCCAATCAATGCAATTATAGCATGGATAATAAACGATTATCATGAACAAGGAAATATAATAATGACTAATTCATTATTGCCTCTAGGGCATATTTCCAACAGTCTCCCACTTGCACTAGAGTCAATAATCTAGTTCACATCACCATGTGATTCGCATTGTTATGAATCTAACACCCAACGAGTTCTGGGGCTCGATCATGCTTTGCATGTGAGAGAGGTTTTATAGTCAATGGGTCTGCGATATTCAGATCCGTGTGTACTTTCCAAATCTCTATGTCAAACCGTAAACATTGCTACCACACTCCATTTGGCACTATTTCCAAATGGCTGCTCCACTATACGTATCCAGATTGTTACTACTAGTCATCCGAATAGGTGTTAAAGCTTGCATCGACGTAACTCTTTACGACGAACTCTTTATCACCTCCATAATCAAGAAACATTTCCTTAGTCCTCTGGTTACTAAGGATAATTTCGACCGTTGTCCAGTGATCCACTCCTGGACCACTCTTGTACCCCTTGACAGACTCATGGCAAGGCACACAGAGGTGCGGTACACAGCATGGCATAATATAGAGCCTATGGCTAAGGCATAGGGGACGACGTTCGTCCTTTCTCTTTATTCTACCGTTGTCGAGCTTTGAGTCTCACTCAACTTCACACCTTACAAATCAGACGAGAACTATTTCTCTGACTGATCCATTTTGAACTCTTTCAAAATCTTGTCAAGGTATGCACTTATTGAAAGTCTCATCAAGCATCTTGATCTATCTCTATAGATTTTGATGCTCAACAATTAGGTAGCTTTATCCAGGTCTTCCTTTGAAAATCACTTTTCAAACAACCATTTATGCTTTCCAGACATTCTACATTATTTCCGATCAACAGTATGTCATCCACATATACTTATCAGAAATTCTATAGTGCCCCCACTCACTTTATTGTAAATACAAGTTTCTCGTAAACTTTGTATAAACATTAAAACTTTGATCACCTCATCAAAGCATATATTCCAACTCCGAGATGCTTGATTCAGTCCATAGAAGGATCACTAAAGCTTGCAAACCTTTTAGCATACTTAGGACTAACAAAACCATCCGGTTGTATCACATACAACCTTTCCTCAAGTAAACCGTTAAGGAAACGATGTTTTGACATCCATCTGCCAGATTTCATAATTGAAAATGCAGCAACTGCTAACATAATTCCAACAGACTTTAGCATCGCTACGAGTGAGAAAGTCTCATCGCAGTCAACTCCTTGAACTTGTCACAAATATCTTTGCAACAAGTCGAGCTTTACAAATGGTGACAATTACCGTCAGCGTCTGTCTTCATTTTAAAGATCCATTTGTACTCAACGACCTTCCATCCAACGAGCAAGTCTACCAAAGTCTATACTTGGTTTTCATACATGGATTCTATCTCGGATTTCATGGCCTCCAACCATTTGTCGGAATCCGGGCCCATCATCGCTTCTCCATAGCTCGTAGGTTCATCGTTGTCCAACAACATGGTCTCCAAGACAGGGTTGTCGTACCGCTCATGAGCAGTACACATCCTTGTCGACCCACGAAGTTTGATAGTAACTTGATCCTAAAGCTTCACGATCACCATCATTAACCTTCTCTTCAACTAACGTAGGCTTCACAGAAACATCTTTCTGCGTTGCACTACTCTCTGGTTGAACAAAGGTTTAACAACCTCATCAAGTTCTATCTTCCTCCCACTCAATTCTTTCGAGAGAAACATTTCCTCGAGAAAGGATCCGTTTAAGCAACAAACACTTTGCACTTGGATCTGAGATAGAAGGTTCACCCGACTGATCTTAGGGTATTCTATGAAGATGCATTTGTCCGCCTTGGGTTCGACCTCATTAGGTGAAAACATTTTCCACACAATTGTTGCAGCCCCAAACATTAAGAAATGACAGCTTAGGTTTCTATCAAACCACAATTCACACGGTGTCATCTCAACGGATTTAGATGGTGCCCTATTTAAAGTGAATGTAGTTGTCTCTAATGCATAACCCAAAAAATTATAGTAGTAAAACGATAAGAGACATCATAGCACGCACCATATCCAATAGAGCATGACTATGATGATCAGACACACCATCACACTATGGTGTTCCAGGTGGCGTTAGTTGTGAAACAAATTTCACATTGTCTTAAGTTGCATGCCAAACTCGTAACTCAGATATTCACCTCCACGATCATGTCGCAGTCATTTTTATCTTCTTGTCACGATGATCTTAAACTTCACTCTGAATTTGCTTGAACCTTTCAAACGATTCAGACTTGTGTTTCATTAAGTAAATATACACTATATCTACTTAAATCATCAGTGAAGGTAAGAAAATAACAATATCCACTGCATGCTACAAGACTCACTGGATTGCATACATCAACATGTATTATTTCCAATGAATCACTTGCCCGCTCCATCCAACGGGGTCCTTTAGTCATCTTGCCCAAGAGGCATGGTTCGCATGTCTCAACCGATTCGAAATCGAATGAGTCCAAAGATCCATCAGCATGGAGTTTCTTCATGCGCTTTATACCAATATGACATTTAGCGGCAGTGCCACAAGTATGTGGTACTATCATTATTAACTTTGTATCTTTTGACATCAGTGTTACGAACATGTGTATTACTACGATCAAGATTTCAACGAACCATTCTCACTGGGTGTATGAACATTGAAGGTATCATTCATGTAAAAATGAATAACCGTATTGCAATAACCATGACCTAATCATGTTTATGCTCAACGCAAAACACCAAATAACATTTATTTAGGTTCGTCACTAATCCTGAAAGTAGAGAGAGCGTGCAATGTTTGATCACATCAACTTTGGAAACATTTCCAACACATATCGTCACCTCAACCTTAGCTAGTTCTCCGTTTATTCCGTAGCTTTTATTTCGAGTTACTAACATTTAGCAACCGAACCGGTATCCAATACCCAGATGCTACTAGGAGTACTAGCAAGGTACACATCAATAACTCGTATATCAAATATACTTATGTCGATGTTGCCAGCCTTCTTATCTACCAAGTATCTAGGGTTGTTCCGCTTCAGCGACCGCTCTCCTCATAACAGAAGCACTTAGTCTCGGGTTTGAGTTCAACTTTGGTTGCTTCACTGGAGCAGCAACTGACTTGCTATCCATGAATTTTCCCTCCTTGCTCTTGCCCTTCTCGAAACCAGTTGTTTGATTAACCATCAACACTTGACGCTCTTTCTTGATTTCTACCTTTGCGATGTCAAACATCGCGAACAGCTCAGGGATCAATATTTCTATCCCTGGCGTTATATAGTTCATCACCAAGTTCTTAGTAGCTTAGTGACAGTGACTTGGAGAACTATATCAATCACTATCTTATCTGGAAGATCAACTCCCACTCGATTCAAGCGATTGTAGCACCCAGACAATCTGAGCACATGCTCAACTATTGAGCTTTTCTCCTTCATCTTGCAGGCAAAGAATCTTGTTGGAGATCTCATATCTCGCAACACGGGCACGAGCCTGAGATCCTAATTTCAGCTCTTAGAAACATCTCATATGTTCCGTTACGTTCAAAACGTTTTGGAGCCTCAATTCTAAGCCGTAATGCATGACGCACCAAACTATCAAGTAGTCATCAGAACGTGCCTGTCAGATGTTCACAACATCTACAAACGAAACTAGAGGGGTTGGCGCACCGAGCGGTAAATTAAGAACATAAGCCTTCTGCGCAGCAGTGAGGACAATCCTCAAATCACGGACCCAGTTCGCAATATTGCTACCATTATCTTTCAACTCTATTTCTCTAGGAACATATGAAAATTCAAGGGAGCTACAGCGCGAGCTAGTAATCTACAACATAATTTGCAAAGACACTATTGACTATGTTCATGATAATGAGTTCAATTAATCATATTACTTAAGAACTCCCACTCAAGTTGACATCCCTCCGATCATTCGAGTGATACATGATCCAAATTCACCAACTCAAGTCCGATCATCACATGAGTTGAGGTGGCTACAATGGTGAACATCATCATGTTGATCATATCTACTATATGACTCATGTTCGACCTTTCGGTCTCTTGTGTTCCGAGGCCATGTCTGTACATGCTAGGCTCGTCAAGTTTAACCCGAGTGTTCTCCACGTGCAAATCTGGCTTGCACCCGTTGTATGTGAACGTAGAGTCTATCGCACCCGATCATCACGTGGTGTCTCAACACGACGAACTTTCGCAACGGCGCACACTCGGGGAGAACACAATTTATCTTGAAATTAAGCGAGGGATCACCTTATAATGCTACCGTCGTCCTAAGCAAAACAAGGTGCATAAAAAAGGATTAACATCACATGCAAATCATAAGTGACATGATATGGCTATGAACTTGTGCTTTTGATCTCCATCATGAAAACACTGGCATGATCTCCATCGTCACCGGCATGACACCATGATCTCCATCAATGTCTCGCCATCGGGGTTGTCACGCCCTGCATGCTTCTACTACTATTGCTACCGCTTAGCGATAAAGTAAAGCATTACATAGTGCTTAATGATTGACACGCAGGTCATACAATAATTAAAGACAACCCTATGGCTCCTGCCGGTTGCCGTACTCATCGACATGCAAGTCGTGATAATCTATACATCACATGATCATCTCATACATCACATATATCACATCATGTAATTGGCCATATCATATCACAACATACCCTGCAAAAATAAGTTAGACGTCCTCTAATTGTTGTTGCAAGTTTTACGTGGCTGCTACGGGTATCTAGCAAGAACAATTCTCACCTACACATAAAGCACAATGGTGATACATAGTTTGCTTTTCAACCTTCTCAAGGACCGCCTTTGTCGGATCCGATCCAACTAAAGTGAGAGAAACTATCACCTGCAAGCCATCTAAGCAACAAGTTGCGTCGAGGGAACCGGTCTCTCGTAAGCGTACGAGTAATGTTGGTCCGGGCCGCTTCATCTCACAATCCCGCTGAACCATATTACGACCAAGGTAGGAAGCAATCTAAGCATCAACACCCACAAACCTTTTGTGTTCTACTCGAGATCTCATCAAACCATCAACCTAGCTCATGATGCTACTGTTCGGGAACGTCGCATGGGAAACAAAAAATTTCCTACGCACACGCAAACCTATCCATGGTGATGAGCATCTACGAGAGGGAGAGTGGATCTACGTACCCAAGTAGATCGCTAAGCAGGAAGCGTTAAGAAACGTGGTTTGTGTAGTCGAACATCTTCGCGATCCAAATCGCCGAGCGTCCCGCGATCTCATCACGATCCATCCCACGATCCAATCACGATCCGTCCCGTGAACACATCACGATCATCCCGCGATCTCATCACGATCTGTATCACGATCTTGATCACGATCTGTCCCGCGAACTCATCACGATCCGTTCCGCGATCACATCACGAACCGTCTCGCGATCTCGATCACGGTCCTTCCGATCTAGCGCCGAACAGACGGCACCTCCGCGTTCAGCACACGTGAAGCTTGATGAGAATATCCACCGTCTTTATCCAGCAAGAGGAGGTGGAGAGGAGAGAGAGTTCACCGCCAGCATGACGGCGCTCCGGTGATGGTGGTGGAGCAATTCCGGCAGGGCTTCGCCTAAGCGCTGCAGAAATCCGATCTAGAGGAGCACTGGTGAAACGGGTAGCACGTGGCCGTAAAATCTGTGCAAAAACCCTATATTCCACCAACATATATAGGAGGAGAGGAGAGGAGGGCTGGCGCAAGGAGAAACTCCAATAGGAGTCAGCCGAAGCTAAGGGGGAGGAGTCCTACTCCTCCTCCACTCCTAGTAGGAGTAGGACTCTTCCTTTTAGCCCTATTTCCACCTTTTCCTTTAGGACTTTTGCCTCCTGCGCCATGGGCCTTACTGTGGCTGTTCCTCCAGCCCAATAAGGGATGGATATCACTCTCCACAGCCCATGGACCCTCTGGGGTCGAAATAACCCTCCCGGAGGTCTCCCGGTACACTACCGGCACTCCCGGTACACTACCGACGAGCCCGAAACTTTTCCGACGACCAAACTGGGACTTCCTATATATGAATCTTTACCTCCGGACCATTATGGAGCTCCTCGTGACGTTCGGGATATCATCCGGGACTCCGAACAACCTTCGGTCACCACCATACATAACTCTACACTACCGAAACGTCACCAAACCTTAAGTGTGCAGACCCTGCGGGTTCGAGAACTAT
This sequence comes from Hordeum marinum, assembly GCA_022496015.1. Taxonomy (NCBI): domain Eukaryota; kingdom Viridiplantae; phylum Streptophyta; class Magnoliopsida; order Poales; family Poaceae; genus Hordeum; species Hordeum marinum. The sequence goes on from CM039675.1 coordinate 98,253,386, forward strand.
GTAGACATGACCGAGACACCTCTACGGTCAATAACCAATGGCGAGACCTGGACATCCACATTGGTTCCTACATATTCTACAAAGATCTTTATCGGTCGAACCTCCATGTCAAAGATTCAGTTAATCCCGTATAACATTCCCTTTGTTCTTCGGTATGTTACTTGCCCGAGATTCGATCGTTGGTATCTCCATACCTAATTCAACCTCGTTACCGGCAAGTCTCTTTACTCGTTCTGTAACACAAGATCCCGCAACTAAAAATTAGTCACATTGCTTTCAAGGCTCATTGTGATGTTGTATTACCGACTGGGCCCCGAGATACCTCTTCGTCACACGGAGTAACAAATCCCAGTCTTGATCCATGCCAACTCAACAGACACCATCGGAGATACCTGTAGAGCACCTTTATAGTCACCCAGTTACGTTGCGACGTTTGATACACACAAGGCACTCCTCCGACATCCGTGAGTTGCATGATCTCATGGTCATAGGAACATATACTTGACATGCAGAAAATAGGAGGAATAAACTGACACGATCATATGCTACGTTTGTAGTTTGGGTCTTATCCATCACATCATTCTCCTAATGATGTGATCCCGTTATCAAATGACATCTCATGTCCATGGCTAGCAAACCTTAACCATCCTTTGATCAACGAGCCAGTCCATTAGAGGCATACTAGGGAGATGGTTTTGTCTATGTATCCACACATGCATTTAAGTCTCCGATCAATACAATTATAGCATGGATAATAAACGATTATCATGAACAAGGAAATATAGTAACAACTAATTCATTATTGCCTCTAGGGCATATTTCTAACAATACCATGGCATTATACTCATGAAACACTACCACTTCCATGTTGACACCAAGTTAATAGCAAACATGGATTAATTCTAACTAAAATGACAAAATGGCACTTTGATACAAAATGTCATTTTGTCAAACTTGCTCAAATGATAAAAAAAGTTGCTCAAATAAGTGAAAACCTACTAAAAATGCACATATCCAAAATGCTCATACCAGTTTTAGTAATATTACCAAAAATGTAAGAAACCATTTAATTGACAATAAATCAATAACAAAAAATAAAACAAAACAAAAACAAAAGGAGGGGTCCACCTGGCATGACACCAGGGCCCCTCTTGTGATGACAAGTGGGCCAGGGCCCACTGTCATACCCACCACACTAATACACACACACACACATGATAGCACACACAGTGCTCTCACAGGATCTGCTGTCATAGCAAATCCACCATAGCCACACACACACAACACGCACTCACCACCAAACACACACAGCCACACCTGATCCGGTGTGGACACACCAGATCCACACCACCAAACACACAACCGGCCAATGAAAAAGGGAAAGGGGGGGGGGACGAGCCGGGATCGAACCCACGACCTCCCTCTTGGGAGGGCGGCGATGACCAGCCGGGCTATCGAGCGGGGAGTCGATAGAGAAGGGGACGCACACCACTAGAACAAGCCTAATACAGAAACCTGACGAAACTGAATCTGACACTATGCGGCCGTGCTAGAGACGACGGACAGGGCTAGCTTAGGGGGATCTCCGGTGAGGGAGACCAACTGCTAGGTTGTAGGTACCCAGGGCACGTGTATGGACGCACGCGCGACGGAGCGAAGGCTAGCACGCCTCGAGCACAACCAGACTCACACACACATATAAAAGCCGAACTTTTGGCCGGAGCTGCGGGAACATGCCGGAGACATGGGAACAACGACGACTACGCGAGGCAAACGGATGCAAGAAAGGGCAGACGGCAGGGAGGCTCACCTACTGTCCATTAGACATGAACGTGTGGCCGGGCGCGTGACGGAGACGACGCGAATGATGATGGCGTGCGGCGGTGCCCCTGGACGCGAAGCAGAGGAGGAACAGCTCGGGGGCGCAGCGATCCGGAGGACTTGGCGCTCCCTCGGTCGACGAGGAAGAAGAGGCCGAGGAAGGGCGTCCTTCTCGCATCACCAACATGACATAGAGCGGCGTGGAGGCTACCTCCGGGCACAAGCAGCAGCTTGGATGGAGCACGGCGGACATGGCGACGCCATGGCACTAGGGGCTTACCTATGGCGGAGGAGAGGAAAGAGGAGGAGGGAAAGGGAAGAGGGGATGAGCTAGGGCATGGCAGACACGCTTAATAGGTGGCTAGGGACGCCATCGTCCGTCAAATCGACGAGCGGGTTGACGTTGCTCCTGCTGATGCCCTGCCGTACAGGACAATGAACGCGCGACGAGAGGGGGCCGGCTGGGCTGAGGTATGCTGCTACTGGGCCACTGCAGGGAGGAGGAAGCCCACTAGCGCTCTCTCTCGCAGGAACAACAGGGTTTTTTCTTTAAGAATATAATTAAAACAAGATAAGGCCCTCAGAGAAAAAGAAAAGGATTTGTGGAAAAACAAAAATATTTTGACATTGAAAATAATATGCCCTATTTAATAAAAATAAAGAGATGATTTTTACGACAAGTAAATTTACACATATTTATAATAACATGAAATCTGTTGCTTTGTTAATTATATTTAAAAACCAGAAACTCAAGAACAATCTTGAGGTAAAACAAAATATGCACTTCAGGTTACTTAGAAGAGTTGGAACATTATTGCAGAATTTTACAACACAAAGATTTTAACAAGTGCTATTGAATTGAATAGGGAAAGAAGGAAGATCTTTTGAAATGGGAGGAAAAGAGCAACACTCCACCAAGGCACAAATACAACACCCACAAACACACCTCACATCACAACACTTCACAATCAATCAAGGCAATAAGAGATATGAGAATGATATGATGGGTATGATGGCATGATGCATTATGCATGAGATGGAAAATGGCAATGAGCAAAACATATCATTCAGACACATCAACATAGAGGTCCACATAGGTTACATGACCATAAATGGCAAGGGTAGCACTTGGGTTGTTACAACTCTCCCACACTACAAGAGGATCTCGGCCCGAGATCTAGGAATGAAAGAACTCTGGATATTTGGAATGGAGAATATCCTCACGTTCCCAAGTAGCTTCTTTACCGGAATGATGAGACCACTTCACCTTGAGAAACTTGATTGATTTGTTGTGAGTCTTATGCTCAGTTTCATCAAGAATAGCCACTGGATGCTCATGATAAGAGAGGTCTTCTTGGAGATCAATGTCTTGGAGGTCAATGGTATGCTCGGGAGTCTTGAATCACCTCCGGAGTTGAGAGACATGAAAGACATCCTGCTCATTTGCGAAATTTGGAGGAAGCTCTAGTTGATATGCAAGTTCACCTCTCTTGCCAACAACTCTGAAATGACCATCAAATCAAGGAGCTAGCTTCCCTTTAATTCCAAACCGCTGAGTGCCCTTTATGGGAGAGACTCTGAGATAGACTAGATCATCAACTTGAAAGGAGACATCCTGATGTTTGTTATCGTAATAAATTTTCTGTTGGGATTGAGCTGCTTTGAGGTTCTCACGAATGACACGACACATCTCTTCTGCTTCGGTGATCATGTCATTGCCCAAAATTTGATGCTCATCGGTTTCAGACCAATTAAGCAGGGTACGGCACTTCCAACCGTAGAGAATCTTGAAAGGAGCCTTGCCTGAGCTAGCCTGAAAGTGGTTATTGTATGAAAATTCAGTATATGGGAGGCAGTCTTCCCATTTCATGCCGAACGAAATCACACAGGCTCTGAGCATGTCTTCAAGGATATGATTGACTCTCTCAACTTGACCACTTGTCTGTGGATGGAATGCAGTGCTGAAATGGATCTTGGTACCCACAGCAGTCTGGAAGAACTCCCAAAACTTGGAAGTGAAGAGGCTTCCATGGTCAGATAAGATGAGGTAAGGAATACCATGCAAAGAAACTATCCTTGACGTATACAACTCTGCTAGCTGAGCTGTCGAGATAGATTCTTTGACTGGAAGGAAATAAGCAACTTTGGTCAGCTTGTTGATAACCATAAAGATGGCATCGTTGCCTCTCTTGGACTTGGGAAACCAAGTGACGAAATCCATCTCCACATGATCGAATTTCACATGGGCATATGAGTATGACCCATGGTTTGGGGTAGGAAGAGCCAATGAACTCATTGGAACTCTCAGATTTCACTTTTGAGCAAGTTCATAAATCTGTCATTTTATCTGAGATTCCATTTTGTCATTTTTTCTTGAATTAATCCATGCTTGCTTTGGGAGATGTTTCAACTCGGAAGTGCTAGTGTTTTGTATCTAGTATGCCATGGTATTTTTGTTTAATATGAGAACCACCCATATAAGTGGGGAACATGTTGTTAAGTTGCCTACTTAATGTTTCTGTTTCAGCATGCTAAAAACTACAAAGTCTGGGAATCTCCTGTTATTTTTATGCCATGAAGAGTGGGTGGTATCTAGTGATATGTTTGGAATTTGCTCATGCTCAGTGTTAGTTATTTGTAGTAGATATTGCCTTCTACCATCCTATTAATTTCATGCCAATAGGAGCTCTCTAGCATATCTAATTACTTCTGTCAACTTGCTACTTTATAATCGCAGATTCCAGAAAACTGGAATTTTCACTAAGTCCCAGAAAACTGTTTCATCATGTCAACTTGATTGCTTCATGCTTATTGATGTGTGCCTCCTTTGCTGATTGTGTAGTTGGATAAGTAGAAGCGTGTGTTGAGTAGCTATTGTCCATATCTTGTTTGTGGTCGTAGGGTTCCTGTAGCTCAAGTTGGGAGCTGTAGAAGTTGCTATGTTGCTGTTTTGTGGCAGATTGTGGGTTTTATTGTTTTGTGACTTGTAGGAGCTATGCTCCATGGAATTGATTGATTCTTGAGGATATTGTGATTTATTTTTCATCACCTATCCAGAGGATACCTTGGAATGCCAAGAGTTAGCCCAGGTCTTGGATGACTTGTGTTTTGCCTCCGTACATTGTCGAGAGCGTATCGTGAGAACCGTAGCTCCGTTTCTTGCGATCTTTATATGCATTTCTATCGATTTTGCATGATGCATACAAATTTGCCATGATCATACATTTTTAAATAAATTAACATGAGGTTCTGTCCAGATTCATTAATAAACAAACTTTGCATCTGAAACATGACTAGTTTTGGATTGCCATGTTGAATTCTTCATAAATGAATCATGCATCATATTGTTGTGCATTACACCTTGGTTGGAGGTTTATTGTTGCTGTTTCTCTTGGGTAGACGCGAGTGTCGATACTGAGTACGAGGACCCAGGAGAGTACCACTATGAGGATCCCGCTACTTGTTCCGCTGAAGAACCAACAGGCAAGATGATCGTACCCGGATCCCGATACTATTTTTGCTTGATAGTTTCTCGATATTATTTTTACAATTGTGCTACCTACCACTTGATATCAGCCTCCTATTTGCCATGACAGCCTCTAACCTCCACATCCTAGCAAACCTTTGATTGGCTAAGTTACCATTGCTTAGCCCCTCGTATAGCGTTCTTAGTTGCAGGTGCAGGTGGTTCCATGTGATAACATGGATTTGGATATCACAATAAATTCTGTTATTTAATTTAATGCACATGTATATCTTGGTATTGGTGAAAGGCTTGGCCATTTGCTAAGTGATTTGTTCCGCTGTTATCGCCATTAGTTCCTTGTTACCGGTGTTATGTTTGCCATATTTTGCGCTCCTAACATGCTCGGCGTTGTTATGGGGACCCCCTAGTTTATTCGGTTGAGATTAAAATTGTCTGGAAAGACCCAACATTGGTACTACATTTGCTTAAAAACTTGATAAAATTTTCATAGGGTCTTGCAAACCCGTGGATAATTAATCAACCCCCGGGCCAGTGCTCCTCATGAGTGTTGGTCCAAACTAGAGCACTGTGCGGGGCCAACCCAGGGAAACTTGGGAGATTTCTATCAGGCCTCCATACGCGTCGCTTATCCATCGTGTCTGAGAACAAGATACGTGGCTCTTATCGGGTTCGTCGAAACGTCGGGTGGCTTGCTGGATTTGTTTTACCTTTATCGAATGTCTTGCGTGTGGAGTCTGACTTTCTTTGGGTTTTCTCGAGGTGTTGGAATTCCTTTGGAATTACCTATGATGACCGCGAGATCCATGGTCGAGGCTATTCCCGCGGAGTGTGGTTAATTTGTGATGGATTAGTTGGAGCACCCCTGCAGGGTTAAATCTTTTGGAAAGCCGTGCCCACGGTTATATGGCAACTTGGATATTTGTTTAACACCTGGTTATCGTTAACCTGAAGTAAACTCTAATTAAAAGGCACCAACTGTGTGAGTAACCGTGATCGTCTCTGCTCGTGAACATGATCCGAGAGAGAACACGATGGGGTTATGATTGACGTAAGTAAGTGTTCAGGATCTCATAGGGATCATACTAGATTCGATCGTTCATCATAGGCCATTCATATTTATTTTCATGTTGCGTAAGTTAGCCACCATAAATGCTTAGTGTTGCTTCAAACTAAACACTTACCCCATCCCAACCTTTAAGTTGGAATAGTCTCGGTACCCGGGCACATGATAGCTGAGTCCTCTGTCCTACAACAACTCCAGGTACACGTTTAGATGAAATCGCGCAGGATGATCTCACCCAGCTCTAGTGGGAATATGATGAGGAAAAAGGCAGGATGTACGTGACGTATCCGGATGAGTAGAGGACCTGGTCGTGATCTTTGGGACAGCTTTATCATTTGCAACTATTTTTATCGTTTGATTTTGTCCGTAGTAGGACCCTGTGTTCAACTTGATGGTATGAATTTGAGTGACATTGTAAGTTAGCATGTGGCGAGTGTAATCCAATCTTGTATACTCATCTCTTTCAGTATTGTATGTTGTGATGATACTATTCTTGCTAACGGCAAGATGCGCATCTATCCCTTGCGAGGCCCTCGTGCCTTAAAATGGATAGGCGCGCATCTTGGGCATGACAGAGCATGAGCTAAAACACAACCTATCACTTGGTAGCATCCACTCTTCATGGCATAAAAATATTAATAGATTCTCAGACTTAGAAATATTTAGCATGTTGAAAACAACAACATTTTAGTAGCCACTTTGGAACATGGTTCCCACTTATATACATGATTATCATGTCAAAAGAAAATACCATGGCATTCTACTCATGAATCACTACCACTTCCATGTTGACACCAAGTTCATAGCAAGCATGGATTGATTCTAACTAAAATGACAAAATGGCACTTTGATACAAAATGTCGTTTTGTCAAACTTGCTCAAATTATAAAACAAGTTGCACCAATGGATTCCTTGGGTGATTCTACCCCAAAATCATGTACCATACTCCTATACTTACATGAAGCAACAAGGCACAACACTAGCTAGAAAAATGCCTTACATTCCTATAAGTGAAAACCTACTAAAATGCACATATCCAAAAATGTTCATACTAGTTTCAGTAATATTACCAGAAATGGAAGAAACCATTTAATTCACAATAAAACAACAACAACAAAATAAAACAAAAGAAAAAACAAAAGGAGGGGGTCCACTTGGCATGACACCAGGGCCCATCTTGTGATGACAAGTGGGCCAGGGCCCACTGTCATACCCACCACACTAATACACACACACTAGCACACATAGTGCTCTCACGGGATCTGCGGCCACAACAGATCCACCACAGCCACACACATAACACGCACACACCACCAAACACACACGGCCACACCTGATCCAGTGTGGACACACGAGATCCACACCACCAAACACACAACCGGCTAATGAAAAGAGGGAAAAGGGGGGACGAGCCAGGATTGAACCCACGACCTCCCTCTCGGGAGCGGGTGTGATGTCCAGCCAGGCTATCGAGCGGGGAGTTGACAAAGAAGGGGACGCACACCACTAGAACTAGCCTGATACACAAACCTGATGAAACTGAATCTGACACTATGTGGCGGCGCTAGCGACGGCGGACAGGGCGATCTCAGGGGGATCTCAGGTGAGGGAGACCAACTACTAGGTTGTTGGTACCCAGGGCACGCGCATGGACGCATGCACGACAGAGCAAAGGCTAGCACGCCTCGAGCACAACCAGACTCACACACACATATAAAAGCCAAACTTTTGGCCGGAGTTGTGGGAACATGCCAGAGACACGGGAACGGCGATGACTACGCGAGGCGAACAATGGCAAGGAAGGGCAGATGGTAGGGGGCTCACCTAGTGTCCACTAGACATGAACGTGTGTCCGGGTGCGCGACGGAGACGACGCGATCGACGACGGCACACGGTGGTGCCTCTGGACGCGAAGCAGAGGAGGAAGAGCTCGGGGGCGCAGCGATCCGGAGGACCTGACGCTCCCTCGGCCGACAAGGAAGAATAGTCCAAGGAAGGGTGTCCTTCCCGTGTCACCAGCATGGCGGAGAGCGGCGCGGAGGCTACCTCCGGGCACAATCAGCAGCTTGGCCGAAGCACGACGGATGCGGCAACGGCATGGCACTAGGGGATTACCTGCGGCGGTGGAGAGGAAAGAGGAGGAGGGAAAGGGAAGAGGGGACGAGCAAGGGCACAGCGGACACACTTAATAGGTGGCTAGGGACGCCGTCGGCCGTCAAATTGATGAGCGGGTCAACGTGGCTCCTGCTGATGCCCTGCCGTACAGGACGACAAACACGTGGCGGGAGGGGGCCGGCTAGGCTGCGCTATGCTGCTACCGGGCCACTACGGGGAGGAGGAAGCCCACTAGCGCTCTCTCTCGCAGGAACAACAGGTTTTTTTCTCTAAGAATATAATTAAAACAAGATAAGGCCCTCAGAGAAAAAGAAAAGGATTTTTGTAAAAACAAAAATACTTTGACATTGAAAATAATATGTCCTATTTAATAAAAATAAAGAGATGATTTTTAGGACAAGTAAATTTACACATATTTATAATAACATGAAATCTGTTGCTTTGTTAATTATATTTAAAAACCAGAAACTCAAGAAAAATCTTGAGGTAAAACAAAATATGCACTTTGGATTATTTGGAAGAGTTGGAAGATTATTGCAGAATTTTACAACACAAAGATTTTAACAAGTGCAATTGAATTGAATAGGGAGAGAAGGAAGATCTGTTGAAATGGGAGGAAAAGAGCAACACTCCACCAAGGCACAAATCCAACACCCACAAACACACCTCACATCACAACACTTCACAAGCAATAAAGGAATTAAGAGATATGAGAATGATATGATGGGTATGATGGCATGATGCATGATGCATGAGATGAACATCAACATAGAGGTCCACATAGGTTACATGACCATAAATGGCAAGGGTAGAACTTGGGCTGTTATAGGTAGTTAGGGACTTTCTTGCTTGTAAGGATAGAGATGATCTTAAGAAATTGCTTCGCTAGTGGAAGGAAAAATTCTAAATGCAAGAATGCAATATCATCCTAAGTTTGCTACTTCACCCATTGACGGGGTTATTACCCTTGGGTAGGCCAAAGCAAAGGGGTCTCCCCCCTTCCGCTTCAAAAAAAACTATGCGGGCAGCTGGCCGTGGCCGGCTATAGGACGCCCGGCACAAGCCGGTGCTGGATGGCGCCCCGGATGATTGGTCGAGGAGCCGGCTGGACCCTCGGCCGGCTGGGCGTGGCCGGCTGTCTCCGGGCCGCCTCTTCCGTTGACCTTGGGATGGACATGTGACATCTTGTCCCTCTACGCGCGGGTATGACGACGCGATGCAACCGGCATGATAGGTGGCCCTGTGGCTATAGTGGCTGCTGACGCACTTCAGCGTGTGGCTACAATCCAACCGTCCCGGACGCTGACCTCGGCGAGCGCGACCGGGCATAGGAACAGTGCCGACACACCCTCACACTCCATTACTTACCCCGGCATGGCTACAGCATGGCCGGCCGTACCGGAGACTTCGGCCGGCTGGCGCTACACGACGCCCCTCGGACGACCCGTGCCGCAGCAGGTGGGTGAGGGACAATCGCAGTGCCGGCTGGCAGGCCCCAATGGGAGATGGGACCGCTCGGCCAACAAACCCCACCAATGACAAGACGGCAAGAATGGCGGGACCCTCTAGCCAGCCGGAGAGACTACCAGCCGGGTCCCCCACCTTTGTACTTAGAACATATTATAAGAGCCGGGGGTTGGCCTATAAAACCCCCCGAGCCCCCCATGTAATGGGGACGGACGATAACCTTCACACACACACAACCCCTTCTAGCAGTGGAGGAAGAGGAGTCAGCTGCCCCTTCTTCCTCCTCTAGACACAGTTCCAGGAGCACCATTGTATCTATACCCATCCATCCAACTAAACTAAGCAGGATTAGGGGTATTACCTCCTCCGAAGGGCCCTGAACCTGTTTACATCGTGTGTCATCACCACTTGTGCCCAATCTCGCACCCGGAGCCCGTCGGCGTCCTTCGGCCCCAACCACCTACGATAAGCCACCCTATGGCATCTGTCATGAGAAAACGACAATAGTCGCCGCCCACCATGGGGCCGTACATGGTGCCGACCGGATTCATGCTCCGGGCGGGACCCCTCGCCATTCCCCGCTGTCACCGCTCGTCCAAGCGAAACAGTGGAGGGCTCATGGGGCTTGCTCCGGCACACCCTGCAAGAGACTCCGTCAGCCTCACGACCGACATCGAAGCGCTCACCGAGCGCTTCGGCAGGCTCAGCCTCACCGAGGCTCCGGCCGCTGACGAGTACCCCGCGGGGGTGCTCGTCTACGCCGGTCCACCCATGGCAGTGGGCGCACTCGCCGTGACTCAGTCCAGGGCTCCCACGATCGCGTGGGAGTAATGGCCATCACCTCCTCCACCGCCTCTGGATGTGCGCGGGCCGCGGCTAGCATTGCCGCTGCCCACGTCGGCACCTCCAACCTGCTCGGCGCAGCCCTCCAGGGCTTGAGCACTCCTATCGCGCTGACGGCAAACCCTGACACCGCCGCGGCCGATCTCGAGGAGGCTCGTCGCATCCTGTTCGAGGACGCCACCGCCCTTGTGGCCACGCGGCGCCGCATGGAGGCGGCCCAGCGGGAGTATGCTTCCGCCTATAGCCTTACCCCGGCTGGCGCCGAGCCTAGTTGGCGTGGGGTTGTGCGCGACCGCAGTCACATCGTCGCCGAAATCCTTGGCGGCAAAATGCACGCCTACGACACCCCCGCAGCCAACCTGCGGGCCCTCAAGGTGACCTACGACGAACTGGCCACCTTGGAGGGTGAAGAGCGTGCCACCCACGAGCGCCACATCAAGGACCTCATCGATGCTGCTGATTCACAGCAGCATCTGCTTGCACCGGGCGACGCTGCTGCCGAAGGCCCCCGGCCCGAGCATGAGGGCACGGGAACTGTCGGCCGTCAGGCAGCCCAGTACTCCTGCTCCCCTCGCGTTTCCGGCTGCCGAACCGGAACAAACAACCCCCGGCCCTCTCAGATGCCGGGGAGCAAGCAGCCGGCTGTCAACAGCCGGCTCACCAATGATCCGCCTCGATGCGCCAACATCCGGCAGCCAGCGCAGCCACGAGCACGCGCTGCCCCTACAGTGCGAGTCGGGGCAGTTGGTGCCACCCACCGCCCGTCCCGAGCTCTCGGCTCGGCTTGGACCACGCGTCCCCTATAGCGAGAATGATGCCCGCAACGGCCTCGACGGACTCGAGCAATCCGCTCTCCTCGAGGAGGAGGGCTCGATTGGTCTGGCTTGCTTCGGCCCCCGGATCCGCACCGAGCCGTTCCCAACCGGCTTCACGTTCCCTAGGGACACACCAAAATACAACGGGGCCGCCAAGACCGAAGACTGGCCGATCAACTACACCACCGCGGTTGGCATCACCAGGGGGAATAAGTGCATAGCTGTTTGCTACGCCCCCTCATGTTGATCGGCTCGGCCCGCACCTGTCTCAACAGCTTGGCAGCCGACAGCATAAACACTTGGACGGACTTCGAGGAGGCCTTCGTCCGCAACTTCACCGGTACTTACAAGCGGCTTGTCTGTCCCCGTGAACTCGCTATGTGCGTTTAGGGGCCGGACGAATCCCTCTGTGACTACCTCACTCAGTGGACTAAGCTCTGCAACTCCTGTGAGGGGGTACACGAAGTACAAGCCATGCAGTACTTCATTGAAGGCTGCCAAGACAGCACCCCCCTCAAGCACAAGCTTCTGTGCTCTGAGCCGGCCATGCTTGTCGAGCTCATGACCAAGGCAGACAAGTATGCCACGGCCGATTTGGCCATCCAGGTCAAGATGACCTTGCCTACCAAGGCGACGACGACACCGGCCATGACCCGGACGGCTACCAACAACCGGTAGCCACAAAACAACAAGCGCAAGAATGACCAGTCGGATCCCCGCTACGGGAGCTGGCAGGTTAATACCATCAAGGAGCAGGAGCCGGCTGCCCAGCCTTCCGGCCAGCGCCAGCGCATTGGCAAGGCTGTCTGGCAGTCGAAGTTCACCTTCGAGCAAATGCTCGACCTCCCCTGCAAGAACCACTCAGGGCCAAACCCTCTACGCACACGCTCCAGCAGTGCAGCTTCTCACAGCGATTGGCCCAGGGGGACGGCCTTCCGGCTCCTCCCACGCCGCCAGCCCATGTGCCGGCCCCGGCCCAAGCAGCCGCCTCGGCGCCGGCTCCGGCTCCGGCCTAGAACGATGGTCGTCTAATCGACCAGTTTCCCAACCAGGACGGTAGCTACATCGTCTTCACCAGTGAAGAGATAGGCAAACATGCTCGACGCCAGCTCCGCCGTGAGGTGAACGCCACCATGCCGGCAACTCCCCAGTTCATGCACTGGTCAGAGAAGCCGGTCACTTGGAGCCAGGCCGATCACCCTGGCATGATGCCGAATCCTGGCAGCTATGATTTGGTCCTCGACCCCACCATCACCACCAAGGAGCGAACTTGCTACTTCTCTCGAGTGCTGAAAGATGGTGGCAGCAGCTTCTTCGGCGAGCCCCTCGAGCCGGAGATCATCGGGATCGTGTCGCCATCGTCGTCTTCTTCGTCGACGTACTCTGCATCCCCGAGGGACGCCAAGGCTGGGCCTGCTTCTTCTTCCTCCCCTCCGGCCGAGCTCCTCCGCCATGTCAATTCCCTGTCATCACACATCCTCGAGCTCGATTGGATGTGTGATCAGCTTCCGGTGAGCTCCCCGTCCCTCCTCGCTAGATCCCGAGCCTGCTAGCCCCGTGTAGGTGCGTGTTTATGTTAGGTGCGTTCTGCCGTCGTCGGACCTCGTCTCCGACGAGTGCACCATCGACCTGATGCTCCTAGGTGTGGCGTGCGAGTTCCTGCTCTCATAGGGGTTCCGTTTTCGCTCCGCCCAGTCCAATTTCGTGTCTGGGTCACCGTCATGAGTGCGCCACCATGTGGATCGGTTGTCATCGCCGAAAGCATTCTCGCCGGTGTTAGGTGCTTGTGAGTGTGTGTGCGTGTGTGGGCAGTAGCAGTGAGTCCAGCCAGGGCCTCCGCCGCGCATTTGTCACCGGAGTCAGCCGTAGCTCGCCGCCGTTTGCTCTGTCATCGTAGTGTGCATCTTCAGTTTCGCCAGTGAGGGATGTGAGAATGTGTGTGTATTAGATGGGCAGAGGCCCCCCTCTGTTATCAATCGCAGCGATAGCAGAGTGGTAGACTTGGTGGGGAGACAACCAGGAGGTTGTGGGTTCGACCCCCGAACCCCTCCCCTTTGTTTTTTCTTTTGTTTTCTTTTGTTTTTATTCTTATTTTGCCTCATGCTTGTTTGTTTCCTTGCTGGTTATGTGTAGTGTGTGTGTATGTGCATGTGAGCATTCACATATGCATGTGCATATGTGTGGGTGCTCATGCATATATGTGTGTGTGTGCTAGAGTGTGTATGTGTATATACATACATGTATATATGCATATGTTGTGGTAGTGTGTGTGTATCAACATGATGTAGACATGTAGTGTGTGTGTATGTAAGTACATGAGAGATTGTCGTGGTTTCGTCACGGCAGATGCCATAGGTAGGCTTATCGAGAGGGGTCGAAGGATGTCGGCGGGCTCTAGGAGCGGGATTAGGCACAAGCGGTGGTGGACACACGATGTACCCAGGTTCGAGGCCCTCCGTGGGAGGTAATACCCCTAGTCCTGTTCGGTCTAGTTGAAACAATGGTTGGATTACAATGGCGCTCCTTGAGCTGTATGGATCGAGGAGGAAGAAGGAGTTAGCCTGCTCTTCTGCCTCTCTACGTGGTGTGTGTGGAGTGGATGTGAAGGGGACTCGGAGAGCATCCGATCCGTCCGTCCGTCCCCCTGCACGGGGGTGGCCAGGGGGGTTTATAGGACAACCCCCCGAATTACAATACAAATAGAAGGTCAAAGGGGCCCCCAGCTGGCAGCCTCCCTGGCCGGTTGCGGGGGCCCGGCCGTGGGGTCTTGTCGCCGGTAGGTCCCGTCGGCTGAAGGGTTCCGTCAGGAACCGGCGGGGCCCGCGAGGCGGGTCCCGACGCCAGTCACATCGTGGCATGGGCCGCCCCTTGTGGCGTCGTCTTGCGGCGGCCGGCCGGGGTCAGCGGTACGGCCAGCCATCCTGTAGCCATGCCGGGGCAGGTGATGGAGTGGTTGGGGCGTGCCGACACTGTTGGAAGCCCGGTCACCATCCACCAGGGTTAGAGGCCCTGACGCCTTCGCTGTGGCCATATCGGCGCTGACCCCCGATGGGATGGGGGCCACTATTTCCACGCACGCCCTGACGACGGTATCCAATGCACGGCCGGCTGGGGGGCAGGCGGCAACGCCCCCAACCGACCGCTACGTCGTAACCGGCAAGACGTAGCTGGCAGGCCGCTTCTGGCAGGGCATAGCCGGAGTGCGGGGGGAGGCAGCCCGCCCTTTGATTGCGTTTAGGAGGCCCGGGAAAGGGGCACAATAGGCTACCCCGGGGTCATCCCCCCGTCAGTTGTCCCCGAAGCCGGGGAGGACCCACCGACGAGCCGTGATGGTCCTCGCCGGCTTGAGGATCATTCTTGTGCCGCGGGCTGCCTTGAGAGTTAAGCGAAGCCGGCTATCGATGGCCGGCTCCATAGCTGGCCGACGCTACACGTGCCGCCTCGGGTTCCCCACCGGGTAGAGGAGACGCGCCACGCGGCGGAAAAGACCGGGCAGCAGGGCGGGGCCCTCCGCGACCACAGCCTCGGCCCACGCGCGGGGATCCTTTACGGTGCAGGGCGGACGGTTGGCGTTCCCGAGTGCCACGATGTCCGCCCCGCACGCCGCGGGAATCGCGGGAGTCGTGCGCAATGAATCCGGCCCCCACGATCACCCGCACAGGATTTAAATATCGAGAGGGGGGGCAGAACGGCCCGCTCGCTCCCCCCTGCCGTCGCATCACCTTCGTCGCCTCCCTCCCCCCGCCATGAGAGAGAGAGAGACCAAAGCACGAGGGCAGGCCGCACCGCCATTCGCCGCCGAAGAGAGCCCAGGCCGCCGCCGAGCACCCACGCCCATCATTGCGACCGCACGCCCCCTCGGTGACCATGGCGGGCAAGGGCGCCTGGGATGGCAGCGACGTGGACGAGACCTTCATCGAGCACCTCCGCCACCGCTGCAAGCTCCCGGCGGAGGAGTACTTGGAGGCACGCCCAGCAGGGCCAAAGAACTCCCCGGCCCCACAGGAGGGCGAGGTGGTCGTCTTCGCCGACCACTTTCTCCGTGGGCTCGGGCTGCCAACGAGCGCCTTCTTCCACCGCTTCCTGACGCGGTTCGGCCTGCAGCCGCACCACCTCGCCCCCAACATCGTCCTGCAGCTAGCGGCGTTCGTCACCCTTTGCGAGGGGAACTTGAGGGTCACGCCGAGGCTTGACCTCTGGTGTCGGCTCTTCTTCCTCAAGCGGCAGACAGCGAAGGACCCGGTGATGAAGCAGATGGTGATGACCGCCTGCGGAGGTGCTCTGATCCACATCCGCAAGGGGATCGGCTTCCCGAAACTGCCGTTGCACGAGTCGGTGAAGCGCTGGTAGCGGGGGTTCTTCTACATGAAGAACGCGAAGCCGGAGGAGGACTACATCAACCTCCCCGACTTTGCCAACCATCCGCCGAACGCGATGCTGAACTGGCGAGCGGCCACATCTCCGGCGCCCGAGACGGCGGACCGGCTCTGCGAGCGCCTGCTCGCGATGACCGGGTCGGAGGGGCTGAAGGCCACAGATCTGCTGGCCACGATGGTGGCGCGCCGGGTGCAGCCACTGCAGCACGTGCCGCACCTCATCTGCCAGATGGGGGGACGCCATGACCCCTGCCGGCTCTCCACCAATGAGATGAAGCCGGCATATGTGGCGAGGAGGGTGAACGCCATCTCGACGGCGAAGATGGCGGAGCGCAAATGGCAACGGGGGAAAACCCCGTACAGCCGGAGCCGGCCGGCACCATGGGTAAGTGACAAGCCGGCTCCTCCCCTCCATCTTCTTTTGGAGGCAATACCTCTCCCCCTTATTCTGACAGCATGCTGGCCGGCCCACCCGCAGCTCTTCCCGTTGTTGCAGAACTACGGGGAGCCGGCCCCCGACATGGCAGAGTCAGACCCCGAGGAGGTTGAGGACGCCGACAACGTGGAGCCAGCTAACTCCGAGCGAGCCGGAGCGTCTGGTGCCGGCAACGCGGAGACGGAGACGGAGGGGGATGAAGAGGCCAAATCGACGGGAGAGTCTCCTCCCCAGGTGCGTGTTGCCGAGGCCCCGGAGAAGCCCGTGGCTTCGGAGGACGAGGTCACGGCGCCGCGGAGGCACCAACCTCGAGCCGGTGGCAGCTCCAGCCGGGGAGGCCCAATCCCGGACGATAAGGGCAAAAGGCCGGCTGCAACCAAGCCGGTGCCCAAGCATGCGGCGACCACGCAGCCTGGCGGCAGCCATGGAGGCGAGGGCAAGAAGCAAAAGGTTGCCTAGGCGGGACCCATGAGGAGGGCAGTCCCCGTCGTCGCCGGGTAAGTCCATCTTCTCGTCCACCTTGGTCCGTCCTGCCTTCCCCCCAGCCTCTTACCTCGTTGTGACCAGGGAGGCACGCGCCCTTGGGAGGACCCCGGGTGGCGGTACGGAGAGGACGGCGCCACCGACGGCTGCTGAGGAGAGGGAGCACCAGGCGTGGCTCGAATTCGAGGCGGCCGAGCGGGAGCGGCGTGTCCAGGAGCTCCGCCCCTGGGAGGAAGCGGCGAAGAGGCGAGGGGGAGCCAGCGGGGAGGCCGCTGGCGGAGCATCGGAGCCGTTCCCCCTCCTCCAAGGAACCAGCGGGGAGACCGTGGGCGGAGCGTGGGAGCCTTTCCCCCACAGCCGGGAGAAGAGGTCGAAGGGCCACCATGGCTCCGGGCGAAGGACGGAGGCAAGCGCGAAGGCCGTGGAGGACGAGGTGGAAATGGACTATGACACTGCCCAGCCGGTGGCGGGCGACATACCGCCGGGGGCGGAGGTACCGGCACCGGACGTGCCGGCTTCGGAAGCACCGGCACCGAAAGCGAGTCAGCCCGGAGCTGTCGGAGGCGGAGTGCCGGAGGTGGGAGCCGCGATGGCAGGGGAAATGGCCGTCGCAAGTGCGTCGATGGCGCCCCCCTGGTGCGGCGGCGATAGGAGGGGCCGGTCCCATCAAGGTTTCCAACAAGGGAGGACCCGCAGACGGAGGCCGGCCGCAGCAGACCTGGGCGGCGGCCGGGAGCCCGGCCCTTGGCAGACCGTTGAGCGCCCTCGGGGCGGCGGTGGCCGCCGTTGTCGAAATGTTTGCCGCTTGCCGCGCCCAGGCGACGCAAGACACTCGGGCCGCCAATGACCAGTTGGTGAGCTTGCAGCAGGCGGTCGCAATGAGTTTCTTCTTTCCTTCTTCTCTTGATTATTGTTTTTCCGTCTTTTCCAGTGGGGATGTGCCAGCGCACCCACTGGGTGTAGACCCCGAGGCTCGAGCTGGCTAGGGCGCATGCGGGTCGAGCCTAAAGCTCTTATTGTTTTGCAGGCAGCGCATGACCGCCGGGTGGCCGCGTACAACACCCTGCTGGGGTTGTACCGAGGAGCTGAGAACTGGCTCGCCGTCGTGTCCGCGGACCTGCGAGTTACATGCCCTTGCGATCTTAGCATCTTGCGATCTTCTAGTGGGAGTGCACAAGCGCACCCACTGGGTGTAGCCCCCGGGAATCGGGCCGGCTGCCCCGGAGGCGGGCTGAATCCTTTCTGACTACAGTGGCTTCTCATGCAGCTACCCATGCCGAGACGGTCTGCCTCCGATGCCAGGTGGTGCACCTTTACAAGGAGAGGGAACTCCTGACGACAGAGCGTGACCGGCTCCATGGGGAGGCGGACCAAGTGAAGGCAGAGCGGGAGGGCCGCGAGGCGGCCCACCGCCAAGCATTGGCAAACCAAGAGGCGGCCCTTCGTCGGGAGGCGGAGGAGAGGGAGAGGGCGCTCCGCGAGAAGCTAGAGGCCAAGGACGCTACCCTAGCCAAGGCGGCCGAGGACGCGCAGGCGGCCCGGGATGAGCACGAGCGCCGGCGCCAGGAGTGGTCAGCCAGGGAGGTGCAGTTGTAGGAGCAAGGGCACGAGGTGGATCAGATGTTGCATAGTAAGATTCTGTTAGCTTATTCTTCTCGCACCTTTCTTCTAGGTTTTTGGCCTTGCCTCCCCACTTATCCCCTATCTTCTTCTTAGGGCTTTTCCCCGGCACGTAGGAGGTCGCGGAGGCGGCCGTCGAGGCCGACCGTGAGGCCTGGCAGGCGCAAGGAGAGGTCATCGGGCCGCTGCCCCCCTGGACCCTGGACAAGGTGGGGATCGTCACCGAGGCACGCCTGTCGGAGGTGGTTCGCACCCTGAGGCGGCTCCAAGCGGCCGGCCTGACACTGGTCCGCATGCTTTGGCCCGGCACGGTGGAGCCGGGCTCCATGAACGCCTGGAGGGCCTCCACGGCACGAGCCGCTGCGGGCATCGCGCTCCGCATTGCCAAGTCGTGGTACCCTGAGCTGGACTTGGGTTTACTCACGACCCAGCATGCTGGCGCTGACGCGGAGTTGGAGGCGGTAGCCGACGAGATGCTGGCAAGGGCGAGCGACCTTGCGTCCTTCTCCGCGTGGGACGAGTACGTCCCGAAGCGCAGGGCAGACGGCGTGGTGGTCCCGGAGGACCAGTACGGGCTTGCTCTGGATGACCCGTAGGGGAGCGCCACCGAGACGACCGATGAAGAGTCCGACGTTGACAAATATGCCGAGACCGAGCAGGCTCCGGCTACGGGGGCTTTTACCTCGGCCTCCTCGGAGGTGCCGACCTTGGAGGCGCCAGCACCGCCGGCTCCCGGGGCGTGAGCACCGCCGGCTCCAGAGGCGTCAGCACTGGAGGAGGGCCGGCCCAAAGTTGCCATAACTTAAGACTTTCTTTCCTGCATTTTTGTTTTAGACTAGAATTCCACCCACTGGGGGTGTGTATGTAATGAACTCGTGTTCGTGGGCCTTTTATTGTTATGACTTATGCCATTTATCCTAAAAAAGAACGTGTGTGCCGGCTCTTCTTTCACCTTTTGCCTTTTGACTTGTGTTTGTGCGCCGGGATTCCCTCCGGCTTCCGCCCCGCCTGCCAGCCAGCCGAGGGCCGGTCTGGGACACGGACGGGGCTTCACCCTTGGGAAAAAATAGCGGGCTCTTAAATTCAACCGGCTAGGGCTAGGTTGAGCTGGCAGAGGTCGGTCACTAGGATTAACATAGCTCGGCCGGGCCAGGCCGGCTGCCGCGTGCGTTGGTTGACCTTCGTGTGAGAAGTTCCTTCGTACCCCGTGGTTCCTTCAGCCGAACAGCCGAGAGCTGGTCTGTAGCTGGTTAGGGGAGGGGAGGCGAAGGTTTGCTTGCTCACATTATTTTTCCGCCTCGGCGGGGAGTCGGGCGAGCCCCCGGGCCCGGGAGCCGGACCCGATTGATGTGTCCTAAATAGCAGAACTTTGGAGGAATCGAAAAAGGGGCGTGCCCTCAGCGCCGGCTGGGGCCCCCGTTGCATTCATAAGGCCAAAAGGGGAAGGATACATACAATGGTTTTCAGCAATAGAATGGACGGAGGAGCGCCACGTACCACGGGCGCTCTGTCTCCTCGCCGGAGGCATCTCTTTTGCGCTTCTGCGGCTTCTGGGTGTCTATTAGATAGTACGCGTTGTTGTGCAGCGCCCAGCTAACGAAGAATGGGCCCTCTCATGGGGAGGACAGCTTGTGCTGGCCGGCGGTTCGCTGGATCCGCCTGAGCACCAAGTCTCCTTCGCGGAAGGAGAGCGGCCGGATCCGCTTGTTGTGGTAATGCCAGAGCTTCTGCTGGTAGATGGCCGTCCGGCTCAAGGCCAGCTCACGGGCCTCCTCGAGGAGGTCGACGCCATCTTCCCTTGCCTCCCTCGCATCCTTCTCGGTGTACAGGGTGACCTGAGGCGAATCGAACTCGATGTCGGTGGGGATGATCGCCTCGGACCCATAAACGAGAAAGAATGGAGTCTAGCCAGTCGACCGGTTGGGCATGGTCTGGAGGCTGCAAAGGACAGCCGGCAGCTCCTCGATCCAACAGCTGGCCATCCGGACCAATGGTGTTACGAGCCGGGGTTTGATGCCGGACAGGAGCAGGCCGTTCGCCCTCTCAACCTAGCCGTTTGATTGCGGGTGGGCGACGGACGCCAGGTCGAGCCGGATGCCCTGCCTCGAGCAGAAACGCGCTAGCGCGCCCTTGGAAAAGTTCGTGCCGTTGTCGGTGATGATATTGTGGGGGATGCCGTAGCGTACCGTGATGTCTTCGATGAATCGGACGGCCGTGGGGCCGTCCAGTTTCTTGATTGGTCGGGCCTCGATCCACTTGGTGAACTTGTCGACGGCTACCAGTAAATGTGTCATGCCGCCTCGTGCGGTCTTGAAGGGTCCCACCTGGTCCAGACCCCAGACGGCGAATGGCCACGAAAGGGGGATGGTCTGGAGAGCGCTAGCCGGAAGATGGCTCTGCATGCTGAAGCGCTGGCAGCCCTCGCACTTGTTAACGAGTTCCTTGGCCGCCTCTAGAGCAGTCGGCCAGTAGAAACTGTGATGGAATGCTTTGGCCACCAGGGGCCTAGAGACGGCATGATGCCCGCACTCGCCCTGGTGGATGTCGAGGAGGATTTCTTGCCCTTTCTCCGGCTCGACGCAGCGTTGGAAGACGCTGGTGGTGCTGCGATGAACCAACTCGTGGTTGATGATGCTGTAGGTCGGGGCCCGACGCTGAATTTGCCTTGCAGTGGCCTCATCAGAGGGAAGCTCGCCGCGCTGGAGGAATGCTAGGATGGGCTGGGCCCACGAGGGAGCCGAGACAGCGGCCGGCCCCGCCCTTGGGACCGGCCCGCCAGTCCCCGGGACCGGCTCGCCAGCCCCCGGGAGCGAGACGGCAGTGGGAGCGTTGGCCGTCATCATGATGGCGATGAGACCAGTGCCGGCATGCGTAGGCGTGGCCGGCTCGATTGCCGTGGTAGACAGCGCTGGACCGACGGCTGGTGGTGGTGGTGCCGGCAGAGCTGCTGTGGCCGGCGGGGTCAGTTGGGTAGCCGGTTCCGCCGAGGTGCCAGCCGTGTTTGCCGGTAAGAAGATGGACTCCGACTCGGGAGAAGGCTTGATCGAAGGCTTCATTAGTCGCTCAAGGGAGACACCGGCTGGGATGGCCTGCCGGGTGGAGCCGATCTTGGCCAGCGTGTCGGCCGCCTCGTTGTCCGCACGGGGGATGTGGTGGACTCGCAGCCCTCGAAGGAGCCGGTGAGCTGCTGGAAGAGGAAGCGATAGCTGGCCATGTTGGCGTCCCTGGTGTCCCATTCGCCAGAGACCTGTTGCACCACGAGGTCGGAGTCGCCGAAGCAAATGATGCGCTGGATGCCGATCTCCTTGGCGAGCCGGAGGCCATGGTCAAGGGCCTCATATTCGGCCACGTTGTTGGAGGCGGCGAAGTGGATCTGGAGGCGTAGCGGAGCTGGTCTTCTCTAGGGGACGACAAAACAATGTCGGCACCCAGGCCGGCTCGCATCTTCGAGCCGTCGAAGTGCATGAGCCAGTGCGTGGAGTCTGACGGAGGCGGCACAAAATGGGTTTCGGCCCAGTCGACGAGGAAGTCGGCCATTGCCTGGGACTTGATGGCGGTGCGTGGCTCGTACCATATTTCGTAGTTGGCCAGGGCGATGGCCCATTTGGTGATCCGGCCGGTGGCGTCCCAGCCGGCCAGGATTTCGCCCAGCGGCGCTATGTGTTGGAAATATGCCCTAGAGGCAATAATAAATTAGTTATTATCATATTTCCTTGTTCATGATAATCGTTTATTATCCATGCTATAATTGTATTGATCGGAGACTTAAATGCATGTGTGGATACATAGACAAAACCATGTCCCTAGTATGCCTCTAATGGACTAGCTCGTTGATCAAAGGATGGTTAAGGTTTCCTAGCCATGGACATGAGATGTCATTTGATAACAGGATCACATCATTAGGAGAATGATGTGATGGATAAGACCCAAACTACAAACATAGCATATGATCGTGTCAGTTTATTGCTACTGTTTTCTGCATGTCAAGTATATGTTCCTATGACCATGAGATCATGCAACTCACGGATATCGGAGGAGTGCCTTGTGTGTATCAAACGTCGCAACGTAACTGGGTGACTATAAAGGTGCTCTACAGGTATCTCCGATGGTGTTTGTTGAGTTGGCATGGATCGAGACTGGGATTTGTTACTCCGTGTGACGGAGAGGTATCTCAGGGCCCACTCGGTAATACAACATCACAACAAGCCTTGCAAGCAATGTGGCTAAGTGTTAGTCACGGGATCTTGTATTACGGAACGAGTAAAGAGACTTGCCAGTAACGAGGTTGAACTAGGTATGGAGATACCGACGATCGAATCTCGGGCAAGTAACATACCGAAGAACAAAGGGGACGTTATACGGGATTAACTAAATCCTTGACATAGAGGTTCGACCGATAAAGATCTTCGTAGAATATGTAGGAACCAATGTGGATGTCCAGGTCCCGCCATTGGTTATTGACCGTAGAGGTGTCTCGGTCATGTCTACATAGTTCTCGAACCCGCAGGGTCTGCACACTTAAGGTTCGGTGACGTTTCGGTAGTGTAGAGTTATGTATGGTGGTGACCGAAGTTTGTTCGGAGTCCCGGATGAGATCCCGGACATCACGAGGAGCTTCGGAATGGTCCGGAGGTAAAGATTCATATATAGGAAGTCCCAGTTTGGTTTCCGGAAAAGTTTCGGGCTCATCGGTAGTGTACCGGGAGTGCCGGTAGTGTACCGGGAGTGCCGGTAGTGTACCGGGAGGCCTCCGGGAGGGGTATTTCGACCCCAAGAGGTCCATGGGCTGTGGGAGAATAATAACCAGCCCTTAGTGGGCTGGGAAAACAGCCACAAAGGCCCATGGCGCAGGAGAGAAAGTCCTAAAGCAAAAAGTGGAAAATCAGCCAATAGGAGGCAATCCTACTCCAACTAGGATTGGAGGTGAAGTAGGATTTCTTCCCACCTCCTATTTCGGCCGACCCAAAGGCCTTGGCTGCCTCTCCTCTCCTCTCCTCCTATATATACTAGTGGATTGGGTGGTTTTTGGACAGAATTTCCGGCCACGTGCTACCCGTTTCACCGGTGCACAGTTTCTCCTCTAGATCGGTTTTCCGCGGCGCTTAGGCGAAGCCCTGCCGGAATCACTCCACCACCATCACCGGAGCGCCGTCACGCTGCCGGTGAACTCTCTCTCCTCTCCACCTCCTCTTGCTGGATCAAGATGGTGGAGATCGTCATCAAGCTGCACGTGTGCTGAACGCGGAGGTGCCGTCCGTTCGGCGCTAGATCGGAAGGACCGTGATCGAGATCGCGAGACGGTTCGTGATGAGATCGCGGAACGGATCGTGATGAGTTCGCGGGACAGATCGTGATCAACATCGTGAGACGGATCGTGATGAGATCGCGGGACGGATCGTGATGAGTTCACGGGACGGATCGTGATTGGATCGCGGGACGGATCGTGATGAGATCGCGGGACGCTCGGCGATTTGGATCGCGAAGATGTTCGACTACACCAACCGCGTTTCTTAACGCTTCCCGCTTAGCGATCTACAAGGGTACGTAGATCCACTCTCCCTCTCGTAGATGCTCATCACCATGGATAGGTTTGCGTGTGCGTAGGAAAATTTTTGTTTCCCATGCGACGTTCCCCAACAGTGGCATCATGAGCTAGGTTGATGGTTCGATGAGATCTCGAGTAGAACACAAAAGGTTTGTGGGCGTTGATGCTTAGATTGCTTCCTCCCTTGGTCGTATTTTGGTTCAGCGGGATTGTGAGATGAAGCGGCCCGGACCAACATTACTCGTACGCTTACGAGAGACCGGTTCCCTCGACGCAACTTGTTGCCTAGATGGCTTGCGGGTGACAGTTTCTCTCACTTTAGTTGGATCGGATTCGACAAAGGCGGTCCTTGAGAAGGTTGAAAAGCAAACTAGTGTATCACCGTTGTGGTTTATGCGTAGGTGAGAATCGTTCTTGCTAGATACCCATAGCAGCCACGTAAAACATGCAACAACAATTAGAGGACGTCTAACTTGTTTTTGCAGGGTATGTTGTGATGTGATATGGCCAATTACATGATGAGATATATGTGATGTATGAGATGATCATGTGATGTATAGAATTTCACGACTTGCATGTCGTTGAGTACGGCAACCGGCAGGAGCCATAGGGTTGTCTTTAATTATTGTATGACCTGCGTGTCAATCATTAAGCGCTATGTAATGCTTTACTTTATCGCTAAGCAGTAGCAATAGAAGTAGAAGCAGGGCTGGCGCCACAACCCCAATGGCAACACATTGATGGAGATCAAGATGATGGAGATCATGGTGTTGTGCCGGTGACGATGGAGATCATGCCGGTGTTTCGAAGATGGAGATCTTAAACACAAGTTCATGGCCATATCATGTCACTTATGAATTGCATGAGATGTTAATCCTTTTATGCACCTTGTTTTGCTTAGTACGGCGGTAGCATTATAAGGTGATCCCTCACTTGAATTTCAAGATGAACTGTGTTCTCCCCGAGTGTGCACCGTTGCGAAAGTTCGTCGTGTTGAGACACCACGTGATGATCGGGTGTGATAGACTCTACGTTCACATACAACGGGTGCAAGCCAGATTTGCACGCGCAGAACACTCGGGTTAAACTTGACGAGCCTAGCATGTACAGACATGGCCTCGGAACACGAGAGACCGAAAGGTCGAACATGAGTCATATAGTAGATATGATCAACATAATGATGTTCACCATTGCAGCCACCTCAACTCACGTGATGATCGGACTTGAGTTGGTGAATTTGGATCATGTATCACTCGAATGATCGGAGGGATGTCAATTTGAGTGGGAGTTCTTAAATAATATGATTAATTGAACTCATTATCATGAACATAGTCAAAGTGTCTTTGCAAATTATGTTGTAGATTACTAGCTCGCGTTGTGGCTCCCTTGTATTTTTATATGTTCCTAGAGAAATAGAATTGAAAGATGTTGGTAGCAATATTGCGGACTGGGTCCGTGATCTGAGGATTGTCCTCATTGCTGCACAGAAGGCTTATGTCCTTAATGCACCGCTCGGTGCGCCACCCCCTCTAGCGTCGTCTATAGATGTTGTGAACATCTGACAGGCACGTTTCGATGACTACTTGATAGTTTTGTGCGTCATGCATTACGGCTTAGAATTGAGGCTCCGAAACGTTTTGAACGTCACGGAACATATGAGATGTTCTAGGGGCAGAGATTGTGATCTCAGGCTTGTGCCTGTGTTGCGAGATATGAGATCTCCAACAAGATTCTTTGCCTGTAAGATGAAGGAGAATAGCTCAATCGTTGAGCATGTACTCAGATTGTCTGGGTACTACAATCGCTTGAATCAAGTGGGAGTTGATCTTCCAGATAAGATAGTGATTGATATAGTTCTCCAAGTCACTGTCACTAAAGCTACTAGAACTTAAGTGATGAACTATAATACACCAGGGATAGAAGTATTGATCCCTGAGCTGTTCGCGATGTTTGACACCGCGAAGGTAGAAATCAAGAAGGAGCGTCAAGTGTTGATGGTTAATCAAACCACTAGTTTCGAAAAGGGCAAGATCAAGGAGGGAAACTTCATGGATAGCAAGTCAGTTGCTGCTCCAGTGAAGCAACCCAAAGTTGAACTCAAACCCGAGACTAAGTGCTTCTATTATGAGGTGAGAGGTCGCTGAAGCGGAACAACCCTAGATACTTGGTAGATAAGAAGGCTGGCAACATTGATAGAAGTATATTTGATATACGAGTTACTAATGTGTACCTTGCTAGTACTCTTAGTAGCACCTGGGTATTGGATACCGGTTCGGTTGCTAAATGTTAGTAACTCGAAATAAAAGCTACGGAATAAACGGAGAACTAGCTAAGGGTGAGGTGACGATATGTGTTGGAAGTGTTTCCAAGGTTGATGTGATCAAAATCGCACGCTCTCTCTACCTTCAGGATTAGTGACGAACCTAAATAAATGTTATTTGGTGTTTTGCGTTGAGCATGAACATGATTAGATCATGTTTATTGCAATACGGTTATTCATTTAAGTTAGAGAATAATGGTTATTCTGTTTACATGAATAATACCTTCAATGGTCATGCACCCAGTGAGAATGGTTTGTTGAAATCTTGATCGTAGTATTACACATGTTCATAACATTGATGTCAAAAGATACAAAGTTAATAATGATAGTACCACATACTTGTGGCACTGCCGCTAAATGTCATATTGGTATAAAGCGCATGTAGAAACTCCATGCTGATGGATATTTGGACTCATTCGATTTCGAATCGGTTGAGACATGCGAACCATGCCTCTTGGGCAAGATGACTAAAGGACCCCGTTGGATGGAGCGGGCAAGTGATTCATTGGAAATGATACATGTTGATGTATGCAATCTAGTGAGTCTTGTAGTGTGCAGTGGATATCATTATTTTCTTACCTTCACTGATGATTTGAGTAGATATAGTGTATATTTACTTAATGAAACACAAGTCTGAATCGTTTGAAAGGTTCAAGCAAATTCAGAGTGAAGTTTAAAGATCATCGTGACAAGAAGATAAAAATGACTGCGATATGATCGTGGAGGTGAATATCTGAGTCACGAGTTTGGCATACAACTTAAGACAATGTGAAAGTTGTTTCACAACTAAACGCCACCTGGAACACCATAGTGTGATGGTGTGTCCGAACATCATAGTTATGCTCTATTGGACATGGTGCGTGCTATGATGTCTCTTGTCGTTTTACTACTATAATTTTGGGGTTATGCATTAGAGACAACTACATTCACTTTAAATAGGGCACCATCTAAATCCGTTGAGATGACACCATATGAATTATGGTTTGATAGAAACCTAAGCTGTCGTTTCTTAATACTTGGGGCTGCGGCACTTGTGTGAAAAATGTTTTCACCTAATGAGGTCGAACCCAAGGCGGACAAATGCATCTTCATAGAATACCCTAAGATCAGTTGGGTGAACCTTCTATCTCAGATCCGAGTGCAAAGTGGTTGTTACTAAAACGGATCCTTTCTCGAGGAAAGGTTTCTCTCGAAAGAATTGAGTGGGAGGAAGATAGAACTTGATGAGGTTGTTAAACCTTTGTTCAACCAGAGAGTAGCGCAGCGCAGAAAGATGTTTCTGTGAAGCCTACGTTAGTTGAAGAGGAAGTTAATGATGATGATCATGAAGCTTCAGGATCAAGTTACTATCGAACTTCGTGGGTCGACAAGGATGTGTACTGCTCCTAAGCGGTACGACAACCCTGTCTTCGAGGTCATGTTGTTGGACAGCGATGAACCTACGAGCTATGGAGAAGCGATGATGGGCCCGGATTCCGACAAATGGTTAGAGACCATGAAATCCGAGATAGGATCCATTTATGAAAACCAAGTATAGACTTTGGTAGACTTGCTCGTTAGACGGCAGGTCGTTGAGTACAAATGGACCTTTAGAATGAAGACAGACACTGATGGTAAATGTCACCATTTGTAAAGCTCGACTTGTTGCAAAGTTGTTTGTGACAAGTTCAAGGAGTTGACTGCGAGGAGGCTTTCTCACTCGTAGCGATGCTAAAAGTCTGTTGGAATTATGTTAGCAGTTGCTGCATTTTCAATTACGAAATCTGGCAGATGGATGTCAAAACGTCGTTTCCTTAACGGTTTACTTAAGGAAAGGTTGTATGTGATACAACCAGAAGGTTTTGTCAGTCCTAAGGATGCTAAAAGATGAGAGAGCTTCAGTGATCCTTCTATGGACTGAAGCAAGCATCTCGGAGTTGGAATATACACTTTGATGAGGTGATCAAAGTTTTTGTAGTTTATACAAAGTTTACGAGAAACTTGTATTTGCAATAAAGTGAATGGGAGCACTATAGAGTTTCTGATAAGTATATGTGGTTGACATATTGTTGATCGGAAATAATGTAGAATTTCTGGAAGGCATAAAAGGTTGTTTGAAAAGTGTTTTTCAAATGAAGACCTGGATAAAGCTACCTAATTGTTGAGCATCAAAATCTATAGAGATAGATCAAGATGCTTGATGAGACTTTCAATGAGTGCATACCTTGACAAGATTTTGAAAGAGTTCAAAATGGATCAGCCAGAGAAATGGTTCTCGTCTGATTTGTAAGGTGTGAAGTTGAGTGAGACTCAAAGCTCGACAACGGCAGAAGAAAGAGAAAGGATGAATGTCGTCCCCTATGCCTTAGCCATAGGCTCTATATTATGCCATGCTGTGTACCGCACCTATGTGTGCCTTGCCACGAGTCTGTCAGGGGGTACAAGAGTGGTCCAGGAGTGGATCACTGGACAGCGGTCGGAATTATCCTTAGTAACCAGAGGACTAAGGAAATGTTTCTTGATTATGGAGGTGATAAAGAGTTCGTCGTAAAGAGTTACGTTGATGCAAGCTTTAACACCTATCCAGATGACTAGTAGTAGCAATCTGGATACGTATAGTGGAGCAGCCATTTGGAAATAGTACCAAGTGGAGTGTGGTAGCAGTGTTTACGGTTTGACATAGAGATTTGCAAAGTACACACGGATCTGAATATCGCAGACCCGTTGACTATAAGACCTCTCTCACATGCAAAGCATGATCGAGCCCCAAAACTCATTGGGTGTTAGATTCATAACAATGCGAATCACATGGTGATGTGAACTAGATTATTGACTCTAGTGCAAGTGGGAGACTGTTGGAAATATGCCCTAGAGGCAATAATAAATTAGTTATTATCATATTTCCTTGTTCATGATAATCGTTTATTATCCATGCTATAATTGTATTGATCGGAGACTTAAATGCATGTGTGGATACATAGACAAAACCATGTCCCTAGTATGCCTCTAATGGACTAGCTCGTTGATCAAAGGATGGTTAAGGTTTCCTAGCCATGGACATGAGATGTCATTTGATAACAGGATCACATCATTAGGAGAATGATGTGATGGATAAGACCCAAACTACAAACATAGCATATGATCGTGTCAGTTTATTGCTACTGTTTTCTGCATGTCAAGTATATGTTCCTATGACCATGAGATCATGCAACTCACGGATATCGGAGGAGTGCCTTGTGTGTATCAAACGTCGCAACGTAACTGGGTGACTATAAAGGTGCTCTACAGGTATCTCCGATGGTGTTTGTTGAGTTGGCATGGATCGAGACTGGGATTTGTTACTCCGTGTGACGGAGAGGTATCTCAGGGCCCACTCGGTAATACAACATCACAACAAGCCTTGCAAGCAATGTGGCTAAGTGTTAGTCACGGGATCTTGTATTACGGAACGAGTAAAGAGACTTGCCA
This sequence comes from Hordeum marinum, assembly GCA_022496015.1. Taxonomy (NCBI): domain Eukaryota; kingdom Viridiplantae; phylum Streptophyta; class Magnoliopsida; order Poales; family Poaceae; genus Hordeum; species Hordeum marinum. The sequence continues at coordinate 98,283,224 of CM039675.1, forward strand.
GTAACGAGGTTGAACTAGGTATGGAGATACCGACGATCGAATCTCGGGCAAGTAACATACCGAAGAACAAAGGGGACGTTATACGGGATTAACTAAATCCTTGACATAGAGGTTCGACCGATAAAGATCTTCGTAGAATATGTAGGAACCAATGTGGATGTCCAGGTCCCGCCATTGGTTATTGACCGTAGAGGTGTCTCGGTCATGTCTACATAGTTCTCGAACCCGCAGGGTCTGCACACTTAAGGTTCGGTGACGTTTCGGTAGTGTAGAGTTATGTATGGTGGTGACCGAAGTTTGTTCGGAGTCCCGGATGAGATCCCGGACATCACGAGGAGCTCCGGAATGGTCCGGAGGTAAAGATTCATATATAGGAAGTCCCAGTTTGGTTTCCGGAAAAGTTTCGGGCTCATCGGTAGTGTACCGGGAGTGCCGGTAGTGTACCGGGAGTGCCGGTAGTGTACCGGGAGGCCTCCGGGAGGGGTATTTCGACCCCAAGAGGTCCATGGGCTGTGGGAGAATAATAACCAGCCCTTAGTGGGCTGGGAAAACAGCCACAAAGGCCCATGGCGCAGGAGAGAAAGTCCTAAAGCAAAAAGTGGAAAATCAGCCAATAGGAGGCAATCCTACTCCAACTAGGATTGGAGGTGAAGTAGGATTTCTTCCCACCTCCTATTTCGGCCGACCCAAAGGCCTTGGCTGCCTCTCCTCTCCTCTCCTCCTATATATACTAGTGGATTGGGTGGTTTTTGGACAGAATTTCCGGCCACGTGCTACCCGTTTCACCGGTGCACAGTTTCTCCTCTAGATCGGTTTTCCGCGGCGCTTAGGCGAAGCCCTGCCGGAATCACTCCACCACCATCACCGGAGCGCCGTCACGCTGCCGGTGAACTCTCTCTCCTCTCCACCTCCTCTTGCTGGATCAAGATGGTGGAGATCGTCATCAAGCTGCACGTGTGCTGAACGCGGAGGTGCCGTCCGTTCGGCGCTAGATCGGAAGGACCGTGATCGAGATCGCGAGACGGTTCGTGATGAGATCGCGGAACGGATCGTGATGAGTTCGCGGGACAGATCGTGATCAACATCGTGAGACGGATCGTGATGAGATCGCGGGACGGATCGTGATGAGTTCACGGGACGGATCGTGATTGGATCGCGGGACGGATCGTGATGAGATCGCGGGACGCTCGGCGATTTGGATCGCGAAGATGTTCGACTACACCAACCGCGTTTCTTAACGCTTCCCGCTTAGCGATCTACAAGGGTACGTAGATCCACTCTCCCTCTCGTAGATGCTCATCACCATGGATAGGTTTGCGTGTGCGTAGGAAAATTTTTGTTTCCCATGCGACGTTCCCCAACACTATGCTCACGAAGGTGATGATGTGCTCCTGGAAGTAATGCTTGAGCTTCTGGGCGGCGAAGTATATGCCGTAGCACGTCCTCTAGTAGTGGGGGTAGTTTTGCTTGGAGGCGGAGAGGACCTCGTTGAGGTAGTAGACGGGGCGGCAGCGCCCTGCCTTCCTCCGGCCGCTCCACCACTAGGACAACGATGACGACGCGTGTGAGGGCCTGCTTGAGGCCGCGGAACGCCGCGTCCTCCTCGTCGGACTAGTCGAGCAGGGTCGGCTTCTTCGAGAGGTCTCGGCTCGGCTCGACCAGGGCCGACTTGCGTAGGAGCCCGTAGAGGGGTAAGGCCTTCTCGCCCAGCCGGCTGATGAACTAGCTGAGGGAGGCAAGGCAGTCCGTGAACTTCTGGACGTCGCGGAGCCGGACCGGCTTGGGCGTGCGCTCAATTGCCTGGATATTCTCGGGGTTAGCTTCGATGCCGCGGGCAGACACGAAGAAACCTAGGAGCTGGCCGGCTGAGACGCCGAAGACACACTTCTCCGGGTTGAACTTGATCTTGTATTCGCGCAAGTTGGCGAACGTCTCCCGGAGGTCGTCGAGGAGGCTGAAGTGCTTCTTAGATTTGACGATGATGTCGTCCACGTAGATGTGGACGTTCCTGCCTATCTGAGGTAGGAGCTACTTCTGCATGCAGCGCTGGAAGGTAGCGCCTGCATTCTTTAGGCCGAAGGACATGGTGATGTAGAAGTAGGCCCCGAAGGGGGTGATGAAGGAGGTCTTGAGCCGGTCGGCCGGGTCCAGCTTTATCTGGTGGTAGCTGGAGTAGGCATCCAGGAAAGACAGCAGATCGCAGCCGGCCGTGGAGTCGATGACTTGATCGATCCGCAGCAGGGCGAACGGGTCCTTAGGGCACGCCTTGTTCAGGCTTGTGTAGTCGATACACATGCGCCAGGTCTTGTTTTTCTTCAGCACTAGGACTGGGTTGGCCAGCCAGTCCAGGTGGAATACCTCCATGATGAAGCCGGCTGCGAGCAGCCATGCGATCTCTTCTCCTATAGTACGCCGCTTCTCCTCGGAGAAACGACACAAGGGTTGCTTCACTGGCTTCGCACCCGACCGTACGTGTAGCTTGTGCTCGACGAACTTCCTCGGAACACCCGGCATGTCCTTGGGGGACCATCCAAAGATGTCCCAATTCTCAGGGAGGAAGTCGACGAGCTCGCTTTCCTATTTGTTGTCGAGGCAGGAGCTGATGGTCATGCACTGGGTGGGGTTGTCCGGATCGAGTGGCACCTGCCTGGTGCCCTTGGACAGCTGGAACGAGCCTTCGCCGATCGACTGGGACGGAGGTGCCGGCATGGCCGACTGGGCAGAGGCGAGGGCCACCAGCCGGTGGAGCTACCGCTTCTCCTCCGCTATTTCTAGGGCCTCGGCCAGCCGGCTGCCAACTCGCGCGCACGCCATTAACATCTGGTACTTGCCGGCGACGGTGATGATGCCCTTGGGACCCGGCATCTTGAGCTTGAGGTAGGCGTAGTGGGGGATCGCCATGAACTTGACGAGAGTGGGCCGGCCCAACAATGCGTGGTAGGGACTGTCGAGGTCCACTACCTCGAACAGAACTGGCTCGCGGCGGAAATGACTGGCGTCGCCAAAGAGGACGTCGATCTTGATCTTGCCGACAGGGGTGTAGGACTTTCCCGGTACGATGCCGTGGAAGACGGTCCGACTTGTTTTCAGGTCCTCCACCTTGAGCCCCGGCTTGAGCAGGGTGTCAAGGTAGAGGATGTTGATGCTGCTACCTCCATCGATCAACACCCGCGAGAAGCGGCACGAGTGTTTCTCGGAGGCGATGGTAGGATCGAGGACGAGGGCATAGCTGTCGGGGTTTGGCATCACGGTCGGGTGGTCCGCCCGGCTCCAGGTGATCGGCTTCTCGGACCAATGCATGAACTATGGAGTCGCGGGCATGGTGGCATTCACCTTGCGGTGGAGCCGGCGCTGGGCGTGCTTGTCCGTCTATTCGCTAGTGAAGACGACGTAGCAGTCGTCATGTTCAGGGAACCGGTCGTGCAGCCGGCCGTCGCCCCAAGCCAGGGCCGGGTCCGCCTGACCCGGACCGGGAGCCGGAGCCCAAGCCGGGACTGGTGCCGGAGCGTGGGCTGGCTGCGCGGGAGGAGCCGGGAGGCCGTCCCCCCGGGCCAATCGCTGTGAGAAGCTGCACTGTCGGAGCGTGTGCGTGGTCAGCTTGGCACCGGAGTGGTTTTTGCAGGGGAGGTCAAGCATTTGCTCGAAAGTCAGCTTGGGCTGCCAAGCGGCCTTGCCGGTGCGCTGGCACTGACCGGAGGCCTGGCCAGCCGGCTGCTCCTCCTCGATGGAGGCGACCTACCGGCTCCCGTAGCGGGAGTTGGGCTGGTCATTGTTGCGCTTGCCGTTCTGCTGCTACCGGTTGTCGGCCGCCGCCCGCGGCGCGGCGGGGGGCGTAGCCGGCTTGGCCGGTGCCTTAGCCTTCATCCTCATCAAGGAATCGGTCGTGGCGTATTTGTCCGCTTTGGACATCAGGTCCGCCAGGGAGGTTGGCTCGGAGCACAAGAGCTTGTGCTTGAGGGGGTGCCATCGCAACAGCCTTCAATGAAGTACTGGATGGCCTGTACCTCATGTACTCCTTCGCAGGAGTTGTGGAGCTCGGTCCAGCGCATGAGATAGTCGCGGAGGGGCTCGTCCAGCCCCTGGACGCACATGGCCAGCTCGCGGGGCCGGCCAGGCCGTTTGTAGGTGTCGGTGAAGTTGCAGATGATGGCCTCCTCGAAGTCCGTCCAGGTGTTGACGCTGTCGGCAGCCAACATGTTCAGCCAGGTTCGGGCCGAGCCGATTAGCATGAGGGGGACATAGCAAACGGCTACGCGCTTGTTCCCCCTAGCGATGCTGATGGCGGTGGTGTAGTCGATCGGCCAGTCCTCCAGCTTGGCGGCCCCGGTATACTTCGGGGTGTTGCGGGGGAGCATGAAGCCGGGCGGAAAAGGCTCGTTGCGGATCCACGGACCGAAATAGGCTGGGCCAATCGAGCCCTCCCCCTCGAGAAGAGCTGACTGCGCCAGCCGATCAAGACGGAGCCGAGCGTCATTGTCGCAGTGGGGGACGCGGGGCCCGAGCCGGGCGGCAAGCTTGGGGCGGACGGCCGGCGGGATGGACCGTGCGGGTTCCTGCTGCGAAGGCGGAGTATGCTCGCGGGTGCGCCGGCTGCCTCCAGTCGGCGCCTCGTCGCGGTGCTGGCTGCCAGCCGGATTGTTGCTGCGCCGGCTGTTCACAGCTGGTTGCTCGGTTCCGTGTGATGGGGGGCACTGAGCGTTGCTCCCGCGGGCGTTCCGGCCGGAGGGACGAGGGGTGTTGGAGTATTGAGCCGGCCAGCAGTCAGCAGCCCCAGTGTTCTCGCCCTCGGGACGGCGAAACTCAGAGACGGCCCCACCGGGGGTGAGGACGACCTGTTGCGTGTCGGCGGTGTCGATGAGGTCCTTGATGTGCCGCTCGCGTGCGGCCCGCTCCTCACCCTCCAAAGTTGCCAAATCCTCATAGGCAACCTTGGCGGCACGCAGGTTGCCCACGGGGGTGTCGTAGACGGGGAAGCGGCCGCCGAGGATTTCTGCGACCATGCGGTCGCGTTCTCGCACAGCACCACACCGGGTAGGCTCGGAGCCAGCCGGGGTGAGACCGTACGTGGAGTTCTATTCCCGCTGTGCGGCCTCCATCCGGTGCCGCTCGGCGACGAGGGCGCTGGCGTCTTCGAACAACAGGCGACGGGCCGCCTCCAGCTCGGCTCTGGCGGTGGCCGGGTCTGCCATCGTAGTGATAGGAGTGCCCAGACCCCGAAGGGTGGCGACGAGTGGGTCGGAGGTACCGGCGCGAGCGGCGGCTGCGTCGGCCTCGGCCACCCACGCACGACCTGAAGTGGTGGAGGAGACGGTGACCATCACTCCCACATGGGTGTGAGGGTCGATGGCCTCGCCCGTGGCGAGCGTGCCCACGGATGAGGGAGGGTCGGTGCAGTTGAACACCCAACTAGGGTACTCATCGGCCTCCGGTTCTTCGGCAAGGCTCAGCTTGCTGAACCACCCGGCAAGCGCGGTGACGTCAAGCACGAGGTCGCGGTCGGGGCACTCGTCAGAGATGCCGGTCGTGCCGCCCGCAAGGCCCACCGGAGCAAGCCGCACGAGCATGCGGTTCTGCCCAGACGCGAGGCGGTCGGGTTAGGTGGTGAAGTGTCCCGCCCGGAGCGTGACTTCAGTCGGCGCCACGGACGGCCCCACGGTGGGCGCCAACTGTCGTGGTTTCATCACGGCAGATGCCATAGGTAGGCTTATCGAGAGGGGTATTACCTCCCACGGAGGGCCCCGAACCTGGGTACATCGTGTGTCCGCCACTGCTTGTGCCTAATCCCGCTCCCGGAGCCCGCCGGCGTCCTTCAACCCCTCTCGATAAGCCTACTATGGCATCTGCCGTGACGAAACCACGACAGAGGTGGATGTGTGTGTGTGCTTATGCATACATACACTTGTGCATGTGTAGTGTAGGTGTGTAGTGCATGTGTTCTTGTGTGTAGGTGTGTACCTTACACCTATAGTTGTGGTATATTTAGTGCATGTGCATGTGAGTTGTGAGTGTGTGTATGCTATGCATACATACATATGTGTGTGGGTAGTTGCAAGTGCTTTGACATGTTGTGTGTATGTGAGTAGAGTGTGTGTGTGGGAACTAGTGGGCTTCCCCACTTGGCATATCCCTTTCTTGGATGCATGTTAGTAGGTTTATCAATGTTGTATGGTGCATTAAGTTTCTAATATGGTGGTGTTCTTAGTTGTTCAAGGTCATCTATATCTATATGTCACTTATGAGTAGGTGGTAGTTTTGCTAGCTTAGAGTGCATGTTGCTTCACATGATCATAGGAGTATGACATATGTTTTTGGGGTAGAAAGACCCAATGAATCCATTGGAACTTTCAGACTTCACTTTTGAGCAAGTTCATAAATCTGTCATTTTAGCTGAGATGCCATTTTTCTCATTTTTGCATAATTTAATCCATGCTTGCTTTGGGATATGTGCCAACTAGGGAGTGCTAGTATTTTGTATCTAATATGCCATGGTATTTTTGTTTAACATGAGAATCACCCATATAAGTGGGAAACAAGCTATTAATTAGCCAACTTAATGTCTCTGTTGCAACATGCTAAAAACTACCAAGTTTGAGAATCTGCTGTTATTTTTATGCCATGTAGAGTGGGTGACATCTATCAACATGTTGTGAATTTGCTCATGCTCGGTGTTAGTTATTTGTAGTAGATATTGTGTCCTACCATATTGTTAATTTTCATACCAATAGGAGCTCTCTATAATATTTAACTACTGCTGTCAACTTGCTACTTTATTAACTCGGATTCTAGAAAACTGGAATTTTCACTAAGTCCCAGAAAACTGTTTCATCATGTCAACTTGATTGCTTCATGCTTATTGATGTGTGCCTCCTTTGCTGATTGTGTAGTTTGATAAGTTGATGTGTGTGTTGAGTAGATTCTATCAATATCTTGTTTGTGGCTGTATGGTTCCTGTAGCTCAAGTTGTGAGCTGTAGAAGTTGCTATGTTGCTGTTTTGTGGTAGATTGTGTGTTTATTGTTTTGTGACTTGCGGGAGCTATGCTCCATGGAATTGATTGATTCTTGAGCCTATTGTGAGTGATTTTTCATAACCTATCCAGTGTATGCATTGGAATGCCAAGAATTACCCCATGGCTTGGTGGTCTTGTGTATTTTCCTTCGTACCTTATCATGAGCGTATAGTGAGAACCGTAACTCCATTTCTTGCGTTCCTTATATGCATTTCTATCGATTTTGCATGATGCATCCATATTTTCCATGTTCATGCATGTCTAAATAACTTAACATGATGTTATGTCCAGGTTCACTAATATACAAACTTCGCATGTGAAACATGATTAGTTTTGAATTGCCATGTTTAAATCTTCATAAATGAATCATGCATCATCTTGGTTGTGCATAGCACCTTGGTTGGATGTTTATTGTTGCTGTTTATCTTGGGTAGACGCGAGTGTTGATACTGAGTACGAGGACCCATGAGAGTACCACTACGAGGATCCCGCTACTTGTTCCGCTGAAGAACCAACAGGCAAGATGATCGTACCCGGATCTCGATAATATTTTTGCTTGCTAGTTTATTGCTCTTATCGTTACAATTGCGCTACCTACCACTTGATATCAGCCCCCTAATTGCCATGATAGCCTCTAACCTCCACATCCTAGCAAACCTTTGATTGGCTAAGTTACCGCTGCTCAACCCCTCTTATAGCATTCTTAGTGTCGGGACCCCGATCCTAAGACATATGAATCCAGACTGTAACATATCACATCCCTTTGCAGCCTCACGCATGGTAAGCTCCACGGCTGCAGCCTTACCTTACACGGGACCGTTCACGTCTTTTGGCTCACGTATGTGAACATGTCGCTGGCAATCAAACGACAGAGAACCCGGACCGACATGACTATTCATAGAACCCAAGTGGCACATCCGTATGGAAACAGGCATACGTAACCCAACAATGCAGGTGTCGGCCTCAAGCGTGTGTAGACGAGTCATAGCAAGCTACAAGGACTCCATTACACCGTGAGACATAAATGCCATCACTACACGTAGACGAGTCGTAGCAGGCTACAGGGACTCCATTACACTGCGAGACATTTCCCCGAAGGGACAGACACAGCAGCAAAGAAGGATACATGCCGGTCAATCAATGTGTCCAGAGCAGTAGCAAGCTACCATGGCTCGGTGGAAACACAAAGAGGAATTTTCCCATAAAGAGTACTACTAAAGGCACACAACTAGGTGTCGGATCCCATACATATCGTTGCACGTCACACGTACGCACGACATGCCCGATATGCATAGATACAACCATGGCATCATAACATAACCATACAATAACATGACTTTTATTTAAGAGGCTCAGATGAGCCTTGCATAATATGTTCTTACAGATAGGGGTCACATGACCCGACACTCAAATCATAAAAACATGTTCATACAAACCAAGCGGAAGCATAAAGCTGTCTGAGTATAGACAGATGAAAGGGGTAAAAAGGCACATGGCCTGACTATCTATAGCCCGCCACAGGGCAAAGGTCGTAGCTGGGACACCAGCTATTTGGCATCTTCGACATCTAGAAAGAACCCACCCTAAGGGTCCTGGGTCTCATCTGCAATATTTGTCAAGCAAATATGAGTACAAATGTACTCAACAAGTCTTTAAAGCAGTCCTAGGCTAACTTTGCTCGTGTATCAACAAAGGGGGAGGTGGAGTTTATGCAGCAATGCTAGCTTTGACTCATGGATAACCTACACTACTCAATTTTAACTCTTTGTTTACATTTTATAAATCGCACACGAGTCCACTAACTCCATAACAATACACCACCATAGATTCACTTCCCTCTCCTGGAAGAGTGCCATCTACGGTACTCACACTTGTCTTGATATTTTTATGAGTATCCATTTAATTATCTATGAACAGTATAAGTTCGCCAAGTAGTCCATATCCGAGGACGCGGCTATTCGAATAGTTTCGTACCCTGCAGGGGTGTACTTCTTCACACATGCTCTCGCCACTTATCGTTGTGTGCTCATAAAACCATGCACCTCGGCAACCTTCAAGCAGAAGCCCAGCGAGGCACTCGGCCACGACCGTCAATCACATAAGACCTCTAGTCTAGGGTATCGCCTATTTGAGACTGAACCCGCATGGAAGTCCACCCGAAGTTTCCGCTACGGCCCCGAACGATGTGCGCAAGGTTCCCAAGCCCACCATTCGGGTGACCCTTGGTACACCGTGCCACTGCCTACCGCGTCGTAACCCACCCCTAGGGTCAGCGCTACGCACGGCCTCCAGCATGCTATAAACACCAGAAACTACTTGCAACTCCTGGACTCAGGACTAAGCGAATGATAAGTCAAGAGGGGTTGAGTTACTGGAACCCAATGTGTGGTAGCAACTAGTCTTGGATCACAAACACGGAACTCAGTTCCTAAGAACGGTCCCAATAAGACAACCCGCTATGTACTCCTACATAGCCTCTCATCGCTACCTTTACCAAATCGAGTTCATCATAACATCATCACGTCAGGCAACATTGTTTCACTCAGTTCATCACCCAGATGAATCTGACCTAACACAACTCTAAGCATAGCAGGCAAAGTAAGCTAAGCACATCATGACACAAGCATCTACCAGGTATGCTAGGTTGCAAGGTTTAGCTATTTACTGTGACAATGTCAGGTTATGCAACAGAATAGGATCATCTACCGTGTATGACTGACATGTGATCGGTTGTCCTAATGCAATAAACGAGAGCAGGAGCGAGAGAGTGGGATATTATCGGAATGTTCAAAGGGGTTGCTTGCCTTGCTGGGAAACGGGAAGGTTCTCTCCTTCGTCGGGATACTCGTGGGTATCCTCAAAAGTAGGGCCTACCACAATGCATATAAGAATCAATAAATACATGCAAGTGCAACAATATGATGCATGATCATGGCATGATAGCATGTATATAAGAGCTAATGCAACTAGTGTTCATGTTGATTTGAAATGAATTTGAATATAGGTTCAAAATTGTTCTTCATTTCAAATTCCATTTACTAACCTATTAACAAATGTCAATGTTCACCTATTTAGATTTCTCTAATATGCAAGACAATAGCACCATTGGATTCATTGTATTTTTCTGATAAATTTTCATGTATAAATTATTTTCATCTGACTTACAGATTTATTTATATGAATTTTTGAAGTTTTGAATAATTTCTGAAATTATTTTTAAACTAGAAATGAAATATTGACATCAGGCTGACGTCACTGTGACGTCAGCTGGTCAGCTGACCGGGCGAGAGTCAAACCTGACATGTGGGGGCCACATGTCAGTGACCCAGACACTTAACTAACTAATTAAACTAAATCCTAATTAATTAACAGAAACTGGGCCCACAAGTTAGTGACGATTAGGTTTAATTAATCCAATTAATTAATTTCTTAATTAACCTAATTAACAGGGCCTGGCCCCACCTGCCAGCGACCCAAGGTCAAACCCCTATCGGTCAGACAGGTTGACTCGCCGGTGTTGAGCCGCCGGCGATGTCAGGGACGGCGGAGGGGGTCGGAATCCCTCCTCCAGTGACCAAATGGACGGCAGAGAGCGTTGGGAGGGCCTACGCTCGACCGCGCGTCGATCTAGCCCCAAACCAGAGGCTGGGGTGGTCGGGATCGACGCTGACGTTGAGGGCGGCAGGCGGAGCTCGGGCAAGAAGGTCACGGCGCCTACGGGGCACGAGAGAGAAGGGGGAGAAGGGGAGGAGCACCAGCGGCTCACCGCGGTTCCAGCAAAGGCAACGGCAAGGTCGGAGGAGGTCTGGACGGGGCAGAATGTCGCGGTGGGGCTTCGGTGGCTGGCGAGGAGGAACGGCGATGGCGTGGCGTAGAGAGGCTCCCGGCGTCTTCTGGGGTCACGGGGAGGATGAGGGGGTCGCGGCGGTTCTCGTGGGCTACCTAGCGAGGCGAGGAGGCGGCTAGCGCGACGGCGGCGAGCTCGAGCAGAGCTCGGCTATGGCGGAGCAGGGGAAGAAAGGGAGCAAGAGAGAGAGCTCACAGGGGGACAGGGAGAGGAGAAGGAGGCCACAACGATGGCCTCGCGCTAGCGCCCTCCCAGCCCTCCAGGCCGGCAGCCAGACAGGGAGGAGGTGGCCGGCGTGTGCCCGCGCACGGCGAACGCATGCCCCTGTCCTCAGGGCGAGAGGACAGGGTTGACTGGCCATGGGCCAGGTGGGCTGGCCTGGCCTGGGCTTTTCTTTTTTTCTTTTTAGTTCTTTCTGTTTTCCATTTTCTGACATTTCTTTATTTTCTTTTCAGGTACAAATGCTATTTAATAATATCCCAAATATTTTATAAACTAAAGTTTGAATATTTCAAACTTATCTGAAAAGTTTCAGGATATTTTGAAAACAAAACTAATGATAGTGCTTTATCTAATGATTTTAGGAGCCTTATCCATTATTTTTGAATTACTTTGATTGTTCAAATAATTAGAATGGTCCCTATTATAATCATGCCCAAATTTACCAGACATAGGGAACATTTTTAGTGGGCATTTTGGATTTGTTGAATTTTCACCAAATTTGAATTGTTTTGATTCAAAGTTAGCTTGGGGTTTATTTTTGTTCCCCATTTCATATTAATGCAAAATGAAACATGATGCAAGCACAATACTATTCCTAGGACATCTGGCTAGGTTTGTGACAACTCACCCCCACTCAAAAGAATCTCGTCCCGAGATTTTGAAGTCGTCGGGAAGAACGCCGGGTACTCTAGTCGAAGACGATCTTCTCTTTCCCATGTTGCCTCCTTTTCCGAATGATGTGACCACTGAACCTTAAGAAACTTGATGTTCCGACGCCGAGTGGTACGCTCAGCTTGATCAAGAATACGAACAGGGTATTCTCGATATGTAAGGTTATCTTGGAGATCAAGCGCTACATGGTCTACCTCATGGACAGGGTCCGAGAAGCAACACCTGAGTTGTGAAACATGGAAGACATCATGAACCTTGGAAAGACGCAGCGGAAGTTCCAATTGGTAGGCAATATCTCCTCGTTTGGCAAGAATGCGAAAAGGTCCAACGTAACGAGGAGCCAACTTGCCCTTGATACTGAATCGATGGGTAGCCTTCAGAGGTGTAACCCGAAGGTAAGCCCTCTCGTCAACTTCATAGGTCACAGCCTTATGATGGCCATCATATTGGCTCTTTTGACGAGATTGGGCTATTTTCAACTTTTCACGAATAATGCGAACTTGCTCCTCTGCATCCTGGATCATATCCGGACCAAAGAGTTGCCTCTCTCCGGTTTCTGACCAGTTAAGAGGTGTTCAACACCTTCGTCCATAGAGAACTTCAAAAGGGGCTTTGCCCAAGCTTGATTGAGAACTATTGTTATAAGCAAATTCGCCAAACGGAAGACATTTCTCCCAGTTCATACCGAAAGATATAACACAAGGTCGGAGCATGTCTTCGAGAATTTGATTGACTCGCTCAACTTAACCACTTGATTGCGCATGGAAAGCAGTTAAAGGATAGATGAGTCCCCATAGCGGTTTGAAAACTTTCCCAAAATCGGGAAGTAAAGATACTTTCACGGTCTGAGTTAATTTCCAAAGGAACACCATGAAGAGAAACTATTCGAGAAACATACAACTCCGCTAGCTAGCTAGCAGTTATACTTTCCCGAACAGGAAGAAAATGAGCCACTTTGGAAAGACGGTCAATGACCACAAATATAGCATTATTCCCTCTCTTAGTCCTGGGAAATCCGATAATGAAATCCATACCAACTTTATCCCATTTCCATTCAGGAATAGCTAAAGGTTGAAGGGTGCCAGCAGGCCTTTGATGTTCTGCTTTCACGCGACAACAAACGTCACAGTTAGCAACGAACTGAGAAATTTCCCTTTTCATCCTAGTTCACCAGAACCTCTGGCGTAGGTCCTGATACATTTTGGTACTACCTGGATGAATTGTGAGAGGAGAATCATGAGCCTCCTTAAGGATCAACTATTGTAGATGTTCTTTCTTCGGGATCACCAAACGGTTCTCAAAGAAGACAACACCTCGATCATCTTCCGAGAAGCATTTAACATTGCCCTTCTTAATGTTTTTCTTGATCCGAGATATCCCGGCATCATGCTTCTGGGCTTCTAAAATTTGATCCGTAAGAGTAGGTTTCGCCACCAGGTTGGATACGAATCCTCGAGGAACAATGTGAAGATTTAACTTCCGAAATTCCTCATGGAGAAGTGGTTGACCTTGTTGTAGCATCAGGTTGTTACAATAAGACTTACGACTTAGTGCATCAGCCATGACATTGGCTTTCCCCGGGGTGTAAGTTATCCCTAAGTCGTAATTTGTAATCAACTCTACCCACCGTCTTTGCATGAGATTCAAATCCGGCTGGGTGAATATATATTTTAGACTTTGGTGATCGGTGTAAATTTCGCAACGATTACCCAGAAGATAATGTTGCCAGGTTTTCAGTGCATGGACTACGGCTACAAGCTCAAGATCATGTGTTGGATAATTATCCTCATGTGGACGCAACTGCCGAGAAGCGTATGCAATCACATGATGATCTTGCATGAGAATGCAACCTAATCCTTGTCGCGAGGCGTCGCAATAGATAACAAAGTCCTTAGAGAAATCAGGTGGCACCAGAACGGGAGCAGAGGTCAGTCGTCTTTTCAACTCCTAAAAACTGTGCTCGCATTGTGGAGACCACTCGAACCTTTTATCTTTCTTGAGGAGTTCAGTCAGAGGTTTGCAACTTTGGAGAAATTCTCTACAAAGCGGCGACAATAGCTCGCTAAGCCAAGGAAACTCCGAACTTGCTTAACCGGTTCAGGTTGAGTCCAATCAAGGACGGCCTGAACTCTCTCGGGATTGATAGCAATACCTTTACCAGATATCACGTGGCCTAGATAGGTCACTTCTGGCAACCAAAATTCACACTTGGAGAATTTGGCATACAGGCGGTTCTCTCGAAGTTTCATCAATACCAGCCTTAGATGCTCGGCATGTTCTTGTTCGTTCTTCGAGTAGATAAGTATATCATCGTGGTAAACCACGACAAATTTATCTAGATACTCCATGAAGATCGAATTCATCAAGCGAGAGAAGGTGGCTAGGGCATTGGTTAAACCGAAGGACATGACGGTGTACTCGTATTGGCCATAACGAGTAACAAAAGCCGTTTTTGGAATGTCCCCGTTCCTAATTCTGATTTGATGGTATCCCAACCTCAAATCCATGTTGGAAAAGACAGAGGATCCAGCGAGTTGATCATACAAATCGTTGATCCTGGGGAGCGGATACTTGTTCTTTATGGTGACCAGATTCACTGGCCGATAATCCACAACCATCCGATCCGAACCATCCTTCTTCTTGACGAAGAGGACGAGACAAGCCCAAGGAGAAGAACTGGGACGGATGAAACCTTTCTTCAAAGCCTCATCGAGTTGGATCTTAAGTTCGGCTAGTTCTAAGGGTGCCATCTTATAGGGTCTTCTGGCTATTGGGACAGTCCCTGGGATGAGTTCTATCACAAACCCAACATCTCTGACAGGAGGAATTCCTGGCAGTTCTTCTGGAAAGACGTCCAGAAAGTCACGACCTACCGGAATATCTTCTAACTCTGGAAGAGGGCTAGCATTGAGGGAATAGAGTTGGCGCTTGGTTGTTCGAGTGGAGACATTAACTATCCCACCTGATGGATGTGTAAATTGAACATTCCTAGAATGAGTATCAATCTTGGCATAGTGGGCTTTCATCCAATCCATACCTAGAATGATATTGATGTCCAAATACTTGAGGGCTATCAAAGATGCTAGGAAGACTAGTCTATCCACCAAAATCTCATTATCATGGCTCACTCTAGAAGTTTTCCATTTTGAACCCGGAGTCTGCACTACTAAAGGAGTAGGCATATCACAAAAAGACATGTGATGCAACTGTGCATAACTTTCTGAGATGAAGGAATGAGATGCACCAGTATCAAATAGAACGGATGCTGGATGACTATTAACAAGGAGCGTACCTAAGATAACATCAGGATCCTCAAGAGCTTCCTCAGCAGACACATAGTTCACTCGTCCACGAGCAGGAGCTGGCTTCACGAAGAAGGCTTTTCCTGGCTTTCCACGTCCAGCGGGCTTAACATTATTCTAGGGACACTCACGGGAGTAGTGTCCTGGTTCTCCACACTTATAGCAAACCACGGTGGCACAAGGAGCAACATTTGCAGGCGGTCCTCCAAATGGTCTGATAGGAGGGTTGGGCTGAGTTGGGCGAGGCGCCTGGAAGGATGGCCCCGCATTGTATTTTGGCGGCAGAGCTGCGTTGGGAAACCAGATCCGGTGTTTATTGGAGCCCGAGCCAGATGCAGGGTTGAAGTCACAGTTGTGCTTTCTCGTGGCCTCATAATCAGTCTGTCTAGTCTCGGCATTGATAGCCTTATTGACGAGAGCCTGGAAAGTGGTGCACTCATGCAGGCACAGATTTCGGCGGATCTCAGGGTTAAGTCCCTTGCGGAACGTAGCCTACTTCTTGGCATCAGTAGAAACTTCCTCAGGAGCATAGCGAGCAAGGTTTCCAAACTCGCGACTATAAGCATCCACTGACAGTCTGCCCTGGGTCAAAGCACGGAATTCCTCTCTCTTACGATCCATCAGCCCTTTCGGGATGTGATGGGTACGAAATGCGGCACTGAACTCTGCCCAAGTTGGTACGGGGCCTGAGGGACACATGGCTTCAAAATTCTCCCACCACAGATTGGCGGGACCTTCCAGAAAGTAAGTTGCAAAGGTCACCTTATTGGCCTCAGTCCCATTGGCGGCCCGGATATTACTATACATGCTAGTCAGCCAGTCATCCGCGTCGAGTGGGTCGACCGAATGATGATATTTGGGTGGGCTCAGTCTGATGAAATCACCAAGTGATACGCCATCATTGAGGTCATTGCAGGGAGCACGTGTTGTGTTCTGCTTGATTCTTTCCAACAGCCTATTGGTCTCCCTCTTATTCCTTTCAGCTTCTAGCATTACTTCTGCCAGAGAAGGCGCATGTGGCAGATCCTCTTGCCTTGGCTGGCTTCCCTCGCCCTGCTCAGGGGAAGGCACGGGGTTATTCCTAGTTGCCACCATCCTGGGAAAACAACCCACAACTTAGCCATAGGGAACAACAACTGTAAGACATGAGGTAAGGAATGTACTGGACAACATGGCATGCAGGGAAAACACCAATCAACATGGTAAACAACTACCATATGAACACCATGACTCATACACACCATGACATAGTTCAGTACAAACCAAGCTGAGAAACAACTACGGAGAGATGACACAACTCATCGGAGGCATTACAAGCTTCCTATACATTATCTATCTACACCTCCGGAACTCAACTCTCAACCTCATCATATACCACAAGACACGCAAGACTGTGGTGATACGATTACTACCATACTAGAACTAACATCCACGTGCTCAAGCAGCGTCGTAGAATGCCTCATACAGGTTACCCCCATGACCTGGGAGCTGAACCTAAGGATCTGGAAACACTCTAGCCTGTGATCCCTGGGATCCATAAGGACACGGATGTGGCCTTGGTTCCCTTGTCGGCGGCAACAGCGGTCCTCGAAGAGGGGTGATGCCTCCAACATCGGGCCAGTCTACGTGTGCTGGAAGATGAGTCCGCGATGGGGTCAGCATCTCCAAATCTCCATAGCCTGTCTGCACGACAGGTGCCAACTGCGTCAGGGCTGTCCAAAGACGTGCACGGGTGGCATAAAGCTCCATGCGAAGGGCACGTGCATCACGATCCCTATTCTCCAACATCTGAGCGGTCACCTGCAGCCTAGGGTCCTCATGGGAATGATCATAGTAGGATGCGCTAAGATAACCATCCTCTCCTCCCATGGAAGCAGGAACATAGCAGAACTCTGTGTTCTGGAGCAAACCATGGTGAAACCTCATGATAGTCAACATGGTATAGGCGGCCTCCTGAACTGCCATGTCTATGGTGACACCTAATCCATAAGTCCAGTGAAGAGGCTCTACAGCTCCAGGGTATGAAGGATAAATCTTGACGGTACACAGATACTGACTCTGGTTGAAATCTCTATATTGTTCCTCCACTGTGTACTTTGGGTACCAACGATATCCATCCTCCATCATCACTCTAACCAACATGGCCGTGTGACCCGGTACATCGATGCACCTGCTCAGACGGACCACTTGACGGGAAGGACGAGAGGGCATCTGAAACAGAGAAAGATGCAAAGACATAAGAGATTCTAGCAGAAATTGGACAGCATAACGGCTGTAATTGCTCAAAAAGGATTTTGAGACAACTGCAAAAGATTGGAAAAGCATAACCACTCGACTTTCTAGACTCAAATCTCTTGTCCATCTGTTTGTCATACCAACAATACTTGAGTACCCACATTCACTTACAACAAGCTAGCTAGTGGTCCATGGTTAGTAACTCGGCATCCTAAGCAATGGATGAGTAGCCTAATTCTTATCCCCGAAGAAAAGATGAGAATGACTCAGCATAGAATAACTTGGGAAGAGGAGTAAAAAGAGCCTTACGTTCCCTCTCACAGTCAATTCCCCTACTTTTCTATAGTGTTTCTAGACTCAACTTCTACCAGTTTGGCTTGGTAGTCCTACAGTCAGTCAGGCTCTGATTCCAACATTGTCGGGACCCCGATCCTAAGTCATATGAATCCAGACGGTAACATATCACATCCCTTTGCGGCCTCACGCACGGTAAGCTCCACGGCTGCAGCCTTACCTTAGTCGGGACCGTTTGCATCTTTTGGCTCACGTATGTGAACATGTCGTTGGCAATCAAACGATAGAGAACCTGGGCCAACATGACTAGTCATAGAACCCAAGTGGCACATCCGTATGGAAACAGGCATATGTAACCCAGCAATGCAGGTGTCGGCCTCAAGCGTGTGTAGACGAGTCATAGCAAGCTACAAGGACTCCATTACGCCATGAGACATAAATGCCATCACTGCACGTAGACGAGTCGTAGCAGGCTCCAGGGACTCCATTACACTGCGAGACATTTCCCCGAAGAGACAGACACAGCAGCAAAGAAGGATACATGCCGGTCAATCAATGTGTCCGGAGCAGTAGCAAGCTATCATGGCTCGGTGGAAACACAGAGAGGCAGTTTCCCATAAAGAGTACTACTAAAGGCACACAACTAGGTGTCGGATCCCATACATATCGTTGCACATCACACGTACGCACGACATGCCCGATATGCATAGATACAACCATGGCATCACAACATAACCATACAATAACATGACTTTTATTTAAGAGGCTCAGATGAGCCTTGCATAATATGTTCTTACAAATAGGGGTCACATGACCCGACACTCAAATCATAAAAACATGTTCATACAAACCAAGCGGAAGCATAAAGCTGTCTGAGTATAGATAGATGAAAGGGGTAAAAAGGCACATGGCCTGACTATCTACAGCCCGCCACAGGGCAAAGGTCGTAGCTGGGACACCAGCTATTCGGCATCTTCGACATCTAGAAAGAACCCACCCGTAGGGTCCTGGGTCTCATGTGCAACATTTGTCAAGCAAACATGAGTGCAAATGTACTCAACAAGTCTTTAAAGCAGTCCTAGGCTAACTATGCTCGTGTATCAACAAAGGGGGAGGTGGAGTTTATGCAGCAATGCCAGCTTTGACTCATGGCTAACCTAAACTACTCAATTTTAACTCTTTGTTTACATTTTATAAATCGCACACGAGTCCACTAACTCCATAACAATACACCACCATAGATTCACTTCCGTCTCCTGGAAGAGTGCCATCTACGGTACTCACACTTGTCTTGATATTCTTATGAGTATCCATTTGATTATCTATGAACGGTATAAGTTCTCCCTGTAGTCCATATCCGAGGACGCGGCTATTCGAATAGTTTCATACCCTGCAAGGGTGTACTTCTTCACACACGCTCTCGCCACTTATCGCTGTGTGCTCATAAAACCATGCACCTCGGCAACCTTCAAGCGGAAGCCCAGCGAGGGAGTCGGCAACGACAGTCAATCACATAAGACCTCTAGTCCAGGTTATCGCCTATTTGAGACTGAACCCGCACGGAAGTCCGGCCGAAGTTTCCGCTACGGCCCCAAACGATGTGCGCAGGGTTCCCAAGCCCACCATTCGGGTGACCCTTGGTACACCGTGCCACTGCCTACCGCGTCGTAACCCACCCCTAGGATCAACGCTATGCATGGCCTCCAACATGCTATAAACACCAGAAACTACTTGCAACTCCTGGACTCAGGACTAAGCGAATGATAAGTCGAGCGGGGTCGAGTTACCGGAACCCAATGTGTGGTAGCAACTAGTCTTGGATCACAAACACGGAACTTGGTTCCTAAGAACGGTCGCAATGAGACAACCCGCTATGTACTCCTACATAGCCTCTCATCGCTACCTTTACCAAATCGAGTTCATCATAACATCATCACATCATGCAACATTGTTTCACTCAGTTCATCACCCAGATGAATCTGACCTGACACAAATCTAAGCATAGCAAGCATAGTAGGCAAAGTAAGCTAAGCACATCATGACACAAGCATCTACCAGGTATGCTAGGTTGCAAGGTTTAGCTATTTACAGTGACAATGTCAGGTTATGCAACAGAATAGGATGATCTACCTTGTATGACTGACATGTGATCGGTTGTCCTAATGCAATAAACGAGAGCAGGAGCGAGAGAGTGGGATATTATCGGAATGTTCAAAGGGGTTGCTTGCCTTGCTGGGAAACGGGGTGGTTCTCTCCTTCGTCGGGATACTCGGGGGTATCCTTAGAAGTAGGGCCTACCACAATGCAGATAAGAATCAATCAATACACGCAAGTGCAATAATATGATGCATGATCATGGCATGATAGCATGTATAGATGAGCAAATGCAACTAGTGTTCATGTTGATTTGAAATGAATTTGAATATAGGTTCAAAATTGTTCTTCATTTCAAATTCCATTTACTAACCTATTAACAAATGTCAATGTTCACCTATTTAGATTGCTCTAACATGCAAGACAATAGCAACATTGGATTCATTGGATTTTTCTGATAATTTTTCATATATAAATTATTTTTATCTAACATACAAATTAATTTATATGAATTTTGAAGTTTTGAATAATTTCTAGAATTATTTTTAAACTGGAAAATGAAATATTGACATCAGCATGACGTCACTGTGACGTCAGCTGGTCAGCTGACCGGGCGAGAGTCAAACCTGACATGTGGGGGCCACATGTCAGTGACTCAGACACATAACTAAATAATTAAACTAAATCCTAATTAATTAACAGAAAGTGGGCCCACATGTCAGTGACAGATTAGGTTTAATTAATCCAATTAATTAATTTCTTAATTAACCTAATTAACAGGGCCTGGCCCCACCTGCTAGCGACCCATGGTCAAACCCCTATCAGTCAGACAGGTTGACTCGCCGGCGTTGAGCCGTCGGCGACGTCAGGGACGGCGGAGGGGGTCGAAATCCCTCCTGTGGCGACCAAATGGACGACGGAGAGCGCTGGGAGGGCCTACGCTCGACTACGCGTCGATCTAGCCCCAAATTAGAGGTTGGGTTGGTCGGGATCGACGCCGACGTTGAGGGCAGCGGCGGTCGAAGCTTGGTTAAGAAGGGTGCGGTGCCTACGGGGCACAGGAGAGAAGGGGGAGAAGGGGAGGAGCACCAGCGGCTCACCGTGCTTCCAGCAGAGGCGACGGCGAGGTCGGAGGAGGTCCGGACGGGGCAGAATGTCGCGACGGGGCTTCGGTGGCTGGCGAGGAGGAACGGCGATGGCACGGCGTAGAGAGGCTCCCGGCGTCTTCTGGGGTCATGGGGATGATGAGGGGGTCGCGGCGGTTCTCTTGGGCTACCTAGCGAGGTGAGGGGCGGCTAGCGCGACGGCGGCAAGCTCGAGCAGAGCTCGGCTATGGCGGAGCAGGGGAAGAAAGGGAGCGAGAGAGAGAGCTCGCAGGGGGAGAGGAAGAGGAGAAGGAGGCCACGGCGATGGCCTCGCGCTGGCGCCCTCCCGGCCCTTCAGGACGGCAGCCAGGCAGGGAGGAGGTGGCCGGCGTGTGCCCGTGAGCAATGAACGCACGCCCCTGTCCTCCTGGCGAGAGGACAGGGATGACTGGCCATGGGCCAGGTGGGCTGGCCTGGCCTGGGCTTTTCTTTTTTTTTCTTTTTAGTTCTTTCTGTTTTCCATTTTCTGACATTTGTTTATTTTCTTTTCAGGTACAAATGATATTTAATAATATCCCAAATATTTTATAAACTAAAGTTTGAATATTTGAAACTTATCTGAAAAGTTTCAGGATATTTTGAAAACAAAAGTAATGATAGTGCTTTATCTAATGATTTGAGGAGCCTTATCCATTATTTTTGAATTACTTTGATTGTTCAAATAATTAGAATGGTCCTTGTTATAATCATGCCCAAATTTACTAGACACAGGGAACATTTTTAGTGGGCATTTTGGATTTGTTGAATTTTCACCAAATTTGAATTGTTTTGATTCAAAGTTAGCTTGGGGTTTCTTTTTGTTCCCCATTTCATGTTAATGCAAATGAAACATGATGCAAGCACAACACTATTCCTAGGACATGTGGCTAGGGTTGTGACACTTAGTTGCAGTGCAGATTGTTCCATGTGATAACATGGATTTGGATATCACAATATTATCTGTCATTTAATTTAAAGCACATATATATCTTGGTATTGATGGAAGGCTTGGCCTTTTGCTAAGTGATTTGTTCCGTTGTTACCGCCATTAGTTCCTTGTTACCGGTGTTATGTTATCCATATTTTGCGCTCCTAACATGCTCGGGGTTGTTATGGGGACCCCCGTGTTCATTCGGTTGAGATTAAAACTTGTCTGGCAAGACCCAACTTTGGTACTACATTTTCTAACAACTTAATAAATACTTTCATAGGGCCTTGGAAACCCGTGGATAATTTAATCAACCCCCGGGCCAGTGCTCCTCATGAGTGTTAGTCCAAACTAGAGTCGTGTGCGAGGCCAACCGGGGAGAATCCTATTTGGCCACTGTACGCTGCGCTCATCCGGTCGTGTCCTGAGAACGAGATATCGGCTCTTATCGGGTTTGTCGACACGTCGGGAGGTCTTGCTGGATTTGTTTTCCTTTATCGAGTGTCTTGTGTGGAGTCTGACTTTCTTCGGGTTTCTCTCGAGGTGTTGGAATTCCTTTGGAATTGCCTATGATGACCGCAAGGTCCGTGGTCGAGGTTATTCCCATGGAGTGTGGTTAATTTGTGGTGGATTAGTTGGAGCACCCCTGCAGGGTTAAATCTTTTGGAAAGCCATGCCCGCGGTTAAGTGGCAACTTGGATATTTGTTTAACACCCAGTTATAGTAAACTTGAAGTAAATTCCAATTAAAATACACCAACTGTGTGAGTAACCATGATCGTCTCTGCTCGTGAACATGCTCCGAGAGAGAACACGGTGGGGTTATGATTGACGTAAGTAAGTGTTCAGGATCTCATGGAGATCATACTAGATTCGATCGTTCATCATAGGCCACTCATATTTATTTCCATGTTGCGTAAGTTAGCCACCATAAATGCTTAGTGTTGCTGCAAACTAAACACTTACCACAACCCAACCTTTAAGCTTGAATAGTCTCGGTACTCGGGCACTTGATTGCTGAGTCCTTATGGCTCACAGATTACTACAACCCCCCAGGTACAGGTTCAGATGAGTTGGTGCAGGATGATCTTACCCAGCTCCAGTGGGAATATGATGCGGAAAGAGGAAAGATGTATGTGACTTACCCGGATGAGTAGAGGACCATGGTTGTGATCTTTGGGATAGCGAGATAGTATCATTTGCATCCGTTTTATTGTTTCATTTCGTTCGTAGGCGGACCCTGTCTTCATCTTGATGATTTGAACTCTGAGTTTGTAATTTAGCATGTGGTGAGTGTAAGCAATCTTTTATACTCATCTTTTCAGTATTGTATGATGTGATGATACTATACTTGCTAACGGCAAGATGCGCCTCTATCCCTTGTGGGGCCCTCGAGCCTTAAAAGGATAGGCACGCATCTTGGGCGTGACAAGTTTGTATTCAGAGCCATACGACCATAGGAGCCTTTGCTTGTTCGAACTTGGGCGAGTTGTGTCTAGTGAAAACTATTTTGAGTCTAGCTATATCGGAGAGTAGGATTCTTTTTACTCCTCTTCTATGCTCTGGTGAGGTTTCCGACTTAGGAATTTTTATTCTACTCCTCTTCTCGCTCAAAATTTTTTTAGGATCACGCGGGTATTTGGGAGTCTATATGATACCGATGTGACAGGGTCTTGGTGCCTCCTGTCTGACTTGATTTTTTTCGGGGAGTCAAGCTCCAGGGAATGTTGGCACATCGTTATCATTCAGCTTCCTTGATATCTCAGGACGGAGAGTGTTCGAAATTACTTCAATACTTATCGTGGTGAGATAAGGTCGGAGTCACCCAGTACTGGGGAGGCGTCCGGGGTACCACCATGGTTTAGTATCGTTGTGAGTTCGAGGATTCGAGATTAGATGAGTTTGCAAAAGCCTTTGGTTATGTGTTGAAGGATGGATATAGTTGGGGTGTAGGATTGCTAGTTGTGTGAGATAATTCCTCCTTGTATCCCCCACACCGGATTGCATAACCAGAAAGTTCTTGGAAGTTCATAGGTGGGAAATCTTGTAGTCATCTAGGATCATCGTCTTCAGATGTATATGGGCATGTACATTTGCTCTGAGCGCTTAGCTCAATACCTTTGTGTTATTGCAAGTGGCTTGTTTTATCTGATGATGTTATCATGAACCGAAGAAGCATTCTTACTAATTTTTCAGTAGGAAGGCTATGTCGTTGTTTGTTCAATTTCTTTCAAGCATTTGATTCAGCTTTGAATTCATCTTATCAATGAGGTGCTGATGCGTTTTGTCCATCTTCAGGATGGCTCCACCAACTCGCAACAATCCGGGTCATGGTGAGGAGCAGTCTGATGTTCCACCACCGCCACCGCCACCGCCTCCTCCTCCAAAATCTTGGCAAGCTATGATGGCCGCAACCAATCCGAACACTCAGATGTTGCTCAGACTGTTGCAACAAAGGGAGCAGGGTCAGCAAGGTTTTCAAGGGAATTTTTAGAATCAGCCTCAGTTTGCAACGCTCAATCAATTCCTTGCCAACGCCCAAGTCTTTCACCTGTTGTGACCAACCTCTTGATGCTGATGATTGGCTTCGTGATATGAGTAAGCATTTTGAGTGCAGCAATGTCAGGCCAGAGGACTTCGTTAGATTTGCATCGTTCCAGCTCAAGGGTCAAGCAGCTGATTGGTGGCAGCAATATAAGGATTCCAGGGGTGATCGTGTTGTTACTTGGGACGATTTCCGTCGTGACTTCAGGGCTCATTACATTCCGACAAGCTTTGTCAAGGAGATGCATGAGAAGTTCAGGCACCTGAAGCAGGGAAGCAAGTCTGTCTACCAGTACAACGTCGAGTTCCAGAATCTAGCCCGTTATGCCAAGCAAGATGTTCCAGATGACAAGGCTATGATCTATCAGTTCAGAGGTGGTCTCAAGGATGAGCTTCTGCCAGTCCTAGTTCTTCAAGAGCCTCGTGAGTTTGATCAGTTCTACAACATGGCTTTGAAGGTTGAAGCAGCTCAGCTCAAGTTGGAGAACTCCAAGAAGCGTTCAAGGGATTCATATTCTTCTTCTTCTAGCTCTCAGATGGTCCCCAAGCAGCAGAAGTATTGGGCGCCAAATCCTCTTCCGTTTCGTCCTCCTTAGCAGCAGAAGCAGTTTGGTGGTCGTGGTTCTTCCCACCCACCCAACCCAGGATTTCAGCAGAGACCCCAGGCGTCCAAGGCAGTTCTTGTTCCTCCTCCAGGCAATGTTCATTCGCTTTCTGAGGTGACTTGTCACAAGTGTAGCCAGAAGGGTCACTATGCAAACAAGTGCAACCAACGGCGTCTTCCGCCTCCTCCTCCTGTCAAGCCTCCACGCAATGCTATGGTGAAGCATAATCCCAAGACCGCAATAGTGAAAATGGTGAATGCAGCTGAAGCAAATCAGTCCAATGATGTGATTATGGGTAATCTCTCAGTTAATTCTATTCCTGCAAGAGTGTTATTTGATTCTGGTGCATCGCATTGCTTCATGTCTCGCCCTTTCTTTGTCAAGAATGAGTTTGATTATAAAGATTTGCCTAAGTCATTGTCTGTGGTGTCGCCCGGTAAGATGTTGAATTCCAATCGCATTGTTCTGGATGTTTCTATCAAGATGGATTCATTTCTGGCTTCTCCAGTTGTTCTTGGTAATTCCGATATTGATCTCATTCTGGGCATGGACTTCCTGGCTATGAATAAGGCTCATATTGATTGCAAAGCAAAAGAAGTCAAGCTGACTCATCCTTCAGAAGATGTGATTATATTCGTGGCTCACGATGACACAATCCGTCTCTTTGCTCTTAATGAGAAGGGTGAAATCTCGGCGATTTCTCAAATTCCGATGGTTTGTGAGTATGAAGATGTCTTTCCAGAAGAATTGCCAGGAGTGCCTCCGCACTGGCCAATCGAGTTCGTGATTGATCTCGAGCCTGGAACTAAACCGGTCTGCAAGCGCCCGTATAAACTTGGCCCCAAAGAGCTGAAAGATTTGAAGAAGCAGCTAGATGAGCAAGAACATCTGGGGCTGATCAGACCAAGTTATTCTCCATGGGATTGTGGTGTTTTGTTTGTCAAGAAGAAAGATGGCACGGATCGTCTTTGTGTTGACTACCGGCCATTGAACAAGAAGACAATCAGAAACAAATACCCACTCCCTAACATCAATGAGTTGTTTGAGCAACTGAAGGGTGCCAAGGTTTTCTCGAAGCTTGATCTTCGCATGGGTTATCATCAGATTCGCATTCGCGAAGAAGACATTCCCAAGACAGCTTTCAGGACGAGTTTTGGGCCTTATGAGTACACCGTCATGTCATTTGGTCTTGCTAATGCTCCTCCAACCTTCTCAAGAATGATGAATTTCATTTTCTCTCCTTTCAAGAATGAATTCGTCTTGGTCTATCTGGATGATATCCTTGTGTTCTCAGAGACAGAAGAAGAGCATGCAGAGCATGTCCGCCTTGTGCTTGACAAGTTAAGAGAGCATCGATTCTATGCCAAGTTTTCCGAGTGTGAGTTCTGGCTCAATGAAGTGGTGTACCTCAGGCATGTTATCTCTGCCGAGGGAATTAAAGTGCACCCTGAGAAAGTTGAGGCAATCTTGAAGTGGGAACCTTCGCAAAATGTGAAGCAGCTTCAAAGATTCCTCGGGCTTGCTAGTTATTGCAGAAGATTCGTGGAGAACTTCTCTCAAATTGCTAAGCCTCTGTCCAATCTCCTCCAGAAGAGTGTCAAGTATGTTTGGTCTCCTGAGTGTGATGTAGCGTTCAAAACGCTCAAGCAGAGACTGACTTCAGCTCCAGTTCTTGTTCCTCCTGAGCAGTCGAAGCCTTTCCTAGTTTTCTGTGATGCTTCTCTCCAAGGTCTTGGTGGTGTTCTCATGCAAGACAAGAATATTGTTGCTTATACCTTGCATCAATTGAAGCCTGCCGAGAAGAACTACCCCACTCATGATCTTGAGTTGGCGGCAGTTGTGCATGCTCTAATGACTTGGAGGCATTTGTTGTTGGGTAGACCAGTTGAGGTGTACACCGATCACAAGAGCTTGAAGTACATTTTCACCCAACCCAATCTCAATCTTCGGCAATCTCGTTGGGTGGAAATGCTTGAAGACTTCAACCCACGCATTGAGTATACTCCTGGGAAAGAAAATGTCATTGTAGACGCTCTGAGCCGTAAGGCGTACTACAATAGTCTCATCTTGAAGCCTCTTCAACCTGAGCTTTGTGAAGCCTTCTGCAAGCTCAGCCTTCAGACGATTCCGCAAGGATTTCTTGCAAATCTTCAAGTTTCTCCGACTCTAGAAGATCAGGTTCGCCAAGTGCAGCTTCTTGACGCTATGGTGAAGAAAGTGAAGAAAGGTTTGGCCAAGAGCATTCTGAAGTATAAGTGCTTTCGTGTTGATGACAAAGATACCTTATTATTTGAGGACCGTCTTGTGGTTCCAAAAGGTGATCTCAGGAAGGTTATCATGGACAAAGCACATAATTCTCTCCTATCCATTCATCCAGGCAGTTCAAAGATGTATCAGGATCTCAAGCAAACCTTCTGGTGGACTCACATGAAATGTGAAATTGCTCAGTTCGTGAACGAGTGTGATGTTTGTCGCAGAGTGAAGGCGGAGCATCAACGTCCAGCAGGTCTTCTTCAGCCTTTGCCTATCCCAGAGTGGAAATTCGATCATGTGGAGATGGATTTCGTCACTGGGTTTCCCAAGTCCAAGAGAGGAAACGATGCCATCTTTGTGGTTATCGACAAGCTATCAAAAGTTGCTCATTTCCTGCCAGTCAAAGAATCTATCTCGGCAGCTCAGGTTGCAGAGTTGTATACGTCAAGGATAGTGTCTTTGCATGGCATTCCTCAGCTCATCTCTTCTGACCGTGGAAGCATTTTCACTTCCAAGTTTTGGGAGTCCTTTCAGACTGCTATGGGTACCAAGATCCGTTTCAGCACTGCATTCCATCCGCAGACAAGTGGTCAAGTTGAGAGAGTCAATCAGATCCTCGAAGATATGCTCAGAGCTTGTGTGATTTTGTTCGGCATGAAGTGGGAAGATTGCCTTCTAGATGCTGAATTCCCATACAACAATAGATTTCAAGCTAGTTCATGCAAGACCCCTTTCGAGATTCTCTATGGCAGAAAGTGTCGTACCCCGCTTAACTGGTCTGAAACCGGTGAGCGTCAGATATTGGGCAATGACATGATCACTGAAGCAGAACAAATGTGCCATGTCATTCGTGAGAACCTCAAAGAAGCTCAGTCCCGACAGAAGAGTTATTATGATAACAAACATTGGGATGTTTCTTTCCAAGTGGATGATCTAGTCTATCTTAGAGTCTCTCCCATGAAGGGCACTCAGCAGTTTGGAATTAAAGGGAAGCTAGCACCTCATTTTGTTGGTCCTTTCAAAGTTGTTGGCAAGAGAGGCGGTCTTGCATATCAACTAGAGCTTCCTCCAAATTTCACGAACGTGCATGATGTCTTCCATGTTTCTCAGCTTTGGAAATGCTTCAAGACTCCTAAGCAAACCATTGACCTCCAAGACATCGATCTTCAAGAAGATCTCTCTTATCATGAGCATCCAGTTGCTATTCTTGAAGAAACTGAGCGTAAGACTCGCAACAAGTCTATCAAATTCCTCAAGGTGAAGTGGTCTCGTCGTTCTGACAAAGAAGCTACTTGGGAACGCGAGGACCTTCTCCATTCCGAATTTCCGGATTTCTTTCGTTCCTAGATCTCGGGTCGAGATCCTCATGTAGTGTGGGAGAGTTGTGACAGCCCAAGTGTTGTCCCTACCTTTTATGGCATGTACCCCATTGTATGAACCTTGTGTCATGAGCTATGTATGAATTGCACCTTGTACCATGTGTTGGTTTGCATTCATGCATCATATCATCCATCATAGTATTCATCTTGCATGCTTGCTTTCATGTGTCTTGACATCTTGTGATTGGATGTGAGTGTGACTTGTGTTGTGATGATGTTTGAGTGTGGGTGGAGTTCATGTGGGCACCTCTTCTTCTTCCCCTCTCTAATTCCTTCTCAACATCCCCTTTCTAATACCCCTTCTCTTCTTTTAATTTTATTATTAGAATTAAGTTGTTTCTAAAATTGTTCAAAAATGTTCAAGAGGTAGCCCTATTCATTTTAATAATTTTAGAGAGTGCTCCTTTTGTTGTTTGGGGTATGTTTGAATCTGTGTTTAAATAAACAGGGGCTGCTATTTTCAAAAAGTAATAAAATTACTTGTCCAATAAATCAACCTGACATTTTTATTAATTAGAGCATGTTTTACCTCCTAAAAAGTATTTTTTGTATTGCACTAAAACCTTTCAACATGCTTTGGGAATTTATTTTAGTGTGGCCAGTTTTATAAAAAATTGGAAAACCCCTTTTCTATTTTGTTTGAAAGAGAGAGAGAGGCAGGTGGGCCTTGTCTCTCCTGCGGCCCAGCCCGCAGTAATAGACGGCCACCTGCTCCCGTCGCCTCTGTCGTCAGTCTTCAGAGAGGAGAACCGCATCGCCATCGCCTTTCCGTCGTTGTCGTCGTCTGTCCCATCGCCTATATAGCCCCCTCGGTGTGCGTGCCGCCCCCTAGGGTTCCTCTCCCTCCTCGCGCCGCCACTCCCCTCCTCTCCTCCTCTCCTGTCCCCGGCAAGGTAAAGTTCAGAGGTTTCAGAGTGTGCGTGCGGTGAGGTTCAAAGGTGTGCCTGTCGCTGCGGGAGCTTCTCCTGCGAGCCCCTCGAACCGGAGATCGTCGGGATCGTGTCGCCATCGTCGTCTTCTTCCTCGACATCATCTACATCCCCGAGGGATGCCAAGGCCGCGCCCTGCTTCTTCTTCCTCCCCTCCAGCCGAGCTCCTCCACCGCATCAATTCCACGTCCTCGAGCTCGATTGGCTACGTGATCACCTTCCAGTGAGCTCCCCGTCCCTCCTCGCCAGATCCCGAGCCTACTATCCCCGTGTAGGTGCGTGTTTATGTTAGGTGTGTTCCGCCGCCGTCGGACCTCGTCTCCGACGAGTGCATCGTCGAGCTGATGCTCCCGGGCGTGGCGTGCTAGTTCCTGCTCTCACAAGGGTTCCGTTTTCGCTCCGCCCCATCCAATATCGTGTCTGGGTCGCTGTCGTGAGTGCCGTGTGTCGTCGCCGCCATGTCGATCGGTCGTCATCGCCGGTAGCGTTCTCGCCGGTGTTAGGTGCTTGTGAGTGTGTGCGCGTGTGCGGGCAGTAGCAGTGAGTCCAGCCAGGGCCTCCGCCGCGTGTTTGGTCACCGGAGTCAGCCGTAGCTCGCCGCCGTTTGCTCTGTCATCGCAGCGTGCATCTTCAGTTTCATCAGAGAGGGATGTGAGCATGTGTGTGTATTAGATGGGCAGAGGCCCCCTCTGTTATCAATCGCAACGATAGCAGAGTGGTAGACTCTGTGGGGAGACAACCAGGAGGTTGTGGTTTTGACCCCCGAACCCCTCCCCTTTGTTTTTTTCTTTTGTTTTCTTTTGTTTTTATTCTTATTTTGCCTCATGCTTGTTTGTTTCCTTGCTGGCTATGTGTAGTGTGTGTGTATGTGCATGTGAGCATTCACATATGCATGTGCATATGTGTGGGTTCTCATGCATATGTGTGTGTGCTAGAGTGTGTATGTGTATATACATACATGTATATATGCATATGTTGTGGTAGTGTGTGTGTATCTACATGATGTAGTGCGTGTGTATGTAAGTACATGAGAGGTCGATGTGTGTGTGTGCTTATGCATACATACACTTGTGCGTGTGTAGTGTAGGTGTGTCGTGCATGTGTTCTTGTGTGTATGTGTGAGCCTTGCACCTATAGTTGTGGCATATTTAGTGCATGTGCATGTGTGTTGTGAGTGTGTGTATGCTATGCATGTTAGGGAACGTTGCACGGGAAATAAAAAAAATCCTACGCACACGCAGATCTATCCATGGTGATGAGCATCTACGAGAGGGAGAGTGGATCTATGTACCCTTGTAGATCGCTAAGCGGGAAGCGTTAAGAAACGCGGTTGGTGTAGTCGAACGTCTTCGCGATTCAAATCACCGTGCATCCCGTGATCCAATCACAATCCGTCCCGCGAACTTGATCACGATCCGTCCCACAAACTTGATCACGATCATTCCGATCTAGCGCCGAACGGACGGCACCTCCGCGTTCCGCACACGTATAGCTCGATGATGATCTCCGCCGTCTTGATCCAGCACGAAGGAGCGGAGAGGAAGAATAGTTCTCTGGCAGCGTGACGGCGCTCCGGCGATGGTGGTGGAGCTATTCCGGCAGGGCTTCGCCTAAGCACTGCAGAAATCCGATCTAGAGGAGAAACTATGGACTAGAGGGTAGGGTTGCACGTGGCTGAAAAACTATTCAAAAACCCTAAAACCCTCTAGTATATATAGGACGAGAGGAGGAGAGGAGGCAGCATTGGCTTCCAAGCCAAGGAGGTTCGGCCAAACCAGGAGGGAGGAATCCTCCTCCTCCACTCCTAGTAGGATTAGGACTCCTTCCTAATTTAGCCTTTTTTGCCTTTTCCCACCTTTTTCCTTTTGGGCTTTTCTTCCCAACTGCATGGGCCTTGTGTGGGACTTCCACCAGGCCACTAAGGGCTGGTATTCACTCTCCCACAGCCCATGAAGCCTCTTGGGTCGAAATACCCCTCCCGGAGGTCTCCCGATACACTATCGGCACTCCCGGTACACTACCGATGAGCCCAAAACTTTTCCGGTGACCAAAACAGGACTTCCTATATATGAATCTTTACCTCCTAACCATTTTGGAGCTCCTCGTGATGTCTGGGATATCATCCGGGACTCCGAACAACCTTCGGTCACCACCATACATAACTCTATACTATCGAAACGTCACCAAACCTTAAGTGTGCAGACCCTGCGGGTTCGAGAACTATGTAGACATGACCGAGACACCTATACGGTCAATAACCAATAGCGGGACCTGGATGCCCATATAGGTTCCTACATATTCTACAAAGATCTTTATCGATCGAGTCAAGGATTCAGTTAATCCCGTATGATGTTCCCTTTGTTCTTCGGTATGTTACTTGCCCGAGATTCGATCGTCGGTATCTTCATACCTAGTTCAACCTCGTTACTAGAAAGTCTCTTTACTCGTTCCGTAATACAAGATCCCGCAACTAACACTTAGTCACATTGCTTGCAAGGCTTATAGTGATGTTGTATTACCGAGTGGGCCCTGAGATACCTCCCGTTCACACGGAGTAACAAATCCCAATCTTGATCCATGCCAACTCAACAGACACCCTCGGAGATACCTGTAGAGCACCTTTATAGTCGCCCAGTTACATTGTGACATTTGATACACACAAGGCATTCCTCCAATGTTCGTGAGTTGCATGATCTCATGGTCATAGGAACACATACTTGACATGCAGAAAAGAGTAGCAATAAACTAACACGATCATATGCTATGTTTGTAGTTTGGGTCTTGTCCATCACATCATTCTCCTAATGATGTGATCCCATTATCAAATGACATCACATGTTAATGGCCAGGAAACCTTGATCATCTTTGATCAACGAGCTAGTTCACTACAGGCATACTAGGGACAAAGTGTTGTCTATTTACCCACACATGTAATGTGTTTCCAATTAATACAATTATAGCATGGATAATAAACGATTATCATGAACAAGGAAATATAATAATAAACACTTTATCTATTGCCTCTAGGGCATATTTCCAACAGTCTCCCACTTGCACTAGAGTCAATATTCTAGCTCA
Source organism: Hordeum marinum (assembly GCA_022496015.1). NCBI lineage: Eukaryota > Viridiplantae > Streptophyta > Magnoliopsida > Poales > Poaceae > Hordeum > Hordeum marinum. The sequence goes on from CM039675.1 coordinate 98,315,737, forward strand.
CATCACTATGTGATTTACATTGTAATGAATCGAACACCCATGCACCTCTGGTGTTAATCATGTTTAGCCCTTGGAAGAGATTTAGTCAACGGGTCTGCAACATTCAGATCCGTGTGCAC